>CM077646.1:161517714-162117714 GCA_039707465.1 Rhabdophis nuchalis | reverse complement strand
TGATACCTCGTGGCTGTATCTAGTAAAATCAAAGTGTGTCTTCATTCAAAACATGTACAAGAAACACATTAGCCTGATTTCCAGTCAGTGTGTATGTATACGGCAATTGAAATCTAAAGTTCTCAAGCAGGATGGCTATGTTTTACTTTAAAAGCTGCCAGTAATATAGTGGGAAGCAATTCATTAAAGAGACATAGTACCTAGGAGGTTAAAGAAATTCATGCCCACTCCTAGTTGCAATTTCCATTGAGATATGACAGTGTTTGCCAAGAAACCATTCAGTTTGCAAATCTTAGAAAGCAGTTTTAGAGTTTGAGCTATAAATAAACGCACCTTAAGAAATATCTCAGTAGCAAGAGATTTATTTCCTATTAAAAATGCACATTATTTAAATGTGGCACATAATTGTCTGCAATAAAGCATTTATTTATTTAGATAATACTTCTGTATCTTGGCATTAAGGACTCAATACTCTTTATAGCAGTTCAAACACCTTTCCCCCATTTATCCTTGCTAAATCACGAGTTCTTAGCTTCACCTCACCCACCCACTAAAGCTCCATGGCTGAGCAGGATCTTGTTCTTGGGTCCCCCTGAATTCCAAATCAATAATCCAATTCTTAACATCACTGATCTCCCTTATGGTCCTGAAACAGCAATTAAAAGTTTTCTGAAGAGAGATGTTACAAGGATCTTTAATCACAGTAGAGGTAAAGCATTGTTGTTGTTGAAGTTAGAGAGAGACAAAACGACTGGCTCAGTCAAGAAACCCTGAAAAATTGTCCTTCTAACCACTGTTGCAAACAGAGCTGGAGAAGATCGCCCCTGAATTATTTCCTCCCCCCCCCCCTAAATTAAAACTGTATTGAGCAGATCTTGAAAGCAGAGTGTGTAAATAGGAGGGAGGAAGAGTAAAGAAAGTAGGAAAGAAAGAGAAAAAGAAAGAAAAAATTAAAGGCACTCCAGACAATTGCTCATTTTGTAATGAGTTATTACTTCAAAGGTCATTAGAAAGGATAAGGGCAGCCATAAAACCAGCCTGGCTAGTATACTTTCCCTATTGAGATGATCATTATTGCCTTATTAATCTGCAATAATGTTGAATTATACAGAGTAATAAATAGGAAAAAGGTTGACTTGGAGTATTAAGTATGTTATGGATCTCCAAGTGAACATTGCAAAGCAGCAAGACTCCCTTGGAATGAGTGGCACATCTTCCCCAAAGCATTTGACATCCTTTCCGTTCTGTTTCACCTTGTACCCTATTCCCAATTCCCCCAGGAATGTTCAATTCTGCCATTCTTGTTACGCTTTTCCATTTTTCTAGGAAGAGGATATTCGTGGGCTGGATTGCCCTGATCAACTGCTTTAAAAAAAAGTAAACAAAATTAGTTACTGAAATATCCTAAGGTTATAAAAGCCTCTTTATTTTCCTCTGCCCAATGAAGCATTTTAGATTTACACAAGAAGAGTGTTTGGTCTAGAGAATTAAAATGCTAAAGCATATCTAATCTGCCTTGAGAGATCCAAAGTATACACATACTTGCTAAGTCAGCTTAAAACACCTTCTCTCTCTCTCTCTCTCTCTCTCTCTCTCTCTCTCTCTCTCTCTCTCTCTCTCTCTCTCTCTCTCTCTCTCTCTCTGTGTGTGTGTGTGTGTGTGTGTGTGTGTGTGTGTGTGTATGTGTATTTAGGATCACACATCTTTGTTAAGGAAATGCAAGGAGGCCCTGAGAAATTAGCAAGTGGGACTTTCAGAAATGGAGTCCTGTTGTTGTAAATCTTACTCTCAGTTCCATCCCCCCCCCCCAAATCAAGGTAGAGTGTGTTTAGCAAACTCCTTTAGAACAAAGTGCACCCCAAATATATTTTAGTTTATCGTTATTTGAGACCCAGTGCACTGCATTTGAAAGGAAGTTGTGTTTTATTTTGAAAATAATACCAAATGAGGTGTAGGAGGAAAAAATACCAGCAACAATAAACGCTATTGGAGGGCAATAAACGCTATTGGAGGGCTTCCTTTCAAGTAAAGGTAGGTAGGCTGTGGGGGTATTATATACTGAGATACTTCCTCCCCCACTAATTATGCTTCCTTTTAAAACTGCAATTTTGCTCATCCGAAGTGGCGAAACTTCAATGTCTAAAACTTAAATCTTGTAAACTAATCTTGAGGCCAAGAAACTCCTCTGAAAATGAAGACCTGCTCTCTTTCGATTCCTTAAAAAAATGGATATAGAGATAGATATAAATATAGATATAGAAGATATACGGTAGATGGATATAAACATAGGTATAGATATAGAATTATAGATATATAGATATAGATATAGAAATAGTAAATATAGATATAGAAATAGTAAATATATAGTGGAGATAGATAGATAGATAGATAGATAGATAGATAGATAGATAGTTAGATAGATAGATAGATAGATAGATAGATAGATAGATAGATTTTCAAAGTAAAACGATTGTAATGATAAAGACCCCACAGCCGAATGAGCCCAACCAGGTTTGCGTTGCTCAGACTGATGCCTGAAAAGATATTCTAAGGGGCTCCCGACTTCAAATGCATGAGCAGAGGGAAGGAAGGGAGAGTCAAACCCACGCCCCAACCCCAAAAGGAAGGTACAACTAAATCTGGGATTAACGTCCTCCCCTTCTGCCACCGAAACCTCGCGTTTCGGACAGCCGCACTGGATCATCACCAGGCAAGCTCAGCATCCGAATGGCCGCGCGCAAGTCCACCCCAGACCGCGGAGAAGGATGCGGCAACCCCAGCCTTCCTTTTTTTTTGGCGGAGGGGGGGGGAAGGTGTCCACTTTATCTCCTCTTCCTCTTCGTCCCCTTCCCCCTGGCCTTGCCTCCTCCAGGCAACCCTGCCTAGAAAAAGAAAGGAGAAATTACAAACGCGTGCACACCTCCACGCGCGTTCTCTGGTTGTGAATCATTCTACCCAGTTTACCAGGTCAGGTTAAAAAAAAACCACCCACCACCCGTGTTCTTCCTCGGGCTGTACGGCTCCCTTCGTCTCCGTTCATCAACCCCAACACAGCCGTTTTCTCCGAAAACTCCGGATGGCTTTGGATCTGTCAAAAGAACTCCGGAGAAATCAAATCTATAAGGAAAGACGGAGCGAGGGAGGAGATGATTAAAGAGAAATCGTACCAAGTTAAACGCTTAGCGCGCTCTCTCTCTCTTCTCCTCTGCCACAGACGTAAAATTGTTCCTTTTGTGCCAGGAGCTGGCACACTCGGGTTGCTGTTTTTTCCCCCCACGAGGAGGCAGAGGGCAAATTTCTAGCCGGCTTTTTTTCATTCCCCACCATCATCGCCCAGGTTCCCCAGTCCCCAATATTTTTTTTCCCCAAAGGAGGAGAAACGCCTCGGCCTTGTGGTATTCTCTGTCGGTTAGGCCTTTCTATATAAGCCGCGCCTGTGGGAAGCGTGGGCAAAGGAAGACCCTCCCCGAAATCCACAGAGCGGTGGATTTAAGGGAGAGTTGGGACTTCATCCTACAACATCTTGGGACAATTTCTTCCCCGCCCGCGGTCTTTCCAAGGGATGAAAGGGGGCGGGATGGGGGCGAATTAACCTGGCGAAAGGGCTTCTTAAGCGGTAGAAAGTGCAGCAAAAGCTGGGTTCGCTTTCCCTCTGTTTTCCTCTCCTTGTTTACAGCTACCGAAGGCAAAAGAGAGCCATAAATCTTAAGGCAGCCCACAGAGACAAGTGCATTTGTATGCATCGTTAGAACTAGCTAATACCTAAACCCATTAGCGAGCCATGTAGAATTCCAGTTTCCGGTGTCCATTAACTGACAGTTAAATTCTAGAGGAAAGGCCAGGACGATTAACATAAGCTATATCCATCATATTGTTTGTCATAATAGATTAGTCAACGATGGATGTGGGTGCGTGAAACTTTCTCTTTTCCCCCCTCTTTCCTTTTCTTCCCATCCTTTGGTGCCGGCCGGGCTCATTTCCCAAGCAGGACCCGCGAGATTTCGGGCCCGCCTCCTCCCCCGCACCGGAGGCTCGGGTGCTTCAGATGGCGAGGGAAGGGCGAGCATCTATTGCGCGCCTGCGGCAGGTCGCTTCCAAGAGAGCGAGCGTAGGGGAAGAGGGATGGAGGCGGCAGCTCCTCGGATGAAACCCAGAGCGAGGGGTGGGGGTGGGGGAAAGAAGCCAAACGAACCCAAGGAGAACTGCCTGCCAATGAGTGGCGTGCGTGCGTGTTTGTGTGTGTGTGTGTGTGTTTGTGTGTGCAGGGGCGGCCGGGTGCCCGCTTGGCCCCCTCTACACACACCCTGGGAGGTCAACGCTCTTACTCCAAGGCGAGAGCGCAAAAGGGCTGCTGGACGTCCTTTTTCAGATGCGTCGCCCTCCTGGTTGTCAGGCGGTCCCGTATTTGATTTGATTTTACTTAAAGGGGCAGGGATAGGAAGGGTAGCAAGGGATTCCCCACCCCCATCCCCCCCCCGCCCCAAGATTAACGTCTGCTGTCTGGTTTCTTTTTCCCTTAATGGGTCCTCTTCTCCCATTCTCGTGCCCCCCCCCTCAACACCCCCCTCCCGGGTGCCTTGGCCGGCTCTTTCTTGTCCCTGGTCTTTGTTGAATGACGTTGGCTTACGTGTCCCGCGTCTCCCTCCCCGGCACCAGCCCTCCCTCCCTCCCTCCCTCCCCGCCCTAGCCCACCACTCCTAAGCACCACCACTCCAGGAAACCGAGCCCGCTCGCTGGTAGGAAGGCGCTGGCACTCCCCCCCCTCCCCCCCCCCGAGCTGCATCCCTCCCCCCTCCCCCCCTCCTCCTTGTTTGGGCTTGGCAAAGATAAGTGAACTTTTGTAGCTCTGCTTTTCCGTCTTCGCCCGCGAAAGCGTTAAAGGTAAGGGTCTGGAACTCGTAGGCAGCAGCCGGCTTTTGTAGCGGTGATTTATGGCTTCAATCTTGGTTCACCCAGAGTTCACATGGATTTGCTGCTTCTGAGAGCTAAAAGATGGTCTCACTTGACAAGTGTGACTATTCGAAATGCCTCCCTCCCTCCTTCTCTCTCTCTCTTCTCTCTCTCTTCTCTCCCCCCCCTCTGTCCCCTCCCCCCTTCGTTTAAAATTGAACCTTAAAGCCTCGGATTTATTTTTAAAAGGGGCAGCCATCCAATCTTAGGGATTCATCCGATTACATAAAGACATTTTATAGCAGATCCCTTTTAGGGGTGGGGGTGGGGGTGGATGGGTGGGTGGGTGCATGTAAGGTTGTGCACAAATATACAATAGACATGAGTGATAATGCGTGGTAGGTGCCTTAGAATATATACAATACAATATCATAATACAATACAGAGGGTGACACAGGGATCTTTAGAGCAAACGAAGTGAGGGTCTTCGAGGGGACTGGGTCGGATCCCAGTCAGCCTTTCCTCCCCCCCCCCCGTTCTTTTTCCCTCCCTATTTCTTTGTTGCCACTCTGACTTGGGGAGGGGGAAGGAGAATTGCGAGGCTGGGAGGGAGGGAGCCATTTGAAGCTGGCCTCCTGTTAAAGCTCAGAGAAATGGGGACGCTTCTCGGTTGGAGGGAGGGAGAGGGGGGGGGAGAAGAGAGGAGAGAGCGATCCTGCATTATTTGTTGCCTTTGTGTCCACCCCCCCTCCGCCCCCGTTTGGTGTTTCCACCTTTAAGTGTTATTAAAACAAGCTTTCCCCGCAAGACGTTTGTTAAATATCTAAGCGACTGGGGATCTTTTATTTTTATTTTTTAAAAAGAAGATGCTGCCACATCATGAAGCCCAGGTTTGCATAACGTGACCTGCCTGCCCAAAGTTAGCCCTAGGGCGTTTGCTGGAATTGAACAACTCGAAATATTGGAAAAAGGAAAAAAAAAGGGAAAAAAAGAAAAAGAAATGGGTGACAAATTTTCGTTCGGTTGATTTAAAATACCCGTATCGCTGTAGGTGGCTATGAGACGGAGAGCATCGTGCAAAGGTCTCGGGGGGGTCAAATGGATTTCTCCGGCGTCTAGTTTATATTTCAGAACACCCGGAAAGCTGCCTGGACTGTCCATCTAGCCATGGCCCCGGAAGGACAAGAGAGAGGTTCAACTTCGCTATCCAGCCGCCTCTTCCTTTGGCCGACCCAATTCGTTTTTAGCCCTTCGTATTGATCTCACCCTAATCCATACAACCCGTCGGGGCCCCCCGCAAGATCCTTTAACGGGCTGACCGTTGTTAGGATGTTCGGACAGGTTGAGTGACCCTGGTTCGATTTTGGTGGGCCTGGATTTTAGGCCAATCGTAAATGGCCTTCCTTGTTCGGGACGGGCCAGTCGCGCAGGAAGCCCTGGTGCTAGCGCAGCTACATTAAGCCGGAGTGGGGCGAGGCTTCGTCCTGCTCCAAAAGCACTTTAGTTTGCAAGGGGACCCCTAGATTCCCAGGGAACTTTGCGGGCGGAGGCATTGCAACCGCCGATTTCCCGGCCTTTGGTGCCCCCCCCCCCCCCCCAAAGAGACGCTCCAAAAGTTTGAGCCTGCTTCCCGGATCCGGGTCAGCGCCATCCTCAACTGGGCTCCCTACAAATTGCGCAAAACGAACTCTTGGGATAAGCAGCTTTCTCCTCTCCACCCACCCCCACCCCTTTGTCCGGTTCAGAAGCTCCGAGCCTTCCAGAGAGAGTGGATTTGGTTCAGCGCGCTTGGGATCGGGTCGCACCGCCGAAGTTGTCTCGACTTTGGTTAGAAGGCCAGACTGGATCGCTCGGGGTTGCTTGGCCTTAAATAAGGAGAAATAGAGGTGCCCCATCTTCCCCCCCCCCCCACTCCCCCGTCACCAAAGCCCTTGTTTAGGAAGGTATTTTGCCCTGAAGACTGGTCGCTTCTTCCCCGCAAGTTTCAGCCGTCCCGGGTGCGGACATGCAGACGGCTTCTTAGCAAGCCTATTGCGGCTGGGGATGCATAAATCCATATAAAATAACAGGGAACCGCGGAGAGGTTCTGTTAATGCAATTCAAAGCTATCCATCGTCCTCCCAAATGCTTGTCAGGTCGCTGGCAAAATTCTAGAACGAAATGATGTTGTTTTTTTTAAAAAAAGAAGAAGCCGAGGGAGGTGGAGGGAGAAAACAAATCTTCCCTTGAAAGCAAACGATGGATTCTCTGGCCCGTTACAATGAGCTCAGGTGGGGGAAGAAACCGGCACAAGCGAGGTTGGGTGAATTCCAGGTCGAATAAGTTCAAGGGGGAGTGGGGAGTAAGGAAGTTTAAAAAATAAAAATAAAAAATAAGGCTGAAAACCGGTTTGGGAGTTGCTTGGCTGATGGGGCAGCAAGACCTGGGAGCCTCCCTCCTAAAAAATATTTTTTATTTTTGTCTTCAATTGGCTTGTCCCTGGGAGCATCCTCTTGAAAATATTTTTTGTTTTCAATTGTCATGTCCCTAGCCGATGTGAGGTGACCTACAAAAACTCAGCCAAATTGTAGTCTCTCTGCCAAAACGGTTTCCTTGGGAGAACTTAAAGAAGCAATCTTTTAAAATCAGTGGCCTACCTCTGTTAATCTGCCATAAATCACCATCCCTAAGCAGATCTGTAAATATGTCACCAAAATTTCTCTCTTTGTTTATCTGTTGTTCTCTCTCCCTCCTGCCCCTCCCCTTCTCTCTAAGTTTTCTGTTCTGACTCCAAGGGGTTTCTGGATCATTTCATAGGAAAATTTCATTGAGGCAAGCAAGGGTGAGTCAAAAGGCTGCAGGTAAATGGACCTAAATCCACATGATTAAGCAAGGTATTCTCTAACAATCTGGTGTAGAATAATCCAGGGGGGAAAAACTTTAGAAAGCAAGAAAATTCATGGAGGATAGGCTTTACCTACAGTAGAGCTAATGGCTTGAAAGGTTGAATAGCACATCCATCTACAGGGGCACTTTATGACTCTAGCCAAGGCTCATCCCCGAAAACTCAAAGTCTTTCCCGCAGTCTCTCCTGCTTGGAATTTCCAAAACCTCTGGCAACCTGTGCAAGTGTGGAAATAAGATGCAGGGTCCAGGATGGCTGCTCTCATCCCCCCCCCACTTTTTTTAAAAAAAAGGCTGCATTAGGCAAATTAGCAGTGATTCCTATCTATGCCTACTCTAAAGTAAGTCCCTTTGCTGTCAGTGGCATTTACTCCTGGAAAAGTGGACTCAAGATTGGAATTGTAAAATTACTTGTAATAATTTACATAGAATGGTGGTACAACTAAAATCTTATACTTAATGTATAAAGCCTACAGACATCTATTGTTGTCGTGGTCATCATCATCATCATCTCATCGTCATCTTACATTTCATGGATTTTCCTTAACTTATTTTTTCTGAAATGCACAGACTTAAGAACTATCTGTGAACATAATGTGATGATTTACTTGAACACATAGAATATCCCCCCCCCTAATATTCTACCAGTTTGAGTGAATAAACATATTGCACAATACACACACACATGCACACAGACACACACAAACATATACAAATTGCAGCCATTATCTAATGCAAAAAAGGGGGTAGTTGTTCTATTGAAATTAATGCAACTCAAGTTGCTGTTGCTTTTTTACACTCTGTCATGACGATAAAAACTTGCTGATTTGTGCCCAACATGAATGAGCCATCTGCTCCCATCCATCAGCTGCCTTACATCCCAAGTTTTTGTATCTCAAATGCAGTGTTAGTAGTTAGAGGCAAAGTTAGCCATCCACACCTTATTAGAGCCTGTGTAGTTTTCAGAGTTTAAATTGTCACATGCTGCTGGCAAATATGACACAGGAAGAGTAAGTGCCTATGATGCAGGGACTGCATTTGGATACTTTTTTACGTTTCAGTCTTTTTACACCCTTCTGCTCATGTGCGTAAGAAAATCCTGTTTACCGGGATGCAATATTAAAGGAGTGAACATATACGGCCTGCTCAGTTTAAAAAAAGTTTTAGTCCTTACAATAATCCTTAGCAAACAGTTTAAAAAACAACAACGAATGGGCTTTGTCTGATGAAAGTGGTGAATCAAATTCCTAGTGACTTAAGCATCAGGGTTACAAAGTTTTTTGGGCCAAATTCTTTGTTTAAATTAGCAGAGTAAATAAATAAACAGAAGAGACTGAAGGTTCGTTCTCCAAGAGCTTGTGGGTTGGTTTTTGAATGTTTCCATTACCAGGCTAGGTAACATCTTCAACGGAGTTTAGGGGATGTCAGTGTCAGCGTCCTTCTGTTTATAAGGGCTAACAAATGAATATATTAATTATGTTTCAAGTTACATGGGAGTTTGGAAAGAGCTTTTACCCCAAGTATGCAGCATGCTCAGCTCAAAAAATCCTAAAATCCTGACCAATTCCTTTCTATCAGTACAGTCAGGACTCCATATGTAGCTCAGCTACCAGCCTAATATATAAGTTTCTAATGTGTCCTTTATGAGATTCCTTGTATGTCTGCAACATTTGTAGAAACCAATGATTTCGCCGATAGGGTCAGTTCCCCCTTGGAGAATATTGTTTTATTTTAAATATCAATGCCACCAATATCACCATCTCTTCCCCACGAAATAATTTATATCAGTATTTATCCCGGACATGTGATCGGTGGAGGAATAGAAAATATGTCCTGCTTATTTTCATCCATTCAAAGCGAGCCAGTTTACTATGTACTATGTACATTGATGCGCTCTTGATGGCAGGGCTTTCATGCCACAAATGATTTTAACATTTACATGGAACAAACCATTACTTCTAACATAGGCATCAATGGTAGTTATGAAATACTGATATTTTTTTCCATTGCTCTCTCAGCCTTGGCTAGACAGGAGCTCATCTCCTGGCTGTGGGGCATATACAGACCGTCTGCTTTTGAACAGTCCTTCTTTTGACACCTCCATGGTCCACTTCTAATCCCCAGAAAGTGTGTGTGTGTGTGTGTGTGTAGGGGGGGAGTCTCAGGAGCTGTGCCTCTTAAAGTCGTCTTTGTTGCATTACTGTGCCTGTGAGCAAGGGCCACCGATTATAATTTGTAATTCTAGATTTTATACACTTAAAAATGTAAACGGTAAATGTAAAAAGCCGGTTTGCAAACATGTCATTAAAGTACACTTTCCTTCAGGATATGCACCCCCCCTTCAACAACAACAACCCCAACCCCCACCCCCAGTAATCATGCAGTGGTCTGTAGCTGTATGGAGCTGAAGTTCAGCTAGACTGAAACAGCTACAGGTTTCTCACCCCCAGACACCACTGGTTTGCTGAAATAAAATGCAGATCTCCCCGCCCCCCCTTCCTGGTTAGGGAATAATGGAATTGATGGCTGGGTTCCTCTGTGATCATTATAATTTATTCTTCCTTTCCTCTCCCCCACCGTGCCCTCCCCTGCAAGGCAAAGCAGTTTGCAGAAAGATCATTGAGTATAATGGAGAGCAATTTTCACCAACTTTCCAAAGGCACATCATGGTTTTAAATGCAGGTCTTTATTTTACTGTGATTTAATTATTATTATTTTTTTTTTACAAATCGCAGCTTACAATGACACCTACTGCTTGATTAATAAAAAAAAAATTTTTTTTAATAAGCTCTGCAAGTTTTACTTCACAGGACCTATCTTAGAATGGCATTTTGCTGAGCTCTAGAAGAGGTATTTTATAGGACAAGTCCTAGGATAACGCTAATGAAGTTCCAGGGACTTCCCCCCCCATTCCACAAATATTTCCAATTTGTCTGCACCAATCAGGATAGAGCTTCTCCCCCTAACCCAGCACAACATTGCTGGCTGGTGGATTTAAGAACTATCTATCTATCATTGTATCTATCATCTCCTTCACACTTTAAAGATGTGGTGACCTAAATGAGGAAGAGCCTTAAAAGGTGCTGTTATGCATGTTCAAATGCACGCGCACACACACACACACACACACACACACACACACAGACAGACAGCTTGTTTTTTACTGGATAGAAAATAATTATTGGTGCAACAGTCTCTGTGAGTTCTCCGTATTATATTGTTTCTTTAGCTTCAGGAGGCACCTTTGAGCTGCCATTATCTGCACCGTTATCAATAAAGATAAGAAGAGCACTGGAATGAATATTCCAAAGGGAACAAAATACCAGGACCATATTTTGTTATTTAGGTGTTGCAGGTGCAACCTTTGCCACAGAATTTAAGAACATAGATTTAAGAACATCACTGGGTGTTTTGAGCCTGACAGGAATCCAGAATAAATAGGAACATATCAATAGTCAGACTTTATCAAATATATATACAATACACTCATAAACACACACACAACAATATTTAATCAATATAATGCATATTTAATATATTTATATGCTAATCTTGGTACTACTACAGCTAATTAGTCCAAAGGCTCTCCAGAGAAGCTAAAAAAAATTTCCACTTCCAAAAATCCACGATAAGTTTTTTAAAGAGAGAGAGATAGAGAGAGGGAGGGAGGGAGAGAAAACTCTGGGGAAGGAAGGAAGGATTTCTTTTTTTTCTTTTTTAAAAATAGCAACCAACAAGATCGGAGCAAGTGGGAGGAGATCCCAGAGGAAAGGATATGGAATTGATTATTGTTGCTTATTATGTCAAATAAGTAAGCATTATTCTAACTGCCCTCCCCCAACCCCCCCAAAATCACTTTTTGAATATAACCTCCAGTCAATGTTCAGAGCTCAATAGCACCGGCGTTTTGCTTGCTGGTATTGAATCCCATACAAATGCGAAATAATAAAATAAACTCATCATCAGGCAGATTACAGATGTCAACTCTTTAGTGCACATTCAGCAACACATTTGCAGATCATCATTCTGGGAGTCCACATTTGTTTCCACTCAGAAACACTGAAACCCAAACTGGGCTGTCTCTGTTTAAGGTTCCTGTTCCTTTTTTAGCAGCGGTTGCCTAAGGAAGGCTGAGGAGCGTCCTTCCTACCTACTTAGGGGGGTTTGCCCTTAGCTATTCGAGCACGTGGTTGAGGAGGGTCTTTTCTCAGCAGTAAGGACTGGAAGTGTCTCTGGATTCCTTTCACACCCATTGCAAGGTCTCCGTCTCCTTCCCCACCCCTTCAATCCACCCCTTACATCTGACAAGAAAGGGACATGCACAAGGAACTCCAGGAAGATGACCAACAGGCCTCAGAAGACAGCTGGTGCCGAGTTCTCACAAGGAGGCCCTCCTTTAGCCAGCCACTCTTCCCAACCTCATTGGTGTCCTTGGAGGAGTCAGAAACACTTACAGGGTCTTCAGAGGGCTCCAAAGATTCCCCACGTCCATCCCTGAGACTTCTAGGGAACAGTCATGATGAGACCTCCAGGTTACGGCAGCTGTCGTTGGTTACCTCTTCCAGTCCTTGTGACGCCACCACCACCACCAACAACGGCAGTATCAAATCATGTAGCAGCCATGTACCAAAACAGGTCTTCCCTTGGATGAAGGAAACAAGACACAGCGCCAAGCAGAAGACCAACCTTCCTTTTTCAGGTACTTCCTTTTCTCTGTCATCTTCTCCTCCATGGGAATTCTGGGAGCTGTAGTCAAATATATCTGGAAGGGACCAAGATGGAGAAGGTTGGCATAGTCAGTAACTTTCTAAATAACTGTTCCTATGCTGCACTTTAGGCGTTTCTTTCAACTGTTTGCACTCAATGATTTTCAAAAGAGCTAAACAAACCTTAATATTACTGTTTCTTGGTGCCACCCCATCCAGATTTAGCTGCATATTGGGTGTAGCTTCCTAGCATTCTCAGCTAAATTAAGACGTGTGCTTCTAGATGAGTATCTGGAAAGTTTCTTGGAAAGTATTTCCATGTTTATATTTATTTACTTGTAGCTAAAATCACAAAATTCTAGATTCACTTGAATTTAGAATTGCTGCCATCTGAGTGGAGTTTTGCTTTATAAGACACATATTTTTGTTTTGCTTTATAAGACACGTATTTTTATTTTACCGCTTGCCCTAATAACATTGCTTCTTCGCTTTTCACAGAAAAATGTAAAGTAATACTCATATGACTGAAATATTTTTTATAGATCTTATATATTTTAGTAAGCACAGGAAGTCTTTTTGACTGGCTGCTTAACAACCATTTGAAGTTCCAACAGACCCCCCAAAAGATACTTATGACCCAGATTTGAACATTGCCACCCCACCCCTGTGGACACATGATCATATTTTGGATGTTCAGAACTGGCCTTACAACTGGTTGCAGCCTTCCACAGTCATGTGACAGTAATTTATTGCATCTTGGCTGGAAACCAACATTTTACTTCTGGTTGCCAGCAAAACATACCCATTGTAGACAATGGGTTCACTCAATGACTATGGCGTTCGCTTAATGACTGCGGCATACACTTTATGACTACCACATTTGCATAATGATTGCCACAAAAGGGTCATAAAATTGGGTGCCCTCTAGGGATGATCTGCTTAATGACTGTTGTAACTGAACTTCCGAATTCCAGGCTCAATAAACAGTTGTAATTTGAGGGCTATCTGTATTAAGTAACCAATTTCATTGTAATTTTATTACAATATTATTACAATGACAATAAAGATTATTATTATTACTACATTTTGAAAAATCTTTTTGATTAGCTACTCATTAAGAGTGCAGTAACAAATAACATGATCTAGATTAGGGTCTCAAGGTCAGGGGGCTGGATCCAGCCTGCGGGTTGCTTAGATCTGGCCTATGGGGCTGCCCTGGAAACAGCGAAGGAGTGGCCTTCTGCCCACAGCCCTCCCAAGCTCTGTTTTTATTGGCAGAGGGTTGCAGGAAGCCATTGCAGCCGAAAACGGAGCTTGGGAACCTGTTTTTGCTGGCAGAGCACTTGGGCCACCATAGGCGCCCCTGACACATGTGATGTTGAGCTGGCCATTCCCACCCTGGACCCCCGAGGTCAAACACAACTCTGATGTGGCCCTCAATGACTTTGAAACCCTTGATCTAGATACACGGTGGGGCAGAACACTGTAAGTATAAATAGAGAGATAGAACATTTCCATTTTCTGTAAAGGTTAAACATCTTTTTTTTTTCTTTTTAAAATGATGTTCATAAGAGCTCAGAAAGTTCCTTTATGGTACTGAAGAGTTTTCAGCTTCAGACTTTTAGTAGAAACTTACTATTTTAATGAAACACACATGAATCCTAATAAGCACTTTTCTCCAATGCTCATTGTCTATGATTGGTCCCGGCTCTTTGGCACCAGTTTATAATTTTGTCCTTGGCTTTTTTCTTTTCTTAAAACAAGTTATAGTTATCCCATCCAATCATTGATTATACAGCAGGTGCGACATTAGGGGTATGCAGTCATTCTGGTTTAGCTGAATGAATATGAACTTATGAACAAAAATTCCAATGATTTTAATAATGATCAAGGCTAGGCAAATTTATGAAACACAAAATAACCAGTGGCCGTTGCCTATGATGGATCTACTCTATTCTACTGGTAGGACCAGAGGCAACAAAACTTTGTAGATGACTAAAATAAGGTCTAGTTCAACTAGAGAGCCCTTAGAGCCCTTTCTCAAATCTCATGATGTCTCTGCAGTGCAATGAAAATGAACAAATAACCATTCTTTGCAGAGTAGTGGAACAAGTTATCTTCAGAGGAGGAGGAGAGATCCTTCGGTATTGCTGGAAATATTTGCAAACATGTTTTTTTGAATTTTGGTTCAGTTCTTACCAAATACATATACATATATGCAGACCTACATTCTAGACCAGGGCTGTCAATCTCGCAGCCTTTGGGTCAGATGTGTCACGTGCTGGCCACACCCATTCCTGTTATAGCGGAGGGGGGAAAGTTCCAATATGTGACACTGCTGTGACACCCTGAGTTTGACAGCCCTCTTCTAGACATATTGTGCATTCTAATGATACCTTGCTGAGCTCAAAACATTAAGATGGAAAGTATAGTTAGCCCTTGACTTACAACCACAATTGAGCCCAAGATTTCTGTTATTTATTTATATATATATATTGTTTTCAAATTTATACCCCGCCTTTCTCCTTGTTAGGACCCAGGGCGGCGCACAGGCAATGTTAAAAACCATACAAAATTACAAAATACATTATTAAAAAACTATTAAATTAAATCCCGTGCTAAAACCCCTTTTAAAACCCTGAGAATTAAAATTTATACAGATAAAAGTCAGAAACGGGGGGTTATGCTAGGCCGGCTTGTTGGAATAAATACGTCTTGAGACGCTGGCAGAAGAGGCGGAGGTCCGAGGTGGTGCGTAGGTCGGGGGGGGGGTAGGTCATTCCAGAGGGCTGGGGCCGCCACAGAGAAGGCCCTTCCCCTGGGCGTCGGCAACCGGCATTGCCCGGCCGACGGTACCCGGAGAAGACCCTCTCTGTGGGAGCGGATCAGACGAAGGGATGTATGGGGCAGGAGGCGGTCTCGTATATAGCTAGGCCCCGAGCCATGGAGCGATTTAAAGATGGTCGTCAGCACCTTGAAGCTAAAGGAGACATTTGAGTTTTGCCTCATTTTGCAACATTTGTGCTCGCAGTTATTAAGCGAATCCCTGCAGTTGTTAAATTCATAACACAATTGTTGAGTGAATCTGGCTTCCCCTTTGAGTTTGTTTGTCAGAAGGTTGCAAAAGGTGATCACCTGACCGTGGGACACTGCAACTGTCATAAATATGAGTCAGTTGCCAAGCATCTGATTTTTGACCATGTGACCATCGGGATGCTGCAATGGTTATAAGTGTGAAAAACATTCATAAGTCATTTTTTTCAGGGCTGTTGTAACTTCAGACAGTCACTAAACAAAGTTATAAGTCAAGGACCTATCTACTTATGATGTCTGGTTTCTACCTCCATCTCGAATGATGTGGCTGGAATTCAACCTTTCCAATACTTGTTTTTATTTTTATTTTTTTATTTTTATTAAATTTATATCCCGCCCTTCTCCTACAAAAGGACTCTGGGCGGCGTACAGGAAAATTAAAAGTCAATACATATATGCAAGTACACCATTACTAAAAACCTTATTAAACTTAAGTTACCCTGTGCTAAAAACATTTTAAAATCCTCTAATTAAAATTTACAACTAATGAAAAGTCCAAATCGGGTGGTTATGCTAGGCCAGCTTGTTGAAATAAATGCGTTTTGAGACGCTGGCGGAAAAGGCGGAGGTCCGTGGTAGTGCGGAGTTCGGGGGGCAGGTCGTTCCAGAGGGAACTTGTTTTCAAATTATCTAGTCATCTAAATGCAGTTCATTGGAAATTTCTGGCTGAGACTTTCCAAATAATCTACAAGTAGTCCTCCACTTACAATCATTAGTTTAGCCTTCTAAGTTGCAACAGCACTAAAAAAGTTACTTAACTCCAGTTCTTATACTTCTGACCATCGCTACATCCCCTGTAATTTACATGAACAAAATTCAGGCATTTGGCAAACTGTCTTTTATTTACAATGGTTGCAGCATTCTTGGGTCATGTGAACTGCCATTTGCAACCTTCCCAACTGGCTTCCAATAAGCAAAGTCAACGGAGGAAGCCAGATTCACTGAACAACTGCATGATTCACTTAACAAGCTACCGTGATTTACTTAACAACTGTGGCAAAAAAAAAGCCCAATTGGATTAAAGTCAGGTAAGGTAAAGTTTTCCCCTGTCCAGTTGTATCCCTCTCTAGGGGAGTGGCACTCATCTCCATTTCTTAGCTGTAGGAACCAGTGATGGCTGAAGACACTTTCCGTGGTCACGTGGCCAGCATGATTATATGCCAAAGCACACAGAGCACTGTTTATCTTCCCACTAAAGTGGTACCTATTTATCTACTTGCATCTGCATGCTTTTGAAGTACTAGGTGGGAAGGAGCTGAGGCAAGGAACGGGAGCTCACGCTTATTGTGCAGTGCTCAGGGTCTTGAACCTGGGCCGTCAACTTTCCAGTGTTTAACCCCTGAGCCATCAGTTCATCAGGTACAATTCACTTAATGACCGCCTTGCTTCGCAATGGAAATTCTGATCCCAACTGTGGTTGTGAGGTCTACCTGTACTCATAAACAAATACCGTACAGGGAAAACTTTGTTTACGCTATTTATTAGCTGACAGCACTTCAGTGGCCAAGTAAAATGTATATGAAATAATGATCATAACTTGTTTCCTAGCTTTTTAATCCAAGAGTGAACAGCATGTGGTGATATTTTTCATGCTGAGTCATTAGTTTGGCTTAACACACCACATGAACATGTTCACCATCCGATTATGTGTAAAGTTAATACACATATAAGGGTGTGAGCAACATTGCGTAGCTGTTACATGACATGCCCCGTTTCTGTGTTGATTTTGGTAGGATGAATATTCTGCAAGGCGATGGGTTTGTTCAGAGGGCAGAATGGTGAGGTTTCAAGCTGAACTGAATATTCATTCCATTTATTTAGACAGCAGCTCCCCGTCAAGTTTCGCCTCTTCCAAGAGAATTCGCACAGCCTACACCCAAACGCAGCTGGTGGAACTGGAAAAGGAGTTTCATTTTAACAGGTACCTCTGCCGGCCCCGCCGACTGGAAATGGCCCAGCTTCTGAGGCTCTCCGAGAGGCAAATCAAGATCTGGTTTCAGAACAGACGAATGAAGTACAAGAAAGACAGCAGGGTCAAGGGCACCATCTTGGCATCGCCTAATAACCACTTTGAAGTGGGTGACTATTATGGGCACGTGGAGGCTGACTACGAGGTAGCCCCATCGAATTCCTGCAGCAAATCCTTGGAAGAGATTGACAGTTCAGCAGGGTACACAGCTCCCCTCTGTAGCAGCCCTGTGACTTCAATCTCTTTGGACTATGGCCCTTTCTTTGGACCAGGAGAAAGCCATCCTTATGGACTTCCAGTTCTGCAAGGAAGCCCAAGAGCAATGGGAGAAAATTACCTGGGAAATGTGCCTGGGGCTGACTCTTCCTTCAGCTACCCTGATTACTCCTCTAGAAACCTGGAGTACAGCTGTGCTGCTGAAATCCCAAGCCATCCCCAGCTTGGGCCATCCAACTCGTATCCCATTTACACAGATTTAACCACACATCCTGTGCCTCAGGGAGATTCTCAGGGACCTGTAAATCTTATGCATCTGTGAGAGCTGCCTGGACGGAAGCAGAGCAGGGGAAATTGCTACGGTCCTATTATCTCATTAAAACAAATACCTCTAAGTGCAACCAACAGTATTCCTCCCTCCCTCCCTGCCCACCCATTACCTCCTATTTATTTAACTGTATTGAAGTAAAATTTATTGGCTGGGGAAAGGCAGAAGCCACTGTTGGATGTTTTACTCAAGGAAAGGCCAGTTTTTTAAATAATAATAATAATAATAATAATAATAATAATAATAATAATAATAATAATAATAATACCACCACCACCACTACCACCACACCATTGAATAATAGTGTCTACCTATCTTGGGGATAGGACTCAATAGGGCAGGGATGTCCAAACTTGAGAACTTTAAGACTTGTGGACTTCAACTCCCAGAATTCCCCAGCCAGCATAGCTGGCTGGGGAATTCTGGGAGTTGAAGTCCACAAGTCTTAAAGTTCCCAAGTTTGGACATCCCTGCAATAGGGGGATAAAAATGCCAAATCTAGTCTAAACATCTGTCTGGCTGTGCAACGGACCATAATACTAATACTAATAATAATAATCTGGTCTGTTTCTTACAGGAAAGACATGTTGTAATATACTTTTATGAAAGATGTGAGACTGGCTCTCAGCCATTCAGTAGCAGAAACGGCCATTTGCCCCCAGGTGGGGGAAGGAAGTCTCATCTGAGTTACTTTCGTTTTCCAGGCGTTGCTTTCTTTCCCTAAAATTAAAGAAAGTAATGAAAATTGAATACTCCCAAGCCTTGTTCTTTTTGCCTAGCCTATTTGAGTAGCTCAGGGCTTTCCTTTTTTATTCCATTTGTGGAACGTCCCTTTATCACTACAGTCATCTTGCCACAGTGGCAGGGATCTTTACAAGTTCAATGGGCAAACACAGACTATGTTTTATTAACTAATTGCAACGTTTTATTAACTAATCGCCACTACACACATGTAACCGAGGGCAGAGTAAGCAACTGGGGACCCTTTAGCAAAAACTGGTGCCCAGGGATTCAAGTAGTAGAAGCAGGCAGGAGAAGGAACTCTTTTCTCCCTTTCTTAAAACTCTGAGAAGATATGAGGGAAGTTCTCTTCTCTTGGCAAGTTGTTCAGGGCTGAGGAGCTTCGAAATATTTACCTGGAAAACCTCAGTGGAAATGTAGACTTACATGTCTTCTCACCCCCCCCCCCCCCACACACTTTTCAAACTTTTAATCTTATCTTCTGGTCTCTTTCACTGAGGAAAAGTCCCAGGCTGCAGAAGATGCTGGGAAATGTCCTTTCTCTTCATAAGGAACCGATGGAGTTCAGTTGAAATGAAATTTCACCTGAAGATTTCCCTTGCATTTGGTCATGGCAAAGGAAAATCTGCAGGGGTGGATAGCAGGCTATGCTATGTCTAACTTATTTTTACTGAGAATAAAGGTAAAGGTTCCCCTTGCACATAGATGTGCTAGTCGTTCCTGACTCTAGGGGGCAGTGCTCATCTTTGTTTCTAAGCCGAAGAGCCAGTGCTGTCTGAAGACGTTCTCCGTGGTCATGTGGCTGGCATGACTAATTGCCGATGGCGCATGGAACACTGTTACCTTCCCATCCAAGGTGGTTCCTATTTTTCTACTTGTATTTTTACATGCTTTCGAATTGCTAGGTTGGCAGAAGCTGGGGCAAGTAACGGGAGCTCACTCCGTTATGTGGGATTCGAACCGCCGAACTGCCCACCTTTCTGATCGACATACTCAGCCAATGAGCCACCGCGTCCTTTTTTACTGAGAATACCCCCAGGTAAAATGAAAAACCCCAACAGAGTTTAGAATAGCCTCTTAAACCCTCCTCTACCGTTTTGTTATGATCTGCCGCCTATAAACATCTTCAGACAAGACTAATGCTTCCGCAGCAGAGATAACTGGTTGTATATTTTCCTACTCCCCCCCCCCAAACTTTTCTCCCCAAGCCAGTTGACCTTAAGTGCCTAGGATGTAAGCAGTCAACTCTGTTCCAAACCAACTTAACCTTAAAGGCCCTTTTTTTTTTGAGAGAGAGAGAGAGAGAATATTCCATTTCTGTGGAGAACAAGGCCTTCCTAAAGCACCTTGTAAAATCTAAAACTATAAGTCTGTATTTTAAATACCTTAAAAGAAGCCCACGCAAACATCACTGGTGAAACAGCGATGCCAAGCATAGACTCTACCTGCTGTCCTGGGGATTCTTGGCTGAGCGAATGGCTGCAAGCTGGGGTCATTGTCTCACTCTCCGAAAGCAGAATTGAAAGGATGCGTCAGAAGGAGGAGAACTGACCGGCTGCTGCGAGCCACACTTTCTCTGTACGCTACATCACCACTGTTGGTTTATTTTTAATGATCGCTCGGCTCTCTGGCATCTATTTTAATGTAGTGTTTTGATACTGGAAATAAAGAGACTTTTAAAAACCGCACCAGGAGATTTTCTTGGCGAAGGCAGCCTAGCTCTCCTCCATGAACACTGCTCTGTTGTTCTTAGAATCACTTTGCCATCTTGTAGTATACGAAGGGCTGGGCCTCACCCTTCCCTCACCCCCATTAATCATTGAGACAGCACATACTTCAGAAGGCCTCTAGCTCTTTCATCTCCCAGTTAGTATGCAGCTCTGAAGCTTAGTTGGCTTGTACGGTTTGCCGCCCCCCCCCCCCGCCCGCCCGCCACTCCCTCCACAACTGGCCCCTGCCTTCCATTAAACGGCTTCCATTTCCGGAGACGACAGGATAAGCTAGACTTTCCAGTCTCCCTTGAAGTGGCTTCTGCCCAGCCGGGAGTGTTAGGTGTGAGGCTTCGACGCAAGGATGGAAAGGCCTATGTGACAAAAAGACCCAGCTTCTACAGGGTGTGGGAAAATGGGGGGCCGCCGCAACGTAAGTCCTTGTGCATCAAAAAGATATCTTCCCCACCCCCATGTGCTCTAACTCCATTTGATGTAAAAGCAATTGCTTTTGATTTTGTTTCCTCAAAGAAGAAATGAAAAGGTGGCATTATAGTTAGGGTTCAGTTGTGGAGCTGCACTCCTCCTAGTTACAGGAAGCCCTACAATTGAGCCCAGCATTTCTATTGCCGAGTGAGACAGTTGTTAAGTGAGTTCTACCAGAGATTCACAGATTAAGTCAGGGGTGTCCAAACTTGGGAACTTTAAGACTTGTGGACTTCAACTCCCAGAATTCCCCAGCCAGCTATGCTGGCTGGGGAATTCTGGGAGTTGAAGTCCACAAGTCTTAAAGTTCCCAAGTTTGGAAACCCCTGGATTAAGTGAATCATTACTATTATTAAATTAGTGATACGGTTGTTAAGTGAATCCGTCTTCCACATTGACTGCTTGTCAGAAGTTCTCCAAAGGGGATCACAAGTCCCCGGGACCCTACAATCATCATAAATTTGAGTCAGTTGCCAAACATCTGAATTTTGATCACATGGCCATGGAGACACTGCAACTGTCATAAGGGTGACAAATGGTGGTAAGTCACTTTTTTCAGGGGTATTGTAGAATAGAATAGAGTAGAGTAGAGTAGAGTAGAGTAGAGTAGAGTAGAGTAGAGTAGAGTAGAGTAAATTCTTTATTGGCCAATTGTGATTGGACACACAAGGAATTTGTCTTTGGTGCAGATGCTCTCAGTGTACATAAGGAGAATAAAATACATTCATCAAGAATAAAAAGATACAACACTTAGTGATAAGGTAACTTCAAATGCCAATGTAACTTTGAATGGTCACTAACTGAACTGTTGTAAGTTGAGGACTAGCTGTGTAAGAAGGCCAGGATCCACATGGATATCTGAATAATAGAATAGCGGAGTTGGAAGCTGGAGGTTTTCTTGGTTCAAGCCCCTGCTCAAGCAGGAGACCTATACCATTTCAGACAAATGTCTGTCCAATCTCTTCTTATCTCTGGTCTTTCACTTCCAATCATTTATCTGGATGTCTGTAACCTCTCTGGCTTCCCACATTTCCATAAAATTATAAGAAAATACTCCCACGAAACTTTCTTCAAATTGGATAGCTGGGGAAGATACACAATTATGGAGCTATGCCTAGTTGGAAAAAAAAGAAAGTACAGCACTCCCTGCCTTCACAATAATATAAAAGTGGCTACCTTTAATTTTACAACACCCTATAAATTAACTTGAGAAAAGAAGCCCTTGATTTTCTGCAGACGATTACGAAATTCTGATGAGTATTAAAAGTAAGAAAACAATTTCTTTAGAAAATCCAGCTTTAAGCTTCCCTCTTTCAAAACAATTATTTATTTGCTAACTATTGATTTCCTTTAGTCCAAAAACATAAACACTGAAAATGTGAAATGTGATAATAAAGATAGTTGGGGTTAAAGGTTTGGCACCTGCTTTTATCCAGCATCATTGCTGCTGATGCTGAAAATTTCATTTTATATCTTAGTACAGGGGTCCCGAACCTTTGCAACTTTAAGTCTGAAGGACTTCAGCTCCCAGAATTCTCCAGCCAGCTTTGCTCCACAGCTTTGCTGGCTGGAGAACTCTGGGAGCTGAAGTCCTTCAGACTTAAAGTTGCAAAGGTTCGGGACCCCTGTCTTAGTAGAAAAAACCGAATCACAATTTAAACTGAACAGCTGAATTTGAGTTTCATTATGAACATCAGCCAAAGTTTAATATTTCTGATTCCAATAGGAAAAATATTCCCAATGAAAACGAAGGAACGTCTCATCAAATTGACTGGCTCAGCTCCCTCATCTAGTTTTTACTCCTATTAACGAAATTTGAAAGGCAAACGTAAGAGTTAAAAATCGCTCATTAAAGCAACATTTTTCTATTTTAAACATGCTTAAATTTTTTGTTTCCTACTTTGTCAGTCTAAAAGTACATGCAGACTAAGGATCTTCTTTCCAGACAGCAAAGTAACTCTGTCTGTATCCCACTTATGGCCGATCCACTGAAAAGGTGGATAATGACAAAAGTGGTGAATCAGGAATCCAAATGCCATAGAAACATGTTGTAAAAACAACAACAAACCACCTCGTTATATTAAACCTCCAGAAAATGAAGAAGAAAAGCATTAATTTTTATTAGATTTAAAGCAGAAGCTGTATGTTCAGTAGGGTACAGTAGCTATATTGGGCATTACAAGACAATTAGTGATATGGCCCTTGAGAATCTTTCCAATTCTGCTTATGTGTGGCCAGACAGCAATATTGGAAAAAAGTGTCTGTCTGAATTTGGCGTCAGCTCTTATTGATTGGGGTAGGGCAACAGGAACACATAGTTTTATGAGACCTTCTTTGGGTGTGCTTAATTTGCTTATTCTAAGCTGTACTCATATGACGGAGAAAAAAATAAGTTTAACAAGCAAAACAGAGACTATACCCTCCCCCTCTTTTGGATATGACTAGGATCAAACTCAGTTCACCTCTTTGACTAACCCCATCCAACCTAGGTTGACTTTCCATGCCCTGGACAAAGCGTCCTGCAACCACTTTTAAACCAAAAAGTAAAGGCTCCCATTAAGCTCACAGCACAGCCCAAGGGAGTTGCAACCTGGAGAAACCCCAACCTTCTATCTTGTGATCAGCTGATGGCCACAAACTTCATATGGCCGGCCTGGCATAGCTGCTACAGCTATGTTATTCTTAGAGTTGGGTTTTAAATTAATTGTTTTCTTTTTTAGCACGGGCTAAATTATTTAATTTTAGTTTGAATTTTTGTAGAATTTTGTATTGTTTGTATTTTTAGATTTTTAAATTC
Organism: Rhabdophis nuchalis; assembly: GCA_039707465.1. NCBI lineage: Eukaryota > Metazoa > Chordata > Lepidosauria > Squamata > Natricidae > Rhabdophis > Rhabdophis nuchalis. Next base: position 162,093,896 of record CM077646.1, on the reverse strand, counting down.
CTGTGCGCCGCCCTGAGTCCCATTTTGGGAGATAGGGCGGGATAGAAATCTAATAAAATAAATAAATAAATAAATAAATAAATAAATAAGTAAGTAAGTAAGTAAGTAAGTAAGTAAGTAAGTAAGTAAGTAAACAAACAAACAAACAAACAAACAAACAAACAAACAAACAAACCAACCAACAAACCAACAAACAAACAATGGGCTTTCCCAGCTCTGCTGCTCTCCTGAAAGGCCCATTTTGCCTAAAAGTAGAACTTACCCCAGGTACCTAGTTGCACAGACAGAAGATGCTTAGCTTCACCAACAAACCAAATCCTTAGCATTTCCTACCTGGTATCCAGATCTTCTATAACTGATGGCGAACCTATGGCATGCGTGCCACAGGTGGCAGGCACAGCCATTTGTCAGGTCACACGAGGCTTGCCCTGTTAGCTGGCCAGCTGACTTTGGCCTTCTTAAGAGGCCGTTTTTCGCCATCCAGAGGCTTCAGGAGCTTCCCTGAAGGCTCCGGAGGGCAAAAAACAACACTACAAGCAAACCAGAAGTCACTTCCGGGTTGCTCCTAGGGCCAATTTTAGCCCTCTGGAGCATTCAGAAGTCCTCTGGAGGTTTCACTGAAGGCTCCGGAGGGCTAAAACCCGCCTTATGGGCAACCAGGAAGTCTGTTCCTGAACTTCCGGTTTGCCTGTAGGGCTGGTTTTTCGCACTCCAGAGGCTTCAGGGAAGCTCCCAAAACCTCCGGAGTGGGAGGCTGTTTTCGCCCTTCCCAGGCTCCTTGAAAGCCTTTGGAGCCTGGGGAGGGTGAAAAAGCAGCAGAGGGGCGCTGGTCGCATACACATGTGTACGGGGGGAAGGCGTGCATAGCATTATGGGTGTGGCACGCCTGCGCATGACCCCCCCCCACACACACACACGCTCCCTCTGCTTTTGGCACGCGAGCCACAAAAGGTTTGCCATCACTGTTCTATAAGAATCTTTGCTTTCCCATTGTGTGGGATTCCTCTGTCTTGTAAAGCAGGCATCCAATAACAATTGAGTAATTGGTTGGTTGTTTCTCTTCAGTGTTGTGCTCTCTCTTTCTGAGTTCCCCATGACAACGCAATTCTTGCAATGCATGAAAAGTCCCTCGTGAAATTGTGGAGCATGGTTTTAACGTGATGATTTGAAAAGGGAGAGCTGCCCAAATTGCTAAGGCTTCTCAGTACTAGTTAGGGAGGAGAATCAAATGTGAGCAGAGATCGCAGGAATTCACTTATTCTATTCATTTATTGTTTCCCTGGTCCACTGCACCCTCGGTTCTGTTCCTCCTGAATTATGGATTAATTAAGAAACACTCTCAAGCTGAATTTTAGAATGAGGGCATAAGCAGTTTACCGTAGCTTTCCAGTTCTTCTATTTATTTGCTTGCTCACCCCTCATTCTATTTTACTGTTTGGAACATGTACATTGATTTAAAGAAAAACTAAATAACTTTAAATGTTTCTGTCTCATTTTTCTACTAGAATATATTTAAAGTATGTCCATGGATCAGCTCAAATTTCACTGATTGATCAGAGGCCAATGAAAAGCCCACAGGGCAGGGGTGAAATTCAGCAGGTTCTGGAGAACCAGTAGTGGGAATTTTGAGTAGTTCAGAGAACTGGCAAATATCACCTCTGGCTGGCCCAGAATGGGGTGGGAATGGAGATTTTGCAATATCCTTCTCCTGCCACACCCACAGAACTGGTAGTAAAAAAAATAAAATGAATTTCACCACTGCCACAAGGTAAAGGAATTGGTAAAGGCAGATATATAGCCTCCAGGACTGGTGACTGGATAAAGCTCTCATTATTAACCATTAAAAAGGTTCGCCACATTGGGACCACATTTGGAATTTGGGAGCATGTTGCAGCTGCACCAAATGGCTCCACAGTGAGGGAAATCGTTACGATAAAGCCACTAATAAAAAACCTATAAACTTGCTCTGCTCCATAATAATACAATAATACAATAGCAGAGTTGGAAGGGACCTTGTAGGTCTTCTAGTCCAACCCCCTGCGTGGGCAGGAACCTTATACCATTTCAGACAAATGGCTATCTAACATCTTCTTAAAGACTTGAAGGGGACTGTGTGAGAAGAATCCCCACCTTGGCATTTGGAAGTCTGTACCCTGTTGAGTCCAGGCGGCATTCTCAGACTAGACCAGTGAGGGCGAACCTGCGACCATAACACTTTGGGCAACATGCCAATGTTCATCAACACCAGATACGGAATACTGCTTTTTAGGGTGGCTTAAATGGAAGTGAGGGACGCGATGGCTCAGTGACTAAGGCGCCGAGCTTGTCGATCAGAAAGGTCAGCAGTTCAGTGGTTTGAATCCCTAGCACAGCATAATGGAGTGAGCTCCCGTGACTTGTCCCAGCTTCTGCCAACCTAGCAGTTTGAAAGCATGTAAAAATGCAAGTAGAAAAACAGGAACCACCTTTGGTGGGAAGGTAACAGCGTTCTGTGCGCCTTCGGCATTTAGTCATGCCAGCCACATGACCACGGAGACATCTTCAGACAGCACTGTCTCTTCGGCTTTGAAATGGAGATGAGCACCGCCCCCTAGAGTTGGGAACGACTAGCCCATATGTGCGAGGGGAATGTTTACCTTGCCTTTAGAAGGAGGTGGGAGATAGAGAATTGTTCCTCTTTTGTTCGTGTGTGTGTGTGTGTGTGTGTGTGTGTGTGTGATAGAGAGAGATAGAAAGAGACAGAGAAGCAGGCAGGCAGGCAGGAAGACAGACAGACAGACAGACAGACAGACTGACAGACAGACAGCAGAGTCAAGTTAGGCATTTTCTGAATTTTTGATATCAATGGACTAGATCTAAAGCAGGAAGAAGGTAGCGAATCTCTGGTTCTAATCACCCTTTCTTTTATTTTCTTTGGGTGGGAGAGGATAAGAAGAGACAGATCACCCTGAGGTGCTTGCGATAACCAACTCTCTGTTGGCAAAGAGCCCTCCTAAGAAAATGCAGAGGTTGCAGTCATTAAGTATCTGTGAAATAATAACGGAGGCAGCTTTGTGTGCACAAAATGGGAATGCGGCGGTGCAGATAAACGTAAAATACATTGCAGCAGCTTTGGCTGCTTCCAGTGGCAGCAGGCAATTATGATAACACAACTTTCCAATGTATTTTATTGTCTTCCCCCTTAAAAGATGAATGACCCACCCGTGCAATCTACATATTGTAATTAACTGATAAATATTTAATAAGGACAAGAACTTTATCTTTTCTGGTCTACCAACAAACTTGAGAGTTGGTAAACAGGTTTTTGTTGTTATTTAAAAAAAAGCACAGCTTTTAAAAAATATTATTTTTCTTCATAGTTCGAGAGCTTGAATTTATTAGTATGTTTTTGGTTATTGCTTTAAAAGGAAGAAAGCTGGAGCACAATCTGTAAAGGAAATGTGGAAGGGAAAATTAATCGGAAAGGTTGTTGGGGGAAGGTACAATTGCTGACATAAGCATGCATCCAGATTATAATCTGAAGTAGAGTAATAGGAGTTTGGACAGCAAAAAAAAATGAACCTGAGTTTAAAAAATATTTTCCTAAGAACAAAAAGTATTAGTGGAAAGAATGGAGATTGGGTTCAGTCTCATGGTTCATTGTATGCAAATGGACTATTAATTATGAGTTTCAGATAAAGTAAGGCAAGGCTACATCAATCTATAACATCACTGTAAATTAAATATTATTTTATTTTATTTGCTTATCTCTGTAAAAGAGCTACATAGCTACAATAGAGCTATTCCTCAGTTTATGACCATTCATTCAGCAACTGTTCAAAGTTACAACGGTACTGAGAAAAAAAATGACTTACAACTAGCCCTTGCATTTACGACCGTTGCAGTGTCCTTCAGGGGGTCGCGGGATCAAAATTCGGATGCTTGGTAATCAGTATGTATTTACAGCATCTCAGGGCCAGATGCTGTAACTACATACGATGTTCTCAGCTGGATTCGCTTAATGAACATATGATTCACTTAACAACTGCAGCAAAATGGGTCATCACATCAGGTGTAAATCCCTTAAAGACCGCTTCGTTTAGCGATGGGCATTCTGGTCCCAACAGTGGGACCATTTCTATTGGTTTTTAATCTCAGATCCTGCAGACACGGAGGGTCTTTGAAACTGCATCCCTGCTCCCCTATTATCTGAGCATCGTGAAATTGTAAGTGATTTTGTGCCAATCAACACAGAAATGAAATGATTTGATTCTGTTGTTTAAACTATGTTTGAAGGTTTGCATGCATGAAATGCTCACCTCACACAGGATCAAGAAGCAATGGACGGAAACTAATAAAAGAGACAGCCAATCTAGAACTAAGAAGAAAGTTCCTGACAGTGAAAGCAATTGATCAGTGGAATGACTTGATGAGCTGCGGTGGTGCAGTGGTTAGAGTGGAGTACTGCGGGCTACTTCTGCTGACTGCCAGCTGCCTGCAATTTGGCAGTTCAAATCCCACCAGGCTCAAGGTTGACTCAGCCTTCCATCCTTCCGAGGTGCGTAGAAGGAGGACCCAGATTGTTGGGGGCAATAATGCTGACTCTGTAAACTGTTTAGAGAGTTGTAAAGCACTGTGAAGCGGAATATACAGGTGAAACTCGAAAAATTAAAATATCATGCAAAAGTTCATTTATTTCAGTAATGCAACTTAAAAGGTGAAACTAATATATGAGTTAAGACTCATTACATGCAAAGCAAGATAGTTCAAGTCGTGATTTGTCATAATTGTGATAATTATGGCATACAGCTCATGAAAACCCCAAATCCACAATCTCAAAAAATTAGCATATTACATGCAATCAATAAAACAAGGATTATGCATAGAACAATATCGGATCTCTGAAAAGTATAAGCATGCAAATGTACTCAGTACTTGGTTTGGGCCCCTTTTGCAGCAATTACTGCCTCAATGCGGTGTGGCATGGAAGCTATCAGCCTGTGGCACTGCTGAGGTGTTATGGAAGACCAGGATGCTTCAATAGAGGCCTTCAGCTCTTCTGCATTGTTTGGTCTCATGTCTCTCATCTTTCTCTTGGCAATGCCCCATAGATTCTCTATGGGGATCAGGTCAGGCGAGTTTGCTGGCCAATCAAGCACAGTAATCCCACAGCCATAGAACCAGGTTTTGGTGCTTTTGGCAGTGTGGGCATCTGCGGAAGGAAGCCTGAAGTGCTCCAAACCCTGGACTTAATGAAGCACAGTGGACCAACACCAGCAGATGACATGGCTCCCCAAATCAACAGAGACTGTGGAAACTTCACACTGGACTTCAAGCATCTTGCGGTGTGTGCCTCTCCATTCTTCCTCCATACTCTGGGTCCTTGGTTTCCAAATGAGATGCAAAAGTTGCTTTCATCAGAAAAGAGGACTTTGAACCACTGAACAACAGGACTTTGGACCACTGTGCTTCATTAAGTCCAGGGTCAACGCAGCCGTCTACCAGGAGATTTTGGAGCACTTCATGCTTCCTTCTGCAGACGAGCTTTATGGGGATGCTGACTTCATTTTCCAGCAGGACTTGGCACCTGCCCACACTGCCAAAAGCACCAAAACCTGGTTCAATGACCGTGGGATTATTGTGCTTGATTGGCCAGCAAACTCGCCTGACCTGAACCCCATAGAGAATCTATGGGGCATTGCCAAGAGAAAGATGAGAGACATGAGACTAAACAATGCAGAAGAGCTGAAGGCCGCTATTGAAGCATCCTGGTCTTCCATAACACCTCAGCAGTGCCACAGGCTGATAGCTTCCATGCCACGCCGCATTGAGGCAGTAATTGCTGCAAAAGGGGCCCAAACCAAGTACTGAGTACATATGCATGCTTATACTTTTCAGAGGTCCGATATTGTTCTATGTACAATCCTTGTTTTATTGATTGCATGTAATATTCTAATTTTCTGAGATTGTGGATTTGGGGTTTTCATGAGCTATAAGCCATAATCATCACAATTATGACAAATCACAGCTTGAACTATCTTGCTTTGCATGTAATGAGTCTCATCATATATTAGTTTCACCTTTTAAGTTGCATTACTGAAATAAATGAACTTTTGCACGATATTCAAATTTTTCCAGTTTCACCTGTAAGTCTAAATGCTATTGCTATTCCTATTGGCTCCAGAAGTTCTGGGTGCTCCAACACTGGAGGTTTTAAATAAGCGATTGGACAACCATTTGTCTAGAATGGGATAGGGCAGTGATGGTTAATCTTTTCAGCACCAAGTGCTGAAACTGGAACGCGCACACGCTGGAGCGCTGGAACCTAGACGAGAGCAGCTGGCCAGTGTGCATGCGTGAGGCAGCCAGCTGCCATTCCGGATTCTGTCAAGTGCATGCACACTGGCCAGCTGCTCTCTTCCAAGTTCCATTGCCAGCACGCATGTGCCTGATGGAGCTCGGAACAGCAGCTGGCGACAGTGCATGTGCCCACAGAGAGGGCTCTGTGTGCCACCTCTGCATGCAAGAGGTTCGCCATCACGGGTGTAGAGTCTCCTACTTGAGGAAGGGATTGGACTGGAAGATTTCCAAGGCCCCTCCCAACTCTGTTATTCTATTTTCTCATTTCAAAAGGAATTGTTCCTTTATCATTCAATACCAGCAGAAGACTCTTATGTGAGATTCTGTTCAAGGCAGGCAGAAAACTGGCTCATGCTTTTAATAGATGATAATAGTAGAGCTACTTATATTGAACAGTGGATCAATGTGTGCTGGAGGACCAGAAAGGATTTATTTGATCAAGCAATTTTTTTTTAAAAAAAGGAAGGATGAGCATCTACATGATGTTAAACCTTCCATGTGATTTGTTTAATTTTGATTAATCATTAATATAATTTGAGGGTTTGTTTTGGTATATGACTTGTGTGAACCAGGCTACTGTGGCTTATCAGCATAATGTATAAACCAGACTCACTGAAAATATATGGTACTAAGCCAATGAGGCCAAGAATCTGATTATAAAGCAACTTTTAAAGAATACAGTGCTTCAAGTGACTGAATAATCAAAAAGCAATCCATGCGTCACAAAAGGGAATTGATTGACAAGTAACATTTATCCACATTGTGAATGTTGGTGCGACATTCCCAAAGCAACTTTTGGATAGTGACACCACCATGAAGGAATTTTGTCAGTTATCTTTAAGTAAATATTCCTTTGAACAATTATTTATTAGTAACAAAGAAACAAAAATTTGGCACCAACTGAAGTCATAAGGAAATTGCCATCTTTCCATAGTTTTAGTTTGTAACTTCAGGCTTAAAAATGGACTTTGCTGGATTTTGCAATGTTATGTACAAGTTTATTCAACAAAAAATATACTCCCTCCCAGTAAAAGTGTCAGTCAGCCATGCATGTGATACACCTTGCTCATATGGGAAAACAAAACTATATTTCATGTACCTGGATTATACATGAGACTATGCATGAAGACTATCAGGAAGCTTCAAATGGTCTACAATACAGCCCTCAAGCAGCAATGGGAATGTCAAACTTCTCCCATGTAGCAATAGCACTAGCACTTAGACCAGAGGTGGTATTCAGCAAGTTCTGTCCAGTTCTGGAGAACCAATAGTGAAAATTTTGAATAGTTTGGAGAATCAGTAAATGCTACCTCTGACTGGCCCCGCCCCCATCTATTCCCTGTCTCCCGAGTCCCAGCTGATCGGGAGGGAATGGGGATTTTGCAGTATCCTTCCCCTGGAATGGGGTGGGAATGGAGATTTTATAGTATGCTTCCCTTGCCACGCCAGCCAAGACACGCCAGGCCACCAAGCCATAATCACAGAATTGGTAGTACATTTTTTTTGAATCCCACCACTTATTTGTATACCATTTTACAGTGCTTTATACAGCCCTCTCTAAGTGGTTTACAGAGTCAGCCTATTGCCCCCAGCTGGGTTCTCATTTTACCCACATTGGAAGGATGGAAGGCTGTCAACTTTGAGCCTCGTGAGATTTGAACTGCCAAATTGCAGGCAGCCAGCAGTCAGCAGTCAACAGAATTAGTCTGCAGTACCGTACTCTAATCACTGTGCCACCATGGCTCATGTAAATTCCCTATCTCAAGAACCTCACTAGTTGCCAGTTGTTTTCGATGGAATAATTCAACATACTGGTCCTCACTTCTAAAACCCCTCCTGGCTCTGGACCTGGATATCTTCAGGACCCAGTGGCTTCTGAGCAAAAACTAAGACCAGGTAGTGAAGGGTCACTTTTTGACCCTTCTTTCAAGACCTTCCACCTACATGGCCTTCTCAAGAGCTGAGCCTTCTCAATTGCAGCCCATGTCCTCTCAAAATTAGACTAGCTTCAACAACCTTACGGAGCTTTGGGAAAGCCATTAAAATTTGACTTTTATGAGGTCTCAAAGTAGGGAATAAATTAAAAAAATAAATACATAAATTGGGAGCCCTGACTTTGGTTTGTGTTTGGATGTTTCTTGTTCCTTGGGTATTTATAGTTATTTTAATGTTAAAAAAATTAACATTAATTTAAAATTTCATATTAAAATATATTAATAATATAATCAATACAGTTGTTACACATTATTACATTATAATTCTGTAATATTGTTTTACCGTTGTATTTTCTCACCAAAAGAAAGGAATGTAAGCCTTTCAGAGATCCCCTCTGGATCTGAGTGGTATATAAGCCTTAGTAAACTACAAACAAATCTTATAAGTCCATTATTTATGATGACAGGTAAAGTCTTCTATGAGTGGAGCTGTGCTCCTGGGGATCTCCTAGAGAAAGCCAATGTTTGCTTAGCAACAGGATGGAATCTGCTTGTTATCGGATTCCTCAGTCTAACATAGGGCCCTGGTGTTCCCTGGTCATTTCCCCTCTAAATACCAGCCACGTCCACCCAACGTATGAATAACTGGAATTGACAGGCCTACATTTAAGATGTAGCTAAATAATTATCTCCCTACTTAATTTATTTATTGGTGTCTTTGAGTCTGTTTTGATTGCTGGTGACTACCTGGATAAATGTTGCAGTTTTCTTGATGAGATTTCAGAAGCCCTTGCCTCATTCCTAGGGCTGGGAAAAGTGACTGGCCCCAAATCACCCATCAGGCTTTGTGCCTTAAGGCGGGAATTGGAACACAGTTTTCTGGTTCCTAGCCTGATGTCTTAACCCAGGGGTCTGCAAAGTTGGCTCTTTGAAGACCGGTGGACTTCAACTCCCAGAATTCCCCAGACAGCTATGCTGTCTGGGGAATTCTGGGAGTTGAAGTCCACCGGTCTTCAAAGAGCCAACTTTGCAGACCCCTGTCTTAACCCCTATCCACACTGGCTTTTCTTTGTTCTTTGATCACAAGCTTAATCATATGCTCCATAATTATCTTATCTCATTTGAAATCTACATTATTGACCATATGTGATAGATTCCACAACCTGCAAGCAGACTAAATGACATCAGCATGGATCTAATCAAAACCACTGCAAGGGCCATCACTAAGCCAACCTTCTTTAGTGCTAATTATATACAAACAAATAACATGTATCCTTTAACATTCAAAATTCTTTGATTCCCTCCCATGTGCATCTTAATAAATTGGAACTTGGAAAAATACTTTGTCTTGGACTCTAATTTACGTTTGGATGCTATTTGGAACACTGACATTTGGGAAGTGCAGTATTTTCTGGCAAAGAACACTTACTGTTATTTCATGATGAGAAAGAAAACTTCCCCCAGATTAAAAATAAACTATTAATAAATTGAAACACTGCTATTTGGCCTTCCCAGCTCATAAAACCAAGGCAACAGCAGGAAGCTAAAGTCCTAGTCATGCATGTCTGAATGCATTAGGACAGTGATGGCTAACCTTTTTTGGCTCGCGTGCCCAAAGCGGGGGGAGTGCAGGGGGATCATGTGTGGGCGTGCTACACCCATAATGCTATGTGCACAACCTCCTGCTTTTGGAATGCTTTTTTCACCCTCCCCAGGCTCCAGAGGCTTTCTAGGAGCCTGGGGAGGGTGAAAACAGCCTCCCCTCCCCACCTCCAGAGGCTTCAGGAGCTTCCCTAAAGCCTCCAGAGGGCAAAAAACAGCCTCAAAAGAAGGCCTAAATCAGCTGGCCAGCACACACATGCACCATAGTGCTGACAGGGCAATGCCTCACGTGCCCTAAGAAATGGTTCCGCGTGCCACCTGTGGCACCCGTGCCATAGGTTCGCCATCACTGCATTAGGAGAACCACAGTTCCTAAATTCCCAGTGTGCTTGGCAAAAAGAGGTTGGCTGAGAATTCTGAGATGAAGCTAAGTAGTAACAATTGGGGAACCTGGGCTAATGATGATGACAGTAATAGTAGCAAGCCATATATCCTTTCCAATTGGGTTAACAATAATTCTGTCAACACTTGATGGGATGAAGGGAACAGTGCATATATTCTTATATGTCTTATTGGGGTTGATGCCCATTCATTTGATACGGCCAGTTGTCTAATCATCAAAGTTATACTACCAACCTTAATAGTATTAATACTTGTGTGTATTTTGTGAGGCGCAAACAACCTCTTTTCTCCTATATCCTTATAACCTACTATCCTTGCAGCATTTCCAGTAAAAGAAATTGGTCAGTGCACAGCAGTTCACTAGCTATGGGAAGTCACTAGACTGGAGCAACTATCTTTCACTAAATCATACTAGGGCTAACTATTAACTTTCACAGGAATAAGGAATTTATTTATCTCTGATATCTATAGAGCAGTGGTGGGTTCCAGCTCTCGTTGCAACTGGTACGCTGCCATGGGGCCAGGTGTCCACCACGTGCATGCGCAAAGCACGTGCATGCGTACCTACCGCCCGCAACATTCCAGCTGCTCGGTGGAGCATTGCGTAGGCGCCGTATCAAATAGAGCTCAAATAAAGATAAGGAGAACGGGTGGGCAGATGGGCCCTCTGGAGCACCGTACCGGAACGGTACCTGGTGCTCCCAGCAGGCACCTATACACCCGTACTGGGGCGTACGGGTCGTATCCCACCACTGCTATAGAGCCAGTTTGATCTGGTGGCCTAGATACCAGGAGATGGTGAGTTCTAGTTCAACTTTAGACCTAAGAGGCTATGCCTGATCTGCTGTTATTCTTCATTGCTCTATTCAGAAATATTAATTTACCCAAATGGTACTTTTCTGAATAAGAGTTGTGTGTGTGTGTGTGTGTGTGTGTGTGTGTGTGTGTGTGTGTGTGTGTACATTCAGCGGAGGGAAAAAAAACTGGGCAGCACCCAATCTTGAATACAGATATGAGCAATATGTATCCAGGATTGTAGGTGCCGTGAGTTCTAATGGAAACAAAGCAAATGCAGCATTGGGATTACAGAATCCCTTTTAAAATATTTTGGTTGCAAATTGTTATGGGAGATAGAGTCCATTTTACTTGCATTATTTCTGAATCTTTTCAACAATCCCCTAAAGCAGTGTTTTTCAACTTGACAATCTTAAGCTGTGTGGACTTCCCCAACAGGATTGGCTGTGGAATTTTGGGAGTCCATACATCTTTAAGTGTCAAGTTTGAAAAACATTGCTCTGAAGCATGTCACGATTGTCTCTCCTAGAGTGCACTTAAGGCTAAGAGAGTAAGACCTGCTGTAGAGCTGCTAAGTGAGGTCACAATTGTGTGCATGGGAAAATTTCATCTGGAATCTTTGTTGTTGGCAGTTCTATACTTCAAGAGCCAGTTCCTTTATTTGACATTAAATGTACTTTCCCCCTTAAAAGTTAAATAAGGAAAATAATCTTTTCCTCTGCTCAACTTTTTCTATTTTCTTCTGGTTTCTTAGAGCTGCAGAAAGAAACTTTAATTCAAATTTAAATTATGGTGCATTTAATTAAAGCAGCTCAAACTTTAAATTGCTTGAGATGTGATTACTTTCAAGACCAGCGTTTTATTTTTTATTTTTATTTTTAAAAAGGCTATTTCAAAATTGTTCTTTCGGTTTGTTAGCTAAGATACTTGTGAGATGCAGTGCTGAATTCGGTGAGGCAATTAGTTATAACTGAAATGAAAAACAACCTTAGAAAGGCAAAGCAGAATGCATGTGCTAAATAATTAAATGCATTTCATTACGGTATAATGTAATGGATACTTTTCTATGAATGTGTTTAAATGCTCCTTATGTTGGCGGAAGTATTAAAATGTCAAGATGGCAACCACGAAGCCCTGCTCTCTTCTTTTTTTTTTTAACATAAGTTTTTTACATAAGTTCTGCATTCAAAGCATGGAGGAAAAGGCAAGGCTTCCATCTTGCAGTTATTGCTACCATTCTGATTTTTTTCCCCCTTCAGCACCTCACAAATAACCTGCTTGTGATATTATGGAATAGTTCATCATGGATAGGATTCCAAGGATCCAGGATTCAGATCAGAGGTTGCATTCAGCTGGTTCTGACCCTTTCTGGCGAACTGGTAGTGGAAATTTTGAGTAGTTCATAGAACTGGCAAATACCACCTCTGACTGGCCCTGCCCCTGATCTATTTGCTGCCTCCCGAGTCCCAGCTGATTGGCTGGGTCTTCTTTTGTTGCCCTGCATAGGAGAACAGAGCTGGAAAACAGGTTAGTGGGGTGGGGAAGGAATGGGGATTTTGCAGTATCCTTTCCCTGCCACACCCACCAAGCCATGCCTATCAAGCCAAGCCATGCCCACAGAACCGGTAGTAAAAATTTTTTGAATCCCACCATTGAATCAGATCGATCATGAAACACTCCGCAGTAGTTTGAAATGAAATGGACTACAAATAAATTAAACAAACTCTCTGGTGTACAGGCAGGATTTCCATAATATGATGTAATACATTTGCATACTATATTGTGCTGTACTGTACCTGGCTCAAACTGCAATTCTATAAAATCTCATTTAAAATATTTTAACTGTCAGATCCGATAAACCTAAGTGTCTGCTTATAAGTCTGATTCTTATGGTTGGAATGCCCAAAGGAACATTTTATTGGCTTATTTATTTTATAACATTGATGAACAACCCAAATCTGACCAAATCTGGTGTGCACACATGAGCAATCTAAAAACCATGTGCTGTATTTAAAATAAGAAATATTGAGCAGAGGTGGCACAGTGGTTAGAGTGCAGTACTGCAGGCTAGTACAGCTGACTGCTAGCTGCAGTTTGGCAATTCAAATGTCACCAGGCTCAAGGTTGACTCATCCTTCCATCCTTCCGAGGTGGATAAAATGAGGACCCAGATTGTGGGGGAAATATTCTGACTCTGTAACTCGCATAGAGAGGGATGTACAACCACTATGAAGCTGTTTTTAAGTCTAAGAGCTATTGCTATTGCAATAAGAATCCATTCAACATAAACTCCTTTTAGTTGAATAGAAGTAATAGGTGGATGTCCTCAAATGTTGCTATCCTGAAGACCAATTTAAGACTTGGCTTTTCTGGAGGGTCTTTGGAGACTGACAAATGAGTGATTATTGATAAAATAATGTCACTTGATCGCTGATTGTGGATGGATATAACGGCACAAAGAAAATAACGTATTGATAGGTCATGTGGTTTGAAAGTATTAATTTGCCTTATAATCTTATTATGGAATTAGGAATATACATTACTCAGAGCTGTTTTCAATTGAACTGGCAAATTAGCCTTAGTAAATAAACAAAATTATCTGGGATCCAAAGACCTGTCAAAAGAGGATGATGTTAATACTTTTCCTAAAATGAGACTCATGGGAGAAAACTGCGTGTCTGGGGGCTAAATGTTCTACCGTGTGGGGTCTACTATTAAGAAGATCTGCTTCCTAGTACAAACCCCTTTCACTTTAAGCAGAGGTGGTGTTCAGCAATTTCTGACCAGTTCTGGAGAACCAGTAGCGGAAATTTTGAATAGTTCAGAAAACCGGTAAATACCATCTCTGATTTGCTCCACCCCCATCTATTTTCTGCCTCCCGAGTCCCAGCTGATCAGGAGGAAATGGGGATTTTGCACTACTCTTCCCTTGGAGTGGAGAGGGAATGGAGATTTTACACTGTCCTTTCCTTGCCATGCCCAGCAAGCCACACCCACCAAGCCACACCACGCCCACCAAGTCACGCCCACAGAACTGATAGCAAAAGAAAATGAATCCTACCACTGACTTTAAGTGATGATGGGATATTTAATAGACCTTCTCTCAATATTCCAATTGGACAGGGAGACTCATTCTTGATAAGGTAGATACAATGTCTAGGAGGCCTTGGATTTGGGCTCAAAAGCCTATTGGTAGCCACTACCAAACCCCAGAATGAGTGTCATTTTGCATGGATGAGTTGTCCTAAATTGCAGTTTGCTTCAGTTGCAACTTCAAAAGTTGCTCCATGTAAAGTTCCATGTAGAGAGTCCGTTTGGTCTAGTAGTTAAGGCACCAGGCTATAATAGCAACTGCAATATCACTTACACTTATATACCGCTTCATAGTGCTTTACAGCACTCTCTAACTGGTTTACAGAGTCAGCCTATTGCCTCCAACAACCTGGGTCCTCATTTTACTGACCTCGGAAGGATGGAAGGCTGAGTCAACCTTGAGCTGGTTAGGATCGAACTCCTGACATAGAGCTGAATTAGCCTGCAATACTGCATTCTAACCACTGTACCACCACGGCTCCTATACAATGGAGCCTTAGCCTTGAAAGTCAGCTGGGTGACCTTAGGCCATTCACTCTCTCTCTCAGTCCAACCCACCTCACAAGTTGTTGTTATGGGACCAATAGGAGGAGGAGGTGCACTGGGTATGTTTGCTAAATTTGAGTTATTTGTAAACATAATAGAAGCAGGATACAAATAAAATAAACAAATAGTAAAATAAAATAAAGTGAATTGCAGTAAACTTACTTACTCAAGATAACTTACTGTTGCATGGTCATCCTGTTTCCAGAACTAAAGTGTCTAGGATTATTATAATTTATTTCTGAGAAGGCTGGAACAGTTGTGAATCTTCTCACATCCTCCATTGTTGTTGATGTTGTTTTGTTGAATTGGGACTTCTCTATAGTGGCACTCTGGCACTTCTTTAGAGTCTGCACTATGGAATGCTCCAACCCACTATATACATCTTTTAGGCACCTGTTGAAAAATCACTTTTTCACCTTGGCCTTTCCATTGTGAATACCGGAATACGATTTTCCCTTTCTTTTCCCTATCTTTCAGATGAATATGATAAGATAACCTCTATTGTCACTTTTTCTGTGTACATTAAAAATTAAATTGTGATGCCTGCTCTCAAAAGTGTGTGTGTGTGTGTGTGTGTGTGTGTGTTAGTATTATGAGCTGATCGATAAATAAATCAGAGACTAGGATAGATCTATTTCGAGCTTATTAGGTCTCATCAGCTAGTCATACTCTTACTGGGATTTGAACCCAGTAAGAGTATGACTAGCTGATGAGAGCTAATAAGCTCGAAATAGATCTATCCTAGTCTCTCTGATTTATTTATTGATCAGCTCATAATACTAACACACATATTAAAAAATTAGCACAACAGAACTCATGGCTTTCTGTCTATATGGTCTCTGGTGATGAGCCGAAAGGCAGAAAAGGAAACAATATGTCTCCTCCCTTAATTGGGGCTCTAACAGGGTGTTGTGAAACAATTATATACATACATACATACATACATACATACATACATACATACATACATACATACATACATACATACTGTGTCACAACACCCTGGTAAGCCCCAAATAAGTCCCAAATAAGGTTATAATAATAATGCTTCCTCCCTTATTTGGGGCTTACCAGGGTGTTGTGACACAGTACATATACTTGTTCCCCTGGCTCAGCTAATCAGGATGAGAGCCTGTGGCCTAGTGGCAATTACAACTGACTTACATGTAAAACGACCCAGGTTCAAATCCCAGTAAGGGTATGGCTAGCTGATGAGAGCTAAATAGCTTGAAATAGATCTATACTAGTCTCCCTTGTTTATTTATTTATCAGCACAAACACAACACAACACACACACACACACAAACCTCTCTGTATTAAATCACTGTCCATTTTGAATATACAGTGAAAAAGCCTTGAGAGTTAACAAGATTGGTACCATATGGTACAAAGCTATGGTTGCTTAAGTGGATATTGTTTTACAGTATTATTGAATGTTGCTTTTAAATATCATATATCTTTTCTTGCTGTTTTTATTGGAAATCTTAATTTGCTTTGGCACATGAAGTTCATATACATTATTAAATTTATTAAAAGTCATTAAAAGTGAGGCGCAGTATCAATGCATTGCTTCTTAATCAGAAAGGCCCAGTTGAAGTACCCACCTGAATCCACCGTTCACTGAATGACTTTGAGACAAGACTTTTCATCTCTTTCTCTGTCAGTCAAACCCACCTAACAAGAATTGTGGGGATGGGCACTTTGCATGTAAGCTGCTTTGCTTTTATTTATTTTTTACCCTCCACAACAAAGATGGTACGGTTGACCCATCTTTGAGTCAGCAGAAGTCTATGCTTATATTCTGACTGCCAATTCCTTTTTTCGACTTGTATTCCGCAGCTATCTCCTGGAAGGGACCCAGGGCGGCGCACAGGAAATTAAAACAGATATATACATAAATACATAATAAATATCATAAAACCAATTAAATCAAGAAAACCCTGTGCTAAAATTACTAAAATCCCTCTAATTAAAATGAATTGCTAATTTAAAACTCAGTCGTTATAGGGTGATCACGCTAGGCCGGCTTGATGGAAAAAGTGCGTCTTCAGGCGCTGGCGGAAAAGGCGGAGGTCCGAGGTGGTCCGGAGTTCGGGAGGAAGGTTGTTCCAGAGGGTTGGGCCCGCCACAGAGAAGGCCCTTCCCCTTGGCGTCGCCAATCGGCATTGCCCGGCCGACGGCACCCGGAGAAGACCCACTCTATGGGAGCGGATCGGTTGAAGGGATGTGTGGGGTAGGAGACAGTCTCGCTTATAACTAGGCCCCGTGCCATGGAGCGCTTTAAAGATGGTTATCAGCACCTTGAAGCGCACCCGAAAGGCCACAGGCAGCCAGTGCAGCTCATGCAGGAGAGGTGTTACATGGGAATGCCATGAGGCTCCCATAATCCCCTGCGCGGCCGCATTCTGAACTAGCTGCAACCTTCGGGTGCACCTCAAGGGGAGCCCCATGTAGAGAGCATTACAGTAGTCTAGGCGGTATATCACAAGTGCTTGAGTGACTGTGCAGAGCAAGGGAGTAATTCTACTCTAGCGCTAGTACAGCTAAGGATGATTTAAGCCTGTTTTCTTTCACATGCTGGGTATCAAGACAATGTTATGGGTACATCGAGGCAAAAAATTTACATTTTTAATTCGTAAGGTTTTTAAGGGTTTTTACCACGGGATATAATTTAATTAGTTTTTAATAATGTATTTTTGTATGGTTTTTAAGATTGCCTGTGCGCCGCCCTGGGTCCTTGTCAGGAGAAGGGCGGGGTATAAATTTAAAAAATAAAATAAAATAAAATAAAACAGAAGTTGCAGGGCTGGTTTCTGCTATGAATAAGTACAAGAGGAAAAAAAAACCAATCTCAGTGAAAAGGCAGGCAATAGATACAACAAACAAACAAAACATTTTACAAACTGTACTACCTGCAATAAATTAGGTGAAACATCTTACTCTTCTGGGTAGCCTGAAATACAAATACAGGTAATCTAAGATTTAGGCAACCTGGCAGCTGATAGTCACCGTATAATGAGGCAGTGCCTCTGTTGCTTCCTTCTTGATTTCTCATCTACCATTTAAGCAATCACTTTTTCAAGACTAAGATGTACTTCCTGGTAAACTGTTGTTATAAATGGGGATGCCAATAGGCAAAGTACTATAACTCTGGGTGTATGTTTTTCTCCCTGTGCCAGAAAGAGAGGTTTCTTCATCCTATGTCATAGGATAACATAAATCCCACACTTACTTCTAGAAATCCATTTTTGCAGGTTTGATGTTCTTTAAAAACCCTGTTTCATTAGGGCTTAATATAGCTTGATAAATATTCTGACCCACAACCTTTTGATGCTTACACATTACTCATAGCACTCACCCCAAAAGGAGAGATTTACAATATCACAATAAAACAACAATGTCAAATAAAAATACAGCAAAATACAATTCTGTTGATAAACACTGGCGGTGTGAGAAGACAGGACTTTTGGGCAGACATCCAGGGTCCCAATTAGTAGAATTAGACAAGGAAAAGATCCCCTTCACATTCACTTTGCTTACCATATGTTGAATATAGTAACCTGCTGTTGATTTTCTAGAAGGTCCTATTTTGTCCTGCAGCCATTAAATCCTCCCACTACTTCAGAGGCCCAAACACCAGACTTCTACCACTGTGAAAACTCTAAATTCATCAGCCCTTGAAAAAATAGTGTCTTCCCCAAATTACTGCACCATCAGCAAAGGGCAAGTGTTTGCAGAAAATAAAGAGGTGGGATCTGCTGTAAATACCGTTACATCAGGGCTGTCCAACCTTGGCAACTTTAAGACTTGTGGACTTTGTCTCCCAGAATTCCCCAACCAGCCATGTGGAGTATGGGGTGAGAACTCTGGGAGTTGAAGTCTACAAGTCTTAAAGTTGCCAAGGTTGGACACCACTGCATCATTACCAGGGGTGGGTTGCTGGGGGTTTACAGGGGTTCGGGAGAACCTCTAGCTAAGATTCTGTGCAGTTCAGAGAACCCTCAAACCCCACTCCTGGTTGGCCCTGTCCATCCCACCCCGCCCCTTCCAGGAGTCCCCACGTGGCCCACTTTGGATGCAGGTCAGTGGTGTGTTCCTACCGGTTTGGCCCAGTTTGGCCAAACTGGTAGTGCTTTGGCAGTCTGGGTCGCTGGAACCGGCTGTGACTCACGCCTGCCATGACCCCAAACTGGTTCTCCAGTTCCGCCATAGGCCATGTTTTTTGGGGGGTTCTGCGCATGCACACACAAATGAACCGGTAGTAGTGCCTGCCAGAATCCACCCCTGATGCAGGTAAGTGCAGGGAGGCTTGGGGAAGGCAAAAAATGGGCCTATCGGAAGTTCAGGAAGACCAGAAACAGGCCCGTTTCCAGCCTCCGAAGCCTGGGGAGGCCATTTCCCCCTCCCGGAGGCTCAAGAAAAGACTCCAGAGCCTGGGGAGGGCAAAAACGCCCCCCACCCCAGTGCAGGAGGCCAACTAGGCTATGCCCATCATGGCCATGCCCACCCAACAACTAGGCAGAGAACCCCTTGCTAAAACTTTTGAAGCCCACCTCTGATTATTACATAGTTTCTGATTCTTGATCAATGTTCCAATGAAGGAACATTGGCTCCTCCTAAGTAAAACAATGCAATAGTACTCCTACAGATCAAAATTAGCTCTTCAAATAATGCCAGTTTCTGCCCAGTTTCTGTATTAGAAAGTAGACAGGCATAATGAAGCACACCATTCTATTATTTCAGCACAATGGCAAATGATTGGATTTACCACATGTGTCATTTGGATCTGGACTCTTCCAGTTTTGGGCATCAATTCAACTTTCAGCCATTTGGTCAAAATGTTCCAGAAAGCAGAACTTTGCAGACCTGTTATGGGGAAGCCCAAACTTAGCCATCTGCCAATGCTAACTCATTTCTTATAGCCTGCAGCTCTACCTTCTAAGCAGGGCTGTTGCCTGAGTGAGTGTCCCTCTTTTGTCTGGCAGGGAACAGGTTTTGTCAGTAGGCTAAAACTTTTGCCTGGGAGAGCCTTCGGTCAAAACATGCTCCTCCTTTACCCGCTCAAGTTGCCAAGACTAAAGGCACAGTAGCGATGGTTGGTATCCTATGCTTGAAAATATGGTATGCCAACTAATCCGGGCCATCTCTTGACACTGTCCAACTTTACTTCTAGTAGGGGTGGGGCTTAAAGAATGGCCTCCCCAGCAGACCTTTTTTCATTATTCTTTTATTGCTTTAGAAATACTGTAATGGCAGAGGAAAATACCCCAGAAAAATATTTTAAAAATTTGTTTAAAAAGTGTTTTTTTTAAGTGAGAAAATGCAACAAAAAAAGAAAAAAGGTTTAATATATCATTTTAACTGCAGTTGCAACACTCTACATAGTTATCTAATACAATTCAAGTAAATATATATTGCTAATACATTTCTATAACGATTGTGTTTTTAAACCTAGTTTTAAATAAATGAGAACCAAACGTCATTGTATGTATATATCCGTGCAAAATCTACGTTTATAGGCAATCTGCTCAGAGGTGGCTAGTGCAGTTATTTTTAGTCCTTGGGCAAACGGGCGTGTGATCTTTTCATTACATCTTAATCTGCAGGCAGGAGTTGATAATGAAAAGAATAAATATCCCTGCATATCAGCCTTGATTAACCTGGATACTAAACCAGCCAAAAATGTCGGTCTAGAAGCCTCATAAGTTGCAACCGCTGCCGCAACCGACGTTTGATTGGCGTCCAAGAGACAAAGCAAGTCTGTTTTCAAACAGCTCTCGGCTATATTTAGATTTGTTGGTCTTCTACAGTTTAAGAAGTCATAAGCTATCCAAAAACACATGCTACAAATATGTAGCAAATGGACTAAGCTAAATCTTTATGTAGCATAAATATTTTATTCGTTTGTTCATTTATTAAACAAATTTATGTGGCTCAACCAGAGAAACTTTGGGTGGAGAACAAGAATAAAAATATAAGACCAATAGCAATAGCATTTAGACTTATACACTGCTTCACAGTGCTTTGCAGCCCTCTCTGAGCGGTTAACGGAGTCAGCATATGGCCTCCCAACAATTTTGGTCCTTATTTAACCAACCTTGGAAGGTTGGAAGGCTTAGTCTGTTGTGGCCCACCAGACTCAGACAGACTCAGACAGTGAAGAGGTTGGGAGGAACATGGGCCAGTCCTGGAGTTTGGAGAAGGCTCTGATGAGGGCTCTGCATTGGAGGTAGAGATGGGGCCAAGGCCATCTGACATTTATCAGTTGCCTTCGGAGTCTGAAATAAGTGGGGCAGAAGAACAGCTGGAGCCTGTTCCAGATGTGTGTTTGCGCAGAGCTGACAGGAGAAGGAACAGGGGTCGACTCGGAAGTAAAGGCACAAGTGGACGCTGAATGGCCACTCCTATAGGGAAGAAATAGGAGCAAAAGAGGAGTGGTGTTTGCAGAAGACAATTAGTTCACTTATTATTGTGAAGATTTGCTTATCTGATTTCGTGCCTCACAGAGAATCCTTGCCAGGTATTTCAGTTTACAGCTTTGCGACTGGAAGCTCAGCCTGGCAACTATCCAAGGACTGCTAAGGTCTGTTTTTGCAATTACACCTTGAAAGGCTTATTGCAGAGACTTTTCTGGATGTGAATGCCAGGAATTAACATTAACCAAATAAAAAGGGTTTTTTGTTTTTTTTTCAGGACAAGGAGTCCGTTTCGTGATTCTGTTAGGCCTGGGTCAGAACAGAATCAACCTTGAGCCTGTGAGAATCGAACCGCCGAACTGCTGGCAGTTGGCAGTCAGCAGTCAGCAGAATGCAGAATACTGCATTCTAACCACTGCGCCGCCACGGCTCTAATACAATTATTAGATGAACTGAAAGGAAAAAAAAAAAAGTTAAGGCTGCAATTTAAAAAATATCATACCCATGAACCATATACCACCAGCATCTCCAGATCCATGAACATCCTGGCCCTGGTACCTGGGGGGAAGAGCCTGGCCTTCACTGCCTTTGAGAAGCCCAATAAGGGGCAAAGAGCAGTTTCTGTAGGGCGAGGCCTCTAAAGTTATAACGGCAAGAGCCTTTCTCAGCTTTGTAGCTTTGAGCATTCATCCCTACCTTCCTGCAGACGTCTAATGCAGGCATTTTCAGGGAAATGTCTCCTATAAGCGAATTATAACTCTATTCTTGGAATTAAATCAAAACTCAGTGCTAACTCAATTGTATCTAGCATGGCAGAAAGGTCAGGAGGGAGACTTTGGTCTACTGCAAGCTCAGAATTTCAGTAATGAATGTTTCAGCAACCCTTCTCCTTTTCCACTCAACCTCCCCCCACTCCCCACTTCCACTAATGGACAGAGCTATAACCACAGCTTGCAAATGGCTTACTACAGAGGCCTCCACCGGTGCTTGAGAGCAGTAATGTTACTTCCCATTCCATACATCTTCTCCTGCCTCCATCAGACTGTATGTAGTGCTGCAAAACCAACTGGTCTCAAGACACCCAGCTCCAAAGCAGCCCTCTCATTCAGACTGAAATTATCCACTTCCAGAATGACATATTTTGCCTGGGTATGCCCTCTCATAACTGTTCGGTGTCCAATACCGACTGCTGTGTTTCAAACAACAGCTATCAGGCCTTCACAAAAGAAGGCTGCTACAAGCTCAATTGCTTTTCTAGCCTCTAAAACCTTCCCCTGCTACCCTCTTATCACCTCTGGGATGGATATCCACACGACACCTCTTAGCTCTGAATGCCAGGCACTTGAGATCTGTTACAGGAGGAAACTACCAATCTCTGCTCCCCTCATCATCTTCTCAGGGGCATTGACAAACAGTTGATAGAGTTGAATGCTTTGGTCCAAGGAGTAGAAAAAACTTGAAGCACAGTCAAATCAGACTGAATGCCAAATACAATCAGCAGTCCTTTGTAAGGTGCTGCAGTATACACCATGCTTGAGGAATGCTTCTCTCACTTCCAATGGATGTTCCATGTCTGAAGAAAGAAAAAGAAATGTCTGCTCAGGTAGTCTTACTATCAGGTGATTTGTTCATATGACTAAAAAAAAAACCCTTGTCACTTTCTCATGGGTGTATGTATGTATGTATGTATGTATGTATGTATGTATGTATGTATATATGAGTCTTCTTCAACCTTGGTCCCATTGGCAGAAATCTGAGAGTTTGAGGGTTGTAAATAGAATATAGAATAACAGAGTTGGAAGGGACCTTGGAGGTCTTCTAGTTCAACCCCCTGCTTAGGCAGGAAACCCTACACCACTTCAGACAAATGGCTATCCAACATCTTCTTAAAAACTTCCAGTGTTGGAATATTCACAACTTCTGGAGGCAAGTTGTTCCACTGATTAATTGTTCTAACTGTCAGGAAATTCCTCCTCAGTTCTAAGTTGCTTTTCTCCTTGATTAGCTTCCACCCATTGATTCTTGTCCCGCCTTCAGGTGCTTTGGAGAATAGCTTGACTCCCTCTTCTTTGTGGCAACCCCTGAGATATTGGAACACTGCTATTCTTTCATTACCATGAGTTATTTATAAAAAAAACAAATAAAGGCAGGATTAAATAAACAAACAAACAAATAATCATGCACATCTAAAAATGCAACTGATATATGATTCTTATTCCATCCATGAGTTCATAGAATCAAATAAACTCATGGATGGAACAAACAAGCAAACAATTATGCACATCTAAAAATGCAACTGATATATGATTCTTATTCCATCCATGAGTTCATAGAATCAAATAAACTCATGGATGGAATGGAAGTTGGAAGCAACTTCTAAGAGTCTAACTTAAGCAACTTCTAAGAGTCTAATCCAATTACCTATTAGCATAATACTCCTGGGCAGTATATAAAAGAAAATTCAATTGAATTTGAATATTCAGTGGATGAGTTCAAGATCTAATAGAATTTACCTCCATTAGAATGTGAGATACTCTTTTAATTCTTTTGAAAATAACAATTCTGGATGTAGTAGTGAATGGTAGATGAAGGCAGAAATTATTGTCCAGATATTTCATCAAGGCTTTGAGAAATTCCAACTGTGGCATTTAAGGTACCACTTAATTCTATTCCAGGCCCCAAAAGATCTTGGGCTACTGCAGTGGTGAAATTCAATTTTTTTTACTACTGGCCCTATGGGCATGGCTTGGTGGGCGTGGCAGGGGACGGATACTGCAAAATCTCCATTCCCACCCCACTCTGGGGCCAGCCAGAGGTGGTATTTGCCAGTTTTCCGAACTACTCAAATTTCTGCTACTAGTTCTCCAGAACCTGTCAAAACCTGCTGAATTTCACCCCTGGGCTACTAATAATTGGCTAATTGTTCATTCTCCTATTGGGGATCTTCAGAGAAGCTATTTCCTAAAACTGTAGCAAAAGGATCTAATTTCTCTGTATTTTATAATTGCGATGATGATGTGATGAAACATTTTTGGCGATGTCATGCACTGATCCATTGCCAAAAACAGGGGATACAATATTTGGATAAAATTTTCATAGCGAAATCTGTATTTTATAAATACAAATTTAGCCAGTTATAAAAAATTAAACTAGAAATGCAAGGCATTTCATTAGAGAGGAGAAGACTATATATAGGTGATGCTGTGGCTGTCCAGATTTTTAGAAAAAATATAGGTAAGAATTGTTTTCTTAGAATTCTGAGCCTATGGGGGAATCTTTAAACTGAGAATCTTCTCAAATACAGGTAGTCCTTGACTTATGGCCACAACTGAGCCCAAACTTTATGTTGCTAAGTGAGACATTTGTTAAGTGAGTTTTGGCCCATTTTACGACCTTTCTTGCCACACTTGTTAAGTGAATCACTGCAGTTAATAATACAATACAATAGCAGAGTTGGAAGGGACCTTGGAGGTCTTCTAGTCCAGCCCCCTGCCTAGGCAGAAAACCCTATACCATTTCAGACAAATGGTTATCCAACATCTTCTTAAAGACTTCCAGTGTTGGGGCATTCACAACTTCTAGAGGCAAGCTGTTCCACTGATTAATTGTCCTGTCAGGAAATTTCTCCTCATTTCTAAGTTGCTTCTCTCCTTGATTAGTTTCCATTGAATTTGCTGGTCAGGAGGTCATAAAAGGTGATCACATGACTCCAGGACATCTGAATTTTGATCACATGACCATGGGAATGCTGCAATGATCATAAGTGTGAAAAAGGGACAGAAGTACTTTTTTTCAGTGATGTTGGTAACTTTGAACAGTCACTAAACGAACTGTTGCAAGTTGAGGGCTACCTGTAGATATTATAAGAAGACTGATTGAGCGTAAAAGGGAATCTACATTCACCCATCTCTCTTTTACACCTTTGTTTAGATCAGGGGGAAAAAATCACTGTTCCGAATATCAGTTGATTCCTCCTGTGAGAGTAGAAGTCATAGATTTCTCTCTTGGTCAGTTGTAATGTGTTCTAGATCAGCAGTCACCAACTGGTGGTCCGCGGACCACCATGGGCCAAAATTTTGGTGGTCTGCAGAAAAATTATTTGCATTTTTAATATTGCACTAAATACTATTTATCATTTTAAATAATTCATATTAGTGGTCCAGGGGATTTAAAATTATGAGTTTAGTGTTCCTTGAGGTCCAAAGGTCCGAGACCCTTGTTCTAGATGGCCCTTGCCTTTTAGAAAGTTTTAGAACATTCAAATGGTCTGGATTGCTACTGTTCAACCAATGGATTGGTCAGTGGTAGGCAGCATGTATCTCCCTTGTAGCTAGTCTGGAATTGGATATGACTCTACATCCTAGTATTGGCCTTCCATAGCCATAGCCTTCTTCTACTGGAGTTCTCCAAATATATTGAACCACCTCAGTTCTCTTTCATGTTTCTGATCTTTACCCTTTACATGCGTTGGGAGACTAGGGCACTAACAGGAAGACAGCTACCTTGTGGTTTCAGTTTTCGATGTCATTTTTCTCCGTCCTTCTCTCTCTTAAAGAGAGTTTCAGACTTGTACCATCTCAGGATAGACTACTGGTCCAATAAATGAGACTATCTATAGCTCAGGGTTGAACCGTGAGGTCCTTGGTTTTTTCTGAGCTTGGTTGTTTTCTTGCAGATGTTTCATTGCTCGACTGGATAACATCATCAGTGCTTCTAAGCACTGGTCTTTGCCCCCTTGGTTCTCAGCATGCAAGTTTGGAAGATGATCACAGGTTGTTTCTAAGCTGCTTCTCAGTGATAACAACTAGAAGCTGTATGTGGTGTATCTTCAGGCAAGAATCTTGTCTCAATTGCATAGAATCACAGAGTTGGAAGGAGGCCATTTAGATGGTTGAAAGTCCAACCACTGTTCAGTGCAGAAATCCAAAATAAAGCAACAGATGGCTGTCCAGCCTGTATTTAAATACATCCAGAAAAGGAGAGCCCATCGCTTTTCTGGGTAATTGGTTCCACATCAAACTCCCTTTGACTTTTCCAGCTTTTCCTAATATTCAGCTGGAATCTTCTTGCAACACGAGACCACCAGGTGCTGGAAAAAGAGCCAGATTAGTTAGAGCCACATTATTTATATTTCTGACTGGCATTCTGAATCAGAATATTTAGATCAGGGAACAGGGAGAGAGTTGTATGATCTGAAGAGAAGCTACAATATAAACGGAATTCTAATTTTAAGCTGCCTGGTTCCTAAAGGAAGTTTGATTTTGATAGTTGCTCCTTAATTTTTCTCTCATTAGCATGTTTTAATCCACATGTTTTAGCTATGTTTTAATTTGATTTTGTATAGTGTTCTTTTTTATTTTGCTTTTTATTTGTACATTTTTGGTGGTTCTTTTGAGCATCAGCCAGCTATAAATTTCTTCTGGAATAAAAATGTCCTTTTAAAATAAACTGGCTGTCTCTCCCCTCTCTCCCATTTTCTCTGTCTATTTTTGTTTAGTTCTATTGTTTTTCCTTCAGCAATTTCTGCTTTATCTTTCTATATTAGATATCTTAGTCTGCCTATAACAGAAGCTTCTGGGAATGTGTTAGCAGAATTCTATATTGGCAAAGTTCTGAGTGGCTCTATTACAGGGGGAAAAACCCTATTGCTCAACTTGCAACCTTTTGTTCAGTGATTATTCAATGGCACTGGAAAAAAAACCTGACCATTTTTTCACACAACCATTGCAACATCCCCATGGTCATGTGATTAAAATCCAGATGCTTGGTAGTTGGTTCATATTTATGATGGTTGCAGTATCCTGGGATTGTATGACCACTTTGTGTGACCTTCTGACAAGCAAATCAAAGGGGAAGCCAGATTCACTTCAGAACCACATTATTATAATAATAATCTTTATTGTCATTGTACTAAAATTACAATGAAATTGATTTTAACTTCACTGGTGAAAAATTATAACAGAAACAAAAAAAGAGAGAAAAGAAAAAAAGAAAAAAACCTAGCATGTGCATGGAATGATTGTGGTTGAATTTAAAAGTCTCACAGCCCAAGGATAGAAGCTAACTTTAAACCTGTTTGTTCGGCTGGCTATACTTTGATATCTTCTGCCTGATGGTAGAAGTGCAAATAGATACCAACCAGGGTGTGAATCATCTTTGAGAATCTTCCTTGCTCTGCTAAAGCAGCGAGATCTGGTGATGTTATCCAGTGATGTCAGAGGGCAACATATTATGTTAACAACTGCAGTGATTCACATAACAATTGTGGCAAGAATGGGCATAAAATGGGGCAAAACTCACTTAACAACTGTCTTGTTTAGCCATGGAAATTTTGGGCTCAATTAATATGTCTTTTAAAACTTTTTTAACTTTTATATATTTGTTTTACTCTGGCTGTACACCTCCCTGAGTCCTTCGGGAGTAGGGCGGTATAAAAAACCAATAAAACCTAAAAACCTAAATTGTGGTCATCCATCAGAGGTGGTATTCAACAGGTTCTGACCAATTCTGGAGAACCGGTAGTGCAGATGTGAGTTCCTACCAGTTCGGTAGCGGCATGCCGGCCTGGGTCCCAGAACCGCCAGTGACCCAGGCCGGACATGCCTCTGAACCGGTTCCCCAGTCGTCACCGTTACCACAGCCATCTTTCTCTTGAGTTCTGCGCATGCGTAGAACAATTTCTATTGAATTGCCCATGCGCACACAGTGCACATTCAGTGTGTGAGCACGAGCAAACCGGCAGTAACACCAGCCAGAATCCACCCCTGCGATAGCGAAATTTTTGAGTAGTTTGGAAAACTGGTAAATACCACCTCTGTCTGGCCCCACCCCCATCTATTCTCTGCCTCCCGAGTCCCAGCTGATCGGGAGGAAATGGGGATTTTTGCAGTAACCTTCCCCTGGAGTGGGGAGGGAATGGAGATTTTGCAGTATCCTTCCCCTCCCACGCCCACCAAGCCATGCCATGCCACGCCCACCAAGCCATGCCATGCCACGCCCACCAAGCCATGCCATGCCACGCCCACCAAGCCATGCCACACCTACAGAACCAGTAGTAAAAAAAATTTGGGCCACACTACTGTCGTACATGTATATAGAATAAGCACTCTGCGAAACATTCTTGACTATGTTTTTCAGACTTTTCAGCTTATAATATTTCTTATGGAGGAAACTCTTTAAAATAGCTGAAGAGAGTGTGCTCTTTGCATTTTTGTTGTCTGGTGTCACTGTCCTTCCGAACACTGCTCATATTGTGGGTTGATTCACATCTGTATGTACCTCATCTGAAACCTCTCCCATCATGTGTGAAGTAGTCATTGTAGATGAAAAGACAATCAAAGGACTTGCCGTGGCTGGCAGAATGTTGTCTTTCCCAACTAGGTGGAATCAGTTTTAGGCCATCCAGATCAAATTACAGGTAGTCCTTGACTTACAACCAGTTGCATAGCGACGATTTGAAGCTATGGACTGAAAAGGGTAGTTTTGACCTGGTTCTGAAATTCTGATAGTTGTCTCCCTTTAATGTGATGACATCAGAGGTGGGTTCCTACTGGTTCGGATTAGTTCGGCTGAGTAGGTAGTAACTCGGCCGCCCATGCACCCGAACTGGTTTTATTGTCAACGGCGCCATCTTTATTTTTGGTTCTGTGCATGTGCAGAATAATCTCTATGGCAAAAATGTATTTTCCCCCCTTTTCTAACATTCTGCACATCCGCAGACCTTAGGTGTAAATGCGCACAGGCTGGCAGTAATTCTGGTAGCAACCAACCCCTGGACCACACTTTGGCCATTCAGCAATTTAGCCATATTTATGGCCATTTGCAGAGTCTAGTGGTCAAGTGACCACTAGACTTTATGACACTTTTGCTGAAAACCAGCATTACCAGTTTGCGACAAAACCACGCCACAGTGAGTAACGGAGTTGCTTAATAAATGCAGTGTTCATTTAATGACTGCAGTTTTCATAGCGTTCATACTTACAGCTACCATATTCACAATCACTTTGGGGGAAAAAAGCACGGAATCGTTTTATAACCATTATGAGTTATAACCATAATGGACAGGCTCCACTATGGCCGTAACTTTAAGATTACCTGTATAGAATGATGAGAAGCTGGCCAGAGATCTGCATGGAAGCATTGGCCCAGTAGGAATGTTAAAGGATGAGGGCGCAATAGGAAATGGGTCCCCAATCCCTGGTCCGTGGATCAGCATCAGTCCACGGTATGCCAGAAACCGGGCTGCACAAAGAAGTGAAGCCCCATCCTCGGGATGCAGGCAGTTTGCAAATCCATGTCCCCTCCAGTGCATGGAAAACCTGGCAAAGCATACATACATCCCATAACTCTCTCTTTACCAATTAGTACCTGGAGAGAGCAAGAATGCCTATTCTGATTCTTTGAGATCTCTTACTGAGTCAACCATAGACCAGGCAGTTTGCAAATCCATGTCCCCTCCAGTGCATGGAAAACCTTTCTCCATGGAACTGGTCCCTGGTGCCCAAGGGTTTGGGGTCCATTGCGATAGGAAGTTACTTTCAATTCCCTTTTGTGCTTTTTGCCCCTCTTCAACATAGCCATACTGGTATACAAACACTAATTGTATTGTACTGTTTCCCA
Organism: Rhabdophis nuchalis; assembly: GCA_039707465.1. Taxonomy (NCBI): domain Eukaryota; kingdom Metazoa; phylum Chordata; class Lepidosauria; order Squamata; family Natricidae; genus Rhabdophis; species Rhabdophis nuchalis. The sequence goes on along the minus strand of CM077646.1, from coordinate 162,064,150 downwards.
ATTATTGCAATGTAACCAATAGCACAGATCGAGCCCAGGCAGGGGTGGGTTCCTGCCGGTATTACTATGCTCTGAGTGTGTGCGCATTTGCACCTAAAAAGGTCTGTGCATGAGCACAACATTAAAAAAAATGGAGGGGGAATTACATTTTTTCAATGAAGATTGTTCTGCACAAATGTGCAGAACAGAAAATCAAGATGGCAGCCTTGAGGATAGAACCGGTTCGGGCATGTGTCCGGCCGAGTTACTACCTATTCAGTTGAACCGGTCCGAACCGGTAGGAACCCACCTCTGATCCCAGGGCACTGAATACCACAGACAGGGAATCATTTGGTGGATTACATCCCATCTGAGAATCGTCAAAAGATTACTTTAGTGTTCAGAAGTGATGGTGAGGCTCTGGAAATGATATTCATCCAAGAATGAGCATCACTTAAGGTGATCCACAGCCCACCTATTGAGCAGGCTGTAAAAGCGCCGTCAAAATCCTCTTTGCTTTGTGCCGAGATGTAGCGTCTCCATACCAAACCAGGGGAGCTGAGCACACAGCGATAACAGACATCCTAAATAAATAAAGAGGCAGCCCGGGTTTTTTATCAGTCCTTGTTATTTATTGGCATCCTGGTCTCACTTCCACTGCAATGTGACTCTTGAGGAAAGGCTGTATAGTGCTCCTCTGCAGAATCTGAAGAGCTGCCCAGGGCCTGAGCTGCTCTTTTGTGAAGTTTAGCTCCACGAAACAGTGCGGATTTTAATGTTGCATTCTAATTCTCCTATTACTGTCATAAAGCCATTTGTCAAATGCCCTGGGAGACTCCGTGGACGTCAGCCTTGTAATACTTTTTATTGCTGGGCTAATCTTTACAGATCGAATTAAGACTGGGGAACTTTATCAGTGGATTGCACTGGGTGAAGGGTTACGTGTGTATTTCATTTGTTCTGCTATCAAAGGTGCACAGGCCTTTGCTCCTGCTTCCTGCCACCAAGGCCAATATGCCCATTACGGCGTAATCAAATAGCCTTTAAGAGGCTCACTTGGTGGGTTGATGCATGGAATAAAACAAGATGAATGTTGCATCCCGCTCCCATCTGCAGAGCAGAGGCAATTTCTTTTCATCCTGATATTAATTCTCCTATTAAATTAAATAACACTACGGGTTGTATAGCATTCATTAAACATCACAGGCGTCCAGGCTCCCCACAGTGTCAATGCCATCCTTATAACACCACCTTAATTAGCAGTAGGCAGGCGAGTTGTTCATCTGCCTTTTTTTTCCCCCTCTTATTAATTACGGGGTGAAATAAACAGACTTATTAATATTATAATCCTGTTAATATAAATGAAGAGAGGCGAGGGAGCGGGCGCTCGAGTTTGTGCTGGATTAGAAAGTGGGAAATGGAAATGGCAAAAGGCTTCATTCCATGGGCTGCCTTCATCACTATGTCAAGCATGTATGTATGTACCAAGAGTCAAAGAGCAGCTGTCCCAGCAAGGTAGGACCAGCTCCAGGGAGTCAGCTACGCAGGGAGCTTTTGGTTTCCAAGTAGCCACTCTCCATGTCTGGTAGGCTCCCAGATTTAGAAGGGTGCGTGCGTGCGTGCGTGTGTGTGTGTGTGTGTGTGCGCGCGTACAGATAGACTTACACCATAACTGAGTCCAGAATTAGAGTTGCAAGTCATGGCAGTCATTAAGTAGGTTACCATGTGACCGAGCCTGATTTGACAAACTTTTTTTTGGCAGTGTTTGTTAAGCAAATGCAGTGGTTGTTAAGCCAACATAGCAATAGTTAAACAAGACTTCTGTACCCATGGGGAGCGTTTTGTGTGTGCGTGTGCTTTGTTTTGGGTTTTTTGCCAAAAATTGGAAGTATATGCTGGAAGCCAGCAAAAGGACTCTGAAAATCGTGATCAAGGGATCACAAGACGCTTCAAACGGATGTAAGTATGGGCCAGTTGCCAAAAACCCCAAATGCTATCATGTGATTGTGTGTGTGTGTGTCTGTCTATCTGTCTGGAGAACTTTGAAAATGAGTCTGAAGTAGCTCGAGGGAAGTCTATCATAATTTTGGTTGCTAAGCGAACAATCATTAAGCAAGGATTATCTGTATACAAATGCATAGAAGGTAAATATTATAGTGGTTACCTGTTCTGACTCCCTCCTTAACACGACTAATCACTAAACTGACTGATACTTGGCAGCTTGCCCGGACTGACCTCGACTAGACTGACTGCATACACGAACGTTCCAACTCTGTAGATTCTCTGTTGTTTCCTGCAAACCTACTCTTCACAGAGGATTTCTTTTAAAGCCTCTTGGGAGGGGCCAGTCAATTAGGCAGCTGATACTGATTACCTCCTCTGGTTGCGTCTCTCTTCTAATTGATGCTGCCTTCTCTCGATCCTTCTAAGCCTGACATCAGGGACAAACTGGGTTTGAGCCTCCCCACTACACCAAGCCTCAGGTGCCTCCTGATGTCTAGCCGGGCTCTCTGCTCTCTCACTCTTGGCCTCCTCCTCTAGAGCAGACTCATAGGACTCCTCACTAGAGGAGTCCATCAGCAGCTTATCTGGAGCCGGCTGGGCCACAACAATTACCATATATAAAAGCCCTGGTGGTGCAGTGGTTAGAAAGCAGTATTGCAGGCTAACTCTGCAATCCGCCGCCAGGTGTTTGATCCTGACTTGCTCAAGGTTGACTCAGCCTTCCATCCTCCCGAGGTGGGTAAAATGAGGGCTCAGATTGTTGGGGGCAATAGGTTGACTTTGTAAATATCTTAGAGAGGGCTGTAAAAGCATTATGAAGCCATATATAAGTCTAAGTACTATTGCTATACACAGAGTTGATCTCTGTATTCAACGTCAAGAGTCCCAGTTGCTGCAAAGGATTAATGGCTGAAGGTTGTGGTTGTCTTTCTCTCCTCCAAAAGGGTACAAGTAGAGTGTGTAACTTGGGCAAAATTAAATATGGTACATAGGAATCATGGACGATAGAGAGAAGGCAACAAGAAAGTGAAAATCTAGATCAGGATCAGAACAATACCAGAAAAGCAGAAGAGCAGATATAAAGTATAATTCAGAAACAAACCAAGGTTTAGCAGAATAATTTAAAAAAAAAGGTGGTCTGGCTTGAGTTGTGCAGTTGTGACTTTCTAGATACACACATATAGCATACTCCCTACTGCCCCTATCTTCCTATTGGCTGAAAGAGGAACAGTAAGTGCAAAACTCTTGAATTGGTGCTTTCTTCAACACAATTCTCTCTGTGTGTACACAAAATACTAAAATCAAAGTCAGCTGACATTTTTTTCTTGGTTAAATCCTGATTCAAAAAGTTATTAACTTTATAAACACTGAATTAAACTAAAATAGCCACAGCTGGCATATAAATATAAAATAAAATATAAATGACCAAACTACTGTACAGTAATAATTTCATGCTATTATGTAGACTTTTGAACACCACGTGTGTTTGCTGATAATAAACTTTTAGAAATGTTTAATAATAGGCAACAATATTGGAAATGTAAGGATTTTCAGGTACTATGTTGCATTTCCTATTTTTCACTGTATGTCATCCTTAGGTCCTTACAACTCCCATTTCTGTTTCTAGTACCTGATGGGCAGTGGTTCGCAACCTGTTTGACTCAATTACACTTTTTCCTGGCCTTGAATAATCTCATTACCCTTATTAAAAAAAAAAAAACCCCACAATTCTGTTGTTTTACACAAGCTTCTCAGTAGCTGCAATTCCAATCTGAATCATCCACTCACAAACAAGAAGTTACAAATTGCTCCATTACCCCCTAGGATATAGCCAAATTACCCCCTTGTGGGCAATTACCCCCAGTTTAAGAACCACAGTTGTGGAGAATAGGAGCCCCAGAGTTAAGAAAAACTTCAACAGATGCTATTAACTTGCAAAATAACAATTTAATGACCATTCATTCACTAATATATAGATCCAAATATTGAATAGTCTGATTCAGTCTCTCTCCTGAATCAAGTACCAAGCATTCTCTTGTTTTTTACACCCTACCACAGTCTCTGTGAGGAATAAACACAAACAAACACTCTAATTCAAAATATGCTACTCACTGAAACAGGAATCATTCAAACTCATGCGATTTATGAAATAATTTGAGAACTCACAGGGGTTGAGATCTGAAATAAAATGGCTCAGGGAGGTTGAAATGAATGAAAATCTCCCTTTGGGTATAGTATTTATCTAACTCAAATTATCTCTCTCTCCCATCCATCCTGTTGGCAACTCTGGGTCCAGAACCAGTGTTACAACTCTGGTCCCGTAACCAGTGTTTAGAAATAAATGGGGAATAGTGTAAAACGCCGGACAGTAAAGAGATACTTTGCTTTAACCACACTGATAGTAAGAAAATAAATAGTCTTTACTTTGTAGCAACTAAAATACTTCTTCCGACCAGTGATACTAACTTCTCAAACAATAACAGTCCTTCACCAAACATAGAGTTATCTTACAGTGATGCAAAACAAATACTTCTTTCTTCAGCTTCAACTCTTCCAGTGGCAATCAGTAAACACAGGACTCAGTGGCTGAACAAGGGACGGACTGTGTTCTTGAGAACTTCCTTTATGATAGAGCTGAGAAGCACAGCCAATCAGAATTTAACATAGTTCTTAAAGCTACATGTACTCTTTAAGAACATAGGCTTATATATATTGTCAACCCAACATAAGGCTGAATATCCTAACACATCCAAGTGGACTAACTCAGGGGTCCTCAACCCACAGGCCATGGCCCACTACCGGGCCATGGCCAGTTCAGAACTCGGCCCCGCAATCAGAGGCTGAGTGTGTGTGCGGGAAGAGTTCCACTCACGCAAGTGGCGGCCACTTGTTCTTGGGTGTGCAGCTTCACTTACACAAGCTGCGGGAGCTGTGCGTGCGTGCATGCACAGGCCTTCCACTCGCATGGAACTATTACACCACCACCCTGCACCAGGTCACCAAGGTTGGGGACCCCTGGACTAACTTTCAGAATGCAGCCAAAATCTAGATCGCATAATTTCTATGGAATTGAAATTTTTGCAATTTTATAAAACATTACGACATTAAAATAATAATCATAAAACATAAAACATTTCTTGTGGTCAACGACTGATGTTTGGCGGTTCTATATAGTGCAACATGGGCTATTTTCAAGGCAGATATATCTCTGAAAATCCTGAATTTTTAAGAACTTTTCCAATAAAGCCTGGGAAAGAAACTGTAAGTTTCTAAAACATTAGAAACATCGTGGGCTATCTAATATTGATTGTCAACAGGGCATGAATTGTGTAATCCAGGCATGTCCAACCCGCAGCCCATGAACCACATGCAGCCAGTGGTGGGGATTCAGCCAGTTCATACCACTTCAAAAGAACCGGTTGTTACGTTTCTGAGCAGTTTGGTGAACTGGTTGTTGGAAGAAATCATTAGGGCAGAGAACCGGTTGTTAAATTATTTGAATCCCACCACTGCATGCAGCCCTGGACAGCTACTAATGTGGTCCAACAAGATTGTAGACTTAACATTATTATATGATTCATATACATTATATAGCAATTAACTACAACATATATTTTATACATGGTCCAAGACCCTGTTTACTCAATGCAACTGAGGCAGGCCGAAGGGTTGGACAGCCATGGTGTAATCATTGAAATTGTGACTTTTCTTTTGAAATGCAGGCATCTTTATTAAGCGCCCTGATCACTTTAGAGAAAATGTGGCCTTATATGATTCCTGTTCAAAAGTTCAGTCCTATTTCCTTGCCATCGCTTTGGTTCTGCTATGCTCATACACTGAAAATGTCATAGCTGATCATTTAAATTCCTAAGGAAATGAAATGCCAATCTGTTAATAGCACCCAGGTGTAAGCTATACAGGTGGCTGGATGGGGTCTCTGCTGAAATAAGAACCGATGGATGGCTCTAGGAAAAGTTATTACTGGTATTGTTATTACTAATAGGAGATGGTGCCTGCCAGATGACATTCCTGCACGCGTGATAGGACTCTAGGAAGTCTCGTAAGCCAGCACTTCCTGTGAATTTCCCCTCCATGTTTGCTTTTTCCTTGCAAATTAGAAACTTGCAATGAAAGAAGGCAAGGCGCAGAACTCATGGATGTTATCGCTTCCTCTTACAGCAACCAGTCACTCAGCAGGCTGTCATCAGCCCTTCTCTTTGTACCAGGGGTGTCTCTGCGGAGGAGGCAAGGAGTCAGCCAGCATTCCTGAAGGAGCTTCTCAACAAAGGTGCCTCCCACCACACCAGCAAACTGGGAAAGTGTGATGAGGGCCAACAAGGGGAGGCAGGCAGGATTCGTTGAATGTTCTTAGGCCAAACAAAAGCAGACTTGTGTTGTACTGCAATCATGTGTTCTTTGCCTTATCTCAGAGATGAAGAAAGGCAGTTCACCAATGATAAGAATATTATCCTTTTCTCCCCATCATTGGACTCCACTCACTTACTATAGGACACCACCAATTTTAGCATGACATCTAGATGGTATATATGGATTATACTCTCAGCACAATATTGCTTTTGAATGAAATTCCAAAACTTTATTTAACCATGGGTTGTTGGGGTTTTTTTGGGGGGGGGGAAAGGCTGTAATTTTGTGATTTTAGATATACTCGCCTGGAAAAAAAAAGAGAAAAAGAATATGATGCTTTCTTGAGGTTTTCTTTCCCTGGTTTGTTTGAGAGAAATTGGTCCAATTAACGCAGGTCTTGATGAGAAAGATCTTTCTAACATAGCTATTTCCATAAGCACAATTATCTGAATTTCTTATTGGGAGCAGCCTTCTATCTAGTTGGAATATTTTTCTGCCTTGTCCAGTAATACCTAGTTTGTGGCACTCCGCAGGGCATCAGCTAGAGTTCAGTTCATTTTTTACCTAAACATGCTAGGAATGGCCGTGAATTCTCTGTATTAGGGGTTTAAATCAACTTATCTTCGCTACTGGTTCACCAATGTGAGCATGCGCACTCGCTCACTTCACTTGCACGCACTACCTCTGGGCATGTGCAGGACTTTCCGTGCATGTGCAGAATGTCAAAAACAGGATATGATGACATCCTGGTGAGTGGGCGGAGCCTCTCACTACCACCGCTACCAGTTCACCCAAACCGGATAGAACTGGCTGAATTGCATCACTGTTCTGTATTCAAAATTCTGGTTGGGTGTTCAGAGTTTGGTGAAGACTTCCTTAATCCTCTCTCCCACCAATAGTTAACAGGTAGCAAGGTAACCATGTACACATCACCCCCATTCCCACCACCAAACATACAGATTTTCAACATACATAATATAGGTAGCCCTCGACTTATGACCACAATTGAGCCCAACATTTCTGTTCTGTTTACAACTTTTCTTGTCTCAGTTGTTAAGTGAATCACTCCTGTTGTTAAATTAGTGACATGGTTGCTAAGCGAATCTGGCTTCGCCCATTGACTCTGCTTGTCAGAAAGTCGCAAAATACAATCATATGATCGCAGGACCCTGCATCCGTCATAAGTACGGATCAGTTTGCCAAGCATCTGAATTTTGAACAGGTGACCATGGAGATCATAAAGGTGAAAAACAGTCATAAGTTACTTTTTCAGTGTTGTTGTAACTTTGAACGGTTGTAAGTCAAGGACTACTTGTAATTGCTATTGTTTTGCTCATGTTCCTTTACCCAAACAAAAGAACTTACCAAGTCAAAGTGTTATTATTCTTTAAAAACCAAAACAAATTTATTTTATACACTTAAACACATCAACCAAAACATGCACATAATTTACAAACAACACTGGAACTGAGCATGTCTTCTCCCATCAGATACCTATCGGTGCATCTTTACACTTATTGTTTCCCCTTCTATACATTCTAATTTTACATTTGTTAGTGTTATTACTCTTACTATTATCCAGATGGAACTATAGAAACATTCCTATAATTTAAATAGGAATGCAATACATGATGGGGAAAATTAAAAGTAGGTGGTCTGCATGTCTGCATGGTCTGGGGTGCAGATGCGAAGAGCTTGTGGGGAACTTCTAAGATTTCCCCGCTCTTTTTCCTTATGCTTCCTCTTTTAAGAAAACATGGTTTAAAGATTTAAAAAAAAAAAACTATTTTCTAACTGGCCCTTCAAATAAGGCACATTTTCAAAGACAGGCCTGTCCTCTATCAAAGAGTCCTTCAAAATCCTTCAAAGAGTGGAGGCACATGGCTAGTATTGAAAAATTAGAAACATATACCTGCATGATTCTGAAAAGGGAGTTTTCTATGTGCCGTTTACTTATGAGAAGTCTTGCTCTTAGATGGCCCTCATGGCTGGGGGCACTTAAGCGATTTCCCATAACTTTCTGGAAGGGTCTGTTTTACAAGTGGAAAACCATTGCCGCCTTAACTCGATTATAGGGGGTGGGGGCGGGGGAATGAAAGTCATGCTATAACTATAGAGCAGGGATGTCCAAACTTGGGAACTTTGCTGGCTGGGGAATTCTGGGAGTTGAAGTCCACAAGTCTTAAAGTTCCCAAGTTTGGACATCCCTGCTATAGAGGAAGAGGTAAATTTATACTTAATAACTGCTGTCAATTGGAAACTTCTTTATATTGTCTTTTTTCCCTGCGCTTTTGTTTTTGCCTTTTCTCTTTCTTCTTTCTTTTCCTTATTCTAATCCAGGTGGTCCTCAACTTACAACAGTTCATTTAGTGACCGTTCAAAGTTACAACGGCATTGAAAAAAAGGGGACTTAGGACCATTTTTCACGCTTACAACCTCTGTAGGATCCCCGTGATCACATGATCATGTGACCAGCTCAGATGCTTGGCAACTGATTCATACTTATGACGGTTGCAGTGTCCGAGTCATGTGATCCCCTTTTGTGAGCTTCTGAGAAGCAAAGTCAATGGGGAAGCCAGATTCACTTAACAACCGTGTTACTAACTTATCAACTGCAGTGATTCACTTAGCCAACTCTGGCAAGAAAGGTTGCAAAATGGGGCAAAACTCGCATATACAAATGTCTCACCTAACAACAGAAATGTAGGGCTCAATTATATTAAATTTTTAAGGAAGTCCACACGGGATGCAATACTGACGGCGCAGCGAGAGGGACCGTTGAAGTTTGAACAAAAAGACATTAATATACTAAAACAGATACCAAAAAGAGTAAAAGAATTGAGAAGGAAATATTTTTTCCTCTCCAGGAAGCTATATGAAAATGGCATCTGGTTTAAGTGGTTAATGCCTAAGGGATTGTTGGTATTCTGGGAAGGAGGTAGAATTAAAATTAAAACAACAGGGGAGGCTGAGACCTTTCTTAAAAAAAAATCCTCAATCCTGGGTGATAAAGAAGAAGGAACGGGAGAAGCCCCGTCCGCCGAGGCGAGGGAAAAGGAGGGTGCAATAGCAAAGAGACTTAGGTTTCAAAAATAAGTAAATTTTTGAAATGCTGTAATTCTTGAAACGGATGCTAATCTAAAACTAGAGATTGAATGTATGAACTTAAAACAAAAAATGTGATATATATGTATTCATGACCATTTTCTACTTAACAAAATAATTGTATGAAGGCCCGCATGACCCCACCACCTCTGACATGGAAGCTCTACAATGTAAAACAAAACCCCTATACCCTTTTTCTAAAATATAATTTGTTAAAAACCAATAAAAAAATTTCTGGGGAAAAAAGAAAAGAAATGTAGGGCTCAATTGGAGTTGTAAGTCAAGGACAACCAGTATTACTTTTTGTTAGTTTTTATCTTTCTTAGTAAAGTTATACGAAAGGAATCCTTACTGCCTCATATCTATCAGGAATCATCTTTGCTGCCTTCTGGTGATTATCAGGATTTTTGAAGCCCTAGCTATAGCAAATGCATTTACCAACATCCCTATTACTGTATGTGTTGCACATCTTCCATCACACATCACAGTATCAGAAAGAATGTATAGAAACAAGAAGTGTACATTGGAGTTCTTGACTATTCCTTGAACACAACTAGAAGAGCCGCTCCCTACAGACAGTGAAACTCTGCAGTGTGAAATGTAAGCACAGTTTGTATACCTTTCATTTGCACAACTTTGATTAGATCACTCTTGTCTGTATTCAAGGATAACTGAGGGATCAGCAGGCAGCCACCCAAAGGACTGCATTCCTTTGAACTGGTAGCTTAAGAAGAGACAATGAGAGCACCGGGTTTGCTAAAGTAAGAGAGTGTGGCTGGCTGCAGAAAGTAGGGATGGTGACAGTGGTGGGTTTCTGCAGGCTCGCACCTACTCGCAAGAGCCGGTTGGTGAAATTTAGAGAACCGGTGAGAGGGGGTTCAACCGGCGTACCTGGAAGTAAATCTGTCCCCCGCTGCCAGTGACCCAACAGGAAGGAAAGGAAAGGAAAGGAAGGGAAGAAAGAAAGAAAGAAAGAAAGAAAGAAAGAAAGAAAGAAAGAAAGAAAGAAAGAAAGAAAGAAAGAAAGAAAGAATTTATCATCACAATTGAGTCCAAAATTTTGGTTGCTAAGCAAGAGCGTTGTTAAATGAGTTTCACCACATTTTAAAAGGTGGCCACTCCCACCCTGTCACATGACTGCCAAGCCACGCCCACAAAATAGGCCACACCTACAGAGTAGGTTCTAAAAAATTTGAAACCCACCACTGGATGGTGACTCTGATGGAAATACACACAAGAACCGTCACCTAGGCAAAAGGGGCTGGAATATTTTTAAGTCCTAAAAACAGGCGACCATGACTTCTTGTCTCACCTTTGCCATGAAAGCCAGCTGGACTCTCTCTCAACTCTATTCACCTCACAGGGTTGTTGTTGGGGGGTGGGGGGAAGAGGAAGGTGTTTTGGGTATGTTCACCGCCTTGAGTTAGTTGAAAAAAGAAAAGAAAACAGGATATAAATAATCAGATAAATAAATAGATTATAGCTTTATTGCTTAGCACAAGGTTCAAACACATATCACCAATAAAATCCTTTGCAAACAATTTAAAATAAGGGTAAAGTAAAATACAGTAGTTATAGGATAAGAGACAATATAATTTAATACAGGGGTCCCCAACCTTTTTGGCACCAGGGACCGGTTTCATGTAAAAAAAATTCCGCGGACCGGTGGGAGCCTCCAGTGGGTGAGTCGAGTCACGTGGGCCGCATGTGCGTTTGGCGGTCACGTGCAACCGGGTGGGAAAGCTGCCAGGGGTCCCGAGCGAAGGACCCTCAGCTGGGGCAGGGAAGGACGGGCTGCGTCCTGGGCAGGAGGGCCTGGCAGCCCCCCCCCCCCACGCAAGGCCAGGTGGTGCCCCGACCCCCCCCCAATGCAGGCCGTTGCCCCCGCCTGCCCCTGGGGAGTGCCCTGGCCAGCCGCCAGGATAGCGAAGCGTTTGCTACACTTTCCTAAGAGTTGCACTACTCTCTCTGCCGCTCACTCTGGCCTGGTTACTATCAAGCCACGGATCGGCACTGGCACTGGCACCGGTCCGTGGCCTGGGGGTTGGGGACCCCTGATTAAATACATAAATATGTAAAATAGAATAAAGTGACATAAAATTATATTTTGGTGTTACCCTTACAATCTATCCCACGTATGCAGATCTCAACCAAACCATTTTGTTTAAGTACTGTGCTGTGTTAAGTATTATTTTCAGTTTCTGGCCGTACATAAAGTAAGTCGTTTTGATATGGAGATGCCAATGGGTCATTCATTTGATATGTATATAGACCAAGGTACCTGTCTCTCACAAATAAATAAGTGTTGTGGCCCTGCCGGCTCTGGATGAGCTGCTGATGGACTCCTCTAGTGAGGAGTCCTATGAGTCTGCTCTGGAGGGGGAGTGCAACCTTGAGAGAGCAGAGAGCACGGCTGGTCATCAGGAGGCACCTGGGTCTTAGAGTAGTGGGGAGGATCAAGGCCAGTTTGTCTCTGATGCTAGATTGAGAAGGGCTGAAAAAAGAAAGCTTCAGTTGCAGCAGAGACGAACTCGGAGGAGGTGAATTAGTCCCAGCTGCCTCATGACTGGCCCCTCCCAAGAGGGTTTAAAAGGAAGCCTCTGCTAAAGAAGTTTGCAGAGAACAACGTGTCATTTCTAGGTTCAAGTGTCTTGAGTTGAGTTCGTGTGAATAAGCTTCATCTCTGTCATTCAGGCAAGCAGCCAAGAGTCTTGTAATTAGTTGAAGAAAGTGGGGTCAGAACAATAAGTAAAAAAATAACATTTGGAAATAGCTCAAGCAGGCTCTTCCTGGCTCATTGACATCAGGGAGATACAGCACAATTAGACTTGCAAGATTTTATTATCTTTAGCCAATCCCAATAAAAGGCGATTTAATCTTCCTTTGGAGTTGATTTCGTGGCTGTATCTACCTAGTAAGGCTGCCACTGGATTAGCATTCATTTGATGGGAGTTTGGCAGTAGTTAGTCTCATCATGTGGCAGATCGTGGACCTAGAAATAGTGAACTGTAAATGCCAACCTTCTTGTCTATGTGTGAAGAAATCAAAGCAGTGCTGGTTTTAGGCAGGAGTCCCATTTCGGGGGGCAAATGTCACAGGCCAGAGGTCCCCAACTCCTGGTCCTCAGCCCACTACTGGGCCACAGCCTGATCGGAACTGGGCTGCGCAAATGGTAGGTTAGTGTGCATGTGCGTGTACACAGGCCTTCCCGCTGCTTGCACAGGGTGGTTCTCCCCTCCCCTCCCCAGGGCTGCCAGGTAGTAAAGGTTGGGGACCACTGTCATAGGGATTTGTCTGAACTTGTCTGATAATGCACAACAGAAATATATATGTGTGTGTGTGTGTGTTAGGTTGTTGTGGCACAAGCATATATATGTGTGTGTGTGTTAGGTTTTTGAGCTGATCAATAAATAAATCAGGGAGACTAGTATAGATCTATTTCAAGCTTTTTAGCTCTCATCAGCTAGCCATACCCTTACTGGGATTGGAACCGGGGCTATATTACATGTTAGGCAGAAGCCTTAGCCATTATGCCACCAGGTTCTCTTCCTGATCAGCTGAGACAGGAGGATAAGTATATACTTGTGTCACATGTAGGTATGGCTAGCTGATGAAAGCTAAAAAGCTCGAAATAGATCTATACTAGTCTCCCTGATTTATTTATTGATCAGCTCAAAAACATAGCACACATATAAAAAAAGTACACAACGGAACTCATAGCTTTCTGTCTAGATGGTCTCTGGTGTTGAGCCGAAAGGCAGAAAAGGAAAGCAGTATGCCAAGATCTTGCTGAAATGTTGCAAAGACAATCTCATCCGTACACGGGAAAACACCCAAATACAACAAGACCAGCACATGTATATGTATATGTATATGTATATGTACACACACACGTACACATACACACACACAAAACTAAACAATTGTATTAAGATAGTCCACTGATTAACAACAAAAACTAAGCCTATACCAGTGATGGCGAACCTTTTTAGGTTCGCGTGCCATAAAGGGAGAGCGCAGGGGGGGTCGTGTGCGGGAGTGCCGCACCCATAATGCAATGCGCGACCCCCCCTAGTGCACATGCGCGCACTACAGATTCCCCCCACCCATTTTTTACATGCTCTTTTCGCCCTCCCCAGGCTCCAGAGGCTTTAAAGGACCCTGGGGAGGGCAAAAAGAGCCTCCCTCTCCCCCCCCAGGCTGTCCGAAAGCTTTATGAACTTCCCTGAAGCCTCGGGAGCTCAAAACAATGCTGCAAGCAATTGGAGGTCACTTCTGGTTTTGGTGGCGCATCATTTTGAGTGCTCCGGAAGCTTCAGGGAAACCCCCTGAAGGTCGCTGAAGCCTCTGGAGGGCCTCCGGAGGGACTGGGAAACCTCTGAAGCACTCAAAATAATGTGCCGCCGAAACCGGAAGTGACCTCCGATTTGCTTGCAGCATCATTTTGAGTGGTCCAGAGGCTTAAGGAAAGCCTCCTGAAGGTTGCTGTAGCCTCCGGAGCACTCAAAATGACGCTGCAAGCAAATCGGAAGTCACTTCTGGTGCATCATTTTGAGTGCTCCGGAGGCTTCCCAGGCCCTCTAGAGGCCCTCCGGAGGCTTCAGCAACCTTCAGGAGGCTTCCCTGAAGCCTTTGGAGCGCTCAAAATGACGCGCCACCGAAACCGGAAGTGACCTCCGATTGCTTGCAGCGTCATTTTAAGCGCTCCAGAGACTTCAGGGAAGTTCATGAAGCCTCTGGAGGGCCTTTGGGGGGGGCGAGGGGGGTTAATTTTGCCCTCCTCAGGCTCCAAAGGCTTCATAGGGTGAAAAAAGCATGAAAAAATTCAGCTGGCCAGCGCGCACATGCGCACTGGCCAACTGACAGGGCATCGCCTCGCGTGCCCTGACAAATGGCTCCACGTGCCACCGGTGGCACGCGTGCCATAGGTTCGCCATCACTGGCCTATACCCTATTAGTCTTGTTTATTTATTTAGCATATGGCATCTACAGAAGTCATGCAATCATTATATACAAATTTAAATAAACCATCAGCATATATCTATATCTAAATATCTATGAGAGAGAGAGAGAGAGAGAGAATACAATATATGAGATAAAATATTAAATTAAGATACAGTTGTAATAACCCCCCCCCTAATACCCCTAATATAGCGCCATAGAATTGCAATGGGATAAATGTTTTAGTTCAATATCTAACCAGGAAGGAAGCTAAACATCTAACTGCTTCTGGTATGGCTTCGATGAGATCATCCCAGGTGCTTTTAAATTTCCTGAGGCGACATTCTTGAACTATATGTGTTATCGTTAGTTCCAATGCACCACAGGCACATTGTGGCCATTTCCCACTTAAAGAGCACAGTCCAATAAGAGCATACCAAATTTCTTGTGTCACTGATACTGAGAAGACAGAAGGCCTGCACACAGATAACACATGCCCCCAGAAGGATGCCTCTGGTCAGGGCCCCAGATCAAACAAGATGAGTCCCACCCAAGATGCGAAGCGGAATGTATATCTTTGTGAGGACTATCACGGCATCTTGTCAGAACCTTGCAAGATTTAAACATATTCTGCAGGAACAGCAAAAATGTCTCAAATGAGCCAAAACATGATTGCCTTTCCTAAAATATTCAGAGTGAGGGGCATCTTAAAACAGCAGAGCTCAGCAAAAGGGGTACAAGACATGCCTATGCCGGAAATATAAATGTCTGGTGCATGACACTAAGCCAAGCCAGTGGTCTGCACACTAATGGGATAAGTCATAGGTCAAGTGCCAGAAAGGAGAAATAAAAATGATGCAAGCTGCTGAAGGATGGTGTAAATATATACAGTAGATAAATTTAAAAGAACCGACCCTCTAGAAATGTCAGAAAACAGGAATATATATATATATATATTTAAAAAAAATACCGGAGAAGGGTATAGAAAGCAGAAGCTGTAACAGGCCCTGAACCAAAATGAGATTTTTTTAAAAAATGGATTCATCAGGATTCAGTCCAACAGGTTTAGTAATCTTCTTAGTGCAGGGGTATCCAACCTTGGCAACTTTAAGACTTGTGGACTTCAACTCCCAGAGTTCCTCAGCCAGCTTTGCTGGCTGAGGAACTCTGGGAGTTAAAGTCCACAAGTCTTAAAGTTGCCAAGGTTGAAGACCCCTGTCCTAGTGCATAGTCTAAAACTTCCCTAAATTAAACCTGTAGAAATTTAAGGGGCTATTGATTCAGAAGATCTGAATCTGAACAACTTACAAAGGTATTACAGTCAAAACATTTGAATACTATTTCTACAATATTTAAGAAACACACACGTGCGCTGTACTGTATTAGAACGGGTAATCTGAAGTTTACGACCACTTTGGGTTTAATTTTGGAAATGCTGCAATGCCAAACTGGGCCACAGAGAGGCGCCTTTAATTTGAGGTGGGGGAAAGTGACATAATTTATACTGTGAGTGGCTCAAATTCCATTTTTGGCAGGCCAGAAAAAAAGGTAAAGGAAAAAGGGGCCTCAAAAGCAGTATTTCCCAAACTTGGCAACTTGTAAGATGTGTGAACTTCATTTCACAGAACTAACCAGCTGGGGAATTCTGGGAGTTGAAGTCCATATGTCTCCAATTTGCCAAGGTTGGCAAGTTTTGCTCTCAAGCACAACAAACATCTCTCCATTGGCCCAATCCTAGGGTTTGAGTTTCATCTGAGGGAAAAAAGGATTCGGTTTGTTTAGGCCAGGGGTCTGCAAAGTTGGCTCTTTTAAGACTGATGGACTTCAACTCCCAGAATTCCCCAGCCAGCCATGCTGGGAGTTGAAGTCCACCAGTCTTAAAAGAGCCAACTTTGAAGACCCCTGGTTTAGGCCAAGCTCCTCCTCCTCTCTATAAAAGTAGAGTTGTGTGGACATAAAACCAAGATCAGAACTCAGACCCAAATGGTATCACAAGATTTCTTTCAAAATCTCCCTGCTCTGATCAGCCTTTAGTTCAGTCCTCTGTGGGAGGTAATTATGAGCATTGTTCCTCAATAAAGTTATGACTTACGTCTAATACTATTTAATATTTCCTGCTTGTATTTTGAGCAGCAGAGCAATTCATTCATTTTTTTAAAAAAAAACTGTCAATCCAATGCAATACTTGGAAGCTCTTCAGATGGTAACACGCCTGCGTGTCCTTGGTTTAAATATGTGCTTACCTAGCCCTGTGATGTCTGGGGACTGTCTCACTCATTCTTTCAAATGAGCCTTGAAATTTTGCCTCAACACCATCATTTCCTGAGAGCGCCATTGGCTTCAAGATTTTAACCAGGACTTTTTGCAAAAAGAGAGCCTTTATAGTTTGGGGGAAAGGATTTTTAAAAGTTTATTAATTTTCAGATTATTTGGTGAGTAACCAATAACCCCTCCCTTCCCTCCTCTTTCTCTCCAGCAGGCTGGGGCAGATAACTCTGACCAGAGGTATGAATTGCATGGATTGCAGTTTTCAGAGGGCTCTGGGAATTAGGTAAGAGCTGCATGAAATGAGGCTGAGGATTGCACAGGTTTACAGGCTGCCAATGTCTGGAATAGACATTATTGAATTAGATGGATTAACAGTTCTGACTTGGTAGACATTTGCTTTTCATAGTCTTCTTTCTTCATTTAGGACAGGGGTGGGCAAACTTTGCAACTTTAAGTCTGAATGACTTCAGCTCATTCAGACTTAAAGTTGCAAAGTTTGCCCACCCCTGATTTAGGATATGTTTCTCAAATAAGGCAACTTGAAGATGTATGGATTTCAACTCTCATAATTTCTCAACCAGCCATGCTGGGCTAGTCAATACATCTTAAAACTGCCACGTTTGACAAACTCTGATTGAGATTATTAGAAGTTGCAAAGTTTTAATGTAACACCGCTCCTGCGTGAGCTGCACTGGCTGCCTGTCGTCTTTCGGGTGCGCTTCAAGGTGTTAGTTACCATCTTTAAAGCGCTCCATGGCACGGGACCTAGCTATCTGCGGGATCGCATTCTGCCTCATACATCCCTGCGACCGATTCGCTCCCACAGAGAGGGACTTCTCCGGGTGCTGTCCACTAGGCTGTGCAAGCGGGCGACGCCCAGGGGAAGGGCCTTCTCTGTGGCGGGCCCGACCCTCTGGAACGACCTTCCCCCCGAAATCAGAACAACCACAGACCTTCGCTCCTTCCAACAGCTTTTAAAAACTCATTTCTTCCGTTTGGCTGGCCTAGGGTAATTTTAATTAATTTGTAGTGTTAAGGGGTTTTAGGGACAGTTTTTAGTTTTTATAGATGTTTTTAGCGCAGGATATGTTTAATTGTGATTTTAAATTTTGTATTCTGTTTGTGTCTATTGTTTTTAATTTTCCTGTGCCCTGCCTCGAGTATAAATAAAATTTATTATTATTATTATTTAAAACTGTGAAATTGGAACAGGCTCTTCAGCACTGACCTTCCACATGAATATGAGACATTCCTGACTTTTATCTTTGCAATGACATCAGCTGAAACATCCTAAAGGACAACATATGGCTGAAGTAAATGTGGGTAAAAGATCCAGGAGAGGTTTCTGCTGCACCCTCCTATCATGCCACCTTTAATCCTGGGGTTTCTTTTTCCACCGCCTTCTGCAGCTGCATCCGGACAAGGCACACAAACCAACATGCGTTTTTGGCTTAAAAACTCACTGGTGCAAAAGGCATGTTGTTTTCTTTGTTTCCACCGAAAACCCAGTCAGGATGAATGCCAAGAGAAGCCCTGCCCTGCCCGCCTTCCCTTCCTTTCTCACAAGCCAGATTTTTTTTTATAGGAACCAAAAATAAAACATGAGTCTCCTTCAAAATGATGATGATTTGCAGCTGGAGACATCTGGCTGGAGTGAAGCTCCCTTTCCCTCAAGTCCCCCTTCTGGACAGACAAGAGGGAAATTCCTCTTATAGGGCTATTGTGGAAGTTTCCTTTCTCCTCTTAATTTATCACAGGATGCAAGGCAGTTCCTTTCCCTTGTCGTAAATCTCTCAAAGGCATTTGCTCCTTTAACAGCAAGCCCTCAGCAGGCTTAGTTTTTCTCTTCTTCCTTTGGTTCCTTCCAGAGAGAGAAGAAACAGTGGAAATATTACAAGAGCCCATCAGTGCAGCACCCCAACTTTGCAATCCAAGTTCACTCTACCAAGCAAGCAAAAGGTTAAATAAAGACTTCCCAAAATGACCCACTATCAAAAGAATAATGGCATTTATTAATCTTTGGTGAAGGGAAGCACAAAATATCAGGACAGTTCACCCCTGAAAGGAGACAAAGGCTAGCAATAGAATGAAAATCTAGAACTAACAGGGCAGGCTGTACCACATATCAGGGTGAGATGTGGCTTTAAATGCAGCAGAGAATAGGGGCTACTTAGGTATATGTTAAGGGCGGGATGGCTCAGTGGTGAAAGATGCTGAACTTGTCAGCTGGAAAACTGAAAGCCCAGGTTGAAGTCTCAAGTGCCATGCAATGGGGTGGGCTTCCATTACCTGCCCCTGCTCCTGCCCACCTAGCAATTTGAAAGCATGCAAATGAGAGTAGCTAAATAGGCACCAATTCAATGGGAAGGTAACAGCGATCCCTGCGCCTCAGCGTATAGTCATGCTGGCCACATGACCACAGAAATGTCTTCAGACAACGCTGGCTCCTTCGACTAAGAAACGGAGATGAGCACCATCCTCTGGAGTTGGACATGACTGGGGAAACCTTTACTTTTACCATTAGGTTGCAATCCTTTGGGAAGGTTGTGCCATGTTATATGTTTATGCCATTTTTAATTCTCGGACATCAGATTATATCCACTGAAGCTCTTTTTTATTTCTCATAACAGCTTTGAAATGGTCATGGAGAAATAGTGATTGAGTTTTGAAACTGCCTAGGGAAAAGTAGGATCGCCAACATGATCACCAACATCCAATGATGAATATGGTATAAGAAGAAGAAGGGAAGTTGGTTAGGTCTTCTGAGCCCAGGGGCCACATTTCATGTTATAGGTAGTCCTTGGGTTATGATGACACTCAGGACTGGAATGTCTGGCACGAAATGATGTGGTCATAAAGCTTGCACATTATTTAGCAACTGCAATTGTAGTCGTTTTGTGCACCATTGTAACTTCAGGAGCATGCGGCTATTAAGTGGGGACGTCAAATTCATCATTGGACGTTGGCGATCATGTTGGCGATCCTACTTTTCCCTAGGCCGTTTCAAAGCTCAATCACTATTTCTCCATGACCATTTCTGCTAAGTCCTCAGACTTAATATCAAGCACTCCCATTGGCTAAAGGTCACATTCAGTTTGGGCGGGAGAATTACAGGCTCTCTATTGGTTAATTGTCTGACAGCTGACTCTATATAAGAGCTGTCAGATGGGTGGTTCTTTGTTACAGTTTGGTTCAGTTCATATTAAACAGTTTAAAGCAGCTCCCTGCCTCCGTGTTTTTTACCTCAGAGAACAGTCTTGAGCAATTTCAAAGCTGTTATGAGAAATAAAAAAGAGCTTCAGTGGGTATAATCTGATGTCCAAGAATTTAAAATGGCATAAACATATAACATGGTGCAACCTTCCCAAAGGATTGCAACATATACCTAATGGTAAAAGTAAAGGTTTCCCCAGTCATGTCCAACTCCAGAGGATGGTGCTCATCTCCGTTTCTTAGTCGAAGGAGCCAGCGTTGTCTGAAGACATGTCTGTGGTCATGTGGCCAGCATGACTATACACTGAGGCGCAGGGATCGCTGTTACCTTCCCATTGAATTGGTACCTATTTAGCTACTCTCATTTGCATACTTTCAAATTGCTAGGTAGGAAGAAGCAGGAATCTGAGGTATGCAGCCCGGCAGGCATTTTAATTCTGTAAGTGGAATCCCAGTGCAGTTTTATTTCAGGGGGAATCAGTGTTGTTATAGATTAGATTAGAATACTGCAACCAAACAAGACACACACAGACTTCAACGGATAGTTAGAATTGCAGAAAACAAAAGATTGCTACCCATCTGACTTGCATTGAGGATCTGTATACTGCACGAGCCAGAAAGAGGGCTGTGAAAATATCTACAGACCCTGCCCTCACATAGAAATAGAAATAGCCATAGCACCTAGACTTATATATACTGCTTCACAGTGCTTTACAGCCCTCTCTAAGCAGTTTACAGAGTCAGTATATTGCTCCCAACGATATGGGTCATCATTTGACCCACCTTGGAAGGATGGAAGGATGAATCTACATCCTGGACATAAACTGTTTCTACTTCTTCCCTCAAGACGACACTATAGGGCATTGCACACCAAAACAACTAGACACAAGGACAGCCACCCCACCCCCCAACGCCATCAGTCTGCTAAACAACTAATTTCCACAACACTGTCAAACTACCTGTTACTATTATCCTTCTCATCTTTCCAATTACCTGTTTCCTTATATTCTTATGACTATAACTGTGTTGCTTGTATCTTACATTAATTGTTTTATTTATTATCCTATGATTTATGTTGATTGCTTATTTAGTGTCCTATGACTATCGCTAAGTGTTGTATCTTATGATTTATGATGAATGTATTTTATGATGATTATGATCATAATCATGATTTATTACTTATTGATTGTATGTACACTGAGACCTTACACACCAGAGACAAATTCCTTGTGTGTCCAATCACACTTGGCCAATAAAGGATTCTAGTCTTAATGCATTGCCATATACCATCTCTGCAATTTAAGTCATTTCCCCACTAAAATTGTTTTTGGCCATTGAGGAGGAAATGCATTGGCATATACCATACTGTACTACCTTTTGACAGATAAGAACAGCTCTTATCTGGGAGCCAGTTTGATTGAGAGTTGTGAAATACAAAAGTTTTCCCCACCAATGGCTGTTTTTTAAACAGAAAATTGTGTTGGAAGTTCTATGACCTGATCTCATGACATAACATGATGCAGTTTGGATTTGGCCCTGAGTCATTAACTCTAACTCTAACAATTTAATTGTTTTTATATTTTGTATATTGTGGGTTGTTTTTTTTATATTGAAAAAGTTTTATTGGTTTTACAGTTTTTCAATAGGGTGGGGTAAGGGATACAGAATTTTTTTTGGGAGCATTCACGTCAAAGTCGTCGGCCCTTCTGGAACTTCAATATAAATCAATAACAAAACATTGTTCATAACACTACAAAGTGAAAACAAGTACATGTTTCTAAGTTCTCAATTCTATGCTGTCAGTCATTTACAAAAATCCAGATACACATGTTATACAATATTACTCAAAAATCAAAGCAAAGTTATTTTTTTGATCTAAGTCTCTTGGCTATTGGGTCTTCTATCTCACCCTCCGGGCCCCCAGCGGGCGGGGCCGTGGCTCCCTCCGTCCCCCCTGAATCTTCCCCCAGGGCAGAGGAGTGTTTTTTAAGAAAGGCTTCCGCCTTATTGTGGGTTTTTTAATCTTTCTGTGCACCGCCCTGAGTCCCTTTCAGGTGAAATAGGGCGGTATATAAATCGAAATAATAATAATAATAATAATAATAATAATAATAATAATAATAATAATAATAATAATAATAATAACAACAACCACCATTACCAACACTGCCTTCTTGTGCTCTTATGCACCTCCAGTAAATCTCAAAGGAACCTGTGAAATCAGGTCAACAATAACACTTGGATTGTCCTGCATGGCTGCCACATAATCTTGGACAGGCAGAAGTTCTAATAAAAACTTTTGAGGCAGCTCATGTGTGCAGCACTGCCTGCCAAACCAGAACTTTCCATGGCTTCAAAGGCTCTTTTACAGCCCTACCTGCAGATGTTGGAGACTGAACCTGTGACCTTGCATGCAAAACAGGTGTTCTACCCCTGAGCTACATCTCTCATATAAACCTCCTTGAGATCTAATCTCGTAGTTCAAGAAGATGGACGGGAAGCTATTGCTCCCTGGGCCTTGATAAAGGTAAAAAGAAAAGTCTTTGGAGAAATATGCCCACAAATGGATCAAAGTAAAATGCATTTCCATACAGTGTGTCATTTGATAATGAAAATTACAGGTTCCAGAAGTGCCCAGGGGTGCAAAGAGAGGACCTATCAACATGTGACACTAAACACATTGCTACCTATTACTTCAGAGAGCGGTTGTCATTTTAATAGAAAGCACAAAGTGTTGGGGTGGGGGTGGAGGGAGAATGGACGGTTGGGATTTTTTTCATTCACAATAAAACAAACAGAGGAGTGATGTTATTCTCTACTCTTTGTTAAAGTCTCAGTGAAGATTTACTGGCAGTGCCGTTAGCAGTAGGGAAAAAGTCCCATCGATACCCAGCGCAAGCGAGTCATTCTTATTGAATGAGCTTTTGGAAGAACAGATGTTTGGAAGCATCTGTTTACATTTTGGGATTTCAAAAGGAAGGGGCTGCTGTGTTCTGATCACTTTCCTAATTAAGTTACTAGCGTTGGTCACTATGGGAAAAGGTTTGTCTGCGTGAAATTGGAGGAACCAGAGGCAAAGTTCCTCCTGTCCAACAGAGAAATTTAGGAACCTGCTCTATGCCAAGGAAGACTATTTGAGTATCTATGCCTCTATCATTTACTTTGCCCAGTAAATGGTTCCTAGATCTCAAATGATTTTTCTCATCACTTTCTTTTCATGCATTTAACATGACTATGGAGTTGTTCATTGCTGTGAATGGAAGAGAAAGAACCAGTTTTTGTGGTGTCAATGTTTTCTCTACTCAAAGCGTTCTTATTCTGTGCAATATCTCAGAACGTTCTCCAAGAGTTTGCCTAAGATTCCCAAGCTCATACAGACAGAACATGAAATGAAACAAAGAAGGAAGAAGAACACAAGAGGACTCCAGAATAAGTTCTTACACAAGAGTTCAGAAAGAGGTGAAGGAAAATTTTGCTTTTTTTCTCCTCCTTGGGTGAATAATTTCTCTCTCACACACACTTCCTCTCAAATCTTTCTCTATCGTCTCTAACTATCGTCTGTCTGTCTGTCTGTCTGTCTGTCTGTCTGTCTGTCTGTCTGTCTGTCTGTCTCTATCTATCTATCTATCTATCTATCTATCTATCTATCTATCTATCTATCTATCTATCTATCTATCTATCTATCTATCTAATCTCAACCTACTTATCTACCTATTTACTTACTTGCCTAATGTATTATGCCCTACCATTTTGGAGGGAAACAGAAAATGACTGGCAATAAAGTTGGCTTCCCCTAAGTTGCTGTGTGACTGTTTCTCAGCCATGTTAGCTGGGGAATTCTGGGAGTTGAAGTCCATACATCTGCAAGTTGCTGAGGTTGAGAAACATTGTCCTATGTAATTCCACTATCCATCTGCTGTCCCCCATCTGCACCAAGTCTACAGAGTTTCAAATGCTTGTTTGCCCTCACACAAAAGGCTACAGAGATCACAAAAGTTTCTGAAGGTCAAATTAGAACAAGTGTGTGGTATGGGGAGAGTGGGACAGATAGAGTTAAACTCACTGTCCTCATTCCTCCCTCCTCGTCTCTCTGTAATCAATTTCTTCCACTACTGGTACCGCCACCCCAACCACAACATTTTTTGGGGTCCGTGTTAGTTGTCTTTCCCACAATATCTTTGCCCTATTCCTCCCTTAAGACCAAACACTACAAACAGTTCCTCTACTAGAACTAGGGAAATTGAAGAATCCACTTTCCTTCATAATGTTCCTGTCTGTCACTTCAAAGTGGACATGGATTATAAAGCTGGGTGATATTCATGGTGATGTTTATTTTTTTCCAACCTCGAGAAAGTGTTCTGAACTGGTCCAATAAAAACTGTCCTGCAGAAAACCAGCATCCAACTATGATAGCATAGCTATCAATCTGAACTTATATAGCTTTTAAAATGATGAGCTGTAGTGGTGCAGTGGTTAGAATGCAGTATTGCAGGCTAATTCTGCCAACTGCCAGCTGTTCGATTCTCATCGGCTCAAGGTTGACTCAGCCTTCCATCCAGCTTGGTAAAAGCAGGACCCAGTTTGTTGGGGTACAACATACTGAATCTGTGAACTGTTTGGAAAAGACTAAAGCACTGGGAAGTGGTATATCAGCCTAAATGCTTTTAATTTTCATGGTATTCCTAAAATGCAAGCATGCTAGTGTTATCTCTTCTATCATTCCTACCTAAATATTCATTAGTATTATTGTTGCTGTTGCTGCGGCTGTGATTACAATTTCAATTTGCTTTAAAGATCCATATTTGACTGTCATGTGACCAGCAGCAAATAAATTTACTCAGCGAAAAACATATAGGAATTGCTTATTCCTCTGAAATGAGCAAGACAGCCTTTGTATTGGAAGGAATACCTTGCCTGTCATTCCCAACTTGTAAAGACATGTATGGTTTTCTTTAGAACAAGAGGCAGGCATCTTCTCCCCCCCCCCCCCCCCAAGAGACTTCAACTTATGGTGGTCTGTATGGAGACAGATCAGGAACACAGATGCCAACTGGAATATCTGTAATACCTTCCCTTCTTTCATTGCACAGGGAACAGGGGAAGTAGCCTGGGGATTTCACATTTCTTCATTTAAGTATTCAGTGCCAATGACTTTAAATGAGACATAGAGATTGCTACTAAATAAATCAGTGGCGCTCTCCATTTTGCGGTGTGCTCTTGACACTGCCTTTGATGGACAGTTATTGAAAGAAATCAGGACGAGGATCTTTCCCTCCTTTTAAATGCTTCTAATATGAATCGCTCTCAAGGTAACCATTACTATCTCTTAAAAACATTTTATTACGAGGGCAAATGCATGTTTTAGCAATGCTCAGATGGCTACTTAATGTCATGTTTATCCCAGGCCAGACACTCTCCAAAACAAATGAGAGTTTTAAGATCAAGCTTTCCTTTTTGTTTAATGGAGCTAAAGTTGTTTAAATCATCCACTTCCATATAAACGTTTCACTTAAAACAAGCCGACTTATTCCTCTCCATTAAAAGTTCATTCATCACAAGGGGTTCAGCAACTTTCAAAGAGGAATTGGACATCTCTATGGAGTAGAAAGAAATAGCTAATAGTTTTACAGGCCCAGGAACAGAATGGGAAACCTCTTTTGCCTCAGGGCTGGATCTCCAATTAAGGGATCTCATCAAAGGCTGCACATTCCTGCTCCACAAAGGCTTCAGATGTTCTCTCACATGTGTGCCCAGGACAGGATATTGTGTCAGTATCACCATATGTGCAACCCCATGCGGTGTTACATTTGGCAAGGACCATCTCTAATAAAGTCTAACAACACTGGACATTTGTCAGCAGCCTGGGAGGATAATGAAGTCCACAAATCCAGCAAGCGTGTATAATTCATGTGCAGAGAGAAGACTTCTAGATATTCACGGGATCGAGGGATGTGCTCATTCAGCATGGATATGTCTCTAGTGTTAATATGATGCAGAAATAGGCAGGAAGTATGACTGACAGCCCGTCAATACATCAACACATGTAGGGCAACGACCCAGGAACTGTAGTCCTTCATACTCCACCTAGAAGTGAGGGTGAATGGCATTCTGCATGTAAACAGGTACAACTGTAACATCGGATTTACTGTATTTCAGAATGTAGCATAATGTACATTACCATCTGAAGAAGCTGCTCCTCACCCCACTTCCAGTACCTAATAAAGGCAATCAATTCCAGAGTATGACTCTTCCAGACATGGGTATAGATTCATTAAAGGGCTTCTTCCCCACATCCAACACTGAAGTCAATGGGCACAGGTTAATTATGGGGTCCTGGGGTCGCCTTGCTTCTATTGCAGGATTTGGCGCTAAGAGATAACTTCTGCTTGGTAAGAACCACATGATTAGAAGGATAATATCAGGGTAGCTGTGACTGCACATGGCACAATTGGTACATCCGAGGAGGGAGGCAATTTATAGTCATTGACACATCTACACTACAGAGGTGAAATTTTAAAATTTTCCCTACCGGTTCTGTGGGCATGGCTTGGTGGCCACGGCTTAGTGGTCGTGGCTTGGTGGGCATGTGACCTGGGGGGCATGGCTTGGTGCAACAAGCAGGAATCACAAAAGAGCTCAAAAACAAACTATCACACTTTACACAAAAATAACACAAAAGCTATACCTGACTCATACACAATGCAAAAAGCAGCTGGAGTCACACACAATTTCACACACGATCAGCTGTGGCGAATAGGTAGTAAAAATATTTTAAAAAAAGTTTTTAAAAAGGTTCCAAGGATCGCTTGGAACAGCTGATTGTCACAGCTGATCGGTGGAACCATTTTTTTTTTACCTTTTAAAAGCATTTTTTTACTTCCCATTCTACCGAACCAGTAGTCTCACAGATGGTCAGCTGTGCCGCGTGATTTTGGGAACCTTTTTTTTTTTTAAACGTTTTTAAAGCATTTTTTTTACTACCGGTTGAGGCATATGCTACACCCCCTCTAAAAGGGCTTTTCAATGATTCCAGACTGCCACTGCATTTCAGCATTTTGGTTTCTTCTGCGTGAGCAGAATTTCACAATTCTGACGGAACCTACCCCTGCCCTCGGGCCCCATTTTTGGCCACGATGGCCTCCTGCATCCCTCTGCCAGTGAAAATGGAGCTCAGGAGGGTTGTGTGCAGCCCTCCCAAGCTCCATTTTCACTGACAGAGGCACCACGAGCCGGTGCTGTTTCCAGGGCGGCCCCGTGGGCCTTGAGTTTGACTCTCCCAGCTTTAGCAGATAAAAGAAGTTAGGACATCTTCAAGGTGAGTAGACTTCAGGAGAAGAGCTTTGTTGATGCCAATTCCACCCCTGGATTCACAGGCTTGAACTAGCCAGCTTTTCCATAAGACGATTCTGCCTTAGCTCAGTGCATTGCTCACTTGTTACTGCCATGTCTTAACTTTTATATTACTCATTTTTACTGTTGGCTGTATACCGCCCTGAGTCCCGAAAGGGAGATAGGGCGGTATATAAATGCAATAAATCTTAATCTTAATCTTAATGTGATGACCGTCTTCTGACCTACTGGAAGCCTTTTATAAAAAAAAAATAATTTCAACCATATCCAGGACTGTATTGACAATAAATACCATGTGCTGATCTCATTTTGAGGGGCAGTTAGCAAATCAAGATGCCTACAGCCTCGCTGGAGTTCCCTTCCTAAGTCCCAGGCAGTTAATTTATTTGTATAAATGGTACAATTGCATTTTATGTTCATTTAATGGCTATTAAGAAGAGGAGATATATTTTTTATGTTGTTATCATTGCTTTTGTATCATTTGTCTGGTCTTCTCTGTAACAAATTAATTTCATTACTGGGGGTTTTCTCCTCCTTCCCAGATGTGTTTTATGCTTTCTGTTATTCTAAATAAAAACTAAGCAAGTGTTGAAGGGAAACATGTCTGCGTTTTCTTTTATTTCTTCCAGAGCCAGAGGAAACTAGACTTGGACTTATTTTAAACACAGAAGAGAAGAAAGCAAATGTCCATGGTCTATAAAAATAAATTGCACGCACGCTGAAACAGAACCAATACAGCTTGTCAGTTTTGTGACTGTTTCCAATATTTTTCATCACATCCATAAAATTAAAACACATGAAATGTGTGAACGACATTGGCTGACTAATAAGAGAAGTAAAAAGTTGTTAATCAAACATGTGGCCTTATAAAATAAAAGAAATAATTGGAAAAGATGTCTAATTTGTCTATTGAATGCCTCCAACTCTCTTTATCATTTAGATGGACAGAATATAATTGGTACAGTGAAGCCATCAATCTTAGCAACTGGATTTCCTGAGCAGACTACAACTATTACTGTCATATTATGACACCATAATATCAAGATCAATGTTGTTTTAAATGCACTCCAGTTATGGGCAATTGGTGACAATAAAAACAGTGACAAATTGTGGACACGAGTATCAAATGATCTGATGTCTAAAATAAACCATAAATAATCTGTTTTTAAAAAAAATAGCCAACAAATTCACGGTTATTGGGAGGGAGGGGTGGATAGGTTTGACTTCCCAAGTGTACTAGTCTATAGTACTTCAAATGTTGTGAGTGTGTGTGTTTAGCATAGAAGAGAAAAATTCCTTAAAGAGACATTCCCGGGAAATTTCATAGTGTCGCTATTAGCATAATTGTGATTATCAGAACAGGTTACCTAATTCAAATGCAATTAAGTAATTTAAATGCAGCTCTTTTGATCTGTCCAAATTTCCAAAAAAACCTCCTTGTTTTCATGCAGGAGAAAAATGCTGCATCCATCTGTGGTGGGACAGACTTTCTCTCCAACTTCTTGGCTCCATATTCCTCCAAGCATGCCAATATCTACTAATCATGTGGGCCAGGACAAGTGATGAGAGCAAGGCCTGTTCAGCTTTACGAGGGAAAGGGAATCAATGTAGCCTGGGCTTGCCAATTTTGGCCACTACCCCATTCTGTCCCAAACTAGGATGTCCACTTTATGTGCAGCTGATTCCAGCTTTTACCAATTGTCTGAAGAGAAAGACATTTGTGCATAACAAAAATAGCTCAGTACCATCCCAGTTTCAAGATTTCCATGGATGAGGAATATTTTATTATGAGTTTGTCTGAATGCGAACTTATGAAATCATATCCTTGCTAAGATGCTGGCAGCCCATTTGTATTCCATCTCAGAAATAAACATGAAATGTAAATAAAACTTGGGAAGCAAATGGAAGTTTTGACAATTATGATTCCCAGAATCAATTTCTTGGAGGTGTTAATACATTATTATTGGAGACATTTATGACTTCAAGAGAAAACAAATAGCTGTTACATCCTAGTTAACCACTGAACA
The DNA here is from genome assembly GCA_039707465.1 of Rhabdophis nuchalis. Classification (NCBI taxonomy): domain Eukaryota; kingdom Metazoa; phylum Chordata; class Lepidosauria; order Squamata; family Natricidae; genus Rhabdophis; species Rhabdophis nuchalis. Next base: position 162,034,895 of record CM077646.1, on the reverse strand, counting down.
GGGAAATATTTTCTCACTTGGGAAAGGTGGAGGGAAGAAAGGCGTAAAAAAATAATGTTTCAATAAGGAGGGCATGAATGATGCCAGCTGTGAAGACATACAGTGTGCTCTCCTTTTTAAACTGAGCTTTAATAATTTTCTAGCATGTGGTTGAAAAGACATAATAAGAACTTCTCACATTTTAGTGAAATAGAAGAAAAGAGGAGGGAGAAAATTCTGGCAAATGTGAGTTGATTATCAAATAGTTCAGTTACACCACAGATGAATTACATCTCTCTTTGAGTAGATGATTCACAGCAGCTTTGAAACACAATTGCTAGATTGTTCTGGCTTTGTTATGAGTTTTCATGGGTTTTTCCTTTCGTGAAAAGAGCACAAATCCAGATTAATGCTTCTGTACTACTTCCATTCATTTAAACGGCCTGGCCCAGGAGATGTTGACACTGCTTTGTGTCCCTTTAAGTTCAATATTTGAATTCTCTCACACCTTACACACTGTGTATTTTCCCAACCAACAGCTCTCTTCTAGGACAGCAAGAAGAGGAATCAAGCTTACGCTTGAAATTAAAATGGAAAACGATGTGGGGAGTGCTCTCTTTTGCTCAAGGAGATGTCTCACTATGATGTGTGTTACAGATTGCCTGTCGCCTTTGAAAACATCTGTCCCCGCCCCCAAATCATGCTGCAATGCATATCTCAAACATAGACCAGGGGTCTGCAAAGTTGGCTCTTTTAAGACTGGTGGACTTCAACTCCCAGAGTTCCCCAGCCAGCATAGCTGGCTGGGGAATTCTGGGAGTTGAAGTCCACCAGTCTTAAAAGAGCCGACTTTGCAGACCCCTGACGTAGACTGATGCCTTGAATATATCTACTAAATGTTACCTTATACCCCTTATACCCGCATACTGAGCGAACTTATTCCATTTCAGGCAAATGCATGAATGCTGAATGAGTCAGCATAACTATAGAAGGGAGAAACAATAATCCTTCCCATAGGGGCCTCTATCAATGGGGTCAACAGGAACCAACCCAAGCAACTGAAGCTGTATTCTTTTTTACGGACAGGTAGTCCTTGACTTATGACCACAATTGGGACCAGAATTTCTGTTGCTAAGCAAGGCAGTTGCTACATGAGTCATGCCCAATTGTACAACCTTTTTGCTATTGGTTGTTAAGCGAATCACTGCAGTTAAGAGAATCATGTGGCCATTAAACGAATCTGGCTTCCCCCATTGATTGCTTGGGGGAAGCTGGCAGGGAAGGTTGCAAATGGGGAATATACAGTATGACCCCAGGACACTGCAACACTTGTAAAGATATGTCAGTGGCCAAGTGCCCAGATTTTGATCAGGCGATTGTGGGGATGCTACGACAGTCATTATGTGGGAGGGCACTTTTTTTCAGTGCCGATGTAACTTCAGATGGTCGCTAAAATGAATGGTTCTAAGTTGAGGGCTGCCTGTACGTGCAATGTGTGTGATGCATATTAAAAAGGATGGGGGCAAATTGAATGCCTATCACTTTCACCATTTTGGAATTTTTGAAACTCTCTCTGCAGTTTTCCCTGCCTCCAGGCATTGTTGGCTACAATTCTCATTATCCTTCAACATCTGGCAGACTGGCTGAGTCTTCTTTAGATCTGTAGCTCAGCAACATTTTGAGGGCCATAAGGTTCTCCCACTGCTCTTTACTGGAGACCGTAATTAGAACCACGGGACAAATTTTGGGACACTAAGTGTTAAGCGTATAAGGCAGCAGCAGGCTTGCCAACAACTTAATCCTCCTATGCCAGGGATGTCCAAACTTGGGAACTTTAAGACTTGTGGACTTCAACTCCCAGAATTCCCCAGCCAGCTATGCTGGCTGGGGAATTCTGGGAGTTGAAGTCCACAAGTCTTAAAATTCCCAAGTTTGGACATCCCTGTCCTATGCATTTGGATTAATCAAGTATTAGAAATACAAACAACACTAATAATAATTTGCTCTCTTTTCTTCCCTTCCTTTACTATTGACAAATCATACACCACATTTTCCAAACATCACTCCTTGTACTCCTATATGCTACTATTATCACCAGAAGTAAAGTTTTCTTTGAGTTTCATTTCTGGAGATTTCATGGAAAGATACATGTCTATGGAGATTCTCAGTCATCCAGGTCATGGTTGTCCCAAAGGTGCTTTTTCAAAAAGCAACTGGGACTTCCTGTGTTTGTTCTCTTCAAGGCATTTTGCTTCTCATCCAAGAAGCATTTGGTCAGAACTGAAGATGCTTCTTGGATGAGAAGCGAAATATCTTCCAGAGAAAAGACACAGAAAGTCCAGTTGCCTTTTGAAAAAGCACCTTTGGACAAATACATGTAGTTTTCTCAGCAATGGGAAATTCTTCAATTTCCTAATCTAGCATCATCTCTGGAATCTCCTGGCAGTTTTCATTAACATCCATTCCTAACTAGGATGATGACAAAATGTACATTATGGCAAGATGGCACATAACACTGTGCCATGACTGTCTGACACTGCATGTCTTTTGATGTGACGTCTCCAATCATGGGCACCTTCAAGAACAAATGCATTCTATCTCTAATTAGTTTCTTTTCTGGATGAGTCGTTCCTAAAAGATTAATCAAATCTTTTCTATCAACCAGTCAGGAAGCAGAACCTCAGATCCTGATTGTGGAGCTTAAATAGGTTTATAGGGATATAGATAGTTCATAATCCAAAGAAATATAAAAAAAAATTGAAGCAATTTGAGATGCATGGGCATACTATTTTCCACACACCTCTTTTGAACACTCACATGGATTCATCAAGATATTCTGCTGAATAATAGATAGAAAGGAAAAGTACATAACTCTCCCAGTTTATTTGAAAAATAAAAATCCATCTCAAAACACTTCAAAGGGAGAAGGTAGGCAAAATACTATTCTGGCTCATTTGGGTGATGTCATAATATTAGACCTGGTCCACCCAAACCTTCAACACACAACCAAATTAAATCATCATAGAAATACAACAGCAAAAGCAATGCCACCACCAGATTTTCCAATTACCTGAAAGGCTTAGAACAGCATTTCCTCAGTCCCAGCAACTTTAAGACGAGTGGAGTTCCAACTCCCAGAATTCCCCAATCACCATTCTGGAAGTTGAAGTCCAGTCATCCTAGAGCTACTGAGGCTGAGAAATACTGGCCTAGGTGTTAGAATATATATCAAAAATTAATGTAAAAGTTAGTTTAAACAGCAGACAAAGAGGAAATCCTCCTACAGCTGAATTCTCTGGCAAAGGAAGCATTTTAATGGTTTTAAATCATATTATAGTTTACTTGCTTTTGTATGAATATGCATAAAAATCTCAAGCACTATTGAACAAAGAAGCCTTGTCCTTAATGTGCTATGAGTAGCGAAGGTCCCCAGTTGTATATAACACACCTTTGTATGGCCCCATTATTATTTAATAGGTGGGTACTGTGCCTAATGGGAAACAGTGGCTCAGTGGCTAAGATACTGAGCTTGTTGATCAGAAAGGTCGGCAGTTCGAATCCCTAGCGCCATGTAACAGAGTGAGCTCCCGTTACTTGTCCCAGCTTCTGCCAACCTAGCAGTTCGAAAGCATGTAGAAATTCAAGTAGAAAAATAGGGACCACTTTGGTGGGAAGGTAACAGTATTTTGTGAGCCTTTGGCATTAGACATGCCAGCCACATGACCATGGAGACGTCTTCGGAAAGCGCTGGCTCTTCGGTTTTGAAACTGAGATGAGCACCGCCCCCTAGAGTAGGGAATGACTAGCACATATGTGCAAGGGGAGCCTTTACCATTACCTTTTTACTGTGCCTAACATGGATTCCTGCAAGCCCTCTCATTGTGGCAGGTGCCAGGGACATAGTCCCTCATTTTCTATTCCACTTCCTTGAGGATCAGAGCTGTGTTTGCCCCAAAACTATCTTCCCCTTGATTTGGAGATGTGGTGGGAAGACCCCATACTGTTGCCAACACTGAAGAAGGATTCAGCACTTACTGCTACCATCTTTTGTATGTCAAATCGGGCCAAAGTATTGCTGCTTCTCCTTTGCTTTAGATAGTGTAATATCTTGGGCCTTGGGCCTGCACACGTGCAGAGGGAAATGGCTGATTAGCTGGATTTAGCCTCTCTCTGAAGCAGCTGAGCTTTGGCGATACACCAGATGACCGCCGATAATATACAGCACGCAGTGAGAGAGAACACCCACTTAATTAAAATATAAGAGATATACTGCCTGGGCACAGACAGGAATTGCTGCACGCAGAGCGTGAGTTTATTTGAGACATCCTTCATGCTTGTGATGATCGCAAGCGGCTTTAATCTTGAAATATGTGCCATTTACTAAACTCAAAGCTTCCCACCGAAGCCGAAGCCACCACAGCAAACAAACAAACAAACAAACAAACAAACAAACAAACAAACAAACAAATAAAGACCTTGGTTTGATGAAAGATACAAAAAGTAAATACATTAATAGGAGGTAATTGAAAAAAACACCGGCAGTCTTTAAGCAATCATGCTTGTGTACAAGGTGATGTGAGCGTGTGTTTGTGTGTGTCTACACAAAGGGCACATATTCATAAGTACAATAAGAACGTGACATGAAAGCTGACTACCACAAATCACCACCTTGGTGTTTTATGGAGTGAGATCTCCGACTGTAACCGCGGTGTCATGTTTAGATTTCTAATTATATTTTGATATGCTTCACTAGCAGCTCCTGTAGCACAACGTTCATAAAAAGCACTGCTCTCTCTCTCCTTTCCTTGCTAAACAAAGGGAAGGAGGAAAAGAGGAAGACTCAAACAATGAAAGGAAGGAAAAGTCCTTCAGATGATTACGATGGTACACTTGGTCAGTCTTGGTTCTTCCCAGATAATATATGATAGGGACAGGACCGGTATACATTCACACCCCTGCACAGGTCCACACCAAAATTTATGTCCTGGCCAAAAATCAGATTTTCTTCACGCTCATCACAATCATCACACCAATAGCAGTAACTTAAATATGGTGAATTGATAATGCCAGTCAAGCATTGGCAATTTCAAATTAAGTAGTATGTGGCCCTTGATTTTGTTATTTCTGATTCTCTATGCGCCTTCTGTGATAACATGGTACCCAGTCATTCTTGATAAAGCCAGCTATATGGTAACTGACAATTATATAAATATAAGGTATTTATTGTATGCAGGATTGAAAAGTTCAGTTCAGTCTTCTCAATATGACTGGGAATGTTGAAGATAGTCATCACAATAAATGGTACAGGCTAGAAATACCTGGATTAATTAAAAAACCAGCCCAAGGAATCTGAAATATTTTTTGATATCAGATGCATTTGATGAACCTCACAAGAGCTTGTGCTTTTTAATACAATTCATTAGTCAGAAAAAGACTTACCAAATTCTTTCTGACTTTTTTTTTTATACCATAGGCTAACATGTATCTCTTCCAACAATGTTTGGATCAATTAATTAATCAGAAAACATTTTCATTGAGTAGAAAAGTACCCCAATTAACCAGTATACAGGTTAATGTACAATGTTGTTTGATTACATCAAATACATATGAAACTCCAGGTAGCAAATTCCATCTTAAAGATCTTTTTTCCCTTTGCATGAGAAAATCTATCTGTATAGTCAATAAATCATTGATTTGATGGCACATAATCAATCATAGAAAAGGCCTTTTTTTAGGCAATAAGGAACAACCATGCGAAATATAAAACTAAAGCATTTAAAAATTATTCTTGTCCATGAAAATGTATACAAACTAATTAATGAAGTGCTATATTTTCATGAAAGGTAAAAGGAACCAGAATTTAAGACCAACTACCCTACAATGGATGATTAGTTGGTGTTGGCTGTTTGAGTGCATGAAATTCTTCCCAAGAACTTTGGAGGCTGTAACATATTGGCAGAGTATATCTGTGGATCCAAGCAGTTTGACCTTTCGCACTTGACAGATGGACATTTTGTCAATGTGCAAATTGTCTCAGTGCCATCCAAGATTTTTTGAGTATGGCGCACAGTGTGTTGATAACCACTGGGATCATAATGGCCAGTGCATGCTATAATCTTTTAATTTTGATTTTCAGATCTTGATACTTTGCAATTGTTGCCTTCTGTTCTACTATCTTCTGTTGTTACCCTTATCCACAGGTTCTTCTTTTTTTAATATTGAAAAGGTTTTATTGGTTTTTACAAATTTTTTAAGGTAGGGTAGTGGTAGGGTGAAATACAAAAATATTTTGAGAACTTTCACGTCGAGGTCGTCGGCCCCTCCGGGGCTTCATAATAAGACATTGATAATACATTTTCCAATAATACTGCAAGGTGAAAACAAATGCATACATCATAAATTCTAAATTCTATGCTGGCAATCGTGTACAAACATCCAGATAAAAAGTTATACTGTATTAATAAAAAGCAAAGTCATTTTTTAGACCTAAGTCTCTTGGCAATTGTATCTTCTTGTTCTCCTTCCTGGCCCCCAGCGGGCGGGGCCGTGGCCCCCTCCGTCCCCCCTGGATCTTCCCCCAGGATAGAGGAATGTTTTTTAAGAAAGGCTTCCGCCTCAACAACTGTTTTAATCCTTACTCTTCCTTCATCCCAGAACACCAACATCCCTTCTGGCATCGCCCACTTAAACCAAATCCCGTGGTTAAAAAATTTTTTAGATAAGAAGGAATACTTCCTCCTCACCTCTCTAATCTTTTTTGGGATCTGTTTCAAGATGGCGACTTCCTTTTGCTAGTAAATTAAAGGCCTGTCTCTTTGCGCCTTCAAAATTCCCTCCCTGGTCGACCTTCTAACAAATTTAATATGTATCTCTCTGGGTACTTCATTTAACCTGGCATATGTTGAGTTAATTCTATAGACTAGGTCAATGTCCCCCCTGATCTCCCCTTTAGGTTTATGTAAATAGTCTGCTAAAATTGTACTCATGAGATCAGGAAGGCATTCAGGTTCTTCTTTTCAACCACAGACAAATCCGAGGTGTTATGAGCCAAGACTATCAGTTTGTAAGTGCACATGGAATTCCCTCAATGTTTTAACTTGCTCATTCTTGACTATTTTTTCAACTCTTATGTTCTCACCCATTGTTCATTATTGGCAAATGATATTTTTTTTACAGGTGTTCCAGTGAATCATTCTGGCAACCGTGAGGTGGTTTATAATCAATTTGTGGAATCTTCTTGCACAGATTGAGCATTCGACCTACCGTTTCTTCTGCCTCTTTGTATAAGTTGCACTTTGAATCATTCCTGGAGAACAGCTTTAGCAAGGAGGATTGTTCTGGAAAATTTCCTAGTGCTTTCAATTTGGGAGCAGCTTCCCTCCAATTAAGGGTTGCAGAAGAACAATGGCAAGATATGAATTTCTTGTTTGTTTTTTTGTTTTGTTTTAAATGTGTTTGAAAAAAAAATTATGAACAGAGAGCTTGTGAGGACCAAAGGAGAGCCACGAGGACCCCGGTAATCCTTAAACCTTACAATAAAATAAGACATTGTGTTTTTGAGAAGCAAATTTTTCTTTTAAAGTGGACGGTGGGTGTCTCGCACTTTGAAACAATGAGTGCTGTGGATTGGTTCTGCTTTTCATGAGCGAAAACCCTCAAAAGGGGCCATAAATCTAGCTGTCACAGTTACAGGTAGCCCTTGACTAACAACAGTTTGTTTAGTGGCTGTTCAAAGTTACAACAGCAAAAAAAGTCACTTATGACAATTTTTAACGTGACCGTTGTAGCATCCCCATGGCCACGTGATCAAAAGTCAGGCGCTTGCCAACTGATTCATATCTATGACGGTTACAGTGTCCCGGGGTCATGTGAACAGCTTTTGCCACCTTCTGATAATCAGTGGGGAAGCCAGATTAACTGTTTTACCAACTTAGCAACTGCAATGATTCATTTAACAACTGTGGCAAGAAAGGACGTAAAATGGGGCAAAATTCACTTAACAAATGTCTTGCTTAGCAGCAGAAACTTTAGGTTTAATTGTGGCCGTAAGTCAAGGAGTACCTTTATTAAGCATTTACAGCTCATGCTGCTCATAGATGAGCACTCCGGTGTCTTTGTTGCAGTGGTGGGTTTCTGCAGGCTCGCACCTACTCGCGAGAGCCGGTTGGTGAAATTTAGAGAACCGGTGAGAGGGGGTTCCACTGGTGTACCTGGAAGTAAATCTGGCCCGCCGCTGCCAGTGACTCAACGGGAAGGAAAGGAAAAAGGAAAGGAAAGGAAAGGAAAGAAGAAAGAAAGAAAGAAAGAAAGAAAGAGAAAGAAAGAAAGAAAGAAAGAAAGAAAGAAAGAAAGAAAGAAAGAAAGAATTTATCATCACAATTGAGTCCAAAATTTTGGTTGCTAAGCAAGAGCGTTGTTAAATGAGTTTCACCACATTTTAAAAGGTGGCCACTCCCACCCTGTCACATGACTGCCAAGCCACGCCCACAAAATAGGCCCCACCTACAGAGTAGGTTCTAAAAAATTTGAAACCCACCACTGCTTTGTTGGGACCTTATATTGGCTGACTGCAATCATAACTATATTAAATACACCCTGATCTCTTCCATCTCACAACATAATTCTGAGCAGAGGTAGTTTTCTTAAACTTCCTATCAATGGCTGTTCCAGTTTCCAAATGATTTCTTTCCAGACAGGAGCCATTTGTGGTTTGGCCCAAAATTCTGCATGATATAAAGTTGCTTTAAAATCCCACAGAATTCATTTTTCAGACTCAACATTGCAACCTATAATAAAATAAGTCCTCTTTGCTTCCCCCCCCCCCACTTTGAAAGACAACAGCCTTCACTTGACTTTCTCGCAATGTTTCTTCGATTGCCAACGAGAGAAGTAGGAAATGGAGGGACTTCCCCATATCATTATTTCCTATGTCATCATTTATTGGAAGCCGAAGCGGAGGAGAGATTCTGTTGCTGATCTGAAGATTTAAACCCTCTCTCCACAGAGCTTTGAAGTTCACTTTTTAATAGCTTTGGCTATAAATTTCATCACCCAATAAATTCACATGTTCATAAATTGCTATGTAGCAGCAAAGCATTTAGGCATGAGTGTCTCCTTGTCCCTCAGAATGTATTTCATCTGGAAGAAGCAATTGGTGGAAGTAACAGGTGAGAAGTGTCAACTCACCAGGGTCAACATGCCAGTTAAAAAAAAAAGGATTACCACATCAGGTGTAGCTGAAATATATCCATCCGCAGAACCCAGGTGTAAGACAGAATGGCCCTATCCTATAAACCAGGGGTCTCCAACCTTTGCAACTTTAAGTCTGAAGGACTTCAGCTCCCAAATTTCTCCAGCCAGCTTTGCTGCTGCTATAAACAATCGAAACTTACTCGTCCGGCAGGGTTTGCTCTTAAGCAATCATTTGTAGGTTTGCAATAAATAGGCACATGTTTGAGATGTTAAGCATGCTTTTATGCAGACCCGCTTGAGATGGAGTCTGGACAGAAGTCACGTAGGACTTCCTGTCCAGGAAGCCGGCGGCATTGTGGCTGCTTATTTCGGAGCCGAAATCAATGAGGTTTGAAGTGAAAAGTTCAAAGGATTTGGTGGCTTCCACTGAAATTGTGTATGAGCTTAGAGTTGATTTGGGCCAGATAATTGCTTGGAGGAAATTTAAAATGTTAATCAAGAAGTAATAATATTACGTGTTCCTTGCATCTTCATTTTATTTACTTCAATGGAAAGGTCAGGAAGCACATTCTTAATCTCCCCAATGAAATCAATGGCTTCAAAAATGTGCAATGGGGTTTGCATTCAAAATATTTCTCACACCAGAGAATGACTATCCAAATTCTACAAATGCTATATTTGTAAAAAGAGGAGGAGGAGGAGGAGGAGGAGGAAGAGGAGGAAGAGGAGGAGGAAAGAGAAAAGAGAGCTCCCTTCCCTCTATTCTGATCCAGACTTCCTTAGAAAGCAAGAAGCAATATTTTGGTCCCGACAAACCCTCTTTTATTTACACGACTGTGAATTCCTTTCATGCAGTCAGCCAGGCTTTAGCAAACAGTCTTTCAGAGGAATGTTTATCCACACACACCTTATCTCATTTGGAGCTCTGCAAGATAACTAGTTCCCAAGCATCGGGCAAAGCAAAACTTGACACAGTGTCTCTTATAATCACAAACACTACTTTCCACTCTTGACACCACTGAATCAATGAATTGTTTCCAGCAAAAGCCCACTTCTTCACACCTGGGAGGGGTCAATCACCTCCAAGGTGTGGCTTTACTCTTAAGCTGACCCTGCTTTCTTAGTTGTTCTTGTCTTCTGGCAGCTCTGAGCATGCACACACTGGGAACAGGCTCCAGCTGTTTCTCTGCCTCACTGCTGTCTAGCTCCCTCTCTGCCTCCAGCGCAGAACCCTCCTCTGAGCTTTCCTCAGCCCTTAAGACTGGCCCATGTTCCTCCCCAACCTCCTCACTGTCTGACTCTGCTACCAGCTCTGATGGATCCTGGAGGGCCAGAACACCCTCATCCTGGAGAGTTTGATATTTACTGTATCATACTGATTCAAACCACTTTCATATTTTTGGCAGACAAACTACATGAAGTGTTCATGAAATTACCAAGATGTGAGAATGACTCAAAGGAGGTTTTGTATTTTTATGCATTGTAATTTAATTGATTTTCTACTTGTTTGATATTTGATATTGTTACCACTCAGAGGTGCAGACTGGAAATATTTTTAGATAGGACATTTACTTAAATAAAAAAAAAACATACCAAAAACTATCTACGTCATCTCACAACTCCAGTTGTACAAGGGACTGGTGATTTGATCCAGCAACCAAATATTCTTTCAACTATTAAAAAGTTTTTGATAGTATCCTGGCCACGGTTTTTAATTTGTAAAAATTTGTACTTAAGATTGTTTCTACCATAGCCCCTAGAACAGTGAATGCACTGAATTTTCAATAGCCTGTCTGCAGCCTGAATAGCATCTTAGGTGTACATTCGCTCCTTGTTTATACAAACCCTAATGTCCAGTTTGATTCCCTTTCTCAAACTTCTGTGGGTTCCTCCTTCCAATATGCCTCCACATCAAAATAGGTTCCAGGGAGAGCAATGTTTAAATGCTACTTAGAAAAGCAAACAATTATCTCCGTTTGTTTCCTATTGTTTTCCCTGGGATATTGACTGGCCGTTGATATATGCTTATGTGCCAAATAATAATAATAATAATAAAACTGAATTTATTAACCGCTCCCTCTCCCCACAGGGACTCGGGGCGGTGCACAGGGAGAATAAAAACCATAAATATACAAAAATACATACAATTTAAAACAGATTAAACAAACACCTGTGCTAAAATCCCATTAACTAAAAATCCCCACTCAATATAAATAAACAATTAAAAAACCCATAGAGAGAGAGACTACCCTAGGCCGGCCAGGCGGAAAAGATGTGTCTTTAGTTTCAGGCGGAAGGAGCGGAGGTCCGTGGTCGTTCTAATATCGGGGGGAAGGTCGTTCCAGAGGGCCGGGCCCGCCACAGAGAGAGCCCTTCCCCTGGGCGTCGCCCGCTGACAAAGTCTAGCGGACGGCACCCGGAGAAGTCCCTCTCTGTGGGAGCGAATCGGCCGTGAGGATGTGTGAGGCAGGATCCGATCCCGCAGGTAGCTAGGTCCCGAGCCATGGAGCGCTTTAAAGATGATAACCAGCACCTTGAAGCGCACCCGGAAGACGACAGGCAGCCAGTGCAGCTCGCGCAAGAGCGGTGTTACATGGGTAAACCTAGTGGTTCCCATAATTGCTCGCGCGGCTGCATTCTGAACTAACTGAAGCCTCCGGGTGCACCTCAAGGGGAGCCCCATGTAGAGGGAGTTGCAGTAGTCCAGTCGGGATGTCACGAGGGCATGAGTGACTGTGCGAAGGGCGTCCCGATCCAATAGGGGGCGCAATTGGCGAACCAGGCGAACCTGGTAAAACGCCCTCCTGGCCACGGCTGTCACTTGCTCTTCCATAGACAGCCGGGTATCCAGGAGGACTCCCAAATTGCGCGCCCCATCCACAGGGGCAAGATGTTCGCCCCCTATGGCCAGCGTTGGAGAAAGCTGGTTGAATCGGGCAGCCGGAAACCACAGCCACTCGGTCTTGGTCGGGTTGAGCCTGAGTCCGTTACTTCCCATCCAGATCCGCCAAGCTAATCTATGTATCCATAAGCTTTATGAAAGTGACTTAGAATTTATATTAGGGACAGCTAAATTTTTGGGATGAAGCCCTATGAATCTTGAAGTCGTGCAATATTGTTAACTCATGATTTAATGTCTTATACTCTCTCCTATTTGGTCTACTGCTCTGCTAGTAATAGTGAGGGTGTTCTTTGCTCCATCGAGGTGCACTGAGGAAGGCTTGAGGAGCAACTGCTCAGCTTTTTCTGAGTCTAGAACCTAACCAGGATTGGACTTGGTTAGTACTTGCTGGGAGATCACCAAGAAGCCCTAGGGCTGTACTGTAGGCTAAATTAGGCAGTTGAAAAATTTCCCAGAAGGCAATACCCGCCAACATTTGAAGACACATCTCTTCCATCTTGCCGGCCTGGCCTAATCCTCACAACCATGTTTGTAGACTGAATTTTAAATTGGATTTTAATTGGGTTAATAGTATTAGGGAATTTTTAGCACAGGGCATCTCGTATTTAATTGGATTTTAGCTTTAAGTTATATTTATTATTGCTATGTTTTGTATTTCCTGTTTTAATCTCCTGTGCACTGCCCTGAGTCCCTTGGGGAGATAGGCGCGGTTATATAAATTTAATAACAAAAAATAAATAAAAAATTGGCCAATCACATCTATATGATTGCCCAAAAAATTGAGAACAACAGATACCACTTCCTCCCTCCCTCCCTCCCTCCCTCCCTCCCTCCCTCCCTCCCTCCCTTCCATTCTCCAACTCAGAGGAGGTGCTTTCAAAACATGCTACTAGACAGAGGTGAGTTTCCAGTGCTCAGCATTTCCTTCCTTACCTAAATATCTACACAGAAAAAAAAACCCATAGCGGGCAACATTGTGCAAAATGTGCACAAGGTAGGCAGGTCAGAGCTTGTAATATATGCTGGGTGCAGAATCTGAACTGAGTGGATATAAGGTGTTATTTAGGAACCAAGAACGCACACTTCTACATAGCTAAAGGCTACCTGCTCTGCAACTTGTTAGTCACTTATTTAAATTTGCACTGTGTCAGTTTGCATTACAAACCCCTGAGTAATGCAGATTAGTCATAATTTGGTTTGAGGAATGCAATGATACACTTCATTGTTTCAACCTGTTAGCTCCAATAATATAATCAATAGGATACTAATAATGAGAATTTCCTAGAGCATTACTGAAGTATTCAGCTGAAGTATTTGTCTATAGATGGGAACTATAATCTAGAATTCAGAGAAATGTGAGATCCTGTTCCTCTCAGATTAATATCTGATAGGCTGGGTAGACTGGGACAGGGAGATACTATATTATTTTAGAATGGATGAACTTGTGAGTGATAGACACATTTTTTTAAAATCATAAACCTGTGTTTTCCTGAAAATTATATATTTTTACCACCAAAAAAGGCACTAGGTCCGTGATGACAGGTGCCACAGGTGGTACGCGGAACCATTTCTTTGGGCACGCGAGACATTGCCCTGTCAGCTCCAGCACGCATGTGTGCGGTGGCCAGCTGATTTAGGCCTTCTTTTGAGGGCATTTTTCACCCTCTGGAGGCTTCCGGGAAGCTCCTGAAGCCTCTGGAGGTGGGGAGGAGGCTGTTTTCACCCTCCCCAGGCTCCTAGAGAGCCTCTGGAGCCTGGGGAGGGCGAAAAAGGTGCACCAAAAGCAGGGGGTCTTGCACATAGCATTATGGGTGTGACACGCCCATGCACGACCCCCCCCTGCGCTCCCCCCGCTTTTGGCACGCGAGCCAAAAAAGGTTAGCCATCACTGCACTAGGTCTTATTTTCGAGGGGAAATGTATTCCACTGACTCACCTCACTTGCTTGCATTGCAGGGGTAGATTCCGGCAAACGCTACTGCCTGTTTGCTTGTGAATACATGTGCGCGCATGCACAGAGCAATAAAAAATGTTCTGCACATGCGCAGAATGGAAAAAACAAGATGGTGCACCTATGGCGGCGCCCAGATGACTGGTTCAGGGGCGTGGCAAGCCTGGGTCATTGCTGGTTCCAGTGACCCAGGCTGCCAAACCACTACCGGTTCAGCAAAACCAGTCCAAATCAGTTTCGTTCTCAAAACTTCAGGAAGTTTTTCTGTGGCTGGCAAGGCCGGCAAGGCCTTCCTGAAAGTGTCTGCAACTGATCACAGAGCTCTGGATCAACCCGGAGCTCTGTTATCGGCTGCAGAGGCCTTCAGGAAAACCTTGCTGACTGTAGAAGAAATGGGCCAGCGAGGCAGGTGTCAGGCTGTGCGAGGCGTGGCTGCAACAGTCCGAAGGTAAGTAGTAGGGTATCTCCACCCCCATCCCCATTCCTAGCTTAATTTTTAACCTGTGCACCCTAGAGTGGGTGGGGCATTAATCAGGGCTTATTTTTTGGGGGGGAGTAGGGCTTATATTGGGCGCACATGTAAAAATCAAGCTAGGACTTCAGGATAGGTCGTATTTTCGGGAAAACATGGTAGTTGCAGTTGCAACCATAAGAGAGACAGTTTTGTGTTGTGGTTTAAGGCACAAGGCTAGAAATCAGGAGACTGAGAGTTCTAGTCCTGCCTTGGGCACCAAGGCAGGTGACTTTGATCCAGTCACTTTCTTTCAGCCCTAGGATGGAGACAAAGGCAAACCACTTCTGAAAAATCTCGCCAAGAAAACTGCAGGGATTCGTCTAGGGCAGTGATGGCTAACCTTTTTTGGCTCATGTGCCAAAAGCGGGGGGAGCGTAGGGGGGGTCGTACATGGGCGTGCCACACCCATAATGCTATGTGCGCTCCTCCTGCTTTTGGCATGCTTTTTTCGCCCTCCCCAGGCTCCAGAGGCTGTCTAGGAGCCTGGGGAGGGTGAAAACAGCCTCCCCACCACCTCCAGAGGCTTCAGGAGCTTCCCTGAAGCCTCCAGAGGGTGAAAAACGGCCTCAAAAGAAGGCCTAAATCAGCTGGCCAGCACACACAAACGTGCTGGAGCTGACAGGGCAATGCCTCGTGTGCCCTAAGAAATGGTTCCGTGTGCCACCTGTGGCACCCATGCTATAGGTTCGCCATTACAGGTCTAGGGAGTCGCTCAGAGTCAAACATGATTTGAAAGCACTCTCCCCTCTCCAAATTATACAGAGATGCAGCACCTGGTCCATTGTGTATGGACAGAGAAGTTAATTAGAATCAGGCATAATTAGTACCCGAAAAGGAAACTGTGAAGGAATTCCCTACATTGTAAGCTAGGCTGGAAAGTCCACATACTTCCTGGAAGAAGGCAAAGGCTAAGAAAAACCAACCAGAGACAGCACTGACCCTCAACCAACCCACACAAGCCCCCCCAGCAGTTCACCTCCAAATGACCCTCACTTGATGTAACCTCTCCATCACAAGCCCCACCACAAGACTCTCACTGATGACTCACATCTGACTCTTCACAAGATCTTCACTTGACACACCCACACCTGACCATCACAAGACCTACTGACCACAGGAAGCCCTTGTAAACAGAAGAACACCGACATCCTCTAAACTCCTCTGAAGATGTTACCTAGCCTGGTAATGAAACATTTGGAAACCAACCCACAAGCTCAGAGACTGAACCTTCACCCTCATCCTGCATTTGAGCTACAGATATTTGCCACTATTGCAAAACTAAGAAAAGTGCATAGATTTGCTTCTTTAGTCTCCAGGAGTCTAGCTTGACATGAAACACAAATGAGCAGGAAAGTACCTGAGTGTTTGACGGATCCAGACTAATTCACAGTTTGTTATTCTGAATTTTATAATGCTAAATAAATATGTAAGAAGGGGAATCTGACAAAAAGGTCCCAAGGGCTTTCCGGATATCAGCAGAGAGTCTTTCAGCCACAAAGGGGACATTATAATTTCACTGCATAAAAAAAGGCATTACTATGCGTTTTGGGGGCTGCAGTACACTCTATCTTCTGATATAGATAATGGACATTTATGGCAAGTTCCCTCTCTGACTGCTGTTAGTTTGTAATGAGGATCTGTGTGAGAAATCTCCTGTGGAATGAAAAAGCCTTGAAAAATCACCTTTGACTAAAGTTGAGTGATGTACAGTTGTATATCACATGACCCTATGAACATTTCAGCCTCTGGCTTTGGAGCAGTTTATTATTATTTTTAATTCCTTTTGGAATTTTGGAGTTGCTGATATACCACTGAAAAGAGACGGGTGAAAAAAGCTGGATCACTTTGCTTCAACCTTAAGTGCTAAGATTTTACAACTTTGAGAGTGTAAAAGATTTCCATTTGGCAATGGCAATATTATTTTACTGGGTTTCTATTTTTTTTTAATCTATTGATTTTAATAATGCAATTGTTTACTTTCTGGGGCTCTGTTTGGAAGACAGCAGCAAATATCATTTCTTTTATTTGTAAGAATTCTACTCAAAACTCAAGTCAAGGAAGGGAGGATATTAATGGCTAAGCAGCTGCACCCTCATCAAATTGGTCAAAAGCAGTGGTGGGATTCAAATAATTTAACAACCAGTTCTCTGCTCTAATGACCAGCTGGGTAGGTGGGGTTTGGTGGTCATGTGACATGTGCGCGTGGCCAACTCAACATTACTCACGTCAATGGGCGCTTCGCCTTAGCTGTTACAATGTAAAAAGGGTTAGCCGGAGATGCAGTTTCTGTAAGAAGGGCAATAAGGATTAGGCTAGAAACAACACCAGAATGTTTCCTTCCTGCCTTCCTTACAGGATTAGCCCTGTAAAGTGTGAAAAAACCCAAAAGGAGAGTTCTTCCAACAACCGGTTCTCTGAACTGCTTAGAAAGTTAGCAACCGGTTCTCCCGAATAGGTGCGAACTGGCTGAATCCCACCACTGGTCAAAAGGGAGACAATTGAATCATCTGGAGGTTGGTTATGACATTTCAAAACCAGACTTTTGAATTGTCACCAAGTCCAGAGGTTTCCGTTCAGCCTTTTACTAATATAAGAAGTTTGTGTGTGTGTGTGTTAATTATATGCACACATTTCTATATTAATAATTATATAATTAGAATGTGTGTGTATATGTGTATACATATACCTATAATTATGATTAACCTGAATCAACCCATTGCAGGATGAAGGTTATGGACCATAATCTACCACACTGATCAAGTACAAGTTGGAAGATTTTCAATTTCCTGGTCTATGGTTGACTCAATAAGAGATCTCAAAGAATCAGAATAGGCATTCTTGCTCTCTCCAGGTACTAATTGGTAAAGAGAGAGTTATGGGATGTATGCTTTGCCACTTCTGTTGCCGCAGGATAGGCTGAAATTAGGATATAATCCTGTGATCAATCATATACATTCAGGGGTGGTATTCAGCCTGTTTGGACCGGTTCAGGTGAACCGATAGCAGAAAGGTTGAGTAGTTCAGAGAACCAGCAAATACCACCTCTGGTTGGCCCTGCCCTCCCACCCCCATCATTCCCTGTCCCATATTCTCTTGTTTTTTTAGCTCAGCTGATTCACGCGGCAGAGCGGATTACCGCGCCTCAGTGGAGCTAAAAAAACAGCTCTGCTCACCAGCGCTGAAACTGAGGGCGGTCTTTGAGTGCTGTGCGCTTTCTCTCTCATAGAACCGGTAGGAAAATATTTGGAATCCCACCACTGTATACATCACTATGGAAAACTATTCATATCTAGATTTTTGGGGGTTTAATATCACATTGAGCATCCAGTGCATGTAAACATGAGTTATAAATGTGCCAAAACATAAACAAATGCATCCCTTCATCTCACATGAATGCCAAAATGTTGTTTTGCTTTTGTAACCAGGCAATGTTTCATATATTTTCTAATATTCAATCAGAATACCTGAACATGGAAGCTAGCGTGAAATTGGGATGAACTGTATGGGAGTATAAAAACTGGGAGAAATGGAAGTCCTATAGTTTATAGTTTATTTGATTTATATACCGCACCCTTTCCCAAAAGGGACTCGGGGCGGTGCACAGGCAATTTTAAAAAACATATATAAACAACAATATACAAAATATAAAACCAAATTAAATTAATATCCCTGTGCTAAAAATTTAGATACATTAAAACAATATCCCTAAAACCAATTTAAAACAATTTAACTGCAGACTATGGGCTAGGTGGTGTAAGTTAGGTCAGGCCGGCCTGTTGGAAAAAATAAGTTTTAAGGTTCTGGCGGAAGGAGCGGAGATCCGTGATCGTTCTCAGTTCGGGGGGTAAGTCATTCCAGAGAGTTGGGCCCTCCACAGAGAAGGCCCTTCCCCTGGGCGTCGCCCGCTGGCATTGCCTAGTGGACGGCACCCGGAGAAGTCCCTCTCTGTGGGAGCGAATCGGCCGAAGGGATGTATGGGGCAGGATGCGATCCCAAAGATAACTTGGTCCCGTGCCATGGAGCGCTTTGAAGATGATAGTCAACACCTTGAAGTGCACCCAAAAGGCCACAGGCAGCCAGTGCAGCTCACGCAAGAGCGGTGTTACATGGGAGCGTCTAGGAGCTCCCATAATTGCCCGTGCGGCTGCGTTCTGGACTAACTGCAGTCTTCGGGTGCACCTCAAGGGAAGCCCCATGTAGAGAGCGTTGCAGTAGTCTATACGGGATGTCACGAGCGCATGGGTGACTGTGCGAAGGGCGTCCCGGTACAATAAGGGCCGCAACTGATGAACCAGGCGAACCTATCAATAAATGTTGTCCTATCTAAATATAAAACTTGCATATATTGACTGATATGTATAGACACATATTGAAATGTAATTTTAATGTCATTCAAACAGACATCAGTCTTACCACAGAGTGAAGATGTGACATCTGTACCTGCTCATCTGCTGTTCAGGTTTTCATGTTGGAGGGCGACTTCCAGTTTATTTCTTCTTCCTTTTTTTTTTTAAACGTTTGTCATCTTTACGTTGGACTTAGATGGGATAATCCTTCAAATGAAAGATGCATTTTTCCTCTTAATGTCGGAGTTATCTACAGTCCTGCGTATAATGTTCTGTCCATAGCTTCATATATTTCATTCTTACAAATGGCTGGTTGAATTGCGTCCCAAACATTCAGCTCACCTATTGATCATAAGCACTTAATTCCATACTTCATAAAACTGAATGGCATCATGATGTATTTGCCCAGATGAAAATCATTTCAAGAAAGAAGGGCCCGTATGGTGGTGATCATTTCACGCATTTTGGTATCTGAACTGAAAATAAAATAATTTTAAAAAAAACTATACATGGCTACACTTTTTTTTGTAAACACAGGAAAATGGAGGCAGAAGGCAGAAAATGACCCCCTTGATGTTGATTTTTATTGCTTGCTTCAAGATAAAGGTAGCCCAGGAATCACGAAGTATGATAGAGATTGGTTGGTGTTAACAGTGGGACTCATCTGTACTTTACTAGTCTATCATAGGTGTCAGGGTTCCAGGAAACACCCCCAATGAAAGAAGACTCCGAGGATTGAGTTTCCTCAAAGTTCCATTTTATTAGAGATGTCATATTGGCACATCCGGGAAAATCCGAATCTTTTTACTTTACTTTATTTGCATTCATATACCGCCCTATCTCCCTAAAGGGACTCAGGGCGGTGCACAGAAAGAATAAAAAAGTGATACAACAATGACAGTATAAAAGTTAAGAATAAATTAAATAGGTAAATCCGTGCTAAAAGTTATACTTAAAAATTTAAAATTATTAAAATCGGGACTATATCATTAAAAACTATGCCAGGCCGGCATAGTCTGAATCTGAAAGTTTCCAGGTTTTCCCCACCCAAAAGAAAGTCCAGGTTCCTGTCCAGCACCCGCATGTCCATCACAAGATCCAATCAGGCACCATCCAACTGGCGATGCCTCCCAGTCACCTCATGTCCTTGACTCTGTGAGAAAGGAATGTTATTTAGACTCTCACATTGTTTTGTTTTATTAAATTGTTTTATTAAATTTATACCCCGCCCTTCTCCTTGTTAGGACCCAGGGCGGCACACAGGGATGTTAAAATACATACAAAATATATAAAATATATGAATTTAAAATACTTATTCTAATAAATAAACCCTGCGCTAAAAACCGAATTAAAATCCCAAGTTTAAAAACTATCTAATAGTCAGTATGGAGGTTACGCTAGGCCGGCTAGATGAAATTGGTGTGTCTTCAGACACTTGCGGAAGAGGCGTAGGTCGGAGATGGTGCGGAGTTCAGGGGGTAAGTCGTTCCAGAGGGCTGGGCCCGCCACAGAGAAGGCTCTCCCCCTGGGTGTCGCCAGTCGGCATTGTCCAGCCGACGGCACCCTGAGGAGGCCCTCTCTGTGGGAGCGTATCGGTCTGAGGGATGTATGGGGCAGGAGGCGGTCTCGCATATAACTAGGCCCCGAGCCATGGAGCGCTTTAAAGATGGTCGTTAAAACCTTGAAGTGCACCCGAAAGACCACAGGAAGCCAGTGCAGCTCGCGCAGGATAGGTGTTATATGGGAGTGTCTAGGCGCTCCCGTAATCACCCGCGCAGCTGCGTTCTGGACTAGCTGCAGCTTTCGGGTGCACCTCAAGGGGAGCCCCATGTAGAGAGCATTACAGTAGTCGAGTCGAGAGGTGACGAGTGCTTGAGTGACTGTGCGTAAGGCACCCCGGTCCAGTAAGGGGTGCAGTTGGCGCATCAGGCGAACCTGATGAAACGCCCCCCTGGCCACGGCTGCCACATGATCTTCCATAGACAGCCGGGAATCCAGGAGGACACCCAAATTGCGCGCCCTCTCCACGGGGGCCGGTGTCTCTCCCCCAATGGCCAGAGTTGGAGTAATCTGGCTGAACTGGGGTGCCGCAAACCACAGCCACTCAGTCTTGGACGGGTTGAGCTTGAGTTTGTTACTACCCATCCAGATCCGTACGGCCTCCAAACACCGGGACAGCACCTCAGCGGCATCGTTGGGGTGGTCTGGGGAGGATATGTACAACTGGGTGTCATCAGCGTACAGATGATATCCCACCCCAAAACCACGGATGATCTCGCCCAGCGGCTTCATATAGGTGTTGAACAGGAGGGGCGAGAGGACCGACCCCTGAGGAACCCCACATAAGAGAGGCCTCGAGGTCGACCTCTGCCCTCCCATCAACACATATTGCAACCGACCAGAGAGGTAGGATGAGAACCACCGCAAAACGGTGCCTCCCAGCCCCAACCCCCCCAGTCGGCGCAATAGGATACCATGGTCGATGGTATCAAAAGCCGCTGAGAGGTCTAATAGGACTAGGATAGAGGAATATCCTAGTCCTCCAGAGATCATCAACCAACGCGACCAATGCCGTCTCGGTGCTGTGCCCGGGTCGGAAGCCGGACTGGCGCGGGTCTAGATAATCAACTTCCTCCAAGTGTCGCGGAAACTGTTGAGCCACCACACTCTCAACAACCTTCACTAGAAAGTGGAGGTTGGAGACGGGACGATAGTTCTCTAATAATGCTGGATCCAGGGACGGCTTCTTGAGGAGGGGCCTTACTACCGCCTCTTTCAAGACGGCAGGCAAGGACCCCTCACTCAAAGATGCGTTGACAATGCCCTGGAGCCAGCCTCGTGTCATCTCCCAGGATGCCAGTACAAGCCAGGAGGGACACAGGTCCAATAAACATGTGGTAGCCCTAAGTCTCTTTGACAACTTGTCCATATCCTCAGTGGTAACAAAATCAAACTCCTCCCAAGATGGTGTCACAAGAACAGCCTCGGCCCGCTCGACTGGGCCACTGTCGATGGAGGGTAGCTCGTTCCGAATCCGAGTGATTTTCTCCTGCAGATAAATCCCAAATTCCTCTGCTCGACCCTGTAGAGGGGCTTCCCGCGGCCTCTGTTGAAGGAGGGAGCGGGTCACCCCAAACAGGGCGGCAGGGCGGTTATCTGCGGATGCAATAAGAGTGGTTCGTCGCCGCAAGAGGGGCCGCAAGGGCGCGACTCGGTCCAAGGCCCCCGTGGCCGCACTTAACCATGCGGCCACTAGGTCCTCAGTCGAGTTGCGGGGCAAGTCCACAGGAATTGGCCCAAGCTCCCTTTGGAACCTTATCGGGTCCATCAGGAGCCTGGGGCGGAACCATATAGGAATGTCCGGTTCCGCCTCCCCGCAGTGAGGTGCGGCGATCGGAAAGTCGAGCCGAAGGAGAGCGTGATCTGTCCATGACAGGGGTGTGATGACTTGATCCCCTATTCCCAGATCACTACTCCACTGTCCCGAGACGAAGATTAGATCCAGGGTGTGTCCGCCCTCGTGGGTAGGGCCTACAACTACTTGGGTCAGGTCCATAATCCCCCCTCCCATTTTCCCCACAGCAGAAAATGTGGCAGTCCTGAAGGCCCAATGAAAAAGATGGCCGCCAGTCCTGACAGGAGGTCTACGTAAGATTTCTGGAAATCAACATTATGGTTGCCTCATCCTGGCTGCCTTTCCCTCAGTTTGGTAGTTCAGCCTATGCCATATTGCTCTTTTTAAAAGTGATGTATTCTTTATCGTACATGAATTCCAAGACTGGAACTTCTATATAGACAATATCAACTCACTAACAGCAAAACTTTAATTCCTGATGCTTGTTCTTTTTTTATAGTTCTAAGAAACTAGAACTATGGGATTAGAAACTCGAACATCTCAACTAGAATATTGGAGATTATTATTGTTCATTTATTCTGTGGATACCTTTTTATTCTTTCAGAATTAGGTGCAAAATAATTTAATAATAATAATAATAATAATAATAATAATAATAATAATAATAATTATTATTATTATTATTATTATTATTATTATTATTATTATTATTATTATTATTATTATTATTATTATTATTATTATTATTATTATTATTATTATTTCTAACCCGCTCTCTCTCCCCGAAGGGACTCGAGGCGGGGCACAGGGAATTAAAAACAACTAAAATCAACAAAGTACAAAATTAAAAATACAAATATAAATAAATGACTAAACTAAATAAAAATAGATTAAACAAATAACCCTGCGCTAAAATCCCTTATAATATCCCCTAACCTTAAAAGAGACTACCCTAGGCCGGCCAAGCGAAAAAGATGTGTTTTTAGTTTTAGGCGGAAGGAGCGGAGGTCCGTGGTTGTTCTAATGTCGGGGGGAAGGTCGTTCCAGAGGGCAGGGCCTGCCACAGAGAGAGCCCTTCCCCTGGGCGTCGCCCGCTGACAAAGTCTAGTGGACGGCACCCGGAGAAGTCCCTCTCTGTGGGAGCGAATCGGCCGTGAGGATGTATGGGGCAGGATCCGATCCTGCAGATAACTAGGTCCCGAGCCATGGAGCGCTTTGAAGATGATAACTAACACCTTGAAGCGCACCCGAAAGACGACAGGTAGCCAGTGCAGCTCGCGCAAGAGCGGTGTAACGTGGGTAAACCTAGGGGTTCCCATTATTGCTTGCGCGGCTGCGTTCTGGACCAACTGAAGTCTCCGGGTGCACCTCAAGGGGAGCCCCATGTAGAGAGAGTTGAAATAGTCCAGTCGGGATGTCACGAGAGCATGAGTGACTGTGCGAAGGGCGTCCCGATCCAATAGGGGGCGCAACTGGCGTACCAGGCGAACCTGGTAAAACGCCCTCCTGGCCACGGCTGTCACTTGATCTTCCATGGACAGCCGGGTATCCAGGAGGACACCCAAGTTGCGCGCCCCATCCACAGGGGCAAGATGTTCGCCCCCTATGGCCAGAGATGGAATCAGCTGGTTGAATCGGGCAGCAGGAAACCACAGCCACTCAGTCTTGGTCGGGTTGAGCTTGAGAACAGAATTTACTGTCAAATTTGATCACAAATAAAGAATAAAAGTTGTTATAAGACTAGCAGGCAGCTAAACCTTGTGAAATTCCTTACAATTGGGTTGAGGAAAAAGACACACACTGTCTACAACCCATATAAATACATATTGACATTAACCCACCATTCACACATGTAGAGATATTATACACAATTAATTAGAAATGCACGGGAGAGGAAAACGACAGAACAGGAAATAAGAATAATATGAATATTCAGAACTGTGGAATATAAACCCAATATTTTAAAACGTATTTGAACACAAACATTTCCAGCCAAAGGTATTTAGCCTGTTCAATATTCAGGACCACTGAACTTGTTCTTCCAAACCAAAATAAAAACTCCATTAAAAAAAATTAGTAATTCCAAATACTGAAAAATAAGAAAACAAAGATTAACACCAGAAGAACAAATGAAGAGATATAACATGCATAATATTATTCTAATTGAGCTTTGGGGGAAGAGAGAATATTTTTTTGTGTTTGGTTTTTAATTTACCCTTCTGGAATTCTAGTGATTAGTATTGGACGTACATTCAGCGAGAAACGTTAAAAATTGATAATAGGAGAGGTTATATTGCTTTGCATGATCTAAGAGTTCAGTTTGTCCTCTCAATCGCCCCCTGTCTTCCCTCCCCTCCACATCTTTTCATATACTGTAAGATATGCCATGCTGGTGCCAGCCCCTTCTTCTTCTTCCCTCCCTTTCCCCTAGACATCCTGGAGGGACTTCAGAGGAGAGAAACAAAAATGATGAAAGGTTTGCAAAACAGGACCTCTGAGAGAGAGGGCAAGAAAGCCCAGCATGTTCAGACTGGAGCAAAGATGACATACGGGAGACATGATTGCAGGCTGAAAATATGTAAAGGGATGCTGTAAAAAGAAAAATGAGGACCAATTACTTTCATTAGTAAATGAGAGAAGGGCGAGGAGCGAGGCTTATGCTGCTGCCGGGATACATTAAATGAAACATCAGGAGGAATTTTATCACTCCAAGAAACAGTTTGGACAATGGAACTGCCTGCCAAAAGAGGTTGCGTGGTTCCCTTGAATGGAGATACTCAAGGCTAGAGACCCATCTGTCAAGGATGGTTAGTTAATGATGAGGTTACTCCTGCCACAAGCAAACCCTTTCCCAGTGATTCCAAGCTGATCGTTAACGGATTGTTGAGTGCATAAACACACATACAAACCCATGGCCAATATCCCAGTGGTTTTTGATTTGCTCTAGCATTGATGAACAAGCATCTCTTGAGTAGCTGGAAGCTAAAAGATGCTTACTTCACAGGAGAATTCCAGGGATGTTGGCTAGGATGTGTAGTCAAAAAAATGATCTTTTACCAGCTCAACCAGAGGGTGTCTCTTTATTTTTAAGCTTGGGGCCCAGACTAAATGACCCTCCCACCACCTATCCCCCCATCCCACCCCTGATTCAACATGCAATCCAATTCTGCATTCTATTGGTAGTATCAAACAATATGGATATAGTTTATTTTGATCATTTCTGCAGAAATTCACCCATGTTCATTGACAGGTGACTATCTCAGCTGAAAACATTTCATGCATAAAACAAAATGGAAGGATTTTCCTTGATCTTTGGAGTTTCCACTGCTGACCGAGAACTGGCAATCCTCAAGTTACACACATACACATGTATATATATGTATACAATACAATACAATACAATACAATAGCAGAGTTGGAAGGGACCTTGGAGGTCATCTAGTCCAACTCCCTGCCTAGGCAGGAAACCCTATACCATTTCAGACAAATGGCTATCCAACATCTTCTTGATGACTTGCAGTGTTGGGGCATTCACAACTTCTGGAGGCAATTTCTGTTCCACTGGTTAATTGTCCTAACTGTCAGGAAATTTCTCCTCAGTTCTAAGTTGCTTCTCTCCTTGATTAGTTTCCACCCATTGCTTCTTGTTCTGCCTTCAGGTGCTTTGGAGAATAGTTTGACTCTCTCTTCTTTGTGGCAACCCCTATATACAAATACATATTCGTTTTCATAGATTTTCACGGGTGTAGGTATGCTGGCATTGCTGGCTTCGGGGATTTTCCCGTGTATAAGGCATAGAAATGTTATTGCAATGTTTCGACAAGATCTCACTTGTCATCATCAGGCAGGCTTCTGCCTGATGATGACGTGAGATCTTGTCGAAACGTTGCAATAACATTTCTATGCCTTATACACGGGAAAATCCCCGAAGCCAGCAATGCCAGCAAACACATATTCATATATACACACACACACACAAACACACAAACACACATAAAGATAGATAGATAGATAGATAGATAGATATAGAGATAGAGATAGAGATAATAGATAGATAGATAGATAGATAGATAGATAGATAGATAGATAGATAGATAGATAGATAATAGAGAGATAGAGATAGAGATAGATAGATAGATAGATAGATAGATAGAGATAGATAGATAGAGATAGATAGATAGATAGATAGATAGATAGATAGATAGATAGACACATATACATACATACACATATATACATACATATGTGTGTGTATACACACAGACATACAACAGAGGTTGGTTGCTCCCGGTTCAGCCCGGATTGACTGAACCAGTAGTGGTGGCGGCCGGAGGTCACTCGGCCGGACGCTTCTGCGTGTGCATGAGCAAACCAGTAGAGACGGGATTTGATACCCACCTCTGATACCACCCCCCCACATACACATATGTGTGTGTGTGTGTGTGTGTGTGTGTACTTATACATCCTCAGTTTTCACTTAGATGTGTAACAAATTAAAATTGGGCCCAAGTGCACTCTGGTTCAACTTTCATTGATTTGTTCTTTATCCCAATAACAAATGGGGACAAATAAGTTTTCTTACATTATCCTGTGTGTGTATGTGAGAGAGAGAGAGAGAGATTACTGTACTTATCACTGGTGGCAGCTATGAAGTTACTTGGTGACCATCTCAGGGCAGCTGCCATTTTATTTAATTAAATTAAATTAAATTAAATTTTAAATTAAATTAAATTAAATTAAATTTATACCCCGCCCTTCTCCTTGTTAGGACCCAGGGCGGCGCACAGGGATGTTAAAATACATACAAAATATATAAAATATATGAAATTTAAAATACTTATTCTAATAAATAAATCCTGCGCTAAAAACCGAATTAAAATCCCAAGTTTAAAAACTATCTAATAGTCAGTATGGAGGTTACTAGTATGCTCTTCTGCGTGTTTGACAATTCTCAGAGGAAAATGGCAGTCACCCTCTAAAATCATCTCTGGATTGCAACAAGAATTAAGATGGGAAGATAAGTTTCATGTGTTGAAATTAAATTAGAAAATTTTTTTTTATATTGAAAAAGTTTTATTGAGTTTTACAAATTTTTTTAGTAGGGTAGGGTAAGGTGAGTTGAGAAAATATTTTGAGAACTTTCACATCGAGATCATTGGCCCTCTCCAGGGTTTCTTAACAAAACATAGATAATACATTTTTCAATGGTACTACAAGGTGAAGAGAAATGCATACATCATTGTAGATTCCAAATTCTATGCTAGCAATCGTGTACAAACATCCAAACAAAAGTTATACTGTATTAAAAAAGTCATTTTTTAGATCTAAGTCTCTTGGCAATTGTGTCTTCTTGTTCTCCTCCCTGACCCCCAGTGGGCGGGGCCGTGGCCCCCTCCGCTCCTCCAGTTTCATCCCCCAGGATAGAGGAATATTTTTTAAGAAAGGCTTCCGCCTCAGCAACTGTTTTAATCCTTACTCTTCCTCCTTCCCAGAACACCAACATCCCTTCTGGCATCACCCACTTGAACCAAATCCCCTGGTTAAACAATTTTTTAGATAAGAAGGAATATTTCCTCCTCACCTCTCTAATCTTTTTCGGGATCTGCTTCAAGATAGTGACTTCCTTTTGTTGGTACGTTAACGGACCCTCTCTCTGCGCCCTCAATATTCCCTCCCTGGTAGACCTTCTAACAAATTTAATATGTATCTCTCTAGGTAGTTCATTTATCCTGGCATATGCTGAATTTATTCTATAAGCCAGGTCAATGTCCCCCCTGATCTCTTCCTTAGGTTTGTGTAAGTAGTCTGCTAAAATTGTGCTCATAAGATCAGGAAGGCATTCACCAGATTCTTCCGGAATGTTCTGAAATCTTAAAAAATATGACATCCTTTCAAAATTCATCCTAGACATATGACCAGTTAAATCTCCAATTTCAGTATTAACATTTTTAAGTTCTCCCTTTGCCCCAGCCAGCCCCACTTCCAACTCTTCAGTCTTCTGTGCATTCTGCATCAATTTCTTCTGTGTCTCCAAAAGCTCTAATTTAGAACTGCAGTGATCTTTTCTAAGCTCTTTAATTTCCAGCACCAAAGAGTGTAACACTTCCTCCATAGCTGTCATTCTTGCTTCAATGCCTGATTGTTCTGGTTGCTTTTTAGAAGCCATGGTAAGCTGTTTAAGTCAGTGCCACTAAGATGGCGTTTTTTGGGTGCGGCCGCTGGAGCAAGTCCAGAGAAAAAGTTCAAATCGGAGTTGTAGAAAGTTATAAAATCCAGAGAGAAAAACAATTTTCACAGTCAATTATGAAGACAAAGAAGGCACTCCAAGGAAGGAATCAATTAATCACAAAAATCCTCCATTGGTAGAGAGAGACAGTCCAGGTCCCAAAGGAATGTTGGAAATTTTCCATAAAGAATAGTCATTCAAGAACAAAGGGAAGCCATCTTCCCCCGCCCAATCTGGAAGCCAGCAGGAGAAAGCAACAGAGAAAATTGTTCCAATAAAGCCGGACGTAGATACATTGTAGCTAGAAACAAACTGCAAGGGACTTTCATTTCTTCAACAAAGTCCGGATGAGAAATCTCCGCTTCCTCGTAATCGAGGAGCCATTTCCAAACGCCGCTGCTGTAAATTCGAGGGTTTTTTTAACAAACACCCCCCTCCATCGTTTCTTTTAGTCAAAGCTGCCAGCAAAAAAGTCAAAGTCACTTACACTCCACCTCGCCGCCAAAGCCCCGGCAAAGCCATCTGGCTCGAACGCTCCCGCTCTCTCCAAATCAGCTAATTGTTACCGTCCTCCGTTGGCGAAGGGAACCAAGCCCCCCGCAGCATGTCTTCTTCCTCCTAGACCGAAGACAAGGATGTCTCACCGGCCGCCGCCAGGCAGGAAAGGTCCAGGCAAGCCGATAATATGGGGGGGTCCCTAAAAAAAAAGGCACACCCCGCCCCGTTTGGGGCCGAAAAAAGAACAAAACGGCGGACGAGTCCCAGGACTCGTCCATCGCTGCCAGAAGCCGGAACAGGAACAGAATTTTTAATAACCAAGAAAAACAATGGAATGATAAATGCGGGGCTCTTGTGCTCCCTTCTGAAAACATAACATTTCTGGTATTTTTGCCACAGGCCAACAAACTAGGAAGAAAAAAAAAACTTCTGCTTGAATGTATAGTACAACAGAAAGAGGGAGGGAGGGAGTTGCACATGTTGCTACAACCCATTTCCACTTGATTTGCAGGGTGTCCAAAGTGCTATCACACTCCAGTGACCAAAAGATAAACAACTGGCTCAGTTGACGCTCATAATGGGGGTAGCAAGAGAGTTAGGGGCTAGGAAGAGCATGTGCACAGTGTGTGAGGAGGGGAAGTGGGTAAGCAAAGTGGACTATTAAAACTGTAACTCTATCTAATGCTTGCATGGTTGTTAATGAGGACAGGAAGGCACTGGAACATGTTTGTAGGAGCAAAGGAAGGATGAAAATAAAGCACTCAAAATGCTGATGTCTCTCCGTCTAATCACCTCATAAAATGGATTTAAGCAGCTTGTCAGAGAGTTTCCAGTGTCTCCTTTTTTTTTTTATTGTTCTTGGCCATATAATTCTTTCCTTAAAGGACCCATCACCAGATTAATTAAACATTATGGGGGAAAAAAAGGAGGGATAGAGGGGGCAGAAGGGCTTGCTGAATGAATGCCTCCCTCGGGAAGGGTGTTGAGATAGAACGAGGATCAGTGATAAAAGGCCGAGACGATCAAATCAGGATTCAAGGAGGTTTGCAGAAGGATTGCACACTTGTTGCCTACTTCGCTTTGGTATCTCTGCATGGGCCAAAGCGGAGGGCTGGGGAATTTATTTATTTATTTAATTAGCTTGTCAGACATGCACAAGATAACAGGTGGAAGTATAAACATGGACATGAAGACAGGAAATGGGTACGAATAAATGGGGACAGTAGGACAGGGACGGTAGGCATGCTGGTGGACTTTATGCCCACCCCCTTTATGGAGCTCTTAGGAAAGGGGTGAGGTCCACGCTGGACAGTTTAAGGTTACAGTAATGGGGTGCTGAGGATGTAACAACAGAGTTGGGTAGAGCATTCCAGGCATTAACCACTCTGTTGCTGAAGTCATAATTTTTGCAATCGAGTTTGGAATGGTTTACCTTGAGTTTCTATCTATTCTATGCCCATGTATTATACATTTATTATAAATGTGTATCATAAATGTGTTACCTTTTGGCATCATCCTTCAGTCTCAAAAGACTATGGTATCGTGCTCTGGGAAGAGGTCCTAATGCAGCATTTAGTGTGGCTAAAAAGGCCAGTTCAGGAGTAACAATCCCTTCCACACTGAGGACAGATACATTCTGTCCCCTGCCCAGCCCCCAGATTTCACTGGTTCCAGGACTGCCTCTTTGCCTCAGCCTCCGGAACAAGTGTCTCTTCGAATTGGAAAAGGCCACGCTGCGTCTTTAGCCTCCAAGCTGAATGATCAGAGGCCAAGGTTTCCCAGTTGTTAATGTCCATTCCCAAGGCCTTTAGATTCCCTGTTACCTTTAAATGTTGATCAGCTCCATGTTCCAATGGTTGCATTTAAGGTGGGTGACAGAGGCTCCCTATTTCTGGACTCAAATATGCAGTGAAGATTAGGCTATCATACATGGTTATTAAGTTCCTGTGCGTTGGATGAACTACATCATGCCAAGGGCAGATCAAGAATGAAAAAGCACAGTGAAGTAGGACAATGATTGATCTCGATGTAAGACAAGGGCCGATACTCCTGTCAACGAACCCCACAGGTATTAAGTATAAGCTTGACCCTGAAATTAGAGTCATGGATTTCTGGAACAAATAAGCCCCACTAATTCAGGAGGGTAAAGGAGCTACTTTGATCAGCAGCATAATGCAATTCTTGTATGCAACAGGTGACTTTGGACGGCACCAGCTGTACCTTGTAAAGTGTCATATTTGTGCTCTTCTATGGCAATTACCTATTCTTAAACAAATATCTGTAATCAGATAGTAATGGGTTTTTCAGAATCCAAACCAGAATAGACCTGGAAGAGACCTTGGAGGTCTCCTAGCCCAGCCCAGTGGTGGGATTCAGCCAGTTCACACCTATTCAGCAGAACCGGTTATTAACTTTCTAAGCAGTTCAGAGAACCGGTGGTTGGAAGCAATCTCATTTTGCTTTCCCCCCCACTTTACAGGACTAATCCTGTAAGGAATGCAGGAAGGATACATTCTGGTGTTGTTTCTAGCCTAATCTTTATTGCTTTGCTTACAGAAACTGCCTCTGTGGTTAACCCTTATTACACTGTAACAGCTAAGGCAAAGTGCTCACCAACATGAATGACGTTGAGTTGGTCACACACACCCAGTCACATGACCTCCAAGTCCCTCCTACCCAGCTGGTCATTAGGGCAGAGAACCGGTTGTTAAATTATTTGAATCCCACCACTGGTCCAGCCCCCCTGCTCATAGTATATGATCTATACTATGGATCCTATACCATGGATCTATATAATAGTAGGGACAATGGCAGAAGAAAGGAATATATGCTAGTTATGGAGGCATGGCTGCTCCACAGAACTGAGGACCTGGTACTGATGGTCGTTAGGCAAAACCTGAACAAGCTTTCACTGCTTAACCATCAGTCAAAACCTGCCTCCTCTCCACCTCCATCCCATATTGAAACATTCTTCTACAACTGGTGGTGCTAGGTGGGAGGGAGGGAGGGAAACAAAGCAGAGGGGATCCAATCCCCCTCTCAGCCCCAGTTTGTGAACAGGCTGTACAGATGTACTTTGCACATCTGCCCTTTTCCCATGCTACATCTAAGGCCGTGATGGCGAACCTATGGCACGTGTGCCACAGGTGGCACGTGGAGCCATTTGTCAGGGCACGCGAGGTATTGCCCTGTCAGGTGGCCAGCACGCATGTGTGCGCTGGCCAGCTGACTTCGGCCTTCTTTTGTGGCCATTTTTCACCCTCCGGAGGCTTCCCTGAAGTCTCCAAAGCACAAAAAACTGGCCCTATGGGCAAACTGCAAGTTCAGGAACCCGGAAGTTCAGGAATGGTGACTTCCGGTTTGTCTGAAGGGCTGATTTTTGATTTCCGGAGCCTTCAGGGGCCTTCAGGAGGGGAGCACACGTGCATAGCATTATGGGTGTGGCACACCAGTGCATGACCCCCCTATGCTCCCCCCTCATTTGGCACGGCAGCCAAAAAAGGTGTGCTATCACTGATCTAAGGCATTCTAAGCAGAGAAAAGGAAATCTTTGATCTGATGTTTTTTATCCAAAGTGCATGCCACTTGCACAGCAGTGCTGGATGTCTGAGGTTGTTCACCAAGGCAAGCAGTGTAATATTTTTTTTTTAATGTTCCCATCGCTCCCCTTCTTGGTCATCAGGATGGTGTGATAGGAATAGTCTGCCCAGGTGCAGGCAATAAGGGGGTGCCGTATCAGGAGACTTGGGGATAAAAAAAAGGAGGGTATTTGGAAGGTGGGTTCACATCTGCCTGAAACATCAGTCAACTGTTTGGCAGTGGGTGCAGTGCCATGCACCTGCCACCGAAGAGACAGTGTAAAATACGCTATTCATGCCACTGCTTGTAAGTGTCACTTAGCAGGATATAAAAAGTGGGAAAGGGTTAAATGAGCCTTGCATTCCCGTCACCAATTTCTTCACCCCAGCAGATGGGTTAATATTGCTATATCAGTATACCTCTTAAAATTTAATTGGATGCACGGAAAGTTAAAGCATCTTTGTGCATTGACACAGATCTTAAAACCAGGAGTGCAATTCTGTAGCAGGAGGATCTCTTCCGAATTCTCACGAATCAATGTGCGAAGGCCAAGGATGCCAAGGAACCCAGCTCAAGGCTGCCAGAAGCCATTAAATCAAATCCTGCAAAGAAGCCAACAAAAGTTAGTCTTTCAGTAACTTTGGTCTAGTCCTGTGATGGTGAACTTATGGCACATGTGCTCGAAGTGGCACGTGAAACCATGTTGGCTGGCATGCATGGTGTCTCCCGTTCTTCTTTCAGGATTCCACACATGCATGCACGATGATCAGCTGGCCTTTGTGCGTGCTGCAGTGCCAGAAACAGGAAGAGCTGATCTTCCGTTTTCCAGCATATGCATGCGTGCTGGCCAGCTGATCGTCGTGCGCACATGCCTGTCAGTAACCGGAAGTCAAGCTGGCCAGTGTGCATGCACCTGCCGGAAACCAGAAGTGCATTTTCCAACATGTGCATGCCCCCTGGTCAGTTCCTCTTCCGGGTCGTGTCCCAGATGAGCACAAGCATTTTTGGCAGTACGTGCTGAAAAGGTTCGCCATCACTGGTCCAGTGGTTAAGGCACTGAGCTGGAAAGCAAGAGACTGTGAGTTCAAGTCCTGCCTTAGCCATGAAAGCTGGCTGAATGACGTAGGGCCAGTCCTTCTCTTTAAGCGCAACTCACCTCACAGGGTTGTTGTTATGGGGGAAATAGGAAGGAGAAGAAGATGTGTTGGATATATTCGCTGCCTTCAGTTATTTGTGAAAATAATGAAGGCCGGAAACAAAACAACAAATAAATATTCTTCCAGCTGAGCAACAATGGAGAGAGGAAAGGAGGGATCTTAGGAGATAGTTGATGAAAGAAAGAAAGAAAGAAAGAAAGAAAGAAAGAAAGAAAGAAAGAAAGAGGGAGGGAGGGAGGGAGGGAAGGAGGGAAGGAGGGAGGGAAGGAAGGAAGGAAACAGGGAAAGGCAAGCAAGAAAGCTTGAAGAGGAAAGCAACCTTCCTTATTTGCTTCAGGACAGAATACACCCGACACTCCTCTCCCAATAGCCTCCCCTAAACCAGGGGTCTGCAAAGTCGGCTCTTTTAAGACTGGTGGACTTCAACTCCCAGAGTTCCCCAGCCAGCATAGCTGGCTGGGGAATTCTGGGAGTTGAAGTCCACCAGTCTTAAAAGAGCCGACTTTGCAGACCCCTGCCCTAAACCATCAAGCTTTGGTTCTGATTCCGCTGGCAGGCACTTATCCAAATCTCCGGTCTCTTCCACCAGTTTCTATCAGATGAGAAGATATAAATAGTGAGGCTCACAAAGATGACAATGACACAGAATCACAAATATGTTAAACGATAAAGAAGATAGCTACTGTGCAACTTCTATGTTTTGCGAGAGTTTGGAATAAATGTATTTCACACTTCCCTCTTATTATGCATTCCTATAATATAGGTTTCATGTTTGTATGTTATATGTTACAATATATATGTTGCCCCTTCCTTGCTCCAGGATCGCTTCTCTGCCCTCGTTTCTCTTCTTTCCCCACCCTTTTATTGAATAGTTTGCAGGAGTTAGCTTTATCTCCTCGGCCTAAGATTCCCACCATCCTGTAGCAATTTTAAAGCAGCCACTTTGCCTCAAAAGAGGATTTTGTTACACCTTCCTATATAGAGATTCTTCCCACACTAAACCACTTCCCTCCAGCTCACAGGGCAATCCATCATCAGCCTGAGCTGACGTGCAGAAAGTTTCTGCCCAGAGGGTTTTTTTTTCTTTCTTTCTCCTCCTCCTCCTCCTCCTCTTGGAGCTAAAAGCATTGAGAAACAGCTGGCTCTCCTCAAACAGGATCTCAGGAAAAACACGTTTCATGAATTCGGAAGGCTATGTAGCCACAACTCACACACCTGCCCACGCCTTTCATATTGGTTTGGGTAAGAGACAGACAAGCGTTGGATTTTTTTGGGGTTTTGTTTCGCAAACAAGGAGGTCATTCTCATACAACAATGACAAATCAGTGGATACGCTACTTCCTAAGCACTCTTTTGTGTAGGGCTAAATCATTTTGACAACAGTCATACTAAAATATGCATTTTTCCCAAGCCAATGCCATAGGTTTTAAGTTAACTGAATACTTTTTAAATTTGGGCCTCCTCTAAGAGGTAAGGCCACGCTTGGAATACGGCATTCAGTTTTGGTCACCACGATGTAGAAAAGATGTGGAGACTCTGGAAACAGTGCAGAGAAGAGCAACCAAGATGATTAGGGGACTGGAGACTAAAACATATGAAGAACGGTTGCAAGTACTGGGTATATCTAGTTTAATAAAAAGAAGGACTAGGAGACATGATAGCAGTGTTCCAATATCTCAGAGGCTGTCACAAAGAAGAGAGAGTCAAACTATTCTCCAAGGCACCTGAGGGCAGAACAAGAAGCAATAGGTGGAAACTAATCAAGGAGAGAAGCAACTTAGAACTGAGGAGAAATTTCCTGACAGTTAGGACAATTAATCAGTGGAACAGCTTGCCTCCAGAAGTTGTGAATGCCCCAACACTGCAAGTCTTCAAGAAGATGTTGGATAGCCGTTTGTCTGAAATGGTATAGGGTTTCCTGCCTAGGCAGGGAGTTGGACTAGATGACCTCCAAGGTCCCTTCCAACTCTGCTATTGTATTGATCAAGGCATATATGTATTTGGCAGAAGTGGGTTTACTACCGGTTCGCTTCATGAGCGCATGCGCAGAACAATTTATAGTGAACTGTGAATGCACGGGCACTACTACACAGCATGCCGGCAATTGGACCAGTGACCAGGGAACTGGTTCGGGTGTGTGGCTAGCCTGGGTCGCTGCCGGTTCTGTGACCCCGGCCTAAATGCCACTATTGGTTCGGCTGAACCAAGTCGAACCAGGCGCAACCCACCTCTGGTATTTGGGTACCTATAATCATATTTGAGTCTGCAGTCCTGTATTTTTATCAGGGAATAAGACCTACTGATTACGTTTGACTGCAGAATGCAGTGTTCATACGACTGTGCTGGAATACATTTTTGATTCAAAAATTAAAAATGTCCAATGTGTTTTAAAGTTGCTCATAAAATACATTAAAGCAGCAACAATAAATGAAATTGTAAAAAACCTTATAAAACAACCCCAATATAAATTTTAAATAATCAACATTGAAGTTTAAAAAAAAAAAAAGGAAAAAATTAAAATGTTTGCCTAATAGAGAATAGGCCTTATGGGCATTTATGTTCTTGAAGGCCTTGAATGTAACCGTCAGAGACTGCTACCAGTTAGCAAATTCTAATTTGAATATATCCAAAAAGGAAGATCTGTTTGTCCTCTATTCCCTCAGCACTGAGAGCAGCTGTTTTAATTGGTGAAATGACTTCTGGGACTTGTGTGAGACCCAGAAGTTATTTTTGGGTGAGTCTTCTGTGAGACCCAGAAGTCATCTCATCAATAAATAGCTGTGAAAATTGTTCCTCTGTGATGCATTTTTTTTTGTCAGACTTTCATCTGTTTGTTAAATTTAGGATTTAATTTAGGACTATTTTTTAAAATCCTGTTTTGATTTTGCTTCTCACATTATAAAAAAATACTATTAGTTACCAAGAGTGTCTTGCTAGAGTGGAACAGCAAGGTATACATTAAGTAAATCACTAGACAAAAAAGAAATAACAAATAGCTTTTTGCCTGGTATCTCACACTGCTTTTTGGAATATATTCCCAGTATGCCTTTCAAGGGCAAACTGTGGCACTCAAACCAGGAGAAAATTCCTTGGTGTGGTGGTTAAGGTTCTGGTCTAGAAACCAGGAAACTGTGAGTTCTAATCCTGCTTTAGGCACAAAAGCAGCTTTGGGACAGTCACTCTCTCTCAGCCCAACCCACCTCACAAGATTGTTGTGGGGAAAATAGGAGAAGTATTATGTACCTTGTTTCCCTGAAAGTAAGACCTCCCTTGATAATAAACCCAATTTGAGCGCATGTGCTAAAATAAGCCCTCCCTGAAAATATTGCAACACAGCAGCAGCCATGAGGTGACCATACTTGCCACCTCCTGCACCTCAAAAATAATAAGACCTCCCCAAAAATGAAGTCAAGCACTTATTTCGGACGTCAAAAGAAAATAAGATCCTGTCTTATTTTCGGGAAAACGTGGTATGTTCTCTGCCCTGAGTTATTTATAAAGTAATAAGGGCGGGATAAAAATCTAATAAACAAATAAATAGCCAAAATGGTGAATGTGACAGTGCAATCAAAGTCCCACCTTCTTTTCACACAGGTTCCATAGGTAATATGCTGTATTTTTTTGGAGTATAAGATGCACTGTTTTTCCTCAAAAAAGAGGGTGAACATCTGGATGCATCTTATACACTGAATACAGCACTTTTTGCCTCCCCAAAGTCCTCCCCCTTTGCAAAAATGGCCATGCATAGCCTTTAGGAGGCTTCCAGAGTGCTCCTGGGGGCTGGGGAGAGCAGAAATAAGCAAAAAGTGGCTGTTTTTTGCTCGCTTTTGCCCCTTGAACCCTCAGAAGCACTCCAAAGCTTCCAAAAGGCTATGCATGACCTTTTTTGACCAAAAAAACAGGCCCGTTTTTGCGAAAAAGGGGCCATTTTTGGGAGATCTACAGAGTGCAAAAACTTTTTGTTTTAATTTGTCTCTTCAAAATCTTGGTACGTCTTATACTCCAGTGCGTCTTATACTCCAAAAATACGGTATATAAAAGGGGTGGGGCTTCAACTCTAGAGTCCCAGCCAGCATCTTGCCGTTACAGGAAGTCCTCGACTTACAACAAGTTTTTTTAGTGACCACTTGAAATTACAACGGCCCTGAAAAATGTGACTCATGATCATTTTTCACACTTTATCACCATTGCAACATCCCCACGCTCATGTGATTTACATTCAGATGCTTGACAACTGACTCACTTTTATGATGGTGGCAGTGTCCCAGAGTCATGCAATCCCCTTCTGTGACCTTCTGACAAGCAAAGTCCACGGAGAAACCAGATTCACTTAACAACCGGGTTACTAATTTAAAAACTGCAATGATTCACTTAAGAAATGTGGCGAGAAAAGTCCTAAGATGGGATAAAACTCCATGGCACAGTGGTTAGAATGCAGAATTGCAGATTAATTCTGCCGACTGCCAGCAGTTCAATCCTGACCAGCTCAAAGTTGAGTCCGCCTTCCATTCTTCCAAGGTCAGTAAAATGAGGACCCAGATTGTTGGGGGTAATATATTGACTCTGTAAACTGTTTAGAAAGGACTGTAAAGCACAATGAAGTGGTATAAAAGTCTAAGTTAAGGTGACCAGACGTCCCGCTTTTGGCGGGACAGTCCCTATTTGGAAGAAATTGTCCTGCGTCCTGCGGCGGGTTAAAAAAGCCGCGCTTTACCGTCCTCGGAGGTGGGGGACATCCAAAGCACCATTTTCGCTTTTGCCCGGCTCCTTTGGCACAGCCCTGCACTCTGCTCTGGGGAAACAAGGGCGGAGCGGAGTGGAGCGGAGCAGAGCGGAGCTGGGTGGCGCTGCCCGCCTCAAGTCACGCAGCACTGGAGATGAGGAGGCTGCAGCTGCTGCCGCCGCAGCCTCGCTATTGAAGATAGCCTGGTCCGCGCCTTCGGGGGTGTCAACCTCCAGCAGCCCCGCTGCCCCCAAGGCAGGCCCCCTGCACTCCGCTTCATTTGCTCCACGGGCTCAGTACAGTGTCCCCATGGAACTGCAGGTAGGCTTCCCCCCTCCCCCCCGCTCAATGGTGTCCCGCTTTACAAATTTAAAAATCTGGTCACCTTAATCTAAGTGCTATTGTTATTGGTAAAACTCACTGAACAAATTTCTCACTTAGCAACATCAATTTTGAGCCCAGTTGTGGCCATAAGTTGAGGACTACCTGTATTTTATAGCCACCTTTCATCCCTGCTCTACTGCTCAAAATACATTGAGACACTTAAAGAATGTAGCGAAGAGTTCGTTTTCTTTATCTTTTGCCTGCCATCTACAGATTGTCCAGCTTTCTCCAGCCCAGACACAGTCGCCCTTACAAAGGCTTTTCAACCAGCTGCTTACCCTTCGATACATATTTGTCAACACTGACATGCAGAGAGGTAGCCAGAACCATCGTAACAACGACAGGTACTTGGCGGGGGCGACTTAGACAAAGCAGTGGAAGCCAACAGAAAAAGAAATTGGCTGAAGGGTTGATACTAGAGCTGACACATATGGCTCTCTAGAGCACCTGGACGGTCTTTGCTGAAAAGGCCAAAAAGCAGTTCTTTCCACAAAAATGATACAAACGCCACACAACACAGAAGCAACCTTAGCCATGGTAACATAATTGGATATATTTATAGGGTTTTGGATGGGCTTCTTCCTATACAGCTCCTCAGCAGGACTCTTAATGCAGCCCTGCAGCAGGAAGATTTCTCCTAGGTGACATTTAAATGAACAGTTAATACAGTACAATATAGCTCCATTTTGACCCTTGGGATATATTTTCACTAGCCCTCTATTGCTGTTGATTTTAACGGTTAAAGCTTTCCCCCCGAAGAACCCTAAGAAGCGGTGTGGGGTTTTAAGAAGTGTAATGAAAGCAGATTCAAAAATATTAATGTACGTGTTTCCAATACTGTATTGTTTTTAATACCATATTGTCCAATTGCATGTTATTCTATGTGTACAGCAAAAGGGGTTAATAAGACTTAATAAACTTTTTGGAATATTTACATAGCTGTCTTTTTAAACAATTAGCCTCTTTTCTTCTTCTTCTTCTTCTTCTTCTTCTTCTTCTTCTTCTTCTTCTTCTTCTTCTTCTTCTTCTTCTTCTTCTTCTTCTTCTTCTTCTTCTTCTTCTTCTTAAGATGAGATTGATTGGTCATCTTGAAATTAAGGCCAAATTCTGGGGGGAAAGTGTTGTCATTGAAAATAATAATAGTGCTAAAATAATAGTAGTAATACTATAATGTAACCACTAATAAAAGATCAATCATCATCATCATCATCATTATTATACTCAGCCTTCCATCCTTCCGAGGTGGGTAAAATGAGGACCTGGATTGTTGGGGGCTATAGGCTGACTCTGTAACCACTTAGAGCGGGCTGTAAAGTACTGTGAAGTGATATATAAGTCTAAGTGCTATTGCTATTATGATGATTATCATCAAAAATATATAATGCCATCAAAAGCGTAAAAAGCCTCATCTCTGTCTTATCATTCCATATTTATATTATTTTTATTTGTTTGTTTGTATGTATATTTAAAAGTCTGTAATATTTTATCTTTTGCTCGTAATAAAAGTTCCAACTTTCTGATAATTTTGATTGCATTCTTCTCTACTCCATTTCACCTCTGGCTAGATATTATGATGCTGACAGTATTATTTATTGCATTAATTCTGATTCTTCTTACTGATTTTTATTTAATTATATCTGAACATTTGATCTTAACTTTTATATTACTCATTTTTACTGTTGGCTGTACACCGCCCTGAGTCCCGAAAGGGAGATAGGGAGGTATATAAATGCAATAAATCTAAATCTAAAAGAATTGAAATGGAAATGGGCTGGTCACATAGAAAGAAGAACGGATGGCAGGTAGACCAAGGCAGTCTTAGAATGGATCCCACTTGATAAAAAGCATCCATAAAAGAGACCTACAACAAGATGGAGTGACAACATCAGCAACTACCGGTATTGCGGGCCCAACTGGCAAAGGGAAGCTCAGGACCATATTGGTTGGAAACATGCCAAAGTGGCCTTCATCCTGCAGTGGATAGCCAACGGTTAGAATAATGATGATGAATAATCACAATTACAACATAATGCAATGATACAATGGAATCATAACATGTAACCATTGGAAGAAACATTGCAGATAGCAACAGCACTTAGACTTATATACTGCTTTACGGCCCTCTCCAAGTGGTGTACAGAGTCAGCCTACTGCCTCCAACAATCTGGCTCCTCATTTTATCCACCTCGGAAGGATGGAAGGCTGAGTCAACCTTGAGCCTGATGAGATTTGAACTGCCAAATTGCAGGCAGCCGGCAGGCAGCAGAAATTGCCTGCAGTACTGCACTCTAATCACTGCGCCACCGCGGCCCTCTTAAATTGTATAATCGAACCCAAGGGTGCCAAACTTGCAGCATCACATTCTTGTCACATGACATATTGCAATTCCCCCCCATCACTAAAATGTGGGTGGCCGTGGCCAGCATGTGACACATCCACAACCCAGCCATGGGTTACATCAGTGATTGACACCACTGATGTAACCTATGGCTGTATAGGAATCCATTGCTACAGCATCCTGATAGATTACCATCCACTCTCTATATAAATCTGCCCGACAAAAGAAAATCCACAACTTTTTTACGCAAGCTATTCCATTGCCAAACAGTTGTTGGGCTATTTTTCTGATATCCAGCTGAAATCTCTGTGGGTTATACCCATTGTTTCTTGATCTGCCTTCTGGAGAAGGTCTAAACAATCCTGCCTTGCCTTCTACTTTATATAAGGTCCCTTCATATCATGTGAGGGAAAATATCATCTTTCTCCTCACATCCAGTGCTTCCATATCCCCTCGCCTTTTGCTTTGTGGTCATCTTGATTGCTGTCTTCCTCAAACATGGCATTCAGAACAGTGGTGGGTTTCAATTTATTTTACTACCAGTTTGTTCATGCATGCGCAGAAGAGTCCGGACAGGTGGGCGGAGCCTCCCACCACTGCCATTACCAGTTCGCCCAATCCGGGGCGAACGGGTAGAAACCCACCTCTGATTCAGAACTGGTCACATTGACTAACGAAGAAGAGAAGGGAAGGTTCTTGTTCCTTTTTGACCTGCCAAAATTTTTTGCCCACCATCTTGTAAATTTATCTCCCATTGGGCATTACATTGGACGTTATGTGCATGCAAACATCATTGGATGTTACATTTTTAATACAAGTGTCAGGGTAAAATGGCATAAGGAGCCAAAGGGAATTATTGGATGTTGACCTGCACTTCCCTTGATGGAGGCTTGAACTGTATTTGCATTACTTTTCTATGTCATCAAGCACCACTTTAACACGGTGGTAGAATAAGATGTAATTTGCTGTGCTAATTGAAGGCTGCATAGTGACTTCTGAAGTGTTTTAAGCATCAGGATTTCACACACACTCACCTATAGGCAAGGAGATGTCTATTTTTACACAATTCATACCAATTCTAAAGGAGAGTTAGTGTCTGTTTTTCTTTTGTCTTGAACATTAAAACTGTGGGAAAGCTTTAACTACACTTTAATATCTGACAGACCAGGAGTGGGAGATCTGTTGTCTCCAGATGTTGCTGATCTACAATTTCCAGCATCACAGCCAGACTGGTCAAAAGTGATGGATGTTAAGGTCTGTGTTTTACTGACCTCAGGAGGGTTCTTGAACAGTTCTCTGTCCTTGTGAAAAGATCAGTCCTGATTTGTCAGGAATCTGATAGCAGTTCCTGAGTCTTCAGACTCATCCAGGCAGAGGGAGGGCAGCCAAGTATTCATATCGGATTCTGCCCCATACATCTTCCCGGCCGATTTGCTCCCACAGAGAGGGGCTTCTCCGGGTGCCGTCCACTAGACTTTGTCAGCGGGCGACGCCCAGGGGAAGGGCGCTCTCTGTGGCGGGCCCAGCCCTCTGGAACGACCTTCCCCCCGACATTAGAACAACCACGGACCACCGCTCCTTCCGTCTGAAACTAAAAACACATCTTTTCTGCTTGGCCGGCCTAGGGTAGTCTCTCTGCTATAGGGTTTTTATTTAATTATTGGGTATTTTAGTGTTTAATGGGATTTTAGCACAGGTATTAGATTTAATTCGTTTTTATGCTATGTTTGTATATTTATTGTTTTATTTTTCCCTGTGCACCGCCCCGAGTCCCTGTGGGGAGAGGGAGCGGTTTTACAAATTAAATTAAACGAATTAAATAAATAATAATAAATATGCCTAGTATTCTGCAAACAAAATATGAATTAACAGTATAAGTAGCCCTCGACTTACAACAGTACATTTAGCGAGCGTTCAAAATTACAAGAGTGCTGAAAAAAAGTGATTTATGACTGTATTTCACACCTAGGACATTTGCAACAACCCCATAGTCACGTGACCAAAATTCAGATGCATGGCAACTGGCTCATTGTTCTGACCTAGGCTTCACAAAATCACGAAGCAGACTCCTTGTCCCGACAAAAGCCCTTTTTATGAAGCTAATGTGAATTCCTCTCATTCACATCGAGCAAAGTCCCGGCAAACAGTCATTCAAGGGTGAATTTACAACCACAGACCTTATCAGGCTTGGAGAGTTGCCAGTTTGCTGATATGTTCCAAACGCAATGCTTGACAAGAAAATACTTGGCAAGAAGTCTCTGAGAGTCACGAACAAATCTTCACACTAATTAAGCAAACTAATTGTCTCCTGCAAACTCCACTCCCCTTTCGCTCCTCTTTATTCCCTATGGGAGAGGCCAGTCACTGTCCGCCTGTGTCTTTACTCCAGAGTTGGCCCTTATTCCTTAACTGTTCCCTTCTCCTTGCAGCTCTGTGCATGCGCACATTGGGAACAGGCTCCAGCTGTTCTTCTGCCCCACTGATCTCCGACTCTGAAGGCAGCTGATAAATGTCAGACGGCCCTGGCACCATCTCTGCCTCCAATGCTGAGCTCTCATCAGAGCCTTCCCCAGTCTCCAGGACTGGCCTATGTTCCTCCCAATCTCCTCACTGTCTGAGTCTGCCACTAGCTCCGCTGGCCGCTAGCGGGCCACAACACTCATAT
Organism: Rhabdophis nuchalis; assembly: GCA_039707465.1. Taxonomy (NCBI): domain Eukaryota; kingdom Metazoa; phylum Chordata; class Lepidosauria; order Squamata; family Natricidae; genus Rhabdophis; species Rhabdophis nuchalis. The sequence goes on along the minus strand of CM077646.1, from coordinate 161,991,087 downwards.
TTATGATGGTTGCAGTGTCCCGGGGTCATGTGATCAACTTTTGCAACCATCTGACAACAAAGCCAATGGGGAAGCCAGATGCACTTAACTATCAGGTGACTAATTTAACAACTGCAATGATTGACTTAACATCCATGGTGGGAAATATCATAAAACTCACTTAACAAATATTTTACTTAGCAACATAAACTTTGGGCTCGATTGTGTCATGAGGACTACCTGTATAGATTTTTTTCCACTCAAGAACAATTCCATAATCCAACAATTGCAGAGGACAAAAAAAGAGAATTAAAAGAGATAAATATGAAAAAATGCAAGTACACAAAAATATGCCTTCTTACAACGGAGCTACAATTAGACATTGCGTAATATGCAGTGAAAGAATGGGCTCAGAACACATTCTAAGCATGCTGCCTCCTGGCTTAAAGGTGAATAGAGTAGCACATTATATAAACCAACCTAAACTGAAGCAGAAACACATTCCTTTGAAAATAAATCTTGCTCAATTTAGGGGGAGTCGATAAATAATATTCCCCCACCCCAAAAAAACAAAGGCTAAAAAGGTCTGCCAGAAATAAATATCTTTCCATGTGTGAATGGGTTGCTTTGAGTTCTCCTTGTTGTCCAATCTGTCCTTATCAAAAGTTGGAAAGAATTGCAGAGACCCCAGGGGGATTACAGTATCCTGTTTGCAAGCGCTAACTCTTCTTTTAATTTCTGCAGCCTGTTGTAATAAAAAAAAGTTTGCTGTGGAAGAGCACTGAAAAGGAAAGACAATATTTGTACTAAAAGTGTTTCCTAGTAGGTCAGGGTGTTTATTATTATTATTCAAAATTGCTTACAAAAGAGGAGAGAAGGATTGAGTTCAACAACTGTTCAATGTTATAACAGCACTCAACGAGGGGGACTAACAATGGGTTCTCACAGCATCCCTGCAGTCAGGTCATGATGACATTTTAGCAAGCTGTGGCCTTGTGATTGGAATTTCAGACAGTCCCTGCTGGCTTCTCACAAGTAAAGAAAATGGGGCAGCTGACAGGAAGTCGGAAGTCACAATCACATTAGGTCAGAGGTGTCAAACTTGATTTCATTGAGGGCAGAACAGAATAACAGAGTTGGAAGGGACCTTGGAGGTCTTCTGGTCCAACCCCCTGCCTAGGCAGGAAACCCTTCACTACTTTAGACAAATGTTAGATGACCATTTCTCTGAAGAAAGAAAACTTCCAGTGTTGGAGCATTCACAATTTCTGGAGGCAGGTTGTTCCACTGATTAATTGTTCTGTCAGGAAATTTCTCCTTAGTTCTAAGTTGCTTCTCTCCTTGATTAGTTTCCACCCATTGCTTCTTGTTCTGCCCTCAAGTGTTTTGGAGAATAGCTTGACTCCCTCTTCTCTGTGGCAACCCCTGAGATATTGGAACACTGCTATCATGTCTCCCATGGTCCTTCTTTTCATTAAACTAGACATACCCAGTTCCTGCAACCGTTCTTCATATGTTTTAGCCTCCAGTCCCCTAATCATCTTTGTTGCTCTTCTCTGCACTCTTTCCAGAGTCTCCACATCTTTTCTACATCGTGGCGACCAAAACTGAATGCCGTATTCCAAGTGTGGCCTTACCAAGGCATTATAAAGTGGTATTAACACTTCCTGTGATCCAGATTCTATCCCTCTGTTTATGCAGCCTAGAACTGTGTTGGCTTTTTTGGCAGCTGCTGCACACTGCTGGCTCATATTTAAATGGTTGTCCACTAGGACTCTAAGATCCCTTTCACAATTGCTACTATTGAGCAAGGTACCCCAAATACTGTACCTGTGTGGGTTGTGTTTGACCTCGGGGTGAGGTGGGGCTGGGCTGGGGCTGGGGTGGGTGTGGCCAGTTCAACATCACTCGGGCCGGGGGCGCTTGTGGTGGCCTGAGCACTCTGCCAGCAAAAACAGGCCCCCAAGCACCATTTCCAGGTGCGACTGCCTCCTGCAACCCTGTGCCAGCAAAAACAGAGCTTGCGAGGGCCATACGCAGCCTTACGTGCCCCAATTTCCCTGGCAGAGACACTGTGGACAGATACTTCACTGTTTCCAGGGCAGCTCCCCTCACCCGGGCCAGATCTAAACCCCCCATGGGCTGGATCTGGCCCACACCCCTGCATTAGGTCTATGCTTAACAACCCAGCCAATCCTCATTTAAAAACTGGCAACTGGGATTGACATTGTACTTTACGACCACATTGCTTAGGGATAGCAATAGTCCGGCAGTTATTCTTTACATATATGTTATGTTATGTTATGTTATGTTACGCTACGCTAAGTTATGCTATGCTGTATTACATTTTATTTATATTATATTTTATTTATATTGTATTGTATATGTTATGTTATGTTACGTTATGCTAAGTTATGCTATGCTATGCTATATTACATTTTATTTATATTATATTTTATTTATATTGTATTGTATTGTATTGTATTGTATTATATTATATTATATTATATTATATTATATTATATTATATTATATTATATTATATTATATTATATTATATTATATTATATTATATTATATTATATTATATTATATTATATTATATTATATTATATTATATTATATTATATTATATTATATTATATTATATTATATTATATTATATTATATTATATTATATTATATTATATTATATTATATTATATTATATTATATTATATTATATTATTATATTATATTATTATATTATATTATTATAATTTTATATAACATTTCCCTATAGCCACCCCAAACCTTCCACATGATCTGAACTCCCAGTTTGGAAAGGCCATTTAAAATGTATGTTTTGGAAAAGAGATAGTCCATTCTGCTATATATTTTCTCTCCTTTTCTCTTTTCCCTACTTGGGCACCAGAAATACAAAAGACAATTGTCTTAATCAGTTTAAAGCAAATCTCACTCTGCTCATGTATGTCTAATTATAGGCTCCTCTAAAAGTTTGGTCAGGGCTTTTGCTACTTTTAAATATGACTTTGAAAAGTAGAGAAAGGACATACTGTGGCTTTTTCTTTTTCGTGTCATGGTGATGCTTAATGCTATGTCCTTGGTAAACTTTCTATGACCTTTACAGCAACAGATCTCTCTGGAGCTGCTGCAATTTGAAAGCAAAGGTGGGAAGGTCTTACCCAAAGACCCAAATGCCATCTTGATGTATTGCTATACCAAGTGAAGCAGCTGCCTCAATTGAAGGATGCCAAGATCAGAAGCCAGGCCCACAGGTGGCAGTGCTCATATGGGCCAAGATCTGAGTCACCTCCTTGGGTTGTGTAAGGTGAGAGAACCCAAGAACACTTTTAATAGTGGATTCTGTCAAACTGCCATGTAGCCCGGAGCAGATACAAACAAATTTTATCTACAAAAATCTGGCCAGCCTGGTGGTGTCCTATCCCTATAATTTTTGGTTGGATGATTACAATCCTCAATACTGTAGGTAGAAACATTTTATTTTGAATGTTTGGTACAAACTTAATGAAGAAACCTCAGGGCAACAGAATGACAGGAAATAACTGAAACTCCTGAGGGCAGTGTGCATACTGAGTTTTGAAAATTTGTTGTGGAAATGCTTCCAAAAGGTCTTTTGTGGGAGAACCTGACTATTTACAAAATGGCAGCTATAGTGTTCATAACCAGGTTCAGAAATCAAGCTGTCTGAAGCTAAAACGTGCCCCATAACTTAAGGGCAAAGGGGAGATGCGGCTTCACCCCACCCATCTCAAACCGTATATCTCTCCTCTCAAAATATCACAGAAGACCAATTGTTGAGGCTCAAGTCATGGAGGTAAAACATACAATTAAAAATCATTTTTCTTGCATGTGGCTCCATGCTTTGACTCAGGGATGGGTTCCGGCTTCTACTATTGCCAGTTTGCTCAGGGACGCGCTTTGGGCGCATGCGTGCTTCATCCACGCACATGCACAGTCGGTAAAAAAAATTATGGTAGGCAAAAAACAAGATGGCACCGCCGGTAGAACTGGTTCAGGGGCGTGGCCAGCCAAGTTATATAGTAATTTGGCCAAAGCGGTAGGAATCCACCTCTGCTCTGACTCTAGTGATTGGGAATGGTGATGATTGTAGTTTAAAATATCAGGAGAAAGGAGGCATATTATACACGTTCAAACAAGGCATTAATATTAGATCTAATAATTGAGATATTTTTTAAATGTTTTGTTAGGTTTCTATCTAAACCGCATCTCTTCTCTTCCATACTTCTTGTTTCATTTCCATCATATGCTGTATCCCAGAGAAAGCACCACATTCTAGTTTGTCATGAAAACATGTTTATTTCAGTTGTGATTTTATCAACAGGTGGGAGTAAACCCACTGAATGTAACAATTCAGGCTAAATGTACAGAAACACATTCGCATCCTGTGCTTTTAAGAATCGGATGTTAAAATGCACGTACGCAGTAGCCCTCGTATGCACCATTCACTTGTTCATTCAGGTCAAATATTTATTTGGCCACCCATCTGATTAAAAAAAAAAGACGGCAACATCACCAATAAAAACAGAAATATGCAATGACAGTCCCATACTATACAGCTGGTCCTCACTTAACACTCACTCACTCAGCAGCCATTTGGAGTTACAAAGGCACTGAATCAGCAGTGGGATTCACTTAGCTTCCCTACCAGTTCGCAAATGTAAGCGCACATTACTTCTGTGCATGCACAGTGCTCGAGCATTATGTCGGGGCAGGTGGGCGGAGCCTACCGCAGCTACCACTACCGGTTCGCTCGAACCGGAGAGAACTGGCTGAATACAACCTTTGCACTGAATGAAGGGACTTATAACTGATCCCTAAAGTTCTAGTAACATCTCTACTGTTGTATGAATAAAATGCAGGCACACCTGTGCCCACCTGCACCTATGACCACCTTTTGGCTACTCATTAAGCCACTGCTGTCAACTTCCCCCACTGCTTGGCCATACCCCCCACAGCATTTGTACACCAGTCAGCCAGGGCCTCCATTCAAGCCCCCGCCAGGGCTTTCTTTCACAAAAGAAGCCCTCTATGGGAAAGGACCTGGCTGTGCCAGCATTGAAGAAGATCCTTTCTAGCCCTGGGTGAGGCGCAAATGGAAGCCACAGCTAGGGAGTAAAGGGAGCTTCTGAACAGGGTGCAAGGTAACACCAACTGACCTGGTGCAAAAGGCAATGGGGTGAAAGGAGGTACGGTAGTAGCAGGCAGTACAGTAGGTGGAGTGAGAGAATTGGGCAGTGGGGCAGCTGGCAGTAGCAGGTAGGAAAGGGTTCTAAAGGGCAGAGACGGTGGGGGACAGGTGGGGAGGAGGGTGAAGTTCAACAGTAGGCAAAAGAGGCAGTCCCTTACCTTACTGGAGCTTGGGGCTGGGAGAGACCAAGCCAGGAGTGGCCTAGATCCATGATGGCAAACCTATGGCATGCATGCCCGGAGTGGCACATGAAGCTATATTGGCTGGCATGTGCAGCATTGCCCAATCCGCTCCCTGATTTCTGACGTGTATGCGGGTGTGATGATCAGCTGATTTTTGCACATGTGGCAGTGCTGGAAACTGGAAGAGCTGGTCTTCCATTTTCCATTGTGCGCATGTGTGCCGCCCAGCTGATCGTCATGTGCGCATGCGCCTCAGTAACCAGAAGACAAGCTTGCTGGGGTGCATGCGTTCTTGAAACCAGAAGTTCATTTCCTGGTGCATACATGCCCACATGCTCACGCACCCTCCCTTTTCGGCACTCGGTGCCAAAAGGTTTTGCCATCACTGGCCTAGATTGAGATGGGTCCTCACCTAATAACCTCTGGGATTAACCTCAGCAATAGGGACTGCTGAGAGTGCTGTTGCTAAGCGATGCCCTCACATAACATCATGCTCTATAACCACATTTGCTTAGGGATGGAAATTCCATTCGCAATTACCATTGTTAACTGAGGACTATTTGTACAGAAGAAATGTGCTTCCCTCCATGACATCACCAGATCAACTCGACATTTGCTGGGCTCTCTCCCAGCTTAGCCCAACGCTCAGGAGAAGAGACGGGTCTTTTCATATTTGGAATGGAATAGAGCAGCGATGGCGAACCTTTTTAGGCTTGCATGCCATAAGGGGAGGGGAGTGCAGGGGGGTCATGTGCTGGCATGCTGCACCCACAATGCAATGCGCACTCCCCTGGTGTGCATGTGTGTATGACAGCCCTCCCATTTGTACATGCTTTTTTTGCCCTCCCCAGGCTCTTATAAGTCCAGTTTGCTCATAGTGTCATTTTTAGTCCTCCGGAGGCTTCAGGGACCTTCAGGACGCTTCCCTAGAGGCTCCAGAGGACTAAAAACGATGCTGCGAGCAAACCGGAAGGCACTTCCGGTTTGCTCGTAGCGCCGTTTTTAGTCCTCCGGAAGCTTCTCTGAAGCCTCTGGAGGGCCTCTGGGGGGGGGGGCTGTTTTCGCCCTCCCCAGCCTCATATAAATGGCTTTAAAAATGGCTGAATCAGCTGGCCAGTGTGTGCATGTGTGCTGGCCAGCTGACAGAGCAACGCCTCGTGTGCCCTGCCAAATGGCTCCGCGTGCCATAGGTTCGCCATCACTGGAATAGAGCAAAGCTATAGGTCAGGAAATACAGCCAGTTCATGCGCTGTCAGGGAAAAGATAGCTCTTTTTTAGCCTAGCATCATAACAGAGGTCGCATGAGTGCTGTGTAGCTTTTTTGACTCATTTTCTTTCCCTCCAATAGTTGCTCCTCTGCTCACATCCAGCTTCCGACGTTCCAGGGCCATCTACATTAGATCCGGAGTTGGCAAAGAGCTGCTGTGCAAATTAAAAAGAGAGAATTCTGTAAGAATTAATCAATATCACTATTGCTTCCCTCCTCCATCTACACACACACACACACACACACACACACACAGTGTAGCTCTGCAGGAAATAAACAGATGGGAAATAACCTCACCAACCCATTTGAAACCTAATGGCTTCTACCAACAGAAGATTGTTTTCCTAAAACATAAAATCAATACTACGTTTCAGTATTTTATTAGATTTCCCAGTGGGCTAGAGATTTCTTTAAATGTGAACAATTTTAAGACTCAAGAAAATGCTCCAACCCTTGTTCAAGGAAACTCTATAAATATTAGAGATTCCACTGTACTAGACTGGCTGAAACATTTTTTTAGCGTGGATAGTCAATCTTATTACTATCATTTCCATTTCTGAGGCAGGCAAATTAAGGCTAAGTAACAAGTTTAAATTTAATGTGTAATTTACGAGCCCCAAATGTTTTATGGAAACAACAGGTCATAAGTTTGGATCAGGAAGGAGCATTTTGTGATCATGTATCTATTAAACTCATTCTCAAATACTCTTTGCAATTCAATAATAGCGACCTCAAATGGTAACTTACAGTGGAGTGATAAAGTCATTGTAATATTATATATGAATATAACTTTTATGAGGGTTTATCTTAAGAATGCCTTATAAATCTTCAACATAATGGAACACTGCAAAATTAAAGGCCATTTAATTTCTTTTTCTAGAGAGAGGACACAGGAATCTGTGGTTATTCAGAAATTGATGGCTTACCACACTATTCATCTCTGACTGTTATGCTATGTAGGAATCCAACAATGTGTAGAGAGGCAAGGTTTTTTAATATTCCTGCTTGTATAAAGCAGAGAGAAGAGAAATTACAGAGAAGTCTAGACTCTTGCCAAGTTTTATTATCCACATAATAAGAATTGCAATCAATTATATAATTAATCTGCCACAAAGAGCTCTATTGTCCTATGATGAGCCTAGGTGGACATTCTTTCTTTCAAACTCTATTATCATAACATGGCCTTCCCACAAATGGTACGTGGGCAGGTGTATGTCACCTGTTCTATATGCAGAGAGCCATATGCCATTTGATAGATATAAGTTCACCGGTGACTTGCACACAATTTCATGGGAGCCCAGCCATCCTGAGCAGATGCAGAAAATGGATTTGCTCTATGGAACAACCAACATACACAGGTGTGTGTAGTTTATTTCTCAACAATCCAAACATTCACACTTGATTCCTCTGAAAAAGCTGAGCTGAGGTTAAACTGGAAGTTTATCTTTGAGCCATTCATACGGTTCATTTTAGGCTACACTAAAGAAACCGTCGGGATTGTAATGAACTTCGACAAAGTTAAATCTGAGCTATATCAATAATAAGATCATGCAGTGCTTCAGGTTCGATTCCAAAAAGATACTTTGGGGCATACAAAGATGCAAATAGAACACCTGTCTGACAGTGTTTAAAGCAACTGGGCCTTTTCCTGGAATTGCTGGGCAGCTGTAGAAGATAGCCCCAAAGATGCAATTATTTAATGAATAGCACAGCACTCCATTCCTTTTTCAATGTAACCCTTTTAAAAAAAAATCAAACCTAAAGCTTTACAGTCTTGAAAAGTTACTTGCAACAACTTTCCTATCACAACTCTTAATTTTATGCTAATGTTTCCTTCAACATGAGACAACAGTTTACATTTGTGAAACCTCCGTCTCGATGTTCAAAACATGCACATCCTTTTGATTGGAAGACATTCACACCTGGGGCTGTGAATCTTCCAGTGATGTCATCCAGGGATTACCTTCAATGTTTGAGACAGGCCTAATTCCTCAAGCAGGTTGAACATTCACCAATGAATGACGAAGCTTTGTAAGCGGGAACTAGGGTGAAGCATTTCTCTGTTCTTGAAACAATGCATTTATGCATTTGAATTTTTTTTAAATTAAATTTTAAGTTTAAATTTTTAAAATTTAAGTTTAACTTTATTCTGAGCAGAGAAACCGAAGGCTATTGTGTATGTGTGTGTGCCACACACTTTCAAGCTGAGTTTGTAACCTGCTTAAATTAAATACTTCTTGACATTTTCTGACTTTTTGTTTAATGTGTCATTATTTTTTTAAAAAATATATTAAACTATGCAAGTTATTAGTATTGTTTTCATCTAACAACTGAAGAACAGGTATAGTCAGGGCCCCCCTCGCTCCCTCCTAAGGCTTTAAACATTTCTCTCTCTCTTCTCCCTCTCCCACCAACCTTGCTAATAAAAAATAATAATAACTGAACTCGAGTTGGTTTTTAAGCAAGAGTGCTGTGTTCATTTCATGTTAACAAGTTGAAATGATTGATTGGAAGGTCAATTAATTTTTAACTGTCCTTTATTAATAGCAATTTAGATTAATTCTTTTTCAGAGGAATGATAGTCTCTGGGAAATATACCTGGAATAAAGAAGGTGAAGACTACCTTTGATATTTTGAGTGACAATTACTGATGTTCTTATTCTTATTAATAATATACTCATCATGGCATCACCAGGGTGTTTCACCTATCTGTTACTGAAAGGTTACGGTGGGTCTGTTGCTCTGACGATTTCTCTATTGGATTGGAGAGGCTTTTCCACCCCTCCCCCACAGTCATTCAAAGAAGGAACATAAATCTCCCTCCCTCCCTCCTTTCTCTTCTGTATACATCCAATCCCCATGGCATTTATTGTGTTCTGGGGAGAGTAACTCAGATCATGGGGAAACATCCAAAACATCTCTTGACTTCAATTAAAAATATCCTTGCAGATACCTATTAAATCCCTCTGTGAGACAAGCAAAGACACTAATCCGTATCCCCAAGCAGGTGGTTTTCCTTGCAACTATGCCCACGTCTCAAGGATGAAAGCACTGTCATTAATAGCAGCAGCAACCTGATTGTTCTCGTTATAATGGCTCTTTATGGAGCTACTTTATTAGGTGTTCTGTTTATTGTTTGTTTCAATTGTATCTCACTTTTTTTCCTCCTCTAGGAGCTTAAAGCAGCCTACATAGAGAGTGGCTTTCATTTCCCTCCCATCCCCCCACATGACAGCAACCCTCCAAGGTAGGTTGAGACAGTAATGGATCAAAGTCCATGATTGGAAGCAAAATGCAACCTAGATTGCTGAGTCCTAGTTTAACAACGTAACCATTAGGATAGCTAGATAGCCAGACAGAAAGACAGAGGGATAATAGAAATAAATGATAGAGACAGACAGACAGACAGACAGATAGAAGGATGGATGGATACATAGATAATAGAGATAGATAGATAGATAGATAGATAGATAGATAGATAGATAGATAGATAGATAGATAGATAGATAGATAGATAGATAGATAGGATGGATACATAGATAAGAGATAGATAGATAGATAGATAGATAGATAGATAGATAGATAGATAGATAGATAGATAGATGGATGGATGGATGGATGGATGGATGGATGGATGGATGGATGGATGGATGGATGGATGGATGGATGGATGGATGGATGTGTTTTGTGGTCTGCTGCCACAATACACATCCAATGTACACACTTTTCAGGAATACTGTAGCGTAAAGTTGTAATCCCTCACTTTAACACTGTAATGCATCCCCCTCTGAGCAGCAGGGACGGGGGTTGGGGAGTCATCCATTTTCACTGCAGAAGTAATTGTAAATTTAATCAGCTAAATTAAGATGAAGCGGCTCTTATGGTCAGACATTTAGCGTCGCCGAGACCCACTTTCGGGAGGGAGAAGGCAGGGGAAAAGGAAGGAGGAGGAGCTGCTCCTGCAGGAGAGAAGCCCAGCCCGAGAAGATGCAGCGGCGGACAGCATAGAAACCGATCGATTCACTCACCTTCAACTTCCCCAGAGAGATTCCAGCCAAGGGGAGGGAAGCGGGCCGGCTGGGTCTATTTCTGGTAGCCCGGAGAGAGAGAGAGAGAAAGGAGCCTCTTCTTTCCCATCCCTCTTGTGTGTTTGTCCAGAGAGAGACTGAAAGTTACAAATTGCTGCCATGAGCTCATCAAACGGTGCCTTCCCCCCCACCCCCTCGGTGAACCTTGGCCATTGGCCAAACGCCCGTCACGTGGCTTCACCCCTTGCCACTGTATCGAATGTCAGCTGGCTTTTCTTTTTCAACCCCCCCAACCCAACCCAACCCAACCCAACCCAACCCAACCCCCCCCCTCCGCCCCCGCCTCCTTGGGAAGCGGGGAAATGTCCAATTTGACCAGGAGGAATCAGGGCCGCGGGGGGGGGAGGGTGTGTGTGTGTGTTTGTGTGTGTGTGTGTGTGTGTGTGTGTGTGAGCCATCAGGACTCAATGACGGATGGTCCCCATTTAGAGCTGCCTATGGACGTGGGACAAGGGCCGGCGGCCAATTGGTAGCCGCCCTCTCCTGGAGGGCAGCACGGCTTGGAGAGGCACCTCCGTCGACACGGCAGCACCGGGGACGGGATCCCTCCCCCGGGGAGATCTCCGCCGGCCTTCCTCCGGCTGGCCGGTTCCTGGCGCGACCTCGGCCTCTCCGTCCCCCTACCTTTGCGAAGGGTAATCGGCTTCCTCCTCCCCAACGGCGCCGCCGCCACCACCTCCTCTCCGCATCGCTGGCTTCTGGACCGCCCTTTGGGGGCTCGGCTGACGGGACACCCACCCACCCCGCACCCCCAGGCTCCCTAGCGAGAAGATCTCCGGGCCCCAGCCCGAGCGTCAGGAGGGGTTTCTCCCCCCTCCACCTCCCCCGGGCTTCGTCCGCGGGCAGCGAAGGGCCAAGCTGCGGAGGCAACTTTTTGAATGGCTGAAAAGTTGAGCGCCACCCGCCCCGCAAGAACAGGTGAGTGCTAGGAGGCTCCAATTGGACGCCTCGCTGGCGCGCCTGCCGCATCACCGGATACTGGAGGTATCCCGGTAGGTAGGCGAAGGTCATCCATCACGCGAGAGGGTGAAACGCCGGGGGGGGGGTGTCTCCTTGCCAAGCAGCTCACGTGAGGACCCCCCCCAACTCCTTGGCCTTAGTGGGACCGCTGAGCATCATTAGAGGGCAAGTGGAAAGGGAGGGAGAGATGGGGGGAAAGCTTAAAAACAAATCGCATCCCATCATCGATGGTGGTGGTTGCTTCCCCCCCCCCCCAAACCAGGTTTAGTCTCAGCTTTTGCTGAAACTCTTCATGGGTAGGCAGGATGTGATTTCTTTTTAAACGACCTTCAGGAAGAATTTCCCGAATCTCTCTCCCTCTCTCTGTTTGTCTCTGCCTGTCTGTCTCTCTCTCTCCCCACCCTCTCTGGAGAAGTCCCAACACAAGCTGTGGTTGCGTAGAGATACTGAAAACAAAGGCTTCACAATTATTTTGATTCCTTCGGTATATTTTAGCTCCAAACTTAATTCCGAGGGACGTGCTTTTTTTCTTCTTCTTCTTAAAAACGCTAAAGCAACAACCACACATATATGCTCCGCGAACATACTGTATATGTGGTGGATGGGGGGAATCTTCGGAAATATGTTGACATTTTATGAAGGTGGTTGGGAAGCGGGACCTGTGTTTATTTTAGATCAAACTTGGATCAGGTACACTAATTAGGGAGCAACTGTTATCATTCAGTCACGATCAGAAATTATACATTTCTCTCCCTGACTTTTTTTAAACACACTTTTCAACGCACGGTAAAGTTCTCCGTTCTGGGACATTGATGCTATCAAACATTTTAAACTTCCGAAGTTGTGGTAGGGGGGAAAAAAAGAGCTGAGAAGACGGCGAGCTGTAATGCCGACGTTTTAATTAATTGCGCGTGTTTGTATCTCTTTTCCGATTTACTGGCAATTTCAGTAAACGAGCTTCGAAGCTCGTTGAATGTCATTCAAAAAAAAAATCCAGGATGGGTGCTACCGATCAACCCCGTTCTTTGTATTTCTGAAACTTTCAAAAAGCAGAATAAATTAAGGAAAAAAGCGGGTACGTGTGTGAGTGGCCGATTGGTAGGTCTCTGTGTTAAAAGGGTATTTCTTTCTTTACAAAACAGCGAACGTTCTTTGAATGGGATTAGAAAGGGAAAATGTATTTAAGGGGGAGTTTGGACTGGAATCTCTTCTTTCTTTCGTTCCTTGCTTGCCTGATTTATTTTCTTCTTCTTCTTTAGCGATTTTGACTTTGGGAAGGAAGCTAGACCAACATTTCCCTGCCCCCCCCCCTCCTTCCCCCTCTCCAGACCCGGGCCGGCAGAGAGAGAAAGAGAGAGATCGAGAGATCGGAAAGAAAGAAGTTGTTACAGACTTACTCGAAACTGGCTGCTTTAAGGGGCCTCTTTAAGAAAAATCCCCCCCGTCGTAAACAACCGCTCGAACTGAAAAGATTGCAAGGCTAAAGATTCGTTCACCCGGCGCTGGATAATGAAGGGCGAAGTCCCGCCAAAGTCCGAAAGCCGCCGCTTTCGGCTTTTTAAAGCGCAAAAACGAAAGCTTCTCCAGCTTCAGGTCGGAGAGCGTTGCTTCGTCTTTTGACAAATTGACTTTTCTCTCTCTGCTTCGCTCCTCTCCGGATCCCTGTCGCTGTATATACAGGGGGTGAAAGCTGACGATAGAGACCCTTGGGAGCTGCGGAGCGGGGCTTTTCCATGCCACGGCCCTCCCAAATACCCGAAAGATTACTATTATTATTTGTGAGTGCGATTTTCAAACGAGATACATTAACTGGGGTCAACCCACGGCGCCTATCAAATACCCAAAGCCTTCCTCGTCCTACCCCCTCCGCCAAAGCTGTTTTTTCTTCCACTTCAGCATTTATTTTCAGATTACTAAAATAAATAAACCCATCTAAAATGAAACGATCCGGTAAAATCCGGCGTATATAAACCCGCCGTTTCATGCAGTTGGGGGTCTTGTATTTTTGAGGACGAAGGACGTGTTGTGTGCGCTGTCTTTTTTGGTTCTTCGGTTGTGAAACAGATTTTTGATTTGGGGATTTTTTTTTATCCCTTTAGATCTTTTCCAAACTACTGGGGGGGGGAGGGGATGTAATTAATTATGGCGGCTTTCAAGAGCTGGTTGTTTTGGGTGAGAGAAAAATTCCAAAGTTTAAGATTGGTTTAATATTTCTTTAAAAAGAATAAGAAGAAAGACAAGGAGAAGAAACGAGAAGATTGACTTGCTTAGTGTTTATTGGCAGCTTTTGTCAACGCGGATATTTTTGAACGAGAGGGGTAGGATAACAGCAGAAGTAATCCTTAAATTTGTAATCGTATGTCGTTGCCCATTAACTAGGAGGAAGCCCCACTGAGCTCAACGAGTCTTTCATCGGAGGGAGTAGAGTTAGACTTCCCAGGCCAGACCCGTCCTCAAAGTTTGGGGGAAAGGGAAGCCACAATTATCTACATTTTCAGCCAACGTACAGATGTATTTTCTCCTTCTCTATATTCTTTATAGAATATAGAATTTATAGAAATCTTGCTCTTTGAAACGTTGGCTCTTTTTCAGATTTTTTTGGGGAGGGGGGGGGGAAGAGTCACCAAACTTTGCTTTCCAACTCAGAGAAACACGCGGAGTACCGTAGGAGCAAAATAACAAGTTTTTTTAGTTATTTTTTTTAATGCACCGTTTTTTTAAGGCATCTTTCTTTCTTTTTTTTCTTTCTTTGTTTCCTGATTGCTTATTTGTACCCTATGACTATCATTAAGTGTTGTACCTTATGATTCTTGACAAATGTATCTTTTCATAATGCACCAAAAACAAATTCCTTGTGTGTCCAATCACACTTGGCCAATAAAGAATTCTATTCTATTCTATTCTATTCCATTCCATTCCATCCTTTCTTTTTTTTAAAAAACTGATTTGATTAGTCATGCAACAATTTCTCTCCTTCTTCTGCACTGCAAAGAGCAGGGAACAACAGCCTGCTGCAATGGAAGGGAGCTTCTGCCTGCTTATTTCACAGTGTTCCCCTGCAAGGAGATCCACGTATGCATGACATCTCTGTCCAGTATAAGCCCGTGGGCACCTCTTCAGCTGGTTGAATATGTGGAAGAACCGCTGGGGCATTCCGTTGTTATCACACTGTGAATGAGGAAGAGAAAAAGGCAAGGCAAGCCACGGTGATTTCCCGGGCAGCAGAAGAGGGGGGGGGGGGTTGTTTATGATTTTGACAGCCTTGGTGTTTGCAACAATTCAGGTCGTTGTTGATCGGCAAGATGGTCTGAGAAATGTCTGCAACGCAAGGGGGAAATTAAAGACGGGAGAGATAAAGAAACACATGGGAAGAATAAAAGCGTGGCCCATCTACCGCAATTTACAAAATTATTTGAGACAGAATGAGGTTGTGGTGGGAATAGGCCCAGCTGCTATTATTAATATTAGTATTGGTGTTATTTTAAAGTGAAGGGAATTTTAAGGCATCTCTCCTTTACACAACTTCTGTTCTGACCTACCACATCTGTCTCCTTTCAAGTCTTCATGCTACATTGACTTCTTTGGACCTTGGGAGAAAAAAACACAACCTGCAGCCTTGAAACATACAGGACTCTCAACTTTTTTTTGCTGAACACTCAATCTTAGAGAAGAAAAGGCGGAGGGAGGAAACCATGTTTAAGGCTGTCTTTTTCATCTTGGTGACCTCCATAATTGAACATGATTATGCCTTTCATCCACTTCTTTCTGCCTCTTGGTGGAAGACAGAATTGTCAACATACCTTATGGACTCCAGATTGGGTGGTGCAGATGTTTTCTTGTATTGGGGAAAACTGGGGGAGAGATTAAAAGGGATGAGTTTATGTGCCCATATGCAATAGTCAACACTGTGATTCCAGTACGTAAGATTTAATAAAGGTAGCCAAGAAAAACTCCAACAACCCCAATTCCACTTTTAAAATACACATATAAGTGATAATGCAATAATTTTCAACACTCACCTTATTAAGTCTCTAGCACAAAAAGCAACTTTTCACAATTTAAAGAGCAGTATGATGACACATGTTCCCACAGAGTAGAGCTTAGTTGATCAGATTAATCTCCTTCATGCAAGAACAGGATTTAGGGGCAGATGTTGGCAAACCCTACTCCTCAGCTGATACAAGGGAGCCCAGAAGTATGGTTGAGTTATTCCCAATTGCTTAGCTCATAGGCCATAGAAACCAGAGAAGAAGACAATGTTGAATGGTCCATATGTTCTAATCTAACTGGAGGTTGGCCATTAGTTTATATACAAAATGTATATTTGTATTGGATTCAGGATAAATGCTATTGTGTTCTTCGGAAAAACATTTCTCCTTACCACTGTGATTATTATTTCACTTTAGGATGGAACTAATTAGTATAAGGGATCCTATTTGTGGGTCCCTTCTTATCCACCAATTCTACACTATGTGTACCAACATAAACCTTCTGAGAAATAATTTGTGAGTGATGGGAGTCTGGATACTGAAGCTGAGGAAGAAAGAGAACTACGTGATACTTCTGAATTCTATATTTGTTGAGGCACCTGCCCTCTGTAACAATATGCTCCCAGATTCCACTCTGATGATGTTGAGGGAGTCACTAAAAACTGGGCTATTCTCCTAGCTCTTGGGTTGGGATGGTTGTCAAGCCCCTATAGGATTTTTAAAAATTCATTATAAATTACATTTTCCCATGTTTCTTGCCTTAAGCTACCCGGCCATTTGAAGCCAGATGGCCTCTAAATTAGTGGTGGGTTTCATATTTTGTAACCATTGGTTAACCGCGCACCCACCAACTTTGCGGGTGTACATGCCTCTTCCACGCATGCTCCTGGTTTTCTGCGTGTGCACATTGCTCACACGCATGTCTTTCGTGCATGTGCCTGGCCTCAAAATCATGCCTAAATAAGACAGCATAGAGCCAGGGCGGGTGGGCAAGGGGGCCCCCACACACAATTTCCGCTACTGGTTCGGGTGAACCTATTCGAACTGGCTGAATACTATCTCTGCTCTAAATTGCATCAATAAGCAAACAGACCAAAGTCTAAGATACTTCATGGACATCTGAGAAAAGGTAAGATCATACATGTAGGATAGCAATAGCAGCAACAACAACTTGCCACAACACGTTAGCAAATACTTTAGAAGTCTGTCATTGGTTGCACTTCCCAATGGAGTATTATACAAGGAAAACTGAAGTTTGCTTCATTGGGAATGTGTCAAATGAGTCTCAAAAAACATCAGGAGCAGACAGCAAAATCACCACCAGAACTTAAGTGTGGGTACGAGTGGGTGGGTGGATAGATGCCAGTGTTGAGGGAAGGGAAGCTTCCTTTCTGATTCCTAATTTCCATCAATGGAAGCTTTACTTTGGGTGAACCTCTTGGATTCTTCCTGCTTGATTATTCTAGTCAATCCTTCCCCTGAATGAAATCTATTGACTCCCTGAAAATGTTCAAAGGGATGTGAAGCTTTTGCCTGGGCGGCTGCAAGATCACTATCAGAAGCTTTTGAATATGCAATAGGCAGCAGATAGATCTTAATCAGTTTTATCTCATTTCAGTTGAAGAAAAAGTTATCATTGGGAGGGGGACAAGAGAAAGGCACAACTTTGTGACCAAGCCTGAGAATGTTGGTGGCTTTGATGAACGCCCCTGTAGAAATATTTGAGTTATACCAGAAAACATCCTGCAGAAAGCACAGCTCAACAACACAATCCTTTCAGCACTTCCAAGAAGGCTCCACACCCATTTGTACTACTCGGGTGACTCTGAGGACACAGATAAACCTCCAAGGGGCCTCAATGACTCTCTAAAAGGATGCAAATGACCAGCTTGTCTGCAAGGAGAATAAATCCTTCCATTGCCCACCATCCAGTCAGAGCTGAAGAAGCTTCTTGGTTGAGAAGTGAAATACCTTCAACGAATAAACCAGAAAGTCCAGTTGCCTCTTGAAAAAAGCACCTTTGGGACAACTATAACCTGGATGACTGAGAATCTCCATAGGCCTATAGCTTGAACCAAACCAGGATCTACGGCTTGAGCTGCATTCTTGCCCAAGAGAGGTATTGTGGCTGAGTATGGTTTGTATAATTCACACTAGCTTTCTTATTAGCTCTGAAATTGCTGGAGGAGCTTGTGAGAATTTTTTTTTTCTTGCTCCAGTTTGGTCCTTAAGGCACAGCTAGTATGGGCTTGCTCACATAGCAAATTGTCATACGTATGAGTCATTGGGAATGTTGCAAGCTTTCTGTTCTGTAGGTTTTTAAGGAAACACAAGTGCTTCTGTGCACAACTATTCTTGTCACCCATCCAGGGCTAGGGATAAATGGAATGGTACCCATGGTACTCCTGCGCGAGCTGCACTGGCTGCCTGTGACCTACCGGGTGCGTTACAAGGTTTTGATGACCATATTCAAGGTGCTCCATGGCACGGGGCCTAGCTACCTTCAAGACCGTCTTCTACCCCATACATCCCTTCGACCGACTCGCTCCCAGGGAGAGGGTCTTCTCCGGGTGCCGTCGACCGGACAATTCTGGTTGGCGGCTCCCAGGGGAAGGGCCTTCTCTGTGGTGGGCCCTACCCTCTGGAATGGCCTACCTCCCGACCTCCGTTCCATCACAGACCTCCGCTTGTTTCGCCGGCACCTAAAAACTTATTATTTTCATCTGGGCGGCCTAGCATGATCTACTCCACACACATTATTTTATAACAAATCAAAATTGTAATTTGGGTTTTAAATTTAAACTTATTTTAAGCAAGGTATTGATTTAATTTAGTTATTATTTAATAATATTTTGTATTTATGTATAATTGATTTTAAATCTCTGTTCGCTGCCCCGAGTCCCTTTGTGGTCAGATGGGTGTGGGTTATAAATGTGAAAAATAAATAAATAAATAAATAAATAAATAAATAAATAAATAAATGGACATGGAGTGGATATGCTAGTAAAATATTCATCATGTTCTATCTGCATCTGTTTTAAAGAGGAGAAACACTGAGTTGTAAAGGTCCACATTCTAGCCCAGGGGCTGCTGGAGGGACATCTGTAGGCATTATGATAACACAACATTTTTAGGTGGCTGTCCAAAGGCCTGGGTAAAAATATTTTAGTAATGACCAAAATGTTCCAAGGATACCAAATCTCACAAGATTTCAAGCAAGACTGTGAAACCCTCTCATGGTTTGAGATAGATAGATAGATAGATAGATAGATAGATAGATAGATAGATAGATAGATAGATAGATAGATAGATAGACAGACAGACAGACAGACAGACAGACAGACAGACAGACAGACATTTTTCTTTAATAAACATAAAAACCTCAATATCTATAATATGAACAGCATGTTTTTCAGTGACAATGCCAATATTTTACGAGATTCAGTGAAAATTCCAGCACTGGTTTTTTTAAAAATTAAATTAAATTTATTTAGACTTATAAACCGCAAACCTATCTCCCCGAAGGGACTCAGGGCAGTGCACAGGAAGTTAAAACAGTTATAAATATAAATAGATATATACAACTATACAAAGTATACCACAATAAAAACTAATTAAATTTAATAAGCCCTGTGCTAAAAATTTGATAAACCCCCCCTAATTAAAACCTCATCCTGTTTGACACAGTCTATGTGCAATGGGCCCGAGGACTAGGCCAGGCCGGCTAGATGGAATAGGTGCGTCTTTTAAAAGAAAAATTAAAATATTTCTTTTGGTGCCCATGTTATTGTACCCCATCACCCCATTGGTGTGTTTTTATGTCATTTATTTGCAGGAATGGCTCTGACTTTCACAAATGATTCAAAAAATATTTGTAAAAAAAAAAATTGCAACCAGAAAGTTATAAAAAATAAATAAATCTGTATTTGGGGAGTTGAAAATCGAGTTCCAAGAAAATATTAGAAAAGGGAAGGAAGGGGAAAGTGGGGGTAGGGGAAGGGAGAGGAAGAAGTGCAACTCAAACTGTATTTTGAATGATGGCCTCTTCTCTTCCTTATCTGTAGTGTGATTGCATAGGATCATAGGTGAACTAGTACCATCCAAAACAAGACTCAGCAGCTAAATGAAGTAAGAAGAGTTTCATTTTAGCACATAACTGAGCAGAACCTGCTGAATGGAGATCGCCTCAAGCTTGCATCTCAGAGAAAGCACAATTGAAGATCTGTTTCCAGAAACATAGAATTGAGCAGAAGAAATGAGGGTGGGAGAGAAAATATCTACGGTGGATGCAGTGTGAAGATTCCCCTTCTTCAGAGGAATTTGATCTTGGGTTTCCTTCCACTGTCCCCTCGCAGGAGTGACATGGACCAGACCACGACTGTATGCTGCTATGACTTTTTGCAGTCTTGCCAGACTTTTGCAGTTCCTAGAAGGAATATACAAAGAGTTCTTCCCGATTTTTTATTTATTTATTTATTTTATTTTAATTCGATTTATATCCCGCCCTTCTCCACGAGGGACCCAGGGCGGCGCACAGGAATTTAAAACATATAAAACAAAATATACAAAATTTAAGCATATTAAATTAGACAATCCTATGCTAAAACCAAATTAAAGCCCCAATTTAAAACTATCTAAAATAGCCCCAGCGGGAGGTTAGGCTAGGCCGGCTTGCTGAAAAAGATGTGTCTTTAGATACTGGCGGAAGAGGCGGAGGTCTGAGATGGTACGAAGTTCAGGAGGGAGGTCGTTCCAAAGGGAAGGCCTGCCACAGAGAAGGTTCTTCCCCTGGGTGTCGCCAGACGGCATTGCCCGGCCGACGGCACCCTGAGAAGGCCCTCTCTGTGGGAGCGGAGCGGCCGTAGGGATGTATGGGGCAGGAGACGGTCACGCATGTAACTGGGAATGGGATCACACAATTTCTCTTTTTCTACCTCCAGAGAAGGATTTGTTAATAGAATATGGAATGAAATTTAGTGAATATAGCCAAAGGTTTATGTTTAATGCAGTGTGGGGGGAAATAGATTAAAATTATTATTTGTGGATAACTAAACAAATGAAATGTTTAATATTCAAAATTAAATTTAAGGGTATATGTTATTAACAGTAAAACAGAATAGTAGATGGAAATGATATGTTAAATGTGATTAATTTGGAGAGGCAAATTATGATATTGTCAATATATTAAGAAGAAATTAAAATTAAGTGGGAGATTATGGAATGAAGATAACATGACTGAAATGGAAAATGGAAAAAAAGATGTAAAATGTACTATGTACAATTAGAAGATGTAAAGGGGGGAAAATCGGGACAAGACTTTGTTTATAAAGAAGTTTTAAGTATGTAACAACAACAAAAACTGCTTAGAAAAAAATCTCTTTTTCTGCTTCCAACTTTGTTCTATAAAACAGCAAACACCAACCTTCACCCGGAATTCAGTGTGGTATGTGTATTTATGCTAGCTAGTTATTAGACAGTCAGTTAGTTAAGCAGCCTGGAAAAATCCAAAGTGTTGGTGTGACATTATCAGACTTTCAAGGAAGAGGAAACAAACTATGCAAGGATTATAGAAATGCTACTTTCTCGTGGTAGGTAAGCAACAAACCTCTTCCTTCTTATATCAGACAAACACAAGGCAAAGTTATTTTATTTTTCTCCCCCTCATGCTTTCTTCTTTCTCAGAATTGAGTTGACTCTTATATTTAACTGTCCCTTCATACCTTCTTCTAGATTATCTCTGCATCCCCCTGTACAAATAATGTCCAGATAAATTAAAGGATAGATAGGCAACCTAATGCCTTTTGAATTTTTCCAAAGGTCTCCTTACACCAGCATGCAAAGAATCCAATGAAGTCCAGTAACAAGAAATGTATACTAGATAATCTGGTATTCCTTTCTCTTTTTTGACTTCTTCCTATCAAGTTGTTGTTTTTCACATTTACTTTTCTAACAGAGCTCCCGGATATAAGCTTGCTTAGACATAAATTCCATGAGGCATAGATTTGAAACCTAAATTTACTGCATCTAGATGTATAAACTCTTTTGAAAGTAAGTTTAACTTCTGAATAAATAGGAACATGAGTGCAGTGTTAGTCTTCAAGAAAAATAATGGAATCTAGGGGTGAAATCAACTTAACTTCGCTACCGGTTCAGAAATGGGAGCATGTGCACCTCCATGAATGCACAGGACCTTCTGCACATAACAGAGCTTCAAAAATGGGATGTGATGATGTCTGGGCAGGTGGGTGGCGTCTCCTGCCGCAAATGCTACCAGTTCACCCAAACCAGCTGAATAGAACTGGCTGAATTGCACCACTGGCGGAATCCCAATGAAACTGAATTTTAAGGATCTAGATAGAAACACGTACTCCTTGACTTAGGACCACAACTGAGCCCAACATTGATGTTGCTAAGTGAAACATTTGTTAATTGAGTTTTGCCCTATTCTACGACTTTTCTTGCCATAGTTGTTAAGTGAATCATGGCAGTTGTTAAGTTAGTAACACGGTTGCTAAGTGAATCTGGTTTCCCCATTGACTTTACCAGTCAGGGGACACCGCAACTATGATAAATATGAACCAGTTGCTAAGCATCTGAATTTTGATCATGTGAGCATGGGGATGCTGCAATGGTTGTTAGCCACTTTTTTTCAGGGCTGTTGTAACTTTGAACGGTCACTAAATGAACTGTTGCAAGTCAAGGACTACCTGTATTCTGTCTTATCAAATGGAATTAAATAATGGAATTAAATCGCTTTCAGAAGGCACTTGTAGCTTGGGCTTCTGCCTGTCTTGGCTATTGTAAGGAGTTGGTGGAGATGACCTAATCATCTGGATCTGGGTGATTGTCCAGAACTCTTTGCAAGGGTGACTGGGTTTGCCAGCAGTTCTGGAGGAGACTTCGATATGCCTCTCCTACAGATTCCCTGGATCCAATGGTCTTAAGAACTATTGTCAAGTCTCTTTGTTTTTGGAGAAATGATTGTTGAGACTGCAGCAATTCTAGAACAAGGAGATTGCTTATACTGGATGGTCCAACCTTGGAAATTTTAAAACTTGTTGACTTTAATTCGCGCAATTCCCCAGACAGCATGGCTGGCCGGAGGATTCTGTGAACTGATGCCCACAAGTCTTACAGTTGCCAAGGTTTGAATGGCCAGGTTTAGACCTTTTTCAGCCAGGCTCCAGGCTTGGGCGTGAAACTGAGACAGCATTGTTTACTCTCCTGGATGGGGATAGGATACCTCTTCTGGTCCTTTAGACCACTTGATGGATTTCAATGCCATCAATTGTGACATTGTGCTGTTCCGTCTACAAGATTCGGATTTGGAAACACTGTTTTGCAGGGTGTTGCTCCTTCTTTATTGGGTGGGTTTAGTCCAGAGGTTGGCAATTTTAAGCACTCAAAGAACCATTGGGACCTGATTCCCACAGAAAAGAAAACACCGGGAGCCACAAAGGTCTTAACCAGAAGCCCCCGTTCAATTCTGGAACTGACCGGAAGTTGAGTTCCCTCACCTTAGAGTCTCTTCCTAGTGGGGCATCCTTTTTCCTTTATCTGTCCTAATGAAAGCCCTATCAATTGTGGAGCTGACCGGAAAACCTGGAAATCCTTGTCATAGAGTCTCCTGGCGCATCATGCTTCCCCCCACAACCGGAAGGTCGTCTCAAAATTGTGGCATCAACCAGAGACAGGGAGCCGCAACAAAGGGATGAAAGAGCCACATGCAGCTCCAGAGCCAGGGGTTGGTGACCCATGGTTTAGTCTATTGTGTAGGGGAGAGGGCATTTAAAGAGCATTTCCCTTGCTCTTTAAAAGCTATATGAAATCACCTAGCAGTGTCATTTGAAAATTTGTGGTATGATGTCATCAGTATGTTGAAGATACCCAATTATAGATTGCCACTCTGAAGGGGTGATGCTGCCAATGTCCTATCCTGGTGCTTAGAAGCTGTACGAAGCTGGATAGGAGAGAACAGACTAAAGTTGAACCCAACAAGGTAGAGGTAATGTTTGTCCATAGCAGTTCTCCATAAACATCAATGTTGTCTCTGAACAAGCAAGCAGTACCCTTAAGGGAGCAGGTATTTGGTTTTTTTGGGGTGTGTGTGTGTCCCTCTAGACCAGGGTCCCCAACCTTTTTTGCACCAGGGACCGGTTTCATTTTAAAGAAAATTCTGCGGACCGGCTGGCGTAGAGGAGGAGCGGGGGGGAGGGGGAACAGGCGGCGCATGCGCACGCGGGGGGGGGGGGAGTCAGCTCACTCGGCCCTCTAAGGCCTCCAACAGTGCGAATGGCCGCGCCTGCGCTCTCCCGCATCCAGTGCGCGCTCTGCCCAGGGGACTGCTCCCTCCTCCTCCTCTCGGGCCCTGCGGCCCGGTTCCTATCAAGCCACGGACCGGCACCGGTCTGCGGCCTGGGGGTTGGGGACCCCTGCTCTAGACCTCTAGATGGCGAACCTTTTTTGCCTATCGCATACACTCGCATGCCCACCCCCATAATTTAATGCCCCCCGTACTGTACTTCCTGCGCATGCATGTGACCTTCCTACTGCCCCATATATGTGCACACAGCTTTCTTGGAGCCTGTGGAGGGTGAAAAAGGTCCAACACACAAACCGGAAGTTTGGGAGTGAACTTCCGGGTTGCCCATTGGGCCGTTTTTCTCCCACTGGAAGCTTTACGAGGCTTATCAGGGAAGCCTTTAGAGGGCGAAAAACGGCCAAAAATCAACGCCAAAAATCAGCTGGCCAGTGTGCACATCCGCTCTGGAGCTGACAGGGCAATGCTCGTGTGCCCTTATAAATGGCTCCGCGTGCCACCTGTGGCACGTATGCCATAGGTTCGCCATCAGGGCTCTAGATGCATGCAAATAGAAGAAGTAGCAAGACGTTCCTTTTTTCTTCTTTGGCAGGTGCACCAATTGCAGCTTTACCTGCAGTACAATCTATAAGTATTATTATAAAGAGCTGTACACTTTACAGTTTAAGGCCCTATCTTTGAAGACTACTTGCAACCTACAGCTGATAGTGAATCCAGCAGCCGGTATGTTAACTAGCAGTTGACATTGGGTGTATATAAACACAGATACTGCAGGTCTTGTAAGGGTTATCAGATGGTTTCCAGGTAGAATTTGAAGAATTAGCTTTGATTTATAAATCCCTTTATACTTTGAGTGCCTACAAGGCCAAGTTAAATCAGCTGAGCTTTAGATCATCAACATGGAGAAACATCAGGTCCCATTCTCCCAGGAGGGGCGGGGAGCTGAAATTAGGAAGTGCTCCTTTTCAAGAGGCTATGCTGGTGCTTTGGAATGATCTCATGATGGAGATTAGCACTCTCCCTGATGGTGTTTAGAAAGATGTTAAGAACCAAACAATTTCAGAAAATGTTCAGTGAAATTTATCCCTTCTGCCAGAGTTTACTATTTTTATGATTTCATTGTATTGTTACTTCATTTTATTGTTGCTATACTTTGTACATGTTTTGTCATACTACCCTGTTTCCCCAAAAATAAGACTTCCCAGGATAATAAGCCCAATCAGGCTTTTGAGCGCATGTGCTAAAATAAGCCCCCCCCCAAAATAAGCCCTCCCTGAAAATATTGCAACACAGCAGCAGCCATGAGGTGACCACGCTTGCTGCCTCCTGCACCTCAAAAATAATAAGATCTTCCTAAAAATAAGGCCAAGTACTTATTGCAGGGGTCAAAAGAAAACAAGACCCTGTCTTATTTTCGGGGAAACATGGATTTGACTAGTCTGTTGCTGTTTTTAAATACATCTTGGATATTTTAATTGATTTCTCTTATACCATGGAAACTGCCAAGAGTTGTTAGATTTCATAGAAGTGAAATGAAATGAAACAAGTAAATAAATGAATTCCAGATAGATTAACACAGCTAAATAACATCTGCATTCTACATTTTGTTATTGGTCCCTCTACAATCTCTTTAGATTGAGTCCAATCCGGAGATAGGTGCGGGATATAAATTTGATAAATAAATTTGACAAATGTAAGTTTGCAGGGTCCTACACTCCAGACGTATTATACTATTTGGAGGCACACTAATGAGGAAGTGACATTATTGCATTCATTTTTCTGTGAATGTCCCTTTAAGCATTGGGCTGGCCATTGCAAGAATGCAGAGTCCGGTGTGAATGGCATGCCATGCTATCTCACTTGCTGATGAGAGCAAATAACTACCAGAATTACCCATCAAAAGGGCTGATAAGGCATTTTATTGACTGTTACTGGAGAGCTACAATATATGCCTACAAAAATACAGATGCATAAACACAAATTCTTATTCCGCTATTTATTTCCATAGGAACAGCCATGTTAGTGTCTACTAGCAAAATCAGCTAAGGATCTCATTCATTTATTCATCTGTGTGGAACCTTAACAAAGAATATTTGCAAGGGTCCTTGCAAGGAGAAGAGCGGGGTATACATTTGAAAAATAAATAAATAAATAAAATATTTCCAAAATATTGAAGAAGCTCCTATCCATGCTTGTACTAAACTGGACTTTGATCCAAACAGCTTTGATGTGTTGATAAGCTCATTCCTCTCTAACGCCCCATATAGGGCTCTGCGGGTGCTATTTATTTTTACTTAAAAAGGCAGAACCTTGTGCATAATGTACATTACAGCTCTTTGTCTATGTGGACATATCAATAGAATGGGCAATTTCCCCCCCAGCCATCCAGAGGAAATCTATATCAATATCAGAAAAACAGAGGGAACGAAATAAACATTTTTATTAAAATGTGATTGTAATGCAGCTATACCTTTAAAATAATCCATAGTCATCAATTGGCAAAATATAGATCAAAGTATACACATGTGAGATTAAAAAATGTAAGGAGAGAGAGAGATTGGGTTGTCATTGACTGAACTTTGCAGAAGTCTTCAAACCTGCTTCCCTGAATATTTGGTTGTGCTGCATTGACTCTGTCTAAACCTTTGAACTTTTGTATTTCCAACCTCCCAACAGCATCCAGATTTCCCATGGCCAGAAACAGTAATGCCTCAGGGATCAGGTTATGCTTTAAAGATTAAGAGAATATACTTTCTGCTGGAAATATTTTTTATTTATTTATTTTATCATATTTGTCCGAAAGAACTCAGGGCGGTGCACAGAAGTATAAAAGCAATACATACAAAACAATTTAAAATAAATTAAATAAGAGTCTGTGCTAAAAATTTAGTTTAAAACATTCAGTTAAGACTATACCCATTAAAACTATGCCAGGCCGGCCACTTGAAATAGATGTGTCTTTAATGCCCGGCGGAAGAGGCGTAGGTCTGAGATGGTACGAAGGTCGGGGGGGGGGGGATAGGTCGTTCCAGAGGGCAGGCCCTGCCACAGAGAAGGCTCTCCCCCTGGGGGCCATCTGTCGGCATTGTCCGGCAGATGGTACCTTGAGGAGGCCCACTCTGTGGGAGTGGACAGGTCTAAGGGAGGTATGTGGTAGGAGGCGGTCCCGCAGGTAACCAGGTCCCAAGCCATGGAGCGCTTTGAAGATGGTTACTAACACCTTGAAGCGCACCCGGAAGGCCACAGGCAGCTAGTGTAGCTCGCGCAGGAGAGGTGTTACATGGGAGTATCGAGAAACTCCCAGAATCCCCCGCGTGGCCACATTCTGGACTAGCTGGAGCCTCCGGATGCACCTCAAGGGGAGTCTCATGTAGAGAGTGTTACAGTAGTCCAGGCGGGAGGTGACGACGCTTGAGTAACCGTGCGTAAGGCGTCACGATCTAGATAGGGGCGCAACTGGCGTATCAGGTAGAAAAAAATTAAACATTCTTCCAGGCTTTTAGACATGATGAAATCTATTGGTTATCTATCTCTAATGTGCGTGGGCTATCAGAAAATAATAACAAAAACAATGCAGGTCACTATGGGTTTTTTAAAAATCCAGTTACTTTATTTGGTTTATGTAAGAAAACGAGAGAAAATGTGGAGGAAGCAATAAAAGAAATTGCATTGAATAGTATTCTCTCTCATTATATTTCCTTTTTGTTTGCACTCCATACTTGTAAGTATTGCAGAACTACTTACAAGAGATTACAAGGTAATCTTCTGACCTAGAATCTTACACATTAACACTTCTTCCAAAGAACCATGTCATGTGGTCTGAGATCATTCAGATATGGATGATAGAAATCTGAAAATCAAAATTGTGCGGGAGTGCCTCTGAGTCATATGCAGTGTAATAATCAAAGCTGATATCCACAAAGCAAATTAGTCTTTCAGTGATTCCCTGGATATCAAGGAAATTTTCCCAGAGCGATCATGGTTTATTCTGCAGCTATTTCCAGACTGTGACTGAAAATTTGATCTCCGTGAATAGGGAGGAAAGATAATAGCTGAAACACAACAAAATATAACAACTTATTCCTTTGCCGGAAAAAAAAGAACATTATTTGCGAAAAAACTGTACATTCTTTACTTGTCCTCTCAACTACAAAACATGCACCCACTGACCCAGTGACCCACGTATATCAGAGGTGGGCTGGTACCGGTTCATACCGGTAGTGGTATGTTGGCCTGGGTCACAGAAACGGCAGCGACCCAGCTTGCCACGCCTCTGAACCAGTTCCCTGGTCACTGCTGCTATTGCCAGCATGCTTTTTTGTCCTTTTCATTGTTCTGCGTATGCGCAGAACTATTTACAGGCAATTACGCATGCAGCGCACAGTGCGCAGCAAAGGGTGCATGAAGTGAGCTGGCAGTAACGCTGGTAGCAACCCACCCTTGATGCATGTGACAACAAATGAAGAAAAATCCTGAGATCTTGAACTGGGAATGAATATTGCAAATTAAACCACATGATTTGAAAGTGCCGTCTTTCAGAGAATTTGCATTTGGGGGTTGATAAGAGGCACAGCTAGCAATGGGTAAAAAAAACCAAAAAGGAGGAAACATTTCTTACATTCTGAAGTGGCCACAATACAGTGAGATTGTAGGACCAGTGGTGTGTGTTGCTGGAATTTGGCAGCAGTTTGACAACTGTCCCTAGCTGTCCACATTGGTCTGTATTCACTATTAACATGAAAGACACGTTAACTGCTCCGTCTGGGAAAGAAGTGGGAAGAATAGGTTTGAAGAAATGGTGGGAAACCGTTCAGGAAACTAGGAGTTGCCACCTCTGGCCTTTGAACCACTCTCCTTATGGCTTGTGAGTCATTTTACACACGCACACGCAAACCCTGTGATTTTCACATGCAGTCATTTCATTTCCTGAGCAAGAATTCAAGAGCAAGACTTTATAATTCGGCACTATGAATAGGCTTCTTCTTCTTGAGGAAGCTGATAAAAGAAAGCAATGTACCGCATTTATCCATCCTCGAGATCTAAATACTGTGCCTGGCTTGTTAAAAGACACACAGCCTGGTAGCCTTAGATTATTCCACTTTTCTTTAAATATCATTTAGAGAGGCTTTCTTATAAAATCACAAACACCCCCGGAGAAAATCCATAGGGCCCACTCTTCCTTTCACCTCTGACCTTTTGACCTCCGCCTTGCCTCAGGGCACTGATGACCCGGTCACTGCCTAACCCTGAGTCAATAAGTCTACCTTCATTAGCATAAAACATGAATCTAATGGCAGTTTGACAAATTATAACTTCAAGCTAAAGATCTGCCAACTGGCTAACTCCTGTAATGACTATTTATCATTGGAAATGGTAGATCATAGGAATTCAGATGACTTAATTATTCAGATATAAAAGTGCAAAAGTGAGCAAGAGAAAGGGGGGAAACACCCTCGCATCCACCCCCACTTTCTGCAGAAAGTGGCCAAACAGGGTATGATCCTTGTATCAGGAGTGGAGTGGGGGGCACCCCTCCTGGACTGGGACCATCATCTTCTCTCCCTCCAGCTCTCAATTGCCACTCCTTTGTCTGCTCATTCTTTTCATCCCCACTTCTCTCATTTTTCTTTCCCTTTGTCATTCTTTCTACCCATTTCTTGCTTTTTTTTTTGTCCTTCCTTCCTAGCCTCCATCTTTGTGTGTCTCTTTCGCCCGCTGCCTTGCCTCCTCCCCTCTTTATCTCAGCTTTTACTATTCTTCTTTCCACACACTCTTTCCCCCTATTTATTTTAGAAATTGTTAGTCATATTATTATTATTAATTATTATTAATTATTATTTACTTTATTCATAAAACATGAAACTCAGCCAACTGAACATTTAAAAATGCATATTACAAACACTATTGACTGGTGCTAATTGTTGATACAGTTTGCTGCCAGCATCCTAGGTATCAACCAAGTATCTACGTATAATATATTATTATTATTATTATTATTATTATTATTATTATTATTATTATTATTATTATTTCTTATTATTTCTTATTTTTCTTCTCCTCGGCCCCCTCTCCCCCTTGCCAATTCTTATTCTCTATGGGACAAACGGGAGGGAGAGTCGATAAAGACTCTGTTCTTGGGGTTGTGATGGTTTCTCTTCCTTCTCTCCACTGCCCCCCCCCCCGCCCACACACCTCCACTTCATGTTAAGGGTTTTCATTCCAGAACAAAAGGTAGGGAGCCTTGGCTCAGTCTTATTCCACTTGGACATTTGGGAGAGCTTAGATACCAGGTTGACCAATCAATCTTTGATCAAACAGTAGGCCAGATAGGGTTGACATGAGACAGGGTCAAGGATGACTGTATCTTGGGTCATAAGACATTACTCTTCTTCACTAGATGAAGCTATTTTGGGCATACTCTTCCTCTCGCACCCAGGATTCATGGAAGAAGAGTTCTCCCAGTGCTGAGAAATTTTGTTAAAGGGTATCTTTATTTGGATTTTTGAGAGAAGAGCATTTCTCCTGCAACAGCCTGGTGACTCTACATATTTGGTGACTCTACATATTTGGTGACTCTATAGATTTGGTGACTCTACAGATTTGGCTGCTCAAGATAAAATATGGGAAACTTTTCCCCACTTTCCCAATGTTAACACTTAGAAGTTGAAAGCAAGCTGAATGTCACTTCACCATTGGCAATAGGGTGGCATTCTTCACCAGGACAGTCACTGAACAAGTGGTCCTTAAAGGAGTATTGCCTGTAATAATAATTTGTGTTCCTCTGCAGACAAACCTGCTTTAGTATCAAAGCTTGTGAGTGGTCCACTGCATACAGTTTTATCGCAGGATCATTTTGAAGGCCTCAATGGGAGAATTCCTGCCCCTCCTGTTCCATCTCCTCCCCCACTCCCTGACAGGCAGTGACACCACCCTGAGGAGCTTCTGCTGTCTTTCCAGGTGCCTGAGGGCTAAACCTGGAAGTCCTTTGAGCCAATAAGCTATTCCCAAGGCTGTACCAAAGGTGCTTTTTCAAGAGGCAACTGGTTTTTCTTTGAAGACGCTTTGCTTCTCATCCAAGAAGCTTCTTCAGCACAACCATGACCTGGATGTCTCATAATCAGCTCTGAGCTGAGGAAGAGTCTTCAGAGAAAAACCAGAAACTCCATTTGCTGCTTGAAAAAGCACCTTTGGGACCACCATAGACATTTACTCCCAAGGATATTTCTGGTTTTTTTAGAAGAATGCTAGACCTAGAAATATAAAGAGCTGTGTAATGTCTGAATTGTATTTTATAGAAAGCAGGTTGGACACAGGAAGATGTCTGCATGGAAGCCAGATGTTCAGTATGCCTATTTGTCCAAGTCCAAATGGCCATTGAGGGAAGTGCCCAGGAATGGGAAGGAGTCAACTTCCTCCTCTTTTATACTTGTTACTTTTCTTTTATAAAAAGAGAGGGAGGGTTGCAGAGGTGGTATTCAGCAGGTTCTGACCAGTTCTGGAGAACCGGTAGCGGAAATTTTGAGTAGTTTGGAGAACCAGTAAATACCAACTCTGGCTGGTCACACCGCCATCTATTCTCTGCCTCCCGAATCCCAGCTGATTGGGAGGGAATGGGGATTTTGCAGTATCCCTCCCCTGCCACGCCCACCAAGCCATGCCACGCCCACCAAGCCAGGCCCACAGAACTGGTAATTAAAAAAAATTGAATGCCACCACTAAGGGCAACCTAGAGACGCCAACTAGCCAGCTCATGTGGTGCAGTGGTGAAGGTATTGGACTAAGTGCAGGAAGAGCCAGGTTCTACCCACAGCCATGGAAGCTTTGGGCCAGCCACTCTCTCTCAGCCCAACCTACCTCACAGGGTTGTTATTATGGGGAAGAATAGGAAGAGGGAGCCCTTTGTAGGCTGCATTGATCTCGTGAAAGAAAATGGGATACAACTCTAATGAAGATATATGTGGACCAGTGGTGTGTTCCAGATCCCATCGCAACCAGTACGGTGTGACGGAGCTGGGCATCCACCTCGGGCACATGCGCTGTGCACACATGCGCCACCACCACCCTGTGACCCTCCAGCTGCTTGGCAGAGGCTGTGCAGGCACCGTATGCTGTGCTCGGGTGCGCAAATGGCCCGGCTGGCTTAAAAACAGATAAATAACACGGGAAGGTGGGCCTACCAAAACACTGTTCTGCTACAGTAGCCTCTGCTCTCAGTTGCCACCAGTGTGCCCATACCAAGGCATACCGACTGGAACCCACCACTGATGTGGACCCAGAAGATATTTTATAAACCAGTACAGGTAGTCCTCGACTTACAACAGTTCCTTTAGTGACCGTTGAAGTCCACAAGTCTTCAACTCTGGGAAGACTCTGGGAGTTGAAGTCCACAAGTCTTAAAGCGGCCAAGGTTGGAGACCCCTGGTTTACAGGAGTGACGCAGTATAAATAAATAAGTTTACCTGTATTTGTCCAGCCATTTGCTTTCAGAAATGTCACAGCTGGCTAGAATATGGAGGGGAGACCTGCAGGAAAACTCAGCTTTGAAGGCCAAACTGGGAAGATGTACCAATATCCCAGAAGAAGGCCATGGCAGATCATTTCCATATTTTTATCAAGAAATTTTCTCAAAGACCCAAGTGTCTGCGAAGACAGCTGGAGCTAAGCACACATTGAGGGAGTTTTATATTAACCGTAGTATGATAATTCAACTATTACTCTCTTTACCATAGTTCTTGTCATACAGCCAGCTAAAGTGAGAACTCTTCCGGCATGGTTCAAGATTAACAGTTGAGGGCCTGGAAGCCTTTGTAGTATTTTACTACTTCCAACAGAAAGAAGGAGGGGTGTGTGTGGAGAGGAAAGCTTAGAGTGAGTGCTGCCCCAGTGAATATCACAGATTGCCTGCAGATTTATGAAGGAGGGCTCTCTCCATAAATCAGCCTGGGCCTCTTCCTCCCATGCCCATTTCTGCTTTGGTAGAACTCTAAGCACCTGCATCTGATTATCTTTAACTTAAGCAAGCAGGGAAAAATCCCGGCTGGCATTTTCAAGACAAAAGAGGCAAACAACTGTGCCGTCTGCCTCTGCATACGTGTATCAGAGAGGAAGAGAGGAAGTTGCAACAGCCACTAAGTGGCACCCATTAATAGTCATTATCACCGCTGCCCATGCAAAATGGAAAGCTAATCTTTATTTTTCTCTTTTCGTCCATCCATCATCTGCCTACTATCTACCTACCTGTCCGTTTTATACTTATTTGCAGGACGTCAGGGAGTTTGCCCTAGTAATCCTTGAATTGAAAGACTAGAATTGATTAGCCAGGCCTGCCCATATCTATTAGGTTTGGGTGTTTTAATGGGAGGAAACAATTTCCCCTCCTCCATCTTGGTTTGCTCCCATGCCTATTCTTAGGCTTGGAGTTTTATTCGTTGTTGTTTTTTTTAAGCAGGGGTCCCCAACCTTTTTGGCACCAGGGACCGGTTTCATGTAAAAAAAATTCAGCGGACCAGTGGGAGCCTCCAGTGGGTGAGTCGAGTCACGTGGGCTGCGCGCGTGTTCGGCGGTCACATGGAACCCGAGGCGGGAACCTGCGTCTCGTGGGAACACGATCCGGGGAGGGCACCTTGCGTGCAACGGGGGCGGGAAAGCTGCCGGGGTCCTGAGCGAAGGATCCTTGGCTGGGGCAGGGAAGGACGGGCTGCGTCCCAGGCAGGAGGGCCTGGCAGCCCCTTCCCGCCGTGCAGGGCTGGGTGGTGCCCTGAACCCCCCCCCCCAATGCAGGCCGTTGCCCCCGTCCTGCCCCCAGGGAGCACCTCGGCCAGCCACCAGGATAGCGGAGCGTTTGCTACACTTTACTAAGAGTTGCGCTACTCTCTCCGCCGCTCACTCCGGCCTAGTTACTATCAAGCCACGGACTGGCACCGGTCCGCAGCCCGGGGGTTGGGGACCCCTGTTTTAAAGGACTTAAGAGTGGAGGCCCGAGTCTCACAAAAGGTAGTAACAAGAACAGACCAATCGGGATGCAAAGCATAGAAGCAAATACTTCCTTGTCATTTCCAGATCTTTTCATAAGCACTACGCATTTCTCTCTTGTCACTGCAAGAATTCTGTCTTCTTGCAATTACCTCATCTTTCTCGTAAACCCCTGACATGTAACGAAATAGACTCAAGATGATCTTTAATAACAGGCAATACATACATAATGGATCTATCCATCCAAATATGCAACATTACTGTAAACTTGCCAGGAAGTAGTGGCTATCACTTCGATGCCTCATAAGGATGTCAACAATCACAGGCCTATTTTTTTGTGGGTTTGGCTTTTAAATCAATCCTTCAATATGCACCAAATGCAGAGGTGGTATTCTGCCGGTTCACCCCAGTTCAGGCAAACTGGTAGCGGTAGCACCGGGAGGCTCTGCCCATGTGTCCAGACGTCATCATGGACGCTCTGTGTATGCGCAGAAGCATCGCGCGCTCACCCACATGTTCCCAGTTCCGAACCGGTAGCGAAGGTAAGAGGATTTCATGCCTGACCAAACGTATCAACTTTTGATATGTTGATATCAGCTTTTGAATTAAAAGACGACTGTCCAAGCATTCTTGTTAAGCTTTTTCAACAAGGGGAGAAGGGGGAGAAAAAGACTTTACTTATTGCAAATTAACAGTACTGAGAGGGAGCCAGTCATGTAATGCTTTGCCAACTGCACTGGCTCTTCTGGGCTGAATTAACTTTTAAAAAGCTTGTGGGAAGATACTGAAAAGGCTTCTCTCCTTTCATATCTTCAGAAATGTACGTAATAGCAATAGCACTTAGACTTATACACCTCTTCACTGTACTTTACAGCCCTCTCTAAGCAGTTTACAGAGTCAGCCTATTGCCCCCAACAATCTGAGTCCTCATTTTATCCACCTTGGAAGGATGGAAGGCTTGAGTCAACTTTGAGCCTGGTGGGATTCGAACTGCCAGGTTGCAGGCAGCCGGCAGACAGCAGAATTAGCCTGCAGTACTGCACTCTAACCACTAAGCCACTGCGGCTCTGGATATTGTATTATATTGTAATCCCAAGAAAGGGGAAATTTTCAGTGGTGGTGGCCGGTTTAGGAAATGCCCTTCCTTGCATCATGTTCCTTTCAGTCCCAAGGAGAATCCTTTTTATTTCCCCCAGCATTTAATAACACTATTTTACTGCTAGTTTGACTGTTGTGGTTTAATGTGCAGAAGATTTATGCTAGTAGACATAATATTATTATTGCTGCTACTTCTGATTTTATCTCGATGATTGAGCTGATTTCCATGCTTTTTTTTTCCTTTTTACAAAAGTCCCTTTTGTTTTCTAAAACTTGTTTTAGAATATTTGTGTTTTCCAAAAAAAACTATCGTCACCAGGCAATGTAGAAGCATAATCATAAATCAGGATGAATAAAACTGCATATCGAGGCTGGTATCAGTTTAGCAAAGCGCTTGGCAGGACCCCAGATGTGACTCTTGTCAAGACATTTAGCAGCAAGGGGAGAGTTGGGGAAATCCCTTTTCAAGGCAGTGGGAGAAACCACAGAGTCCTTTCCCTTGAAAGCTGAAGGTGAAGTTAAAATCAACAAATGTAAACTTCTGTCCGAGACTGTATGGAATGCCGGTAGTCCTCGCCTTACAGCGGTTCGTTTAGTGACTGTTCAAATTTACAACGGCATGAAAAAGTGCCTTATGACTGTTTTCACAGTTATGATGGTTGGAGCATCCCTATGGTCACAGGAACAAAATTCTTGGCAAATGACTCATATTTATGACAGCTACAGGGTCCCAGGGCCATGTGATCACCTTTTGTGACCTTATGACAAGTAAAGTCAATGAAGAAGCCAGATTTACTTAACAACCGTGTTACTAACTTAACAAGCTCAGTGATTTATTTTAAAAATGTGGCAAGGAAGGTCGTAAAATACCGCTCCGAGTCCCCTTGGGGAGAGGACGCGGTATACAAAATTAAATATTATTATTATTAAATATTAAATATTATTATTATTAATAAAATAATAATTAAATATTATTAAATAATAATTAAATATTATTATTATTATTATTATTATTATTATTATTATTATTATTATTATTATTAAAATAGGGCAAAACTAACTTTAAAACGGTCTTGCTTAGCAACAGAAATCTTGGGCTCCATTGCGAGTGTAAATCACGGACTACCAGTATGTTCATCTCCCATTATCTTAAAGTAGTAGCAGAGGTGGGTGGCTGCCAGTTTGATCTGGATCAGCCGAACCAGTAGTAGCAGCGTCGGGAGGCTTTGCCCACCCATCCCGATGTTTCGGTGCATGCGCAGAAACATCGCACATGCGCAGAAGCATCGCAAGCATGGGAGCGTGCCCTACGTCCAACAACATGAAGTTTAATGTGGAGAAAAGCAAGGTTTTATATCTGGGCAGGAAAAACCAACAGTACAAGTACAGATTAGATGAAACCTGACTCACAAACAGTAACTGTGAGAGGGATCTTGGAGTCCTAGTGCAGGGGTCTCCAACCTTTGCAACTTTAAGTCTGAAGGACTTCAGCTCCCAGAATTCTCCAGCCAGCTTTGCTGGCTGGAAAATTCTGGGAGCTGAAGTCCTTCAGACTTGAAGTTGCAAAGGTTGGAGACCCCTGTGTGGGTAATCACTTAAATATGAGTCAGCATTGTGCGGTAACAGCCAAAAAAGCTAATACAATCCTTGGTTGTATAAACAGAGACACAGAATCAACTAATCAAGGAAAGAAGCCACCTGGAACTAAGGAGAAACTTCCTAACAGTGAGGACAATTAACCAATGGAATAGCTTGCCTTCAAAAGTTGTGGGGGCTTCATCACTGGAGGTTTTTAAGAAGAGATTGGCCAGTCACTTGTCTTAAATTGTATAGGGTCTCTTGCTTGAGCAGGGCGACTGGACTAGAAGACATCCAAGATCCCTTCCAGTTCTATTCTGATTGATGACTGCTGGCCAGTTACCATTCTGAATGGACAACTCACACTTCACATCTTACTTTCCCTTTAATAATAATAATAATAATAATTTAATTTATAACCCGCTCTCTCTCCCAGAAGGGACTCGAGGCGGGGCACAGGGAATTTAAAATACATATAAAATACAAACAGTATACAATAATAAAATGAAATTAAACTAACCCTGCGCTAAAATCCCATATTAAAACTAACCCCAATCTAAAAAGAGACTACCCTAGGCCGGCCAAGCGAAACAGATGTGTCTTTAATTTTAGGCGGAAGGAGCGGAGGTCCGTGGTTGTCCTGATATCGGGGGGAAGGTCGTTCCAGAGGGCTGGGCCCGCCACAGAGAAGGCCCTTCCCCTGGGCGTCACCCGCTGACAAAGTCTAGTGGACGGCACCCGGAGAAGTCCCTCTCTGTGGGAGCGAATCGGCCATGAGGATGTATGGGGCAGGATCCGATCCCGCAGATAAAATGAAGTTAGACTAAATAGTTGTTCAGAGACAATAACAGACTGCTGTCTGTTGCTTTTCAGATGTGTAGCTGTACTTTGTAAAGTAGGTCAAAGGACAGTCCACTACTCTAATCACATTCATGCATAATACAATAGCAGAGTTGGAAGGGACCTTGTAGGTCTTCTAGTCCAACCCCCTGCGTGGGCAGGAGCCCTATACCATTTCAGACAAATGGCTATCTAACATCTTTTTAAAGACTTCCAGGGTTGGGGCATTCACAACTTCTGGAGGCAAGCTGTTCCAGAGGTTAATTGTTCTAACTGTCAGGAAATTTCTCCTTAGTTCTAAGTTGCTTCTCTCCTTGATTAGTTTCCACCCATTGCTTCTTGTCCTGCCCCCAGGTGCCTTGGAGAATAGTTTGGCTCCCTCTTCTTTGTGGCACCCTCTGAGATATCGGAACACTGCTATCATGTCTCCCCTGGTCCTTCTCTTCATCAAACTAGACATACCCAGCTCCTGCAACCGTTCTTCATATGTTTTAGTCTCCAGTTCCCTAATCATCTTGGTTGCTCTTCTCTGCACTCTTTCCAGAGTCTCCACGTCTTTTCTACATCGTGGCGACCAAAACTGTATGCAGTATTCCAAGTGTGGCCTTACCAAGGCACTATACAGTGGCATTAACACTTCACGTGATCTAGATTCTATCCCTCTGTTTATGCAGCCTAGAACTGTGTTGGCTTTTTTGGCAGCTGCTGCACACTGCTGGCTCATATTTAAATGGTTGTCCACTAAGATTCCTAGATCCCTCTCACAGTTGCTACTATTGAGCAAGGTACCACCTATACTGTACTTGTGCATTTTGCACATAAAGTCCATATCAGCACATAAAGTCCATATCAGATCATTGTAACTATGCAGCATGGTTTGTTTACTTATTTATTGCAACCATTAGGCCAGAAATAAAAGCTACCAAAATGCTAAATCCTGGTTACAAGCAAAACTCAGTTATTATGCAAATAATGCAGAAATAAAAATAACACTAACACAGCAAGAATTCTTATTCTTGTGCCACTGAGAAAAAAAATATATATAAAGCACTAATAATGACAATCCTGGATTATTATCAAATGTTAATATAACATTTAACACAACTTTCTGGTAACATAATTAGAAGCAGGACTATCTTCTCCTCAATTATTCTGGGACAAAAATTTAAGAAACAAGAGAGCATAGTCTGCTGTTTCTCTGTCGTAGTTATTGCATAGACAAACTCATAAAGAAAAAACAAGGCTATGTATCTTCCCCAGAGCATCTCCGAAGCTAATACATTAAATTGCAGCAGAGAAAAACGCTAGCCAATATTGAGCTACAAAATTGAGCTAAGTTCCCAAGATGGGCAACTAACTGGCAAAAAAAAACCGCATAGGAAATATCTAAGGAACAAACATTTGTATGAAAGAAGCAAAGAGGTCCTTGAAGGAAATGTCCCTAACCTTGTTTTATTAGTTTTAACAGAGCACTACAACCTAGCAGGGATGGGGGAAGGAAGAGCATAACTCAATGCAGCAAATTCTTTAGCTACCTGAGTTCATTCAATATTATTGATATAAGAGAGGAGGTAGTTCTGTGCCCTTATTCAAAAAAATGTAGATTTTCAACTACAATTTTGTGGCTACCATAAAAGCTATGTAATCGTCTGGATACTGCCAGCCTGGTTTTCAGATGTAGATGAATTGGTAACATATTTTGGGTTATGAAAAAGAATTTGGAAAAAAAAATTGGCCGCTATGATTTACTTCTGAGGTTGTTCTTGACCCAGATAGCAGTTTCATAGAAGAGAAGGGGATAGGGAGAAAAATCTTACTATAGGAAGCCTTTTTAGCTATATGGATATATTGACTTCCTTTCATTGAATCATAATAGCAGCCTGACTAAAATGTTTTGAGTGCTATATACCCTCTGTAGAGACCCAGAGATGGATATCATTTTTAAAAATTTCTTCTATAATGTAGTTTATCTAGAAGTCGGCTATGATGGGTGACTTCTTCTATTATTTATTTATTTATTTAATTTATATACCGCCCTTCTCCCTCTCGGGACTCAGCCACAGTAAAAAGAGGAAATACAAAAGTTAAAATGACAAATTAATAAATATTAAATAATTTGGCCCATTCTTAGAAAACCCAATACTAAAACCCAATTAAAAAGGCTATGACAGGCTGACTGCACGAAATAGATGTGTCTTCAGGGCCCGACGGAAGAGACGTAGGTCAGCAATCGTGCGTAATTCAGGGGGGAGGTCATTCTAGAGGGCAGGAGCTGCCACAGAGAAGGCTCTCCCCCTGGGGGTCGCCAGCCGACATTGTCTGGCCAACAGCACCCTGAGGAGGCCCTCTCTGTGGGAGCGGACTGGTCGGTGGGAGGTATTTGGCAGCAGGAGGCGGTCTTGCAGATAACCAGGTCCCTTGCCATGGAGCGCTTTAAAGATGGTCACTAGTATCTTGAAGCGCACCCGGAAAGCCACAGGCAGCCAGTGCAGCTCACGCAGGAGAGGTGTCACATGGGAGTGTCTAGATGCTCCCAAAATCCCCCACGCGGCTGCATTCTGAACTAACTGGAGCCTCCGAGTGCATCTCAAGGGAAGCCCCATGTAGAGAGCGTTACAGTTGTCCAGGCGGGAGATGATGAGAGCTTGAGTGACAGTGTGTAAGGCATCATCATCCAGAAAGGGACGGAACTGGCGTATCAGGCAAACCTGGTACAAAGCCCCCCTGGCCACAGCCATCATGTGCTCTTCTAAAGACAGCCGAGAGTCCAGGAGGACACCCAAGTTGCGAGCCCTCTCTGTGGGGGCCAATGACTCGCCCCCGATAGCCAGAGATGGCGTCAACTGGCTATACCGTGACGCCGGAAGCCACAGCCACTCGGTCTTGGATGGGTTGAGTCGAAGCCTGTTCCTCCCCATCCAGACTCGCATGGCCTCCAGACATCGGGACATCACTTCCACGGCATCATTGGGGTGGTCCGGGGTAGAGATGTACAGCTGAGTATCATCAGCATACTGATGGAACTCTACCCCAAAACCACGGATGATCTCACCCAACGGCTTCACATAGATGTTGAACAGGAGGGGCGAGAGGACCGACCCCTGTGGAACCCCACAAGTGAGGCGCTTCGAAGTCGACCTCTGCCCCCCTGCCAACACAAACTGAGTCCGCTCAGAGAGATAGGAGGAGAACCACCATAGAACGGTGCCCCCCACCTCTAACCCCTCCAACCCCTCCAACCGGTGCAACATGATACCATGGTCGATGGTATCAAAAGCCGCTGAGAGATCTAACAGGACCAGGATAGAGGAACAGCCCCTATCCTGAGCCCTCCAGAGATCATCGACCAATGCGACCAATGCCGTCTCCATGCTGTGCCCGGGCAGGAAGCCAGACTGGCGCAAGTCCAGATAGACAGCTTCATCCAGGTGCTGCGAACTCCTCCTAGATAACATTCTCAAGACCTGCCTAGAGTCTTGCATTGCAAAATTGTTCATCGATAGCATTTCAGACATTGGATTGGGGTGTGTGTGTTACTGGTTACAAGATTTCCAGCCGGGCTTCAGCTTTAAACATTGAAAGCTAGCTTTTCTTCATAGTAACACAGTTTAAACAGTATTTGTCGTCGTCAAGTATTTCAATAAACACTATAGGACAGTGATGGCTAATCTTTTTGTTGTTGGGTGCCAAAAATGCGACTGTGCATGTGCCGGCACTCATAATGCAGCCACCACCCCCATCCTCCCCCCCCCCAATGCGTGCTGCACTGATACTTCCGGTAGGCCCCTTGGGCCCGTTTTTTGCTCTCCCCAGGCTCCGGAAGCTTTCCTGAAGCCTGGGGAGGGCAAAAACTGCCTTTCCTGGCCCTCTGGAAGTCTGAAAATTAGCTGACTCGTGTGCCGGCACATACGGTTCTGAGTGCCACTTGTGGCACGCATGCCATAGGTTCACCATCATGGCTATAGCACTATTGGAATGACTTGTTAATCAGTGAAACATAATGGCCTCTGGCAAATGAGAATCAGTAGACAGCTCACCTCACGATGTTATTGAAAAGATAAGGAAAAAGTGAGGCCGCTCTATTCTATTCTCAGTTGCAATACAGAGCAGTAGAATATTGGGTACAAAATTTGGCTGTCAGGCAATCACTTTGAGCTTTAGAGCATTCCGCTTCCCCAAGTGCTCAAGCATATTGCTGCTGTGTTTTGTTTTACTTTATTTCTACACTATTCTGCCTCCCAGAGGAGCCCAGAATGGCTTACAAGAGAAAGGAGGAAAAAGATGTAGATAAAGCCATCACATAATGCTTCAAAACAATAAATACAAAAACAAAATATATATATAGTTTCCTTTTAAAAAGGAATTTTTTTTTTAGAAAAGCAGGATAAAAAACTGGCAAATGTAAAGGTAGCCTGTACACATAGTAATTCTTACCCCATAAATGTTAAGCGAACAAGGATGCTTTCAATTGTTTTCTAAAAAGGATGATTACTAATCATTTATATTACACTTTAAAATGCAAATGGATTTCATACAATTATTGTTATTCTTTTGAAGGTACTCTTAGGGATGGGGAGGATCCTGAGAGTGGGCAGAATTTAGAATAGTTTTCAGGTTCATCTAAAGTTTCATAATGAGGAATTATCAAAACAAGTAGGTATATTTCTTCTATAGAAAAAAAAAATCAGAGCAGAGTTCAGCCCAAAGAATACCAGATGATTCCTAAAGTTAAGATATTAGGTACAATGGATTGTGGGATTTCCCCACACCAGACAAACAGTTGCTGTCAACATACGTATTGTTGTTCATGTATTCCTATTTAGCAAGGGGCTGGACTAAGTAACCTTCAAGATCCCATCTAACATTAAGCCATCGTTCTCAACCAAGAGAACGATGAGTAGTGAAGGTTCCTGGTTCAAACAGGCCTTGAGGTCAGATACCTATCTGGGGCAAATATGGGTCAAGTGCTCAAGGCAGCAATCAAAAGGCCGAGAGGCACGTAATAGGGAAGGAGAGGTTACATTCCAGAGGTAGCAGCTGAATATCAGAAGGCTGGGGTGAATTACACCAGGCATCAGCAACCTTTCCAGGTGCCTGGGATCAGTGTACAAAGTTGTAGGTGGCCCATACCCCAAATTTAAAAACAGGCTCATGAGACTAAGAGTGACATGATAGCAGTGTTCCAATATCTGGGGGGTTTCCATAAAGAAGAAGGGGGTTAACCTATTCTTCAAAGCACTTGAAGGAAGGACAAGAAGCAATGAATAGAAACTAATAAAGGAGAGAAGCAACCTAGAACTAAAGAGACATTTCCTAACAGTGAGAAGGATTAATCAGTGGAATGACTTGCCTCTAGAAGTTGTGAATTCTCCAACACTGGAGGTTTTTAAGAAGAGATTGGACAACCATTTGTCTGAAATGGTGTAGGGTTTCCTGCCTGAGCAGGGGGTTGGACTAGAAGACCTCCAAGGTCTTCCCTTCCAACTTGGTTACTCTGTTACATATCAATGGGGATTTCAGCAATTTTGTGAAAGAACACTAATGTTTTATGAGCTATTATGTGAGAACGCAGAAACCTTGCAAAATCTGGCATCCTGTGAGGACTTTAAAAAATAAATAAAAATAAAGCATACTTAATTTGTCAAGAGCACAGATACTATCTCAGATATGCCACTTGCAGATTTCTGGTTATGTGAACACATAATGTGGTTTGTCTGGTTTTGACTGGCAGTGAGTCAATTCAGAGCTTGTGGTTGTCATTTATGATTTACCCTAAAGTGTGGTAGATCCAACCACCATTCCTGCAGGGAACTAGAAGGGTTCAAATTTCAAAAAGGAAGGAGTTTATCTTGAGAGACCAATCAGATTAAGATGCAAGATCATCTGAGGTATAGGCTTTATAGGGCCTACTGATAATTTTAGTCCTGGTAGGTTATATGATGGCGTACTCAGGTGACAAAATACCGCTCTCATCTGTGTTTATCTTTAAAATATGAACTCATGGGCCTAAGCTGGCTGATGATGCAGACATCAGGCAGAAGAGGAAAAAGATACCATTGATTGGCTTGTTGGAAATTCTAGTTAAAGACAGATTTCCTTGGTACTTTGCAACCGGATAAAACATTTAATCATGCAACCCAGCACCAGCAATTTGAGTGATATACCTAGAAACCGTTTCCCCGTGTAATCTGTGTATGGTGTCTACAGACAAGGCTAGCGAATTCAAATCCCAGGCAGGAATGTAAAAAGTGCTAGGATGGATCAGGAAAACCATCCATCTAGTTCATAATTCTGTCTAGTGACAGTGATCAGCCAATTAATTCAGAGAAATTAACAAGTAGACCCATTGCCAGACTTGCATAGATCTGCAGATATGTACAAAATACTCATTCATCCACTGGAGTTGAAATCAATTATCCTTAAGTTGAATGTGCTTGCCAGAATTACGTAACTTTATCATTCAAGGAACTTGATACACACATCATAAGACATGCTGCATATTCTAGACCCGTGTTTCTCAATCTTGGTAACATTTAAGATGTATGGACCAACTCCCAGAATTCCCCAGACAGTATGAAGTCCACAATGTTTCCATTGCTGAGAAATATTGCACTAGACAGATTTATCTCTTCCTCGGGGGTGAAATCAACTTACCTTCACTACTGGTTTGCAAATGTGAGCGCACGTGCGCTTGCTTCGCTCACACATGCCACCTCCGTACATGCGCATAGTGTCAAAAACAGGATGTGATGACATCCGGGGGGGGTGGGCGGAACCTCCCGCCATCACCGCTACCGGTTCGCCCAAAGAGGATGGAACTGGCTGTATTGCACCACTGCCCTTCCTCCTAGCAATCTTGTGGACCTGTTTCCTACAGTAGAAGATCAGTGATTTTGAACGGGGATCCTAGAGCAGTGGTTTATGGAAAGAGGGAACGTGGCCGAATCTGCTTTTTCCTGTTGCTGCTGCTGGTATCAATAACTAGGAATAGGTTTTCCTCCAGCCAGTTCATCAAGTTGACCAACTTTTTGGCAAGAAAAGCAGGTAGCATCCCTTGCAGCATCTCTTGCACACACG
This sequence comes from Rhabdophis nuchalis, assembly GCA_039707465.1. NCBI lineage: Eukaryota > Metazoa > Chordata > Lepidosauria > Squamata > Natricidae > Rhabdophis > Rhabdophis nuchalis. Next base: position 161,946,504 of record CM077646.1, on the reverse strand, counting down.
CACACACGCACACACACACACAGTTCTCAGTGTGGATGTAAACTCTGGGTTTATTCATTTCCTTATGAAATGCCAGCCTCCTGTTCCACATGACCAATCAGGTAATTGCCAATGTAAAGCAAAATATGAGCAAAGATTATTGCATGAATGAAATCATATATGTCCCACGATAATGTTGTAGGATCCAGTTTTGGTCAGTCATCAGGACCAGAGGTTTTGCCTTTTGAGCTTTTGGACTCATGCTGGAGCCCATCTTCAGGGGACTTCTTTCTAGCCTAACTTCTGGTTACCTGAAGATGGGCTCCAGTCTAAAAGCTCGGAATACAAAACCTCTAGTCCCAGTGACCGATCCAGATTGGATCCTGCAAAGATGATTTCAGCATTTGGTGCAAAGACAGATAATGATTTTGTATAGAGGAGAGGCAGAGCCAAAACATGATGATGAGGATGAGGATGAGAATGATTGAGGGGAGGAGGAGGAGGAGGAGGAGGAGGAGGAGGAGGAGGAGGAGGAGGAGGAGGAGGAGGAGGTGGAGGAGGAGTTCAGTCACATTTGACTCTTGGCAATTCTATGGGCCAGGTCTCTCCACAACTTCCAATCTTGCACTATTCCTTTGAGTTGTTCTATGCTCTGGCTGATGTCAGCTTTGATAGTGTCCAGCCGCCGTGTTCTTTGTTGGCCTCGTTTCCTTTCACTGCTAATGCTTCCAAAACAATTGCTTTCTCCAGTGAATTCCCTTACATGACATTGCCAAAATAAATGAGACACAGTTTGTGATTTTGCCTTCTAGTGACATGTCTGGTGCTATGCGTTCCAGAGCCAAAACTTAATTCCAACCAAACCAGGGTTTTGCATTTCAAGTGAAGGCATATTTTTAAGGAGAAACAATTCACACTGAGTGATGAGATACGAAACAATGCACACACATACACGTGAATTATCCTCAGGTTACTTCCACCGTACTTAAAATATTCTTGTGCAGGGAGAGTATTTTCCATGCTTATAGGATCCACTCTGTTTTGGGTTTTCTACTCCTGGCAAACTATTACATAAAGTTGTAGAAAAAGAACCCAAACTCCAAATGGCAACAGCAACCAATATCTTAAATCTAGCATCGTATAGGACATTTTTTTTGCATATTGCTGGCATTACTTGTGTGTATTGGAAATGTTGGAAAAAGTGGAAGGACAAATGGATTGTTCAGATACAGTAGCCATAACAATAGCGCTTAGATTTATATACTACTTCAGAGTGCTTTACAGCAGGGGTCCCCAACCTTTTTTGCACCAGGGACCGGTTTCATTTTAAAGAAAATTCCGCGGACCGGCCGACATAGAGGGGGAGGGGAGGGAGAACAGGTGGCGCATGTGCATGCGGGGGGGTGAGTCACTTCACTCGCCCCTCTAGGGCCCCTAATGGCGTGAGCAGCCGCACCTGCGCTCTCCCGCCCCCGGTGCGCGCTCTGTCCAGGGGGCTGCCCCGTCCTCCTTCCTCCTCCTCTCCGGCCCTGCGGCCCGGTTCCTATCAAGCCACGGACCGGCACTGGTCCGCGGACCGGGGGTTGGGGACCCCTGCTTTACAGCCCTCTCTAAGCGGTTTACAGAGTCAGCCTATTGCCCCCAACAATCTAGGTCCTCATTTTACCCACTTTGGAAGAATGGAAGGCTGAGTCAACCTTGAGGTGAGATTCAAACTGCCAAACTGCAGATAGCAGTCAGCTGAAATAGCTTGCAGTACTGCACTCTAACCACTGGGCAATATTGGCTCAGTACACATTTTCTTACTGGTCAGACTAAATTGGTTAGAGATGATAGGTTACTATTAGGGTTTGCGACTTTTGGAGAATGGAAGATGCAGGTTTGGGGAACAGTTTGGAATAAGCTAAAGGAATATTCTTTTAAGGATCAATGAGGTGACTAGCTGCTATTTATGTTGTGAATTTTCTTGCTGCATATTTGAAACAAAGAGTTATTCAATGTGGTAAAAAGGTGTCACACTTAATTTTTTTTTCTGGCTTATTTCACATAATAGACATTTTCACTGACAGCAATAGTTGCAAATCCGTGGTGGGTCGCTCCCGGCTCAGCCGAACCGGTAGTAGCAGCGGTGGGAGGCTCTGCCCATCCATTCGGATGCTTCTGCACATGTGCAGAGGCATCACACGCACAAGCGCATGTGGGAGCAAGCCTAAACCGGTAGCAAAAAAAAAAAAAGGCAACCCACCACTGTTGCAGATCAGCTATATAACTCATTCCTGGTTGTAACTTGTTGGTTTCAAGCTACAGAGATCAGGAAGAACTATTGGAGCCTCTCCACTGCCATCTGTTGGTGGGGGAAGGTTCTCTGCAGAAAGGCACCCCATTCAGTATGTATAGCGTGCACAGGATCGATTGCAATACATCTAGATTTCTGCATCGACATGAATCATACAAGGGTGCCTAACTTACTTCTTGAGCCATAATATGATTTCCTGGTTTGTGGCTTAGTGTGGTATTTAATCTACTCATTGTGGTTTAGTGTTCTATGTGAACATGGCCAATATGACTCACTGGGGGAAAATGATTTAAAAAATAGCGTAATGAGTGAACTCAGCATTGTTTACATCCTTCAATTAAATACTGGCATACCTAGAACCTGGCTGAAAAATTCTCCACTCGGAAATGATGACTGATCTCTTAGTGTTCAGCCGTGTATCTAAATAGAAACTAACATTTTCTGATTCAAGTCGGAAGACACTCTTCTGGATTTTGTGCACAAAATGTTGCTTCAAGTAGACACAGGGAAATGCCTCTGATGAAAGTATCAGAAGAGGCATAAAAGGCTTTTCACTGTTTCTAATGCTAGACAATGGGGTTAAGTCAGAAATCGTTACTGATCTACTGAAAATTACACAGATATTTGTCAGGAGAACCCCCCATCTTTCTTCAACGGTACTTCTCTTTAGAATGCGATCATCATTATAACATTTCATGTCTACAGACGGTTTTATATGTATGCTGTTGTGCACAGATTTTCTGAATGAGTGAACACCCTGAATGTTAGAAGGAATAATATTTTAAAAATAAGTCTAGTTAGGAAATAGTCGGTGTGATGACAGCAAGCTTTTCTGTTGCTGTACCCAAACCATTTTTAAAACAAAAGAAAAGGATTCCTCCTCCCCTTCCTGTGTCAAGATGTGGCAGAGAATGGCAGCAGCTTGAGGGTTCGCTGATTAAAGAAGCATGCAGTGAAGCTGCATCTCCAAATGACTGCTCCTTCCCTACTATTCCGGGGAAGGCAGAGCAGAGGGGAAGCATTGGCTCATAAACCACAGCTGCTGTGGCTTTCTGGCTTTTTTAGAGCTTCTTGTCACCTGCCTTCTCAAGACACTCAGCAGGAAGAGAGGCTTAAGAATGGCCAGGACATTGGAGAATTTGGATGGTGCAGGAATTCAATAGGCAGATCATGAGCAAAGAAAAACCTTGGGGACAGGCTGATAGCCCCTCAGAGCTGTTCAGTTCCTTCTGGGTTCAGTTCCAAGTGGGGGAAAAAGACCCTGGAAACATGGTGGCTGTTTGGAAAGAAGGTTTTAATGGGGGACAGGATCACCTGCCTTGAAGATGTTGGGTGAAGGGAGGAAAAAAAGGGAAGAGATGCTGAGGGTGCCTGAGTTTTATACCCTCTCTTGAATTTGGGCTTGTATTCTGATTGGTTGTCAGACTCCCATGCAGGGGCAAGTCTGTAGGCTATCCTGAGTCCCAGGCTTGGTTGAGCCTTGCCGGGTGATGTAATCTTCCCAGGTGCCATGTGGTGAGTTCTGTTCAGTGGTGGGTTCCGGATCCCGTTGCAACCAGTACAGTGCAACAGGGCCGGGCGTCCACCACATGCATGCACTCAGTGCGCACATGCGTACTTACTGCCCACAACGTTTTGCTTCTTGGGAGAGCATCGCGCAGGTGCCATACGCTCCGTGTGCATGCATGGAAGCCCTGATTGGCTCAAAGGAAGGTGGGCGGGCGGGTGGACCCTCCGGAGCACCGTACCAGAACGGTACCTGGTGCTCCCAGCAGGCACCAGTACGTCTGTACCGGTGCGTACCAGTCGTATCCAACCACTGGTTCTGTTGCTAGATGGGCAGAGGGCTAATCCTACCTTTGTTGGATCTTGGGTGAGGCCTTTTGCTTATGAATAGATCTAGCCATCTCCTTATGTCTTAATTGCTGACATCTGCTGTGGGCTATTGAGGAGGGTGGGGGGGTATTAAGACTAGTGAGTCTGCTTCCTGCCTAAAACATGTTTCTCCATTTTTCATCCAGGGAAAATATAATATTTTTATATTAATATTTTTAATATTTCCTAGAATATTTCATTCTTCTAGAAGAGTGGGTGCTAACTTCCTACAAAGCTAAGGAGATCTTCCTTAACCCAGGCTTTAATTTGATGCAAAATTAATGGCTTTTCCCTGTAGAATCATGCTCTTATTTATTTTAAACACATCTTTATCTTTCTTATCTAAAGCAGTGTTTGACTTCCCCTTGCTTAGTCTGAAATGATTTTTGTCTAAGATCTGCTTCAGAGCTGGTTAACCTATTCTCTCATCTAAAACAGGAGGCCCTTGTTTATCCATAGAAAGTTTTATTCCAGAATCTTATTGCTCCACTCTGCCAAGATAAAAAACAAACAAACATAAATATTGTGTAACCAGGCTTCTCGTATTCTTCAGGAGGAAGAGAATGTATAGGACAATCCAGAAAAAGAAACACATCTGTCTTTGGTGAAACACACACTTTTGATTTAGTGAAAATTCATGATGTAAACATGTATATATGTAAGGTAAAATTGAAGACAAACAAGGAAAAGCAAAACAATGTAAGGTTTTTCTGAGCACAGATGAGCTTTTAGTCAACCTGTGTCAGAGGAATGAAGGCAAAATTCTTTTTTATTTGACCCTAATTTACCATTTGCTATAAATGACAGCTACAGTAAACTGGTAGGAAAGCTAGTCCAGACAGTGAAATCTTTGAGAAATATGCATGAGGATATATGAAAGCCAGTCATTTTCTCCACTACACTGATTTTTTTTTTTTAAGCATGGGTGCCATCCAAAAGCAACTCTTACGGCTGTGCTTCAGCAATTCCATTAGTCCGAAGATGTTTCTGCACAAACTCCACATACACACACACACACACACACCCTGACAGCTAGTGAAACTGCTGGATGAAGTTCAAATGCAAAGCATCTTGACGAAGCAGACTGTATCGCCTCTGCATTGCGAGGAAGCAAACTGTCTCCACTGCGGGAAGCCGTATTGCCAACTTGAAAGGCAGCTGCCTCAAATCCCCCGGACCAGATTCACAAGGGTTGAGTGATCCTCCCTTTTCACTAACTGGAGGTGGCAGTTTTGACAAGGCTGAAAAATTCTTCTCGGTCTGCAAATGGAGAGTTTCAAGGTTCAGTTAGGACTCGTTTTCTGGTTGTACCCCCGGTAAACCATGCAGATGCTGAAAATACTGTATTGCAAAGGCCACTGGGGGGAAAAACATCTTTTGGGTTCAGGGCTCACCTTTATAGAGAATTCATTGGCTTTTATCCAGTGGCGGGATTCAAATAATTTAACAACCAGTTCTCTGTCCTAATGACCAGCCGGATAGGCGGGCTCGGTGATCATGTGACTGGGTGGGCATGGCCAACTCATCATCACTCACGTCAATGGGCGCTTCGCCTCAGCTGTTACAATGTAAGAAGGGTTAATGGGAGAGGCAGTTTTTGTAAGCAGGGCAATAAAGATTAGGCTAGAAACAACACCAGAATATCTCCTTCCTGCCTTCCTTACAGGGTTAGCCCTGTAAAGTGGGGAAAAAACAAAATGAGATTTCTTCCAACAACCAATTCTCCAAACCAGTGGTGGGTTTCAAATTTTTTTAGAACCTACTCTGTAGGTGTGGCCTGTTTTGTGGGCGTGGCTTGGCAGTCATGTGACAGGGTGGGAGTGGCCACCTTTTAAAATGTGGTGAAACTCATTTAACAACGCTCTTGCTTAGCAACAAAAATTTTGGACTCAATTGTGATGATAAATTCTTTCTTTCTTTCTTTCTTTCTCTCTTTCTTTCTTTCTTTCCTTCTTTCCTTCTTTCCTTCTTTCCTTCCTTCCTTCCTTTCCTTTCCTTTCTTTTCCTTTCCTTTCCTTCCCTTCCCATTGGGTCACTGGCAGCGGCGGGCCAGATTTACTTCCAGGTATGCCGGTGGAACCCCCTCTCACCGGTTCTCTAAATTTCACCAACCGGCTCTCGTGAGTAGGTGCGAGCCTGCAGAAACCCACCACTGCTCCAAACTGCTTAGAAAGTAAACAGCCAGTTCTACCAAATAAGTGCAAAGTGGCTGAATCCCACCACTTCTTTTATCTCAGGTAATGCCTTCATCCTTATTGTCAAAGCCAGTGGCATTCCACAGCTTCTACACAAGAAGCCAACAAGGGCAAGCAAACTATTGTACTGGCTGTACACATCATTTACCAAATCGTACAGTCAAAATTGGATTAAAAAGGGTGGGTTTTTTTTTGATCCACATGGATCATCTGATGGACCTCTATTAACATTTTAAAGAATGCCATTTTAAAAGGATTTGCTAGACAAGATACTGCTGTCTCGTTTTATAAAGTCACACTTAGAATGACAATTCAATGGTTCAGCATATCTATTATATGGGGGGGGATCCTGAATATTTGGCAGGTCATGAGATGTTATTTTGTAACTCATCATGGCAATGATAAACAAAAATGCCCAAAATAGGAGAGATAAGACATCTGGAAAATGCAAAGAGAGATGAACAAATATATTAAAGGTTCAGTTGCTGAATAGCATGCTGTGTTTCTGCCTACAATTATGCTTTACTTTCAAGAACTTCAATATTTTTTTTCAGCGTGAAGAACCAGTGATCCACAGATTGTATCCTACCATGAATCTCTATGTAGGATGCTTTATTAAACCATTGATCATACTTGAGAACAAAGATGATGTATAATGTCTGTTGATATCACCAAGGAAGATATTCAGATATCAGGCCAAGACTTGGAATTCTGCCATAACACCATCTGTTCCATTTGCTAATCATTCCCCATGCATTTTAAACCCAACTAGCAATTCCTCCACTATGCAACCCACCCACCCCATTTTATCCTTACCATCCACAGATCCAAATTGCGTTTAGCATGGTTTTGAGCTTCATAGGAAGCACCTTCAGCCAATCATTACTCAGTCCAAACTAGCCAACAGCTGAGGTCTGAGAACACCAGCCAATTATTGTTCACTTTTGGCTTCAAACATGCGGGTTGCCAAGTTCACTCCCCCACCCCCAAGTGGCTGGATGAAACAAAGAGAGATAGAAAATAAATGAAAAAAGAGGTTCACCGTGGCACTATTCTAGCAAGTTGCATGTTGTACGTTATTGAAAAATCCGAAAATCAATGTAGCAAGCTGAATTTGGAGATGATGCCCCCCCCCACCCCCCCACCCCCAAGCTGGGATCAGTAAAACAGTATTGGAATGGGAAAGAGATGGTCCTTGCATGCCAGTCTGTTCAATGAGAAAGCGTGCATCCCCAGAGATAGGTGGGCAATGCTGGAATGCAAACTTCATTCATAGGAGAAGCATATAAAAGTAGCTTGTTTTTAAGATGGACAGGGGAATCGGAATATTTAGAACTGCGGTGTTTGATCACTAGATTTCTGTTCATGTTGTGAAACAGGAAGGAATGAAATGCAGTAACGGAAAGGCTTTTATTGATAGGTTTTGCTGCATTGCAGTTGATTGAGAAAGTTGGATCTTGGATCATTTAAGACCACCAAATTCCATGCTGAAGCAATGATGTTATTGAAAGATCCTGCTGTATATACCGTATATAGTCACATGCATACAGTCTAATTGCACAGAAGTGGTAGTTGTGCTTGAACCTATAGGAGCAGAAATTGTGAAATGCTTACTGCTACATACTTTTTTTGGAACCCTTTTCAGGACTTGATACCACAGAACAAACAAAATGATCTTTAGCTGGTATCAAACTTCTCCAGTTCTCCAGTATCTGCCATATGTTGTGGGTAAAGAAGAATCGATCAATTTTGGCATCAGCTAAGCAAATGAGAAATTCTAGCTAATGGACAACCTTAGTTTCCAGAACATTTTTGTTTGCTGAATTATGCGTTCTTCATCCCAACAGTACAATAAGGAGTTCTGTAAAAATATGTCCAGCCTGGTTTTTAAAAAAAATGCAATCAAGGTCAGCAGAAAGTCACAAGGCAGCTGGAGCTTATGCAGGATACACAGGTATTAGTAATACTTTTTGGGGAATCTTGGTATCCAAAATCAATACATTCAAGAAATACAACCATGCTGAATGATCACCAGTCACAGATTTAACCCACAAAGAAAAATCTGCTAAATATATCTATTTGCAGGCAAGGAAAAAAACTTCTTAAGGTTTTGGAATGACAAATTATATGGTACTTCTGACTTAGTGAATTCTCATGCTTTATTTAGATGCATATCTGGTTTTGGAATTAGGAGAAGACTATGCTAACACTATCAGATATTGCCTATCAGATATTTCCAGATTCAGTTGTCAATGGCAAGCTGACTCTGCTCACTGCCAGCGGTTCGATTCTCACTGGCTCAAAGTTGACTCAGCCTTCCATCCTTCCAAGGTTGGTAAAATGAGGACCCAGATTGTTGGGAGCAATAGGCTGACCCTATAAATTGCTTAGAGTGGGCTGTAAAGCACTATGAAGCGGTATATAAGTCTAAGTGCTTTTAGATCTAACCATTTAAGGTTTGAGAATCAGAATGTATGCTGGGAAGAAGATTTTGTGCATTGTGGTATTTATGCACAATGCATACCCATAACCATGTCCTTATTTTTGATTCTGAAATATTGCAAACTATAGCAAGGCCTAGACGAGGCCTAAGTTCCAGCATATATAGGTCATCTCACTGGAGGAGGTTATTACACAAAATATTTTTTTTAAAAATCTTAGCTAAATTCATACTAAAATCCAGTGGGGGGTGGGGGGTAAATGGTACTTCTGTCTCATCTTATTTATTCATTGCTTTCACTCTACCCTACTGTAATAATTAAGATGAGCAGTATTGAGCCCAATATAAAGGAACAATTAAATGTTTTGATACAGGAACAGTGGCTAAAACTGCATGCCAAGATCCCAGTGCAAGAAATCTCAACCTTTGTGTAAGAACTACAGGTCCCCCCACCCCAAAAGACACCACAAAAGTTGTTACTTTTGCACATGGAGTGTATGGCGCCTGCACAACGCTTCACTGACCAGCTGGAGCGTCGCGGGCAGTAAGTATGCATGCATGCGTGCATACCAGTTGCAATGGGATCCGGAACCCATCATTGGTCCTAAGGTTAGACTTCCTATATACATCTCTTGAAGCTGAGCTAGTGGATATTTTCCCTTTTATAAAACTATGCCTGTTACATTTACCGTATTTTTCGGAGCATAAGACGCACCAAAGTATAAGACGCACCAAGGTTTTGAAGAGACAATTTTTTTTAAAGTAGGTAGGTAGATAGAGGGGGAGAGAGAGAGATACAGTAGGTAGGTAGGTAGATGTTTCCAGGTGTACTTATTCATGTGCTGGAGAAGGAAATCGCAGACAATCTGCAGCACCTAACTTTGTTCCTGCTGGCACAGCATTTGATCCACGTAATTCTCATCAATCAGTTAAAGAGTTTTCCAAAAGGGAAAAAAAACCCTTTTTTGCACTCTGCAAACCTCCCCAAAACAGCCCGTTTTTTTTCAAATAAAAGGCATGAAGAGCCTGGGGGGGACTTGCAGAGTGCTCCTAGGGGTGGGAGTGGGGGCAAAAAGAGCAAAAAATGGCCCGTTTTTCATGAAAACGGGCCTTTTTTGTCAAAAAAATATACATGCATAGCCTTATGGAGGCTTATAGAGTGCTGATGGGGGCTGGGGGTGGGGCAAAAATGGCCCTGTCCTCCCCAGCCCCCAGGAGGTCTCTGAAAGCCTCCATAAGGCTAGACACAGCCATTTTGGTGAAGGGGCGGGGTTTCAGGAGGCCAAAAATGCTGTATTCGATGTATAAGATGCACCCAGATTTACAGCCTCTTTTTAGAGGAAAAAAGGTGCGTCTTATACTCCGAAAAATACGGTAACTCTGGAGAAAGATAATTCCCCATGTCAAATCTCCTGCTAAGAGGAAAAATTGGCTTTAAAAGTGGGGAAGAGACCTAAAGTTTATTCAGACAGAGCTGAAATCTGCCCCAGTGTTGTGGGAAAAAGTATCCCAGAAGAGGTCCTTCCAAGAGAATGGCCCTACATGTTGACGGGTAATTTGTGGAAGGGGTTGGACCGAAAGTACTTTGGTTCAGCAAATTGCAAGGCAAGGATCAATAGGAAAAGAGACAGATTGGCGGCATGCTTCTATCAACCCATAACGCTACCTCAGCATTGTTTTCCCTGGCTGGAAGAAGCAGGCCAGATCCAGCAGCCTTTTCTGCGTTACTCATTCTAACAGGTCTTTAATCCTACTGTGGAAAGTCAACAGCCCAGAGATTTGCCAAAGACAAACCACACAAATATCACTGATATATTCAAATACGCTTTCCTCAATACCACATAATAAGTAGAGATTGCTAATTAGCAGTGGCTATGTGGCCCAGAATAGCAACAGTTCCATTTTGGGGACATTTGGCTGGAGGGGGGTGTGTGGGGTGGGGAATGAAAGAGGAACTAACGCAAGGCAGTATTTCTTGGCCACCACCATATTCTCTTTCTATCCTTCCTGGACGAAGTAGAAGCAACTCATGCAGGCAAGAGGGAGCAAGTGAGCAAATGAGATTTTTATTATAAAAGATGACTTTATCATCTCTCGAATCGTGCTATTCTCCCCTTTCTCCCCACCCTCCTTTTAATTACCTGCTACCAGCTTTATTTTAGCTAGTAACAGAAGCAAAATTATTTCTGCAAGACATATCCCCTCTCTCCCCACACCCCGTGTTCTTTGTGCATTCACATCTCCTTTTTAAATACTCTATTAGAAAAATATTACCTCAGCAGCTGGGATGCATACAGCGGTGGTGGAGAGAGGAGGGGGGGAAGACCACGAGCGGGATGATGTGGGAGGCATGTAATAAAGAAAAGAAAGAACCAATAAAGATTAATTATCTAATTAACGGAGAAATAAAAAATAGAGGGAGAAATAAACGCCTTGGCAACATTTGCTTGGGAGGCTTATTCCCTTTCCGGTGATCTTTCTCTTGCTCTTAAATATATACATTTGGTAAATCTCATTGCTTTTGCCCTTTCAGAAGCTAGGACACCGTGCACAAATGCTACCAAAGGTCACCGTTTTAAAGTTCCATAGTTTTCAAGAGAGAGATATAAGGGTGGGAAAACCTACCACCACCATCAATCTCAGGGGGGGGGAAATCTGGAGTAAGTAGATAGAGTTTCTCAAATAAACTCTGCATGTCCATAAATGATTCCAGATTAAAGGATGGGCATCGTTTAACCCAGCAGTACAGTTGATCATTTTGCTGTATCAGGGAGGTAACTTTTTAAATTCAACCTCAAGAACGGGGACAGTGCAGGGGATAAGGGTAGGGGATTTGGAACGTGTGTGTGTGTGTGTGTTGTGTGTGTGTGTTTTAAATATGATTTGCGGCATACCATTTTTTTTCTTTGCTTTTCTTTTGAAGGTTGGTGAAAGTCTTTCTGCCACAATTTGGTTTGCCACTGAACTTCAGCAATGTCATCTACTTTTGGGGGGGGGGGGAAGAAAACAGGAAAAAAGATGCCTGGACATGTGCACAACTCATGAACTACAGGTGCCCCCTGTTTTTTGGGCCCTTGCAGTAGGCAAGATGAGATTTGAGAAATGATCTTTCACTGGTGTGCTGCTGTTGTTATTACCATTCAAAGCAGCTGGGCTCTAGCTTTGACCTGGAAAACAATGTGGGGAGTGGTGTTTAAGCCTTTCTTCCATGCCCCTTCCCCATCCTCAATTCCATTCCCCCCCCCTCCCCAAGATGCTATTTACTAACGCAGGGTGTGGTAATGCTTTACTCCTCACTGGACTAATAGATGCTTCAATGGGGTAGCAATTTAGATCAGGAAATTGTCCCCTCCTATCAGTGCTGCTCTCCTTTCTTCCTAGAGCAGGGGTCCCCAACCTTTTTTGCACCAGGGACCGGTTTCATTTTAAAGAAAATTCTGCGGAAAATTCTGGCATAGAGGAGGAGCGGGGGGGAGGGGGAACAGGCGGCACATGCGCACACGGGGGGGGGGGGAGTCGGCTCACTCGGCCCTCTAGGGCAGGGGTCCCCAACCTTTTTTTCACCAGGGACCGGTTTCATTTTAAAGAAAATTCTGCGGACCGGCTGAGGGGCTCAGCAGTCATGTGACTGGGTGGGCGTGGCCAACTTTGAAAATGTGAAACTCACTTAACAATGATCTTGGTTAGCAACCAAACTTTTGGCCTCAACTGTGGTCATAAGTTCTTTCTTTCTCTCTCTCTCTCTCTTTCTTTCTCTTACTTTGTCTCTGTCTCTCTTTTTTCTCTCTCGCTATTTCTTTCTTTCTCTCTTTCCCTTTCTCTCTATTTCTTTCTCTTTCCCTCTTTCTGTATCTTTTCCTGTCTCTTTCTTTCCTTTCTGTCTTTCTCTCTGTCTGTCTTTCTCTCTCCCACTTTTTTCTTTCTTTCTCTCTTTGTGTCTCTCCTTCATCCGCCCATTTCTGTCACTCTGTGTGTGTGTGTGTGCGTGTGTCTGTCTGTCTTGCATTCATTCAATCACTCCTTCTGTGTCTCTGTCTATCTTTCTCTCCCTCCCTCCCTCTGTCTCTCTATGTGTGTCTGTCGTCGTCATCATCGTCCCGTCCCGCCGCCCCCAGCCTCCTCATCCCGCCTGCCACGCTTGGTCGCTCGTTCGCTCGTTCAGGCTCCGTGGCTGGATAGGTGCCGGGCTGGAGAGGAGGAGGAGGGAGGGGGGCAGCCCATTGGGCAGAGCGCACGGGAGAACGCAGGAGGATGGTGGGGGCTCTTCCTCCACCCTCGTCGACGGAGGGACTCCTGTGCGCCGCCGGAGCAACCCGCCAGTTCCCTCCCCAGCCCGCAGAGCCTCCGCAATCCCTGGAAGAAAATGAGTGGCCGGCATGCCAGCAGGGGAGGGAATCGGTGGCCGGTCCGGCGGCGTCCAGGAATCCTTCCATCGACGAGGGTGGAGGAAGAGGCACACTCCAACGGCGCGAACAGCCGCGCCTGCGTTCTCCCGCGCGCTGTGCTCAGGGGGCTGCCTCCTCCTCCCTCCTCCTCCTCTCTAGCCCTGCGGCCCGGCTCCCATCCAGCCACGGACCGGCACCGGTCCGCGGCCCGGGGGTTGGGGACCCCTGCTCTAGGGCCTCCAATGGTGCGAACGGCCGCACCTGAGCTCTCCCACATCCGGCGCGCACTCTGCCCAGGGGCTGCCTCCTCCTCCCTCCTCCTCCTCTCTGGCCCTGCGGCCCGGTTCCTATCAAGCCACGGACCGGCACCAGTCCACGGCCCGGGGGTTGGGGACCCCTGCCCTAGAGGACCTTTGAATAAGGCTGCTTTTCAAGGAAAAAAATTGCCCAGCCCCATAATCTCTATTTCCTACTGCAGCCAAGGCTAAGATTGCGTAACTGAAATAGATGCATAATCTTCTCCTGTTTCCCCCTGCCTTCCACTGCCCTCCCTCTCCTTCCTCTGCTATCTCCCCTTTGTCAAATGGTAGATACCAAATCCTTCAAGGCAGGGACCTTCCCCTCATACTTCATGAATTACAATGCACGCAGAAGGTGTTAGGTATATAATATCTAATAAAAACAGCAAACAGAAACATTGGCCACACACCTTTCAACATTTCTCTTAGTTTGGCTCTCAAGTAGAGGATAGGAGGTCATCCTTGGAAATTTTATCTGAAGGATTTTATCCATTTGTTTAGCGTTAATCATGGAGATAGTAAAGTGTGTTAGATTGCTTCTTCCTTTTAGGATCAACCATCAACATTGAATTACCAAGCAGTCAAGAAATAGGCCACCAACTAATCCTTAGTAGAGCAGTCATGAAGTTGGAAAAAATATTCAGAGGCTGTTTATAACTAGAAAGATCAGAATAAGTGCAAGCCATGGCATTCCCTGTGACGTTGTATGGAAGCAAAAGAAGAAGATGGAAAGAAAGAGAATTGACACTTCTGAACTTTGATGTTGGGGAAAACTCTTGAGCGTACATGGACAACCAAGGGAAAAAAAAAAAAGGCACCAAAGGATCATCAAACAAATTAATCCAGATTTCTCACTCAAGGCAAAAATATCCAGATTCAAATTATCACACCTGTGCACATTATAGGAAGACCTCACTATTTGGAGAATGTTCTAATGTTGGAAAAGGCAAGGACAATCAAGCCCATCAAGAACATGTGCATTCTTGGAAGATCTGAAGGACAAGGTTAGGGTCAGATTGTCATGGAGAAAATCTATCTATGTTGCTGATAAGAATCAACATTGAGTTGATGACACATAATCAATCAATCAATCGGACAATCCTTTTGAGATCAAAGTGGGACCAAGGTTAAGATACAGAACAGTCTTTTGGGAATTGGGTGGTCTTAAAAAACCAATACTAATGTGCATTTCTAAGAATACTAATATAGGAAGAATTCAAATAATTTAAAATAGAAATACAACTGAGAAGTAACGCACACACAAAGAGGAGCCATATCAAATCAATTCCATATCATTCCATACAGAAGTACTTTTGTAAATCACCAGGAACCGAGCTCCACTGAAAGGGTATTTGATTTTGATTTTGGGTAGAGTATGAGATACTAAGCAGATGACTTGTTTACCTATTCAGCTTGCTCTCTACATGTCTGGCCATAAACCCCAATGTTGGCAGTTTACTTTGAAATCTGGCTTTTATTCTGATTTTGATTATGGAATTATAAATCTCACCGTATCAATATAAGACCATAAACAAAAGAGACTAACCATTCATCTCATTCAGTGGCTTCCTGCAGAAGAACTCATCTGGCCATCAGCTCCTCCACAGACTTCCATTATTCCATAAAAGGAGCGAAGAAAGCAATAATAAACACATCTTTGGTATGTTCGCAGCCAAGCGGTAGACAAATGCGAGTTTTTTTTATTGTCAGAACATCAATAATCCTTAAAGCTTGAAAATCATTTGATTTGTATTTATCTTATTCTTTCTCTAAGCTGGCTAGATTTTTATGAATAGGCTGTATTTTCATAAAAGCTCTTTAAGGCAGATTAAGTAGAAGATGAGAGAATGCTTCCATACCCTTGATTTGTGGTTGGATTGAATGTTGGAGTGCTATTGTATTATATTGTTGTAATTCGTCGCTTACTCAGCCAGATGTTCAGACTGGATTTGGCATTTTTACCCATATATTGAATCCTTTCCAAAGACCTTGGATAGGCAAATGTGGATGTTTGATGGTGTTAGAGGTATCATCGCAGGGTGTAAGCTGTTCAGAGTAAAGCTGCCTTTTGTAATTGATTGATAGTGATTTTGTCAATGCTGGTGGTGTTCAAATGGTGCTCCAGATGTTTTGGGACTGCACCCAAGGTGCCTATTACTATAGGTATTACCTTTGCTTTCTTTTGCCATAGCCATTCTATTTCTATTTGCAAGTCTTTTTATTTTATTATCTTCTCCAGTTCTTTTTTATTCTGCTGTCTCTAGATACTGCCATGTCTATTCTCCAGACCTTTCCGTCTTTCTTATCAACAATTGTTAAGTCTGGCATGTTATGTGGCAGACGCCTGAATTCTGGTCCCAGAGCACTTTAGCTTCTTCATTTTCTATGAGTTTCTCAATGAGGCTCACTCATTCTTTCTTGTAGGCAAATGGTATCTCTTGCAGATCTTCCAATGCACCATAGTTGCTATTTTGTCATGCTATTGCTTGTACCCAGTTGGTGTGATCTTCTTGCAGCAGCTAACTGTTTCTTCAACTTCTTTGCAGAGGTGGCACTTGCTGCCTGTTGCTGTTTTCTCAATTCTGGCCTTCTGTGCATTTGTCTTGTGCAGCCAGAATTAGTCCCCTTGTCTCTTGCTTCAGCTTTCTTGCTCTATATTATTATACATTATAATGTTATGTTATGTTATGTTAGGTTAGGTTAGGTTATTATGTTATCATCACTTCACATTGTTATATTTTTATTATAATCTACTACTAATATATAACACATAAATCAGTGGTGGGTTTCAATTTTTTTAGAACCTACTCTCTAGGTGTGGCCTATTTTGTGGGCGTGGCTTGGCAGTCATGTGACAGGGTGGGAGTAGCCAACTTGTAAAATGTGGTGAAACTCATTTAACAACGCTCTTGCTTAGCAACCAAAATTTTGGGCTCAATTGTGATATATTCTTCCTTCCTTCCTTCCTTCCTTCCTTCCTTCCTTCCTTCCTTCCTTCCTTCCTTCCTTCCTTTATTCCTTTCCTTTCCTTTCTTGCTTTCTGCCTTCCTTTCCTGGTAACCATTGGGTTACCAGCAGCGGCAGACCAGACTTACTTCTGGGTCCGCCGGTGGAACCCCCTCTCACCGGCTCTCTAAATTTCACCATCCGGCTCTTGTGAGTAGGTGCGAACCTGCAGAAACCCACCACTGATATAGATACTGTATATGTACATTCATAACATAAACACACAAAAGACTGACATGAGCCACTGCAACATTGGGATGATTGCCAGTATCATAGCAACTGAACATGATTCTTGTTTTTGAACCTTTCCTGACAGCAGTGGCCTGCTTTTTAAATTTCCTGCTATGTCGATGGTAAACAATGAGAATTTAAAAAAATTGATACCTAACTGCAAAGTGCCAAACTTTAACATCCTGTTTATTGTCAAAAGGCCCTGGGATCCCTAGGCATTTTTAAATAAAAATATTGTATCCCAGTATTTCATTTGTTGTATGCCCTCCCTCCAAAATATGGACAGAAATAAGGTGGGATGGGGAAAGGTATCTGTGGTAGCTTTCTGGTAAATGGCTGCCATTTTATGAACAAATAGGCTTCATATGGGAGCCATTTTGTGTGAGCGTCCAGAACATGCTATCAACTCCAGAAGTATTCATCACCAAAGAAGACTTTCTATCAAATATTGTGAGTATTTAAGATGGCAGGTACCTATTTCCCTTCTGCCTGCTCACAGACTGTATTGCAGTTTCAGTGGTATGTCAACCCAACAGGTGATCCATCAGGAAGGATGTTGGATCAGGACTGGACCAGATGAGTTCAAATCCAACCTCAGGAACGGAAGCTCCCTAGATGACTTAGGGCAGTGATGGCTAACCTTTTTTGGCTCGCATGCCAAAAGCGTGGGGAGCGCAGGAGGGGGTCGTGCGTCAGCGTGTGACACCCATAATGCTATGTGTGCGACCCTATGTGCTTTTGGCGTGCTTTTTTTCACCCTTCCCAGGCTCCAGAGGCTTTCTAGGAGCCTGGGGGAGGGTGAAAACAGCCTCTCCTCCCACCTCCAGAGGCTTCAGGAGCTTCCCTGAAGCCTCCAGAGGGCAAAAAACGGCCTTAAAAGAAGGCCTAAATCAGCTGGCCAGCGCACACATGCACGCTAGTGCTGACAGGGCAACGCCTCGCATGCCCTAAGAAATGGTTCCACGTGCCACCTGTGGCACCCGTGCCATAGGTTCGCCATCACTGACTTAGGGCATCTCTGAGCCAAGTCTATCAAGTGGGGCTCTTATAGGGAAAAGTTGAAGGAAAAAGTATTGTGCCTGCTGCTTAGAGGGCCAGAAATAATTTTTGCCTATATGGCTAATAAATAAACATCTAATAATCAACAATAGCATCAGAAAGGCTCACTGGTTCATGACTAGTCTACACAGCTGCATTTGCTAGGATCGGGAACTCAAAAATGAAGCTATCCCAAATTAGTATATAAAGAAGTAGACTTGGTAAGAACTCTCTCTTTGGGCCTTTCATCACTATGGAGCCAAATGGCTCATCATTTCTTCTTTAAAAAACTAAACTAGCCGGACAGTCACTGGCCCCACTGCCCTCTTGTTTCTGCCTCATTGTCAAAATATGATTCCTGATTATGGTCCTGCTGCTCACACGAGGGAAAGCAATGGATTTTCTTACTGTAGTTCAGGGGCCTTCAAACTTGGCAACTTTAAGACTTGTGAACTTCAACACCCAGAATTTCTCAGCCAGCATGGCTAGCTGGGGAATTCTGAGTGTTGAAGTTCACAAGTCTTAGAAATTTGAAGGCCCCTGCTTTAGTTCTATAGGAAGTTAGCACCCACCCCTCTCCTAGAAGAATGAAATATTCTAGGAAATATTAAAAAGGCAGAATATTATAATTATCTGGATGAGAAATGGAGAAACATGGTTTTTAAGGCAGGAAGCAGACTCACTAGTTTTAATACCCCCACCCTCCTCAATAGCCCACAGCAGATGTCAGCACTTAAGAGATAAAGAGATGGCTAGGTCTATTCATAAGCAAATGCCCTCACATAAGATCCAACAAAGGTAGGATTAGCCCTCTACCCATCTAGCAACAGAACTCATCCTATGGCACCTGGGGAGATTACATTACCCAGCAAGATTCAACCAAGCTTGGGACTCAAGACACTACAAAGGTAGTCCTGCATGGCTCCATGGGAGTCTGACAACCAATTAGAATACATTTCTCACATAGGAACAGGAAGCTCCAAGGCAGGGCCCAAGGGGGTATACATCTATCTCCCCCTTTCTCTCACCCATGTGCTCTTTTTTTGCCCAGGATGTCAAACCATGTGGCCCTGTCCACCATTAAGCCATCTTTCCAAGCAGTCTCCATGTTTCCAGTGTCTTTCTTCCCACTTGCAATTGAACCCAGATGGACATTTCTTCCAACAGTTCAAAATAACATTTTCTCTTATCTTCTCATTCAACTTCCTTTCTTTCTCTTTTTTATTCAGATCTGCTCATACTTCAGCTGTTTCCTTAACTCTGCACTTTTTCTTTCTGCCTCCCTCTCTCCATTCCTTTCTCTCCCTGTGTTTTCTACACTGGGTTATTTTTTCTCATTTCATAGAGATGGCTTTTTGTTTTTCAGCACTGAGATATTTGCTTAGTAAAGCATTTTTATGTTGCCTAAAGACCTCTTAGGACGATGGAAACAATTGAGGAAATTATCTCTTTATTTGGTTTTGGAAAATGTTCACTCTTGAGATGTGCATTTGGCACATGGTTTCTGGATCGGAAATTGTACTATACTCTTAATAGAATTGCAGGCTTCTCCACTGAAGCCACTAGAATTTTGTTTTTAAATGAAGGAAGGAAAGTAACTGGCACCTGAAGGAAGTTTCTAGCCACTTTCTCATGCAAAAGGATTGATTTGTGAATAAGAAATGGTAAACAGGCTAAAGCCTTGCTTTTACAGGTAGTCCTTGACTTATGATCACAATTAAGCCCAAAATTTATGTTGCTAAGCAAGAAAGAAGTTAAATGAGTTTTGTCCCATTTAACGACCTTTCCTGCACAGTTGTTAAATGAATCAGTACAGGTGTTAAGTTAGCAACATGGTAGTTAAGTGAATCTGGCTTCCCTATTGACTTTGTTTGTCAGAAGGTCACAAAAGGGATCACATGGTCCCGGGGCAGAGTAACTGTCATAAATATGAGTCAGTTGCCAAGTGTTTGAATTTTGATCACATGATTATGGGAGTGCTGCAATGGTCATAAATGTGAAAAATGGTCACAAGTTTTTCTGTACCATTGTAACTTTGATCAGTCACTAAATGAACTGTTGTAACTCAAGGATTATCTGTATACCTGTACCAGGGGTGAAATCCAGCAGGTTCTGACAGGTTCTAGAGCAGGGGTCTCCAACCTTTGCAACTTTAAGTCTGAAGGACTTTAGCTCCCAGAATTCTCCAGCCAGCTTTGCTGGCTGGAGAATTCTGGGAGCTGAAGTCCTTCAGACTTAAAGTTGCAAAGGTTGGAGACCCCTGTTCTAGAGAACCGGTAGCGGACATTTTGAATAGTTCGGAGACCTGACAAGTACCACCTCTGGCTGGCCTCAGGAGTGGGGTGGGAATGGGGATTTTGCAGCATCCTTCCCCTGCCATGCCCACCAAGCCACGCCCACCAAGCCACACCACGCCCACCAAGCCACGCCCACAGAACCGATAGTTTAAAAAAATTGAATTTCACCACTGGCCAGTAGCCCAGCCCCTCCGTTTCTTCTTTTTCAAAAGCTGCCTCTATTTCACTTTCTACCTGTTACCCACAAAGCGCTGGCATCAACACTGCCTTGCTTTCTTCTAAAAATCGAGCGCTTTATGTTATTCTTCCGCACACCTAATCAATCCCACTCTCCTTGTGTGACATCTGGCGCCCTCCCCAGGATCCCATCCCCCATTCTAAAATGGAGAGCTGATAATTGATGGGTATTCGGCACATCTCTCCGTCGTTTGAAAGCACTGCTTTAAAAAAAAAAAAAAAAGTTAAATCTGTTCTTCAGTAAAGAAATGAGACTATTAACAGCACTTGTGTGTGTAGAGCGTCTTTGCCTATTTCTCCAGCCAGATGTTCCACAGTTGTGAATTTCCAAAATGGGACACTCCATCCTGTTTGACTTTACTTTATTAAATCATCAACACATTTTGAAACATCGGCTCTGGCTCTGAGTCTTTTTGCAAATTTCCTCACTTAAGGCTCTCAAATGGCAATACTCGTAATTCAGTTGACTTCATCAGAGTATCATAAAAAACATGTCCCACTCTTCTCTGCCGTGGAGAAGGGGAGGAGGTAGGGTGAACTGAACACTCAGTCTAGAACAATGCACAGTTTTCCTTCTAGCTGTACCTACTGGTATGTCCAATTTTTGCACATGGCAGCATATTCAGTCAATCAATCAGAAGAGAGCTGGAAGGGACCTTGGAGTTCTTCTGGTTCAACCCCCTGCTCAACAAGAGACCCTACCATTTCAGATAAATGGTTTCCAGTCTCTTCTTAAACACCTCCAGTGATGGATCGCTCAGAACATCTGGAGGCAAGCTGGCCCACTGGTTAATTGTTCTCACTGTTAGGAAGTTTCTCCTTAATTCCAGGTTGCTTCTCTCCTTGATTAGCTTCCATCCATTGTTTCTTGTCTTGCCTTCTGGTGCTTTGGGAAATACATTGACCCCCTCTTCTTTGTGGCAGCCCCTTAAATACTGGAATATTGCTATCATGTCACCCCTAGTCCTTCTTTTCTGTAGACTGGCTATAGCGGATTCCTGCAATCATTCTTCATCTGTTTTTGTGTCATCTTAGTTGCTCTTCTTTGCACTTTTTAAATATATCAACAAACATTTGCAATGTTTGTTGATGTATTTAGGTAAGGGCCAGTTTATATGTCTCACAAGAAATATTGAGACCATGGATCAAGTCGAGATGTATACTATTTGATGTTTTCCTATTGCCATAGATATATGATTTAAATCTGAAAACTTTTTCTTTACAAAGATACGATTTAAATCAAAGTAAAGCAGCCTTAAGACTGAAGAATCATGATGGAAAACCATGTGCTTAACTCGCTCATCAAAAGTGCATCAGATGATGATGATGATTATGTTGCCTAGAGGTGGAGCTCTTGCCTCCCAATCAGGAGGTTGTGAGTTCAATCCTAGGTAGAGGCAGATGTAGGGTCTCCTGCTTGGGCAGGGGTTTGGACTAGATGACCTGCAAGGTCCCTTCCAACTCTGTTAATCTGTTATTCGATGATGTTTGGCTGCACTGGGCGAATAGTCTTCATTTGGTTGGCTGTGTGATTTTTACTTCAAGCTGTTCTTCAAGGGGAGGTTTGCCAGAAACATTTATTTGCATCACAAAAGCCGCTTTTCTGCTCAAAATCGTATCAACTACATTTCACAGTCTACTCATCCTTCATTAACTTTTCCTCACTTCTTTTCCTCCGCTTTCAATAGACTGCAAGGTCTTTGGGGCATGGACCTTTTCATTTTTTTTATTTTTTTTTGCTGAGGTTGCAAAATGCTACAGGCATTGATGAGGTTCTAACATCAATAATAATTACTCCACTATTTATCTTTAGACATTCTAGACTGGCAGGTTTGAGGGAATAAGCAATGTGTGTACCTCATTTGAGGCACCTAGACAGTCTGTATCATGTGTGCCTCTGTGAGTGTGTGTGCACGCACATGCATGTATGTGTACACAAGTATGCACCTTTGAGGCACTTTTGACTTCTTATTTGTCCTTTCTATCCCGCCCTATCTCCCACAAAGGGACTCAGGGTAGCGCACAGGAACTTAAACTCCAACAATACAAATAATACAAATTCTACAAAATTTAAAACTACTATTAAACAATTTAACCCGTGCTAAAAAGGAGACAGTTAATTTAAAACCCAGATCTAATAAAACATGGTTGTAGCAGCTATGCCAGGCCGGCCATATGGAAGAAATAGGTTTTTAAAGTCCGGCGGAAGAAGCGAAGGTCGGTGATAGTCCGGAGGTCTGGGGGGAGGTCATTCCAGAGGGCGGGGCCTGCCACAGAGAAGGCTTTTCCCCTGGGCATCGCCAGCCAGCATTGTCCAGCGGACGGCACCCTAAGGAGGCCGTCCCTGTGGGAGCGGTTAGGTCGAATAGAGGTATGCGGTAGAAGGCAGTCCTGCAAATAACCAGGCCCACTGCCATGGAGCGCTTTAAAGATGGTCACTAAAACCTTGAAACATTTGTTTGTCCTTCCCTTCTTCTGAAAGAGAGTGGTCCCAAATCAACCAGTTGGCTTCAGGCCTAAAGCAGGACTAGAAACCTTCCTATTTTTTAGCCTGGTGCTTTAAACCAGTTACTTACTTATTTATTTGTATGCTGCCCTTATTATTTTTATAAATAACACAAGGCGGCAAACGTATCTCACACAACTTCCTCTTCCTATTTTCCCCGCAACAACAACACTGTGAGGTGGGATGGGCTGAAGGAGAGTGATTGATCCACGCTAGCATTCCTGCCTAAAGCGGGAATAGAACTCATGGTTTCCCAGTTTCTATTCTGGTGCCTAACCACTAGACCAGAGGTTCCCAAACGTGGCAACTTTAAGACTTGTGGAGTTCAGCTCCCAGAGCTGGCTGGAGAATTCTGGGAGTTGAAGTCCACAAGTCTTAAAGTTGCCAAGTTTGGGAACCTCTGCACTAGACCAAACTGGACCTTTCACCCAGTGGTGAAATTCAATTTTTTTTACTACCGGTTCTGTGGGCATGATGTGGCGTGGTGGGCATGGTAGGGGAAAGATACTGCAAAATCTCCATTCCCTCCCCACACTGGGGCCAGCCAAAGTGGCATTTGCCGGTTCTCTGAACTACCGTATTTATTCGAGTATAACGCGCAAAATTTTCTACCAAAAAAAGAACTCAAAGTTTGGGTGCGCGTTATAAACGAGGGTGCGCGTTATAAATGATTTTTATCATGGCCGCACGTGTTCAACAACGTTTGTCACTTACAATGCTTGGTCTGAGCCGAGAAAAAGTGAAACAAAATTTTATACCGATTTTAAATCGAAAATTAGGGGGTGCGCGTTATACACGTGTGCGCGTTATAC
Source organism: Rhabdophis nuchalis (assembly GCA_039707465.1). Lineage (NCBI taxonomy): Eukaryota > Metazoa > Chordata > Lepidosauria > Squamata > Natricidae > Rhabdophis > Rhabdophis nuchalis. The sequence goes on along the minus strand of CM077646.1, from coordinate 161,922,908 downwards.
TCGAATAAATACGGTACTCAAAATTTCTGTTACCAGTCTACCAGTTCTCCACAACCTGTCAGAATCTGCTAGATTTCACCCCTGCTCTTACCATACGTACAAAACACAATTTAAAAATAATAATAAACAAGCATGACGTTCATACTCTAAACAAGTGTTTCCCCTTAAATTACAAAGTAATGACCTACCTTTTAGGGCTCATAAAGCCAAATCTACATTCTACAATCTAGAAAAATGAATTTTTTCTAGATTTCTAAAAAACATTCTACAATCTAGAAAAATAAAATTGTCCAAGCACCATCTTCTAAACAAATAAGACATACTTTTACCCCAGATATAGAGAAAACACCAGCTCTTCCTTTGGCTCCAATATCAATTCATGATCCTTGCCTTAGCTGTACCTAATTAGGGCAAGTCTATGGATATTCTCAGTCGCCCAAGTCATGCTTGTCCCAAAGGTGCTTTTTCAAAAGGCAGCTAGACTTCGTTTTTCCTTGAAGACATTTCGCTTCTCCCCCACAAAGCTTCTTCAGTTTTGACAGAAGCGAAACGTCTTGAAGGAAAAACAATTGAAAAAGTGCCTTTGGGTCTAATCATGGCATGAACATAGACCATGGCTGCCCTGAGCTGACCATATTTTTTTTCCTATGTCTCTGTGGTATCTTGTCCCCTGCCCATGAGTGAGGCAGTCTTAAGTGGCAATTCTCTTATTCCAACTCTATTCAGCAGCCACCATGAGGTCAATATCATCAGGTTTTCCTACCCACCTTGTGGGGGGGAGATTCAATTGACTGGCTGCCCTTGGGAACAGAAGCAACAAAGGCAGGATAGGGATTGATAAAGGGGATACCACACTTCATGGCAGCATAGATTTTTGCAAAGTCAAGGAAGACTTGGCTCCACCATAGGAAAACACCTCCATTGCCATGATTTAGCTACCCCTGACCTGATAGATTTTTAGATTTTAGATTTTATTCAATTTGTATCCCGCCCTTCTCCGAAAGGACCCAGGGCGGCACACAGGAATTTAAAACAACATACAAAAGTAGTACAAAATACACAAATTAAAAACCTATTAAATAACAAAAACCTGCGCTAAAACCAATTAAATTAAAATGCCCCATTTAAAACTATCTAATATTAGTCACAGCGGAGGCTATGTTAGGCCGGCTTGATGAAACAAGTGAGTTTTTAAACACTGGCGGAAGAGGCGGAGGTCGGTGATGGTGCGGAGTTCAGGGGGTAGGTCATTCCACAGGGCAGGGCCCGCCACAGAGAAGGCTCTTCCCCTAGGTGTCGCCAGCCGGCATTGTCCGGCCGATGGCACCCTGAGAAGGTCCTCTCTGTGGGAGCGGATCGGTCTAAGGGATGTATGGGGCAGGAGACGGTCTCTAGGTTGCATCCAAGATATCATACTACTGCTTCCTCTACACACACACACACACACACACACAGACACACACACACACACTCACTCACTCACTACCTGTTGAGAGGAAGAGCAGAATGCATTATTTATTGGTTTGCTTTCTCAGATTCTAATAAACTCCAGTGTTTTAGGAAAACAGCAGTGCCGCAGTTTCAAACTTTATTTTACAGCACAAAATGTTTTACAATATAATTTGAGGGATCCAACAGTTTTAATGAAGCAAAGTGGAATGCAGTCTGCTTCAGTAGTTATAGGTAAATAGCAAGGTTAAAACTATTGGTCAAATGCTAAACCAGATACAGAATGGACTCCTTCTGGATATCACATTCTGAGAGATTGTGGCCATCTTCCAGATGTTGGCCAGGCTCTGCTGGTCAAAGGAATTCCTTCCTCGTCCTCCATCTTGGCCTTGATGTTCTCTGTCTCCAGGGTGACCATCTTTCTGGTCAAGGTCTTCCCAAAAACCTGCTTTTTTCTCACAGGGTTCAAAGTGTGGTGGCGCAGTGGTTAGAATGCAGTTTTTCAGGCTAATTTTGCTGACTGCCAGCAGTTCAGTTCTCACCGGCAGCAATCCATCCCTGACTATCACCTATTATTCTCATGACAGAAATTAACTAGTCAGCTCTTGAAATCCAAATATTCTGGTTTCTGAACGGATCTGAGGGAAAGCCACCTTTTTTAACGGAGAAAGAAAATGAGATTCAGCAGTTTGGAATTTCCTAGCAACCAGGAAGTGTATTCGTTTTCTGCCGTCATCCAAATTGGCCAACTTTGGTTTAGCAGGCGAGAGGAGTTTTGATTTTATAGCACTAGCACTTAAATTTATATATCGCTTCATAGTGCTTTACAGTTCCCTCTGAACGGTTTACTGAGTCAGCATATTTCCCCCAACAATCTGCATCCTCATTTTACCAATCTCAGAAGGATGGAAGGCTGAGTCAACCTTGAGCTGGTCAGGGTCGAACTCCAGGCTGTGGGCAGAGTTAGACAGCAGTACATTCAAACCACTGTACCATCATGGCTTTTTGTAGAGTGCTGGAGGCCTCTATTTAAAGAGCTGTCAAAGAACAGTCTTTATTTAATTTCTTATTGTTCTACTTGTATCCCACCTTCATTTTGTATAACACAAAGTGGTGCGCTTCTGTGTTTCCTATTTGCCTATTTCCTATTTCTGTGTTTCCTATTTTTAACTATTTATTTTTCTATGTATTTTATATTGGTTTTTATTCCCTGTTCACCGCTCCGAGTCCCTTTGGGGAGAGGAGGCGGTATATAAATAAATTTATTATTATTATTATTATTATTATTGCCAAGAACAAACCTCTGAGCCGCAGTAGTGCAGTGGTTAGAGTGCAGTACTACAGTGAATGCTGACTGCCTGCAATTTGGCAGATTGAATCTCACCAGGCTCCAGGTTGACTCAGCCTTCCCTCCTTCCGAGGTGGGTAAAATGAGGACCCAGATCATTGGGGGCAATAGGCTGACTCTGTAAACCTCTTAGAGAGGGGTGTAAAAGCACGGTGAAGGGATATATAAGTCTAAATGCTATTGCTGTTGCTATGAGGTGAGTTGGGCTGAAAGAAGTAGATGGGCCCTAAATCTCCCAAATGGCTTTCATGCCTAAGGAAAGCCTAGAATTAACCAGTCCTACATGTTTACCACTACACAAAACTGTTTTTTGGGTCTTGTATTTCAACCTTCCTTTACAAGAGAATGGCTGTCTGATTTGATGATTAAAAATGATTAGATAGCAAAGCAAGGATGGCTTTGAATCAATTGATAATAAGCAGCACCCCTGAACAGCAACTTGGGCAGACCCACCAGTCAGGGGTGGGTTCCGGCCGGCTTTACTGCTGGTTCGCTTGTGTTTGTGCTTTGCGTGTGTGTGCTTTATGTGTGCTTGTGCACATGCGCAGTTCAATTAAACTTGTTCTGCGCATATGCAGAACTTAAAAACAAGATGGCAGTGCCAATGGAGCCAACCAGAGAGCCAGTTTGGGGGCGTGGCCAGCCTGGGTCGCTGCCGGTTCCAATGACCCACGCCGCCATACCACTATCAGCTTGGCCGAACCGGGCCGAACCAGTAGGAACCCACCTCTGCCACCAGTCACCCAGTTGCCCTGCTTATGGTGATCTGTGTTGTGTTTTTCTTTAAAGCAAGAATTGTTAAATTTATATCTGTGCATATAAATTGAAAGCTGCAATGTTATGGAGATAACCTGCTTTTGCCTTTGTGCATGCGTGCGTGCGTGTGTGTATGTGTGTGTATGGAGGGAACACATTTCTACGTTCTACCTCCCTCCCTATAGCAGTACATCAACAAACATTCTAGAAATATTGAAGCACTTGAGAGAGAGAGAAATCAGTTCTGTTTTCACTTCTCAATTCCATTCGACTTTGATTAGAAAGGAAGAAGGAAAAAAGAAATGGAGAGAGGCTGAATTTATGTAATTCATTTGGGGCTCCTATTTTAGGAAAGAAAATAGATTCAACATTTAGACTGGGGATGGGGAAAGGGAATTGTGAATATTACGAAGCCCATCCCGAAAAACAACTAGCATTGATTTTCTTGGATGCACAAAGAGCCTGTGACAATATGAATTGGCAGCTTATGATATTACAGCTGAAAAACATGAACTTTGGAGAAAATTTTGTAAAGATGGTTCAAGCAATATACGCCAACTAAACGGCGAATGTGATAATAAACAGAAAAACAACAGAAAAAATAAACATAAACAAGGGTGCAAGACAAGGATATCCACTATCCCATCTACTATTTATATTAACCCTGGAAGTCCTACTCAGGCAGACCAGACAAGACCAGGAAATAAAAGGCCTGAAGATTTTTTTTAAAAAAGAACAATAAAAGTACAAACATTTGCAGATGACATAGTATTTATTTTGTAGGAATCCCTAGAAAGGGAATTGTGTAATTAGTTTGCAAAGTTATTCAGCCTCCTCCCTTTCCACATTTCCACAGGAAGTCCATATTTTGATTGTTAGTTTGGGGAGGTTCCTTCAAAGAATTAGGATGTCCATATTCTATGGACATCCATATTCTTCAGTCCCCATGCTGTCACATGCTGGAAATGGAGAACAGAGAGTGAGTGACACAGAAAGGCATTGTGCCTGGAAGAGAGAGAAGATGGCCAGGGAGTAAGCAAAACTGGACATACTGTTGGTAGAAGAGAAGAACAGAGAGATGTAGCAGAATGAACAGAGGAGGAAGAAAGATTCACAACACTGAATAGGCTTTACCACCAAAAGCGTTCTAGATATTTGATGTAGAGTGTGCAAGTTAGCTGTTGTGTTGTGTTGTGTTACATTGTATTTATAGACTGTCAGACTCCCAAACAACTCTGAGTGGCATATAACCAGGGGAGGGCTGCTACGGGTTCACCTGGGTTTGGGAGAACCCATAGCAGAGTTGGTATGTTGGGCCAACCGGTAGTGGCGGTGGTGTGAGGCTCCGCCCGCCCACCCAGAAGGTTCTGTGCATGCCCAAGCGTGCGCTCTTCTGCTACTGAACCGGTAGTGAACAAAATAGAATAGAATACCATCTGTGACCCATAATTAATGTTATGGCCTGTTTGGAGAACCTCCAAATCCCACCCCTCCCAGGAGTCTCACCGCGGCCCATTTTGAATGTGAGGTAAGTACCGGGCCCATTTGGAAGCTTGGGGAGGGGGAAAAATGGGCCTCCTGAAAATTCTGGAATGCCAGAAATGCTTCCAGCCTCCAGAGAGCCTCCGGAGCGTGGGGGAGCCAGTCTTTGCCCTCCCAGAGGCTCAAGGAAAGCTTCCAGAACCTGGGGAAGGCAAAAACGCCTCGCCCTGCGATGGTGCAGGAGACCGACTAGGTCACACCCACCATGGCCACACCCACCCAGCAACCAGACAGATAACCTGTTGCTGAAATTTTTGAAGCCCACCCCTGCATGATTTAAAAAATATATTAAAATAATACAATAGACCAGAAGGGCAAAATAAAAAAGCAAAACAAATAAAGGCAAATTAACATGAAACAATAACATAAACTTGCTAGTCTGAAAGTACTTCTCTCCCCCCGCTTGCCTGTATAGTCCAAGAAACTAGGGAGGGTCCCTTCCGATATGTTTGCCATGTCCACATTCCTTCTGGGGATTCAGCTGCCACTTTTCTGACCATTCTTTCATTTGCAGCTCTTCCTCCTGTCTCCCAAGGCCAATCCCACATGCCATTACAACTGCTGAAAGACCAAGGAGTGCAAGGATGGGAATCCCACCCTTATCCCGCCACTGCTATGTGTCATTAATGAGTGCAACCAATGCCATCTTCATACCAAACCTCAGCCTGAAATGAATACAAATAATCCATTTCTTTCAGAGTCCTCAGGCGCTGAAGCTTCACAACACTCTCTCTCTACTGCCTCCTGTAAAAAGGGAAGGTTGGAGATTGGAGGACAATTGTCAGGGAGCACTGGGTGTAGTCAAATCTTCTAGAAAGGATGCACCACAGCCTCCTTCTGTGGAGAGAGGAGCCCTCCCCCCCTTCAGGGCAGCAGGCGCTACACCTAGATCCAAGGAAGTCATCTCCCTGGAAGTTTTAACCACCAGGAGGAACCTGGAAAACAAGTGCCTGAAGAACCTGGAGAACTGACTGTGCGAAGGGCATCCCGGTCAAGTAAGGGGCGCAACTGGCGGACCAGGCGAACCTGGTAAAAAGCCCCCCTGGCCACGGCCGTCACATGGTCGTCCATGGTCAGCCGGGAGTCCAGGAGGACACCCAGATTGCGGACCTTCTCCACGGGGGCTAACAATTCGCCCCCAATGGCCAGTGTTGGTATGAACTGGCTGAACCGTCAAGTAGTCCTTGACTTGCACCTGAATTCAAGCAACGGTTGGATTCCTCGACTTGCAAGGGTTCATTTAATGACCATTCGAAGTTACAATGAGAAGCAAAAGGTCTTCAAAGAAAAACCAGAAAGTCCAGTTGCCTCTTGATAAAAGCACCAACCATGACCTGGATGACTGAGAATCTCCATAGACTTTCCTGTTTGAATGCGAACTCAGGGAAGCAACACTTGTTTGCACTTGCACAGAATTTCACAGGTGTATTTCTGCACTCCACCCTGTCTAGAGGTTTTCTGGGTGCAGGGTGCTTGAGGATCATCTTAATAATCAATTGATGAATTAAGCCAAGGGTGTAAAACACACAATCAGGCCTACATAAACAGTTGGGTGGGGGGAGGGATGACAGTTTATCCAACAATTACCTTCATGAAAAGCTGCAAACTATGAATATAGACTCAGCAGCAACCTACCTTTTTAAAAAAATAAATAAAGGAAATAAACATTACAATATTATAGCCATTAACTCCAGTGTTTGGCCATCTTCCAGACCAAGTAATTACCTTCCGCTTGAAAATTACTTGCAATTGGCTTTCAGTTCCTCTTCATTTCCTGTTGTTTATTGTTTCACTTTGTAGAAATGCTGCTCTCCGTTTTTCTCCTTTACTCTTTCCCCACTGCTGAGTTATAGCATTCTCCACCCCTCCATGAGTTGGCAGAAAACTATACACAACCAGAATGGTATGTGCTGCTGGCCCCATGGTTTATCTCTTGCTTGTCTGTATTGCATCTGTTCTGCCAAATTGTTAAATGGAGCTGTCTTCATTTTGTGGGTGCAAAACATCATAGGCAACATCCTTCCTCTTCTGCTGTCTATAGGAAAAGCATCTGAAGATTGGGTGGGTAGGGATATAGAATACTGCCAGCCATCTCTAGATTCTTTTCTGATCTTTTTATCCTACACCTCCTTCTGTTGCAACTTGAGCTAAATTTAAACCCAACCACAACCAACACCACAGATTGGAATTACAAATGGAAGAGAAGCAACTTAGAACTAAGGAGAAATTTCCTGACAGTTAGGACAATTAACCTCTGGAACAGCTTGCCTCCAGAAGTTGTGAATGCCCCAACCCTGGAAGTCTTTAAGAAGATGTTAGATAGCCATTTGTCTGAAATGGTATAAGATTCCTGCCCACGCAGGGGTTGGACTAGAAGACCTACAAGGTCCCTTCCAACTCTGCTATTGTATTATTGTATAGTTTCACAAACAGAATTTTTACCAAAGATTTCTCTCCTGTTTCTTCCTTATATAGGCAGCAACCACTAGTGGTCCACATTCTTTCATGCTTGGTTTGGGAACCAAAGGAAGAAGGGATTGCTCTCATCATTTCAGTCGAGGCTTTTCAGGATTTTGTTCTATTGTTATTGCATCATTTCACAGTTACACTATTCTACTCTTACCCCATTAGCTTTGTGCCAATTCAGTCAGGGCTGTAAAGTTAAAGCACTTCCCATATTGACAGTTGAAATAGTTGGTTTTGACATCCCATCCAAGGTGGTGAGATATATTATGTTCTCAATTAATCTACAGTTTCTAATTTCTGGTCCTTGCTGCTTTGTTCTCAAATATTTTAGAACAAACACTTTATGATTTGTTCTAAAAGCTTATCAGATATTGCTATCAAGCTGTTTCCCTCTTTGGAAGATAAGGTGGACATTTGCCTTCCTTCAACCATCTAGCATTTTACTCATTTTCCAGGTTTCTGAAAGATGCCACAGAAAGTTTACCAGATCAGTTCTTGTACTCCGAGAGGTAGTTAATTTAGCTTTTGATTCAGTGTGGATAATTCCTTGCTCATCTTTCTTTTCTGTCTCAAGCCTCAGTACTGCCCCCTAATTGTACTTTTCAAAATTGCTGGTGGAATACATTATCCTCTTATCTCTATCCTTTCTTTGTATCTGCTAACATTTTTCTACCTTCATTGAGTTATTGATGTATGAATTATTTTCCTTTTATTTTTACCGCCTTTTTGCTGTTGTTTTTACATCCTTAGCTGACCTTGACTCATTTTGAACTTCCACTTTTTAGAACATGCGCTCTACAGTTCTAAGCTGTATCTTGGATTTGTTTGGTGAAATGTCCTTCCCTCCAATCTCTGCCTTTCCTTCTTTTTCTCAAGTGGGTGGGATTTAATTTGTTTTTATTGTATTTATCTATGTATATATTTTATGTTGTTTTAATTTCTCCCTGTGCACCGCTCCGAGTCCCCTCGGGGAGAGGACGCGGTTATAGAAATAAATATTCTATTCTATCTATTCTATTTTCAGGTGTTTGCTAATTTTTTTGTGTTGATGTATTGGCTTTTTATGCTGTCCCTTTCCCTTCCTCATTGGAATTGTTTCCAAATGTGCTTTTAGAGTCCTCTCTGTCTCTGTCTCTGCTCCGTCCATCCGTCCATCCATCCATCCATCCATCCATCCATCCATCTCTATCATCTCTACTCACTCATTTTGAACTCAGCTTCTCTGTATGAAATTCTACTTATCTCTGTTATGATCTCGGTCGACTGCATTCAACTTTAGTTTTCTCCCTATGTTCCGCTGCTTCTACCTCCTCAGCTAAATATTGTGTCATGGGAACTCCTCTAAGAAACTTTGATTTCAGATGAGAGACCATGCCAAGATGTGGAAAGGGGGCGGGGGAGTAGACATTAGCATGTCAGTGACTTACTGAATAGAATAGGAACTAAAACTGGATTCAGATTTCAATCATTGATCCTCATATTCTGATTACCATAGCACAGAGATGACTTACGGTTATTAAATGAGGATACATCTTTATAATGTCATAATTTCTGAACACAAGTCTGATGCCATTCTAAAAGCATGCTAAAACCCAGTTGGCTAATTGGTGAAATGGAGGAGGAAGATTGCTGGCATGCTAGGATAGCTCCAATTTGTTTCACCCACCATTCTTTGCCCACTTCATCAACCTGTCTCCTGTGTTATTTTTGGACATGGATTTTGAACTCTACCAGATCTGCAGACCCCTGATTAGAAAACATGACAGTTATTTGCCTGGAGAATCTCTTCATTGGTGACCTGTCACTTATGCAATGTGAAAGATGACTAAAATCTTTGTCCCAGGTAGCCATTCCCACCCACTTGAGGACTGTGGTTGATTATTGCTTGTCCCATCAGGTGGAAAAGGGGACAGCCAGGAGAATCACCAATCACTGTGCTTAAGGTATCCCATGTTAAACTGGGAAGCAGCACAAACCTTCACCCTTGGCTCTAAGGCAGAATGAAGCTCAACCAACAGGCCTCTCTGTTAATTCAGGGTTGGGAGGAAGGCACATTAATGAGGCTCTGAAGAGAAGCCCTCCATCTTCCACCTTACTGATACTTTTCGACAGAGATGATAGAAGACTAAAATATATTTTGTATAGCACAAATGTTATGTCAATAGACAGGAAAATATTTAAATGATTATCCATGAAAGTGACATTAAAAGCCTCTTATCCAGACAGCAAAGCCAAGTATTTGGGAGTCATAAAGTGCCAGATTTACAGCAGTCGGTGTGATCTTAATATAGTACCGTCGCATCGCAAATCAGACAGAAGTCCCATTGAGAAAAAATTAGCATGCAGTCAAAGTGCCAGCAAGGGACCTCAGCCTGTTGAGACAGCTTGCATCACAGTGGCTCTGCTCAGCTGCTTTCCTTAAATTTCTCTTTGCGTTGGTAATTATACATGTAACTTCCTTTATTTAGTTATCATTCAGGAACATTAAATCATTGTCTGGAAAAAGAAGAAAGAAGAGAAAATGGGATGTTAAACAATGGTCTGTTGAATAAGCCTCGTGGTGCCAAAGAATAAATCATGGTTTATCAGCCACAAAACTGGATTAGTAATCCATGGTACGGACGTATTGGGAATAGCTGGTTTTGACTCAGCACAATGTGTGAATCAATCAGAAAGGAGGGAAAATTGTAGAGAGTTGGAGAAACAAACATCCAGAGGTCGAAGAAGTAATCCTTTTCACCCTTTAAGAAATAAATTCCAAGGTCGTTAATCAAGCAATAGCATCATTAAATAATTAGTAAGTTTTTGAAATCTCTTTATATTTAACCAGAGTTTAGTATATGGTTAAGTCCAAGTTAGCTGGCTCTGGCGACCAAAACTCTAGTTGTTCTGAAATAATTAAAGGGGGTGGAGGTTTCATCACATCCATAATTATGTGCTTCCCTCCTTCCTTTTGTTGGGAGAAATATAATGATTGCTGCACCACGTCCCTCCACCACACACACATGCTACACTTCTTGTGTTTAGCGATGGGACTGGACATTGTCTATGCAGTAATATGGATCTTCTTCTGTTGCCCTGAACAGGAGAACGGAGCTGGAAAGCAGGTTAGTGGGGTGGGGAGGGAATGAGGATTTTGCAGTATCCTTCCCCTGTCACGCCCACAAAGCCAGGCCCGCAGAACTGCTAGTAAAAATGTTTGAATCCCACCACTGTTGTGAAGGCCAAAGAGTCCAGCAAATGGATGAGAGAAGTGAGTGCACAACAGACTTACTAAGCCACCTGGAACCTAGTGAATTGCTATTTCCCAAAGGCTTCACTTCCATACTTTTGTTTTGCTTTGTGGGTTTTGTTAGTAGAATATTTTACTCTGGGCTGCCTGTTGATTTAATGCGTCTTGCTGTTTTTGTTTTTTTAGTTTTGCACCCTGCCCAGAGTCCACTGGGGGTGGAGTGTGTGTGTGTGTGTGTGTGTGTGTGTGTGTGAATAAATAAACATTTCAATAAATAAACTGTAAAATGCCCCATACATCCCCATACATCCCTTAGACCGATACGCTCCCACAGAGAGGGCCTTCTCAGGGTGCTGTCGGCCGGACAATGCCGACTGGCGACACCCAGGGGAAGAGCCTTCTCTGTGGCGGGGCCAGCCCTCTGGAATGACCTACCCCCTGAATTACGTACCATCACCGACCTCCGCCTCTTCCGCCAATGTCTTAAGACATATTTGTTTCAACAAGCCGGCCTAGCCTAACCTCCCATGGGGACTTTTAGGTAGTTTTAAATTGGGTTTTTAAATTTTGGTTTTAGCGCAGGATAGGTTTATTTAATAGTTTTTTAAATTATATTTATTGTATTTTGTATGTTTTTAAATTTCCTGTGCGCCGCCCTGGGTCCTTTGTGGAGAAGGGCGGGATATAAATTTAAATAAATAAATAAATAAATATGCAAGCTTTGTGTCACAGTACGGGGGAAAGACCAGATTTGTGCCAGAATACCTAAAGTTTGGCCTTGGGCTGCCTTAGCAGCAAGATGGCAACGAGATTAATTCCTGCATCAAGGAGGACATATCTTCCATGAACAGTTAGTGGATTATCTTCATGACATGGTGAGCTGGATGTGAGGATGAGCCCAAACAATAAATATGATCTTGCGTATACTCAGAAATCAGTGGTTTCATTCTAGCTATTGTCTATCCAATGCAGGATGAAGGCCTCTTCCGCATATTTCCCACCCGTAGGGCAGTGATGGTGAACCTATGGCATGCATGCCACAGGTGGCACGCGAAGCCATTTGTCAGGGCATGCAAGGCAATGCGCGGTCTTAGGCCTTCTTTTGAGGCCATTTTTTGCCCTCCAGAGACTTCCCTGAAGCCTCCAAAGCACGAAAAACCAGCTCTACGGGCAAACCAGAAGTTCAGGAACAGACTTCCAGTTGGCTCATAGGACTGTTTTTTGCCCTCTGGGGCCTTCAGGGAAACCTCCTGAAGCCCCCTGAAGGCTCCAGGGGTCGAAAATTGGCTTTACGGGGAACCCGGAAGATCTGGAATGGTGACTTCTGGTTTGTCCAGATGGCTGATTTTCAACCTCCGGAGTCTTCAGGCCAAGAGCATCCAGTGGGGGCAGGGAGGCTCTTTTCACCCTCCCCAGGCTCCTAGAAAGCCTCTGGAGCCTGGGGAAGGCGAAAAAAGCATGGCAAAAGCGAGGGTTTTTTTCCCACTGATCGTGCGCATTTAATTTAATTTAATTTATTTCGATTTATAGAACCGCCCTTCTCCATCGAAATGGACCCAATGCACCCCCAATGCATGCATGTGCATTGGGGGTGCGCGCATAGCATTATGTATGTGGCATGCCAGCGCATGACACACACACAAACATGTGCTTCCCCTGCTTTTGGCACGGCAGCCAAAAATGGTTTGCCATCACTGCCATAGAGTCCAGAAGTTTCTTTTGCCAATTGGACCTTCAATGCTTGCTGATGTCATCACTCAGTCTTATTTTAGGTCTCTTTTGTAGATGCCTTTATCAAGTGGAATCCATTCTATGACTTCTTAGTCCGGGGCTTAACCTATCTATCTTCTATCAATCATCTATTCTCTCTCTCTCTCTCTCTCTCTCTCTCTCTCTCTCTCTCTCTCTCTCTCTCTCTCTCTCTCTCTCTCTCTCTCTCTCTCACTCTCTCCCTCCCTCCCTCCCTCCCTCCCTCTCCCTCCCTCCCTAGCATAACTAGGGAGCGCCTCGAGCAATTTCAACCAACCTTGGTATACAGATGACTTACCTCTGGAAGCAAATACTGGGGTATGAGGTGTGTATGTGTGTGTATGCCTGTGTGTGTTTCTGTGTTCCAGCATAACTCTGGAACGCCTGGTCTGTTAAGGAGAACGAGTGCAGCCTCCTAGAGTAGCAACTGTTTGTGATGTCAGTTCCTTCACAGCTTCCTCTGAAAAGCCAGCTGTGACGTTTGCCATCCAATGGACCAATGGGAAAGTGCCTGATGCATTTGGGCAAAGTGCTGGGATCATACACAGGACGGGAAAAAGAAGTGCATGGGAGGGGGAAGGGAGAGGGCAGGGATGATGGGCATGGGAGTAGGGGGAAAAGAGGCTCCTCTCAATAGCTCCCTGTCAGACAAATGCAACAAGAGTTTAGTTCAAATTACAGGTAGACCTCGACTTACAACTGTTTGCTTAGTGGCTGTTCAAAGTTACAACGGCACTGAAAACAAGTGACCTATTTTTCACACTTATGACCTTTTCAGCATTCCCATGATTATGTGATCAAAATTCAGACATTTAGAAACTGGTTCATATATATGACCCTTACGGTGTCCCAAGGTCATGTGATCACCTTTTGCGACCTTCTCATAAGGAAAGTCAATGGGGCAGACGGATTCACATAACAACCGGGTGACTAACATATCAATTGCAATGATTCGCTTAACAAACTGAGACAAGAAAGGTCATAAAAGAAAGGGCAAATCTCACTTAACAAATGTTTCACTTAACAACAGAAACTATGGGCTCTATTGTGATTGTAAGTCAAGGGCCACCTGTACTTCAAGTTTATTACAGCCTATCTACCCACAAGAATTTGATCTACTAATGGAAAATTGGCACTAGAGTCAATGGACTTCAAGGGGGCCTGGACTTAGGTCTATGGTGGGAATGGAGTGACTCCAAACTGATGATGCCGTTGACCCTGCCCTTCGGCTCACCCTGGTCATCTCCTAAGTAATTGCTTACAAGCAGTCCTTGACTTATCACCACAATTCAGACGAGAATATTTATTGCTAAGCAACGATTTATTAAGTGAGTTGCATCTGATTTTATTACTCTTTTTTGCTGCAATTGTTATACAAATCACTGCAGCTTTTGTGAATCATGTGGTTATTAAGCAAATCCTGCTTTTCCCATTGACTTTGCTTATTAGAGGTCAGCTGGGAAGGTTGCAAATGGTGATCTCGTGACCTCAGGATGCTGCAACCATTATACATACATGCCGGTTACCAAGTGCCTGAACTTTGATCACATGGTGGTGACAGTCGTAAGTGTGAGAATCAGTCACAAGTCATTTTTTCAGTGCCATTGTAAGCTCAAATGGTCACTGAATGAATGGTTGTAAACCAAGGACTACCTGTGTAAGACAGGGGCCCCTTTGATACGTTATCTAAGTTTTGAGAGCAAAGTAGAATTCATAACAGATCTGATGATTTATATCTCCTGTTATTTTTAATTGTATTCGTTGTATGAAATTTGTTGTAAATCAGATTTAATCGAGAGGTATTTAAATTCCGGGGGAAGCAGGAGAAATACGGACTCAAGAGAAATACATTCTCTACCAGGAAGAGAAAAAGCTAATGAGACGGCCTTTAATTTTCAAGTCAGTCAGACCTAATGATCTTGATGGGATGAAAAATTGATCTTAAAAACCACTTAAATCATGCAAACAGCCCATTAAAAAAAAATCCCTGCAGTCTCATTGTTTTGCTTGGCTGCTGATTCTGTAGTTCCAATGTTTAAGTTTGACAGCTGCTTCTTCCTCCTTCAGAACTAGTCAGATGAGGGATCCTACAGGGGTAGGATTCTACTGGTTTGGATCGGTTCAGGTGAACCGGTAGCTCCGATTATCAGCTGGGCCTGCCTGCCCGCCCCTGCGCTATGCTCACCTATACTGAGTAGTCCAGAACGCGGCCGCGCGGGGGATTTCGGGAACATCTCGAAGTTCCATGTAACACCTCTCCTGCGCGAGCTGCACTGGCTACCGGTGGCCTTCCGGGTGCACTTCAAGGTGCTTGTTACCATCTTCATATTGCTCCATGGCTCGGGGCCTAGTTACTTGCGGAATCGCCTCCTGCCACATACCTCCCATCAACCGATTCCCTCCCACAGAGAGGGCCTTCTCAGGGTGCCGACTGCCGGCCAATGCTGGCTGGCGACGGCCAGAAATAGGGCCTTCTCTGTGGCAGGGCCTGCCCTCTGGAACGACCTCCCCCCCGAACTTCGTACTATCACGGACCTTCCCCTCTTCCGCCGCTCACTTAAGACACACCTTTTTCAGCAAGCTGGACTGGCATAGAATTTAATGTAGGAATGATAGAGCCTTAGCCAAATTTTTAATGGAATTTTTAGCACAGGTTTATTATTTAATTTCTTTTTACTTTTGTACATATGTTATTTATTATTGTATATTTTTAAATGTCCTGTGCACCGCCCAGAGTCCGTCTCGACGGAGATTGGTGCGGTTTATAAATCAAATACACAAACAAACAAACAAACAAACAAACAAACAAACAAACAAACAAACTCCCTTTTCTGAAGCCCAGCTGATAGGCGCGCCAGAATGGATTGCCCTGCCTCAGCAGTAATGCGGAAGGTGATTTCTCTGTGAATTCTGCATGCGCGTGCAGTGCGCAAAGTGTGCACTCAGCGAACCAGTTGTTAAACTGGTAGGCTCCCACCCCTGATCCTACACAATCAAAGGCTACTCCTGATGTAACAGATTGTCTTTTTGAAGCTGGTTTCAAGTGCATAACTAGGCCAGTCAGACATGAAGACCTCGTAAATAGTAGGCGGACATTTTTTTGCAAGGCATACACAAATAAACTGGAAAAGTTTCTCAAATAGGATTTTGTTGACTTTATCCTCTTCCCTCTGCCACATTTAGTTTTGATTCGGTGTGGCTGTAAACTCGCCTGTAAATGCATTCTATGGTGAGTTCACAGCCGCACCGAATCAAAAGAGAGGAATGCAAACATATCTAGAACAAGGAGGATAACAGGGTGTAAAAAAAATGCCTTGAGAAAATGGTTCTCAACCTTTTCTTCCCCACGGACCCTTCTTAAATAACTTTTGGTGCCACAGACTCCCGAAACTTACGGTACTTCAAGATTTAAATCATAACATTTCCTCAAGTCTTCGTGGACCCCCTGTGATGACATTGCGGCCCTACAAGGGTCCACAGACCATTGTTTCTTGTTCTGCCTTCTGGTGCTTTGGGAAATAAGTTGACCCCACTCCTCTTTCGTGGCAACCTCTCAAATACTGGAATAGTGCTATCAGGTGCCCCCAAGTCGTTCTTTTAGACTAATGAAGCCCAAATCCTTCATATATTTTTGTCTCAAGGCCTTTAATCATCTGAGTTGCTCTTCTCTACACTTTTTCCAAAGTCTCAACATCTTTTTTATAACGCCGTGACCAAAAGGTAGGGAGAAAGTGCGGTATATAAATTTAATAAATACAAATACAAATACAAAACTGGATGCAGTATTCCATGTGTGTGGCCTCACTAAGGCTTTATAAAGCCATACTAATACTTCATGTACCTCTGTTTATACAGCCAAGTATCAGCTTTTTCGGCTGCTGCCATACACTGATTAGTGGCTCAAAAAACAGTAACTATGAGAGGAACCTTGGAGCCCTAGTTTGTAATCAGCTAAATATGAGCTAGCAGTGTGAAGCAGCCGCCAAAAAAGGCATCAATCGTAGCCTTTCTGATCTCAAAGGTTGGTGAGAGTGACTATTCCTTTGGTTTTGGTTGTCTCAGAAAGACACTGCAAACAAGCAGAAGTCCTTCAGTAGAGTTGATACTGAGGCAGGGCATAAAGCGATTTTTAGACATAAGAGTGAGATGAGTCGGGGTCAGACTAGATGATCTTGTCATTTTTATTTTTATGCTTTTTAAGGTGCAGAAAGCATCTTTGAGACAGGAAGCTCCAACTCAGGAAATGTCAAACCGCAAACAACTGCTTGTAAATAGGTTGAGTTAGTTAGGCCCCTTGCAAGGCAGACAAAGGGCATAACCACAAAAGCCAGAAGTTCAGCTTAACTACATAGAATGCCTAGAGATAACAGGATGTGTTTGTGGTTTTCTTATAAAAAAGTTGTTTTTGTCACTCTATAAGAAGGTGTCCTTTTCTTTCCAATGGGGTTCAGAATATTGCACGCTGGCCTTTGACTAGCTTTCTGAACCATGGCAGCCATAATAAACTTTTCCTGATTTTGAGAAGTCCAAGTCTCGTCTCTTTTTCCTGCAACGTAATAGTGAAAATAGACTACTAGGGATCTAACCTGAATTCCAACTAAACCTTTTCTGACTATTGCACCATTGTTAACCAAGACCTTTTGTATGGCCTATGGGCGACACACTTTCCACACTTCTAGTGTGAGAGAAGGCCACTCCATACCTTCTAAACTTCTGTGAGACATCACTATTTGGACCTAGCTTTGAAGAGGTCCTAGGTAACCAGCGTAAACAGGATCTCCTAAAGTTACAACGCATGAAGCACTACAGAAAGCCCATGCTTCTCACACTGGATAGGAGCTGCTGCTAAAATAATAATAAGAAAAAAAACTGGTGGTAAGGGATGGAGAATCCTGGAGAGAAGTTTTTTTGGTGAACTGGTGTCCTATCAAAAGTGAAAGTGACATGGGAAGTGATGGATGGGAGACATCTGCTGGGTGGGGAGTCTGCTTCTCAACTGTCTTTTAAGCTCCACAAATCTTTTGTGGGAAAACCCAGACCTTCTTCCCACCCAAATGACCACTGCCACTCCGGACCCCTTTCGCTTCTTCCTCCCCCTGTGCGCACAGTGCTGACACCACAAATTCCCCAACTCAGCTGGTTCACAGAGAATCTTGCATTATATAAATAACAACAAAGAAATGGACCCTAGAAAAGCAAAGACGCCTCCAGGAAGATAAGGGCAAAGGCCTGTTTCCAAAGCATGACAGGAAAAGCCCTGACAACGTCATATTTCTCTTCTCCCGCCCCCCCAGCCCAGATGTTCCCAGACAGCTTGACAGAATCAGCAATTCTGTGCAGAATAAACATGCCAGCCAGAAAGTGCTGAGATCAGCAGTGCTCTAAATGATCTCGGTAGGCTCACAGTTCCTCTGTAAAGATTGCTTTGAGGGGAAGGTGGCCTCAGAGGAGAGCGCTGAAGCTGTGGTCGCTGGCCTAAGGAAATAGAAGTAATAATAATAAGGGGCTTTGATTTTGCTGATGAGAGTCAAGCCTGCAATGGGGCATTTTTCTGTATTGGTTTAGATCAAAGATCCCCTTATCACTCAGCTCTGATACAACGCCTGCTCTGCATCAGAGGTGGGATTCAGCAGGTTCTGACCAGTTCTGGAGAACCGGTAGCAGAAATTTTGAGTAGTTTGGAGAATTGGTAAATACCACCTCTGACTGGCCCCGCCCCATCTAGTCTCTGCCTCCCGAGTCCCAGTTGATTGGGAGGGAATGGAGATTTTGCAGTATCCTTCCCCTGCCAGGCCTTCCATGCCATGCCATGCCCACAGAACCATTAGTAAAAAAAAATTGGATCCCACCACTGCTCTGCATGTCAAAGGCATCTATGCCAAACCTCTCTAGCTCTGACCATGGAAGGTGAGTCTATGAAGCCCCCCCAAGGTACCACAGCAAGGCAACACTGTAGTCCTGCCTTCTCCACCTTAATGGCCTCCATTTGGTTAAGACGCCACTCCCTTTACCTTTCACTGCCCCCCTTGGTGGTGTCAGTTTATGGGAGTTTGTAGTCCGTAGCCTGCTATACCTAAAAAATGGCAGGTTAAGAAATCATCTGATTTGATAGATGGCAACTTTCCATGCCAGAGGGGAGGTGACAGCATCTCTCTCTATCTTCCTCTCTCGCTCTCTCTCCCTGCCCCCTCCACAATTCATCTCACAGGGTTGTTGTTGTTGTTGTAGTAGGGGAAAATAAGAGGAGGAAGATGATGTGTTGGGTATGTTGACTACTGAGCTATTCATAAAAGTAATAAAGGTGGGCTATAAACAATCAATCAATCAATCGGAAAGCCTTCTTCCCCATATGCTCTTTTCTATGCATAAAGTGACACAGTCTATTAACAATTTAGAAGACAGTCCCATTCCAAATGACTCCCTTGAGGTGCACCCGAAGACTGCAGCTAGTCCAGAATGTGGCCGCGCGGGCAATTCTGGGAGCCTCTAGGCATTCCCACGTGACACCGCTCCTGCGCGAGCTGCACTGGCTGCCTGTGGCCTTTCGGGTGCGCTTCAAGGTGTTGATTACCATCTTTAAAGCGCTCCATGGCACGGGACCTAGTTATCTGCGGGATCGTATCCTGCCCCATACATCCCTTCGACCGATTCGCTCCCACAGAGAGGAACTTCTCCGGGTGCCATCCACTAGGCAATGCCAGCGGGCGACGCCCAGGGGAAGGGCCTTCTCTGTGGTGGGCCCAACTCTCTGGAACGACCTACCCCCCGAACTCAGAACAACCACGGACCTCCGCTCCTTCCACCAAAAGCTAAAGACCCACTTCTTCCATCAGGCCGGCTTGGCCTAATCTATCTCACCAGCCTTTAGTCTGAATATTTAAACTGTTTTAATTGGGTTTTTAAGGGGTTTAGTTTTTAAGGATGTTAGGCTTTTAACGCAGTTGGTTTAATTCGATTTTATATATTTATAATGGGTCTATGTATATATGTTTTTTAATTTCCTGTGCACCGCCTCGAGTCCCTTTGGGGAGAGGGAGCGGTCTACAAATTAAACTGATTGATTGATTGACTCTGGATATCATATATAGGGTTAGGGGGAAGGAGAAGTGGGGGTGGGGGGAGAAACCACTTTTAAAGGGGGAGGGGAGAGAAAAGGACTCCCTCTGTTTTCGGTATAGACAGGACTAGAATAGATCTTTGTCTGGGACCAATTTTATCAAAGATTGCAGAGAAAAACCCTGTTTGGAAAGAATTTCCTATGAACCAGCTGTTGTGCCTGCCGTTTTTTACCCAAATGATAGAAAATTGAGCAATTTATAGCTGTGAGAAGAGCATAAATTCCTTAGGGCCTCCTCCTGACTGGATTGAATTGTCTCTCTGAATATATGTGAGAATCTGGATATGAAAAAAGATGTTTTATAACAGAGAGTCAGACATGAATGGAGCAGCGTATTAGCAATAGCAGAAGGAAAGGGGCAAAGAGATGGAGCCCCTGCTGGAAAGCTGGAGCTGTTGTTATAACCGTCCTAAACCTCCAGCTAGCTTCTCCTAACACACAGGCTGAGCCCCAGATTAGGGAAAGGTACATTAGGAATTTGCCATACCCTTTCAGAAGAAGCTGATCTAACAAAGTAGGACCTTTAAACCAGATTGCTTGGCCCATTGGAAAGAATGTGCTGCGACATAGGTACAAGTCCTCGACCTGCAACTATAATTGAGTCCAGCATTACAGTCCCAAGTCACGCCAGTTGTTAAGTGTTACCACGTGACCGCGCCCAATTTTACAACCTTTTGTTTTGCTTTGGTCATTAATCAAGTTGTTAAACGAATGCCATGGTTGCTAAGCGAGCCCATTTGACCCAATGGGCATTTTTGTTGTTGTTGTTGAAAACTGGAAGTAAATACTGGAAATGTACAAAAAAACATGGTCAGGTGACCGTGGGATGATGGAAACAGCCATAAATGCGAGCCAGTTGCCAAGTGCTCATAATGCAATCATGTGGCCATATGGGAGGGGAGGTATGTGGTTGTCAGAACCCCAGGAACCAGATTGTAAGTACCTTTTGGGCGGGAATTTAGTATAACTTCAAATGGGGCCACTGTCGTTAAGTGAAACTATCTGTATTTATATCAGTGTTATTCTTTTATTTTGAAGGCAAGTGCTGGGTTTTTTTGTTTCAAGTTACAAACGTATCTGTGTACATGCCTATGCGTCTTCACAGCCCCCTTGGTTTGACCCTCCACAATTTTCCACTTAGGACAATTAATTGCCCATCCCCAGTGGTGGGAGCCATCATTTCTTTTGGATCTTTGGCCTGCCACACTTTCTACTATTCTACTATGCATTTTCTATTGTGGGAAAATGGGAGGGGGGATTGTACAGAGTTACATGATATGTAGCTATAACAAAATCCTTTCTAGAAAGCCAAGGTCATCCTTTGTCTTTGCACCTCTGCACCTGACCGGAATTAGATGGGTGGAACTGCCAGCATGGCAGTGGAAGATTGGACCATGTGATGGACTTGTGGGTGTGGGGGCAAGATCGTGAAGTTTCAACTGGGTGGGAAAACCGGGAAGCCATCAGATTCGGGTTTTCCCAGATGTGCCAACATGGCTCTCTTAATAAATTGGAACTTTGAGGAATCCTTTGCCTCGGACCCTGACTTACTTTCGGATGCTATTTGGAACCCTGACAACTGGTTTAATAACCAGTTTGGGGATTGCGCGCTTTGCATGCACACACAGTTTTTTAGAAAACTTGCCTTCCGCATTACTGCTGGGGAGGAAAAAAGGTGATGTGTGGCAATCCACTCTGCCGCACGACTCAGCTGAGAAGATATAGGTCAGTAAAGCACAGGGGCAGGTGGGTGGGCCCACTTGATTGTGGGAGCGAACCGGTTCACTTCCAGCTGATGTTCGGAGCTACCAGTTCGCCTGAACCAGTCCAAATCTGTAGAATCCTACCCGTGTTCCTAGTCATCAGCCATAGCTCTGAGGAATGGAGTTCCATGATCTTCGCATGGGATCCCCAAGGAAAGCATTAAGATCTCTTATGAGATTTGCTCTGCTGGAGCACACTGAAGCCTGGTGGACACATAGCAGCCAAATAGGTGCATGATGGAAGTTCATCAGCATGGATAGAAAGGGATGGTTCTTATCCCTGGATGGTCATTTAGCAGCTGATAGTTTACATGTGTTGCTGGTTTTTCAGGAGGTACTTAACGTAAGGTGACCAGATTTTAACATTGGTAAAGCGGGACACCATTGACCGGGGGGGAGGGGGGTGTTCTTGATTAAAAATTTGGTCTATGAAATAAATAAATAAATTACTTACCTAAATTATCTGAATAGCTGATTTGTTGACATCACTTGTTTAACTAGCACTAGCACCATCCTATTAATTTCTTATTTGGCTAATTAGATTTAAAATTCAAAATTTAAAGTAAAGACCAGTTGTGGCCCTAAAGGACCGGGTTTCCGGCTTGTTTAGGCACGGGGAAGCCCTTGTGGTCTTGCCCCTGCTCAGGGCCTCGGAGTCCTGTTCCAGTCCCCGGTCAGTGGGGGTGTCAGGCTCTTCCTGCAGCTTCGGTAGGAGCTGTCTTCGTCCCGGAATGCCTCCAACCGTCTCGCCGCACCGCGGAAGATCGCTGGAGCATTCTGAGCAGCACCGCTGACTCTATGGCTCTTGGAAGTGCCGCGCGGATTCTGAGGCCTCTCTGAGGCTCTTTGAAGCGCCGCGTGGCTTCAGCAGCGCCTCTGCGACTGAAGCGCCGCGCGGCTTTCTACATCATCTACAAGGCCCTTTGAAGCGCCGCGCAACTCCTGCTGCTTGTCTCAGGTGCCCGGGGCCTGTCGAGAAGGGCGTGCCCGCGGTGCGAAGGCATCGAATGCCACGCGAAGATCTTTGAGCACCCGTCCCATCTGGCTCGTCAGAGCCTCAGAGGCATTGGTGCGCACCTTCCCTCAAAGGCAGTTTTCCCTGAGGCAGCGATCGGGCCATTTAGCCGCTAGCGGCGGAGATCACTTCAGGGCCTGCTTAGGGCGCCATTTTGAGGACTCACATGGTGTCTGCCATTTTGAGGGTTCGGCCTGCACACAACCACAAATCGAGGCCGGCGGGCATGTCCATTTGTCGTGCATTTTTTCCAAAAATCGGGACTTTTTAAAAACGCCGTGGGATGCAGGACAAATTGTTAAAAATCGGGACTGTCCCACCAAAAGCGGGACATCTGGTCACCTTAATTTAACAGCAGACAGAACTAGTTCCCATTGATAAACTGATATGCCACTAATTTTTTCATCCCTAGATTAAACCAGTCAATACAAGTAGGCCTCGCTTAACCAAGTAGGCCTCACTTAACAACCAAATTGAGCCCAGAATTTCCATGGTAAGCTATTGTGCTCGTTAAGCAGGTCATCGTGTGACCTGGCCTGATTTTATGACTGTTTTTATGTTAGCCGCAAAACATGTCACACAAGTCCAGGCAATAGTCCTTCAAAGAGTTAATTCCAGTAACATACCTTATCTGTTCATTGTGATAATTGCCAGGCCGTGAGCTCCCAGCCGCAAAGCTGCAAGTTAAGTTCTGGGAAGCAGTCGCTGAGGCATGAAACACAATGAGCCAAATCTTCAGAAATCCAAACTGTTGTCTCCTATGACCACCACTCCCCCTTTCCTTCTATTTATTCCCCAGTCAGGGAGAGGCCATTCAGCATCCACATGTGCCTTGCTTCCTGAGTCGACTCCTTGGCCTCCATTGTTCACCTCTCCTAACTGCTCTGCACATATGTGCATCTGGAACAGGCCCCAGCTGTTCTTCCTCCTCACTCATATCAGCCTCCAAAGGCAGCTGCCTCTATGTTGGCTGGGAAATGCCAGACTCTATCTCTACGTCCGACACAGAGTCTTCCCCAGACTCCAGAGCTGGCCCAAGTTCCTCCCTAACCTCCTCATCGTATGAGCCAGCTGCCAGCTCTGCTGGGCAGCTGGCAGGCCACAACATTTAGATAACATCTTTCTGGAGGCAGAGTGTTCTGCTTCACCAACATAATTGGTTATATGGAACTGGTGAAGTCAACCTCTGTCCCTGCTTCCCAAGCCCAGCCAGCTTCTATGACAGCGAAGGTGCTCTTTCTTTCTTTCTTTCTTTCTTTCTTTCTTTCTTTCTTTCTTTCTTTCTTTCTTTCTTCCTTCCTTCCTTTCCTTTCCTTTCCTTTCTTACTTTCTGCCTTCCTTTCCTTTCCTTCTTTCCAAGAGGCAACTAGACTTTCTGGTTTTTCTTTGAAGATGTTTCACTTCTCATCCAAGAAGCAAAATGTCTTCAAAGAAAAACCAGAAAGACCAGTTGCCTTTTGGGGGTGGGGGTGGGAAGCTGGGATAACCATGAACTGGATGGCCGAGAATCTCCATAGACTTCTATGCCAGCAGAAAAAAAAGATCCCATAGTAGATGTGGCCTCAATATTACACAGCAATCTTGTCCTTGGGCTGGAAGTTCCCAGTCCCTCCGATATATTTCAGTGTTTCCTTGGTAGAAACGTTCAGTCCAAGCAATATATTATTATGGCAAGCTGCATGGGTCCACCCACCACATTTCCTTGGTTAAGGTCAATTAAAAATATATGTGGTGTGGCCTCATTCCATGAGCAGTACAGCAGGGAAAAGGACCTGGAAGCCCATCGTGATTTCATGCCAGCTGGGAAGGCATAGGAGTGGGTACAGGTTGGCACGGAGCTTAAGCCATCAGTGCTGAGCCCAGGGAGGAAGCAAATTCAAAGCAATGGGGGATCTAAACTCCTCGTGGATGATGTTCGGATGTTCGATGAGCAATATAAAACATATAAAAAGCTCTAGCTCGGCACACATTTACTGAAAGTTATAAAATAAAAACCCTTCCAATTTACAGGGGGAAACGGTAAATTACCTGCAACATTTTACAGAGTTAGCAGACACCTTGAGCAGGGATGGCAAAGAGCGGGGATGAGAAGGCTCAAAGATTTGTTTCTTTAAAAATGAATGGAGTGTTGGGGAATGTTTTCCCCCTTACTCTTCTGATTTAATAAAAAAAAAACCCTAATCATAAGTCAGAAGCATAAATACTGAAGATGACAGCTCCCTTAGTTTATGGTTACAAACAGATAAGGAGATAAATGGAGATATATGGGGCCCTTTTTAGAATAAAGAGCAAGCAAGGGGCTGTAAAATTCAGTGAAACGTCAACCATTCGCCCTGTGAAAGGTAGGAGGGAGACAGACTAGGTGTAAAAAAAAGGAGTCCCTAAAGGAGGAGAAGAGCTCAGTGGCTCAGTGGCTAAGATGCTGAGCTTGTAGATTAGAAAGGTCGGCAGCTTGGCGGTTCGAATCCCTAGCGCCATGTAACGGAGTGAGCTCCCGTTACTTGCCCCAGCTTCTGCTTACCTAGCCGTTCGAAAGCACATAAAAATGCAAGTAGAAAAACAGGGGCCACCTTTGGTGGGAACAGCATTCCATGTGCCTTTGGTGTTCAGTCATGCGGCCACATGACCACGGAGATGTCTTTGGACAGCGCTGGATCTTCAGCTTTGAAAGAGAGATGAGCACTGCCCCCCTAGAATCGGGAATGACTAGGACATATGTGTGAGGGGAATCTTTACCTTTACCTTAAAGGAGGAGAATGATAGAACAATCTCACCCAGTTTGGCTTGAGTTTATTAAAGAGAAGGTTTAAAACAGGGAAGGAAGGAACGCCTGAGGGCCTATATCTGTGCACCCACCAACTGGAGATCTGGTGGAGGAAGAGGGCTCAGAAAAAGCCAAGACACCCTCCAGTGAAGTTTAATTCTGCTGATTATATGGGCATCACTCCTGTAGTTTTCTTGATCCTCTTAGAGAAGTTGTTTGTCACAGAATATCCTTCCACAAAGGATATTCTCCAAGATGATTAGACTAAAACATATGAGGAACGGTTGCAGGAATTGGGTATGTCTAGTTTAATGAAAAGAAGGACAAGGGGAGACATGATAGCAGTGTCTCAATGTCTAAGGATTTGCCACAAAGAAGAGGGAACCAAGCTTTTCTCCAAAGCACCTGAGGACAGGACAGGAAGCAGTGGGTGGAAACTAATCAAGAAGAGAACTAACCTAGAACCTGACTGTCAACAACTCTGGGTTCAGAACCAGTGTCACATGCGGAATAGTGTAATTCACTGGACAGTAGATATGTTGCTGTAAACCACAAACAGACTCTAAAACAGTGATAGTAAGAAAATAAATAGTCTTTACTTTGTAGCAACTAAAATGCTTCTTCCGACTAACTTCTCAAACAAATAACAGTCCAACACCAAACACAGAGTTATCTCACAGTGATGCAAAACAATACTCCTTCTTCTTCTTCAACGGCAATCAGGAATACACAGGAATCACAAGGAATCGAACAGGGATCAGAAAAAGGAATGGGCTCTGATTCTGAGCTTCCTTTATGGTAGAGCTGATAATTACAGCCAATCAGATTATACTTAGTTCTTACAGCTACATAACTCCTTAAGAACATAGGCTCATATATATTGTCAACCCAATATAAGGCTGAATATCCTAACACTGACAGTGAGGACAATTAATCAGAGGAACAGCTTGGCTTTAGAAGTTGTGGGTACCCCAACACTGGAGGTTTTTAAGAAGAGACTGGACAGCCATTTGCCTGAAATGGTCTCCTGCCTGAGCAGGGAGTTGAACTAGAAAACCTCTAAGGTGCCTTCCCACTCGGTTATTCCGTTGTACTTGCTAACATCCCAGTCTCATCCTCAGCTTCTACGTCCATGCAAGGTCAAGTTACCAGCTGTGACATAGGAAAACAAAGACCCCTTTTCTCCTTATGCGTACTTGACATGGAGGAGCCTCATCTTCTTTTCTTCTGGTTACGTGTATGGAGATAAAGTCTTCTGCTCCAGCCTGCTGCTCCAATAGCAACGCCACAAATTGGGGAAATCACATGCTTCCAATCTGGTCGCTAGAAAGCTTTTGAAAAAAAAAAGGGGGGGGGAAAGCAAGGGAAAACAAAGGACAACCGCAATATGGTTTTTTATGAATTGCCTATACACATTCTGAAAAAAAAAAAAGGGAATTGCTGTGTCAAAAAAGGATACATTTGCATAAAATCTGCATATGCTTATCTATAATTCATGAATGCAAATTGTGAAATAATTACTATAATTTAAAGAGAAGTGCAATGCATCGCAGCATACTGAGGATATATAAAAACCACATGGCCTCTTGGGAAGCTAAGTCAGCACTGGAGTACCAAGTTCTACACATAAATCCTAGTGGAAGCAGTGAAGGAGCCACACACACCCTGTTGTTTCCACTTCTTCCGAGTTTCCAAGAGTTACTCTGTTGGCATAAGGGACCTTCTTCCATTTCCCATTAAGATATGGGAAGACATCCGGTTGTATCTTGCAAACATTTTGAGATCTAATGCAAGGAGTCGTTCTTACTGGTATTAGTTTTGTCTCTAGGTGCAAGATGTATTCTTTCACTATGTTGTGTGCATATGGACAAAACTGGTCAGTTGCATGCTTTGAATTTGGTTGCAGGTGATTTGAGGGGATGGTTAAAAAAAATCCTCTCTTCACCCATTTTCTTATCTTTAAACCAGAATTTAACGGAAGGTCCTTCAAGAGTATAGCTTTGGCAGCCATGCAGATAGGTGTGTTAATATAGATCCTGGGGTGGGATTCAGCTGGTTCGGACCAGTTCGGGCAAGCCGGATGCTAATTTTACATCTGGTTCACAGAACTAGTAGTTGAAAGGAATGGCTGGCCCTGCCCACCCCGCTCTGCCCATCCCGGAAGTCTCCACACAGCCCATTTTGGATGCCAGGTAAGTGCAGGGCCCATGCGAAGGCTCTGGGAGGGCGAAAAACGAGTCTCCTGGAAGTTCTGGAAGTCTGAAAATGGGCCTGTTTCCAGCCTCCGGAGCCTGGAGGGAGGCTGTTTTTGCCCTCCCGGAGGCTTGAGCAAACTGTGCGATTCACTTAACTGCAACCATGGCTAAAAACATCATAAAATTGAGTGCAACATGTTTAATGACCACTTTGCTTAAACAATGGAATTATAGTCCCAATTGTGGTCATAAATTGAGGACTACCTAAACAGTATACTGTGTATTAAAAATGGTGTGTATTGTACAAAATCTAAGGACAGCTGTGCTGTTCTCAACCTACTGATTCATTGCAAATTACTCAGACAAAATAGAAATGGACAAGTGGTAGAAAGAAAACAAGAATTAAAAAGGGAGGCAATGGGAAGAATACAAGTGGAATAAAAGGGAATAGAAGAATGGAAAGATATGAAGAATTACAGATTGACTGGGCACAAAGACTAATATTATAAGTCAGAAAAGTAGTCTGAAAGTTAAGGAAGGATAAGGATAAAATGGTGTGGATTTGGGTAAAGGTAGATTTGAAGACAGTTACATACTCATATGAGGAAGAGCAAGATTTTTTTTAAAAAGCAATTTTTTAATTATTATTTAATATATGCCATCCATCCACCCATTGCTTTATAAAACCCTAGTAAGAGCACTACTACAAAAAAGATGTTGAGACTTTGGAAAAAGTTCAGAGAAGAGCAACTAAGATTATCAAAGGCCTGGAGACTAAAAAATATGAAGAACGGCTGCAGGTTTTGGGTTTGGCTAGTCTAAAGAAAAGAAGAATTAGAGGTGACATGATAGTCATATTCCAGTATCTGAGGGGCTGCCACAAAGAGAAGGGGGTCAGGTTTTTCTCCAAAGCACCAGAGAGCAGAACAAGAAACAATGGTTGGAAACTAATTAAAGAGAGAAGCAACCTGGAATTAAGGCAAAACTTCCTAACAATGAGGACAATTAACCAGTGGAACAGTTTGCCTTCAGAGATCATGGGCGCTCCATCACTGGAGGTTTTTAAGAGGAGATTAGACAGTCACTTGCCTAAGCCGGGAGCTGGACTAGAAGACCTCCAAGATTCTATTCTATTCTATTCTATTCTATTCTATTCTATTCTATTGCAGTTTACACCAGATATACCAAAGTAAAAACCAGAATCTCTCTTTCTCTTCCCCACTCTGAAATAAATTCTACATCAGAAAAGAACTCTCCCAAGCATTCCAGTGGCCAACTATTTGTATCACAAAGCCCAACACATACACACACACACACACACACACAACAATCTCTCCCGCACTGTAGCTTTGTTCATATATGGAAAGAAAGCTGCAATGTGTAAGATTCAGCTGAGGTTAAAAAAAAAAAAGAAAACATCAGGAGTCTCTTAGCATCTCCAAATCGTCTTCAAATCCCTCTGAATAGAAACCCTTCCAGGATTCATACGTATGTAAAGATTATGGATGGCCATCGCATATGGATTTGTAAAGGGCACGTAGCATGATCAGAAGAAATATACCCAAACCCAGTTTGATACAAATGCTCTTCTCCTGCTAATGCTTTATAAAGACATACCACAGTCTCTCCTATCATTTTGCTGAAAAGCAGTTCATCTCCTTAATTCCTCGACATGTTGCAAAGTCGTTTACACATTCCTCTTTGGTGAGATTCAGATTTCCCTAACTATCATTGCCAGGAGAGGAGTTACCTGGAATGTGTCAGAGGTCGATTATCATTTATCATGTCAGCTGTTCCCCAGGAATGTCTCCTTGGAAAGAGCTGGACATAACCTGAGTGCTTATCAGAAGCCTCCAGTCCAGGTGCCTCATAAGAGGTGCCTATAACATGGCATTTGGCAATAAGTCCGTTGCTATCCTCTCCGGTCGTCAGTGAGTCTCTGTGTTAATACAGCAGGCTTCTGTAGTCTGTGTAGAAAGAATTTTCAGAGACTGAAAATTCCATCTGGAAGTTATGGTTGAACCAAAAGGAAAGAAGGTCTCTAACTTCCACGATTAGTTAAACCAAGCTGTTCCAGAGGTTAATTGTTCTAACTGTCAGGAAATTTCTCCTTAGTTCTAAGTTGCTTCTCTCCTTGATTAGTTTCCACCCATTGCTTCTTGTCCTGCCCCCAGGTGCCTTGGAGAATAGTTTGACTCCCTCTTCTTTGTGGCACCCTCTGAGATATCGGAACACTGCTATCATGTCTCCCCTGGTCCTTCTCTTCATCAAACTAGACATACCCAGTTCCTGCAACCGTTCTTCATATGTTTTAGCCTCCAGTCCCCTAATCATCTTTGTTGCTCTTCTCTGCACTTTTTCCAGAGTCTCCACGTCTTTTCTACATCGTGGCGACCAAAACTGTATGCAGTATTCCAAGTGTGGCCTTATCAAGGCATTATAAAGTGGTATTAACACTTCACGTGATCTAGATTCTATCCCTCTGTTTATGCAGCCTAGAACTGTGTTGGCTTTTTTTTATAAAAGTGTACGAGAGCACAGAAGTACTCCCTTGTGCTATACGTTACCCACCCTGGTGATTCGGTGTCTGATTTTAATGACAAAATTAATGTAGGACTGCCTGATGCCCTAGTTGGACAAGACTAATGACTATAGAGCAAAACAGATTGGTCACGAACTTACTTATTTCTGCCACTGCATTAACATTCAGCTCACCCAGAAAACAAAATGCAAATCTCTTTAAGTTACAGCTCTTTTTACAGTCCAGCTGGGCTACTTCAAATCTGGATGGTGGTGGAAAGCCACAGAGGTCAACTTTTTATGCGTTGGAGGTCAGTTTCTCTGGACAAGCTCTTAAGTTCTGCACACTCAGGTTCACATTAAGGGGCACCACCAGAGGAGTGGGCAGAAAGTGGCAGTGGGTTTTGCATTGGCAAGAGAAAAGCTCACAAAGCCAATCCTTTCCTTGAGACAAAGTTGCTCCATTGACAAATCACATGCTGTTGAAATAAGAAACATTACAGGCAGCCCTCAACTTATGGCCCCAACGGAGCCCCAGATTTCTCTTGCTAAACGAGACATTTGTTAAGTGAGATTTGCTTCATTTTACGATGTTTCTTGCCACAGTTGTTAAGTGAATCCCTGCAGTTGTTAAGATGGTAACATGGTTGTTAAGAGAATCTGGCTTCCCCACTGAGTTTTCTTGTCAGGAAGATCAGGTGATCTGTGGTGGGATTAAAAAATGTTTACTACCAGTTCTGTGGGTGTGGCTTGGTGGGCATGGCTTGGTAGGCGTGGCAGGGGAAGGATACTGCAAAATCCCCATTCCCTCCTGATCAGCTGGGACTTGGGAAGCAGAGAATAGCCTTCCCTTTGGAATGAGGTACCCCTGGAGTTTCGCATAATTCCCAACCTCCCGTCCTTCCAGCGCGCCCCAAAAAGCTGGCTTTTTCAGCTAGCCGGCCTGGCCGGAACAAAATAATATAATAATACAATACAATAGCAGAGTTGGAAGGGACCTTGGAGGTCATCTAGTCCAACACCCTGCCTAGGCAGGAAGCCCTATACCGTTTCAGACAAATGGCTATCCAACATCTTCTTAAAGACTTGCAGTGTTGGGACATTCACAACTTCTGGAGGCAAGCTGTTCCACTGATTAATTGTTCTAACTGTCAGGAAATTTCTCCTCAGTTCTAAGTTGCTTCTCTCCTTGATTAGTTTCCACCCATTGCTTCTTGTTCTTCCCTCAGGTGCTTTGGAGAATAGTTTGACTCCCTCTTCTTTGTGGCAACCCCTGAGATATTGGAACACTGCTATCATGTCTGCCCTAGTCCTTCTTCTTATTAAACTAGACATGACCAGTTCCTGAAACCGTTCTTCATATGTTTTACTCTCTAGTCCCCTAATCATCTTTTTTGCTCTTCTCTGCACTCTTTCTAGAGTCTCCACATCTTTTCTACATCGTGGCGACCAAAACTGAATGCCGTATTCCAAGCGTGGCCTTACCAAGGCATTATAAAGTGGTATTAACACTTCACGTGATCTTGATTCTATCCCTCTGTTTATGCAGCCTAGAACTATGTTGGCTTTTTTGGCAGTTGCTGCACACTGCTGACTCATATTTAAATGGTTGTCCACTAGGACTCCAAGATCCCTTTCATAGTTACTGCTATTGAGCAAAGTACCACCTATACTGTACCTGTGCATTTCATTTTTGTTGCCTAAATGTAAAACTTTACTCTTTTTGCCATTGAATTTCATTTTATTAGATAGTGCCCAATGTTCAAGTTTGTCAAGATCCTTCTGTACCCTCCAGAAGCCTATCTTCTGGACTGTTGGCTATTCCTGCCAGCTTGGTGTCGTCTGCAAATTTGATGAGTTCCCCATTTATTCCCTCATCCAAATCATTGATGAAGATGTTGAAGAGTACTGGGCCTAAAACAGAGCCTTGTGGTGCTCCACTGCATACTTCCCTCCATGTAGATGCAGTTCCATTGAGGACTACACGTTGAGTGCGGTTGGTCAGCCAGTTACGAATCCATCTGGTGGTGATGCTGTCTAACTCACATTCTTCTACTTTATCTAGTAGTAGGTTATGGTCTACCTTGTCAAATGCCTTACTGAAGTCCAAGTAAACTATATCGACGGCATTCCTCTGGTCCACTAATTTTGTCACATTATCAAAGAATGCAATAAAATTAGTCTGGCATGATCTGTTTTTGACAAAACCATGTTGGCTTTTGGTTATTATTTTGTTTGCTTCTAGGTGTTCACTAATTCATTGCTTGATTATTTTTTTCCAGAATCTTTCCTGGTATTGAGGTCAGGCTGATTGGTCTGTAGTTTCCTGGATCTATCTTTTTTTCCTTTTTTGAAGATGGGAACCACTTCAGCTCTTTTCCAGTCCTCTGGTAGTTCCCCGGTGTTCCAGGATCTCTGAAAGATATAGTTCAGTGGTTCTGAGATCTCATCTGCCAGTTCCTTCAGAACCCTAGGGTGTAATCCATCTGGTCCTGGTGATTTGAACTCATCTAGGGTAGACAGGTGCTCACTTACTATTTTCTTCCCTATTTCAATTTGTGTTCCTAATCTGATTTTTGTGGTGCTGTTTTTGATAGATTGGACTGTTTTATCCCTTTGTGTAAATATAGATGTAAAAAATGAGTTAAATAGTTCTGCTTTCTCCCTGTTGCTTGTCACCTTCTTGCCACTTTCTCCCAGCAATGGACCAATTGTTTCTTTATCTTTTTTCTTGTTTTTAATATGTTGGAAGAAGCTTTTTTTGTTATTTTTTACTTTTGTGGCAAGCCTTTCTTCGTGAGCCTTAGCTTTCCTCACTTCTTTACAGGCTTGGGCTATTTGCTGATATTTTGCCTTAGTTATGTCCCCCTCTTTCCACTTTTTATACTTATCTTTTTTGTCTTTCAATTTGTCATAGAGTTCTTTATGCAGCCATGCCGGTTTCTTTTGGGAGCTGTTATTTTTGTTCTTCATTGGTATTGTGCTAGACTGGGCTTTTGTAATCTCATTTTTCAAAATTTCCCAAGCTTCCTGAGTTGTTTTCCCCTTGAGGATTCTCATCATGGAATTTTTCCCAAGCTCTCTCTAAGTTTATTGAAATTAGCTCTCTTAAAGTCCAAGATTCTAGTTTTTGTTCTACTACTTGCGTTTGCATAATGTTGAATTCCAATATTGCATGGTCACTTGCCCACAGGGCTCCTGTGACTTCAACACCTTCTATCATTTCCTCTCTGTTAGTGAGAATTAAGTCCAACATGGCTGATCCCCTTGTTCCCTTCTCTACCTTTTGGGAAACAAAGTTGTCTGCTAGGTTTGTTAGGAACCCTGTTGGATCTTCCACTTGGTGC
Source organism: Rhabdophis nuchalis (assembly GCA_039707465.1). Classification (NCBI taxonomy): domain Eukaryota; kingdom Metazoa; phylum Chordata; class Lepidosauria; order Squamata; family Natricidae; genus Rhabdophis; species Rhabdophis nuchalis. Next base: position 161,889,645 of record CM077646.1, on the reverse strand, counting down.
AGAGTTTGTTTCCCAGTTGATGTCAGGGTAGTTAAAATCCCCCACTACTCTTGTGGTGTGCTTCCTACATACCTTGGTTAGCTGACTAGCAAAAAGTTCATCTACTTCCTCTGCTTGGTTGGGTGGCCAGTATAGTGTAGTATAGACCTATGGCAATGTCATTTCCCCCCCAACTTTTAATATTGACTCAAATGCATTCAAGATAGTTCACATCGTTGTTGTGCTCTATTTCTGTAGAGATGTAGTTATTTCTTATATATAATGCAACTCCACCTCCTCTTTTATTTGGTCTATTTCTTTTAAATAATTTAAATCCTTCTAGCTGTATGTTCCATTTGTCAGTTTCATCCCACCAAGTTTCTGTAATGGCAACAATATCGTATCTACCCTCTTTTACTTGAATTTCTAATTCACCCAGTTTATTCCTCATACTCTGTGCATTGGTGTATAGACATTTGAGTCCATTTTGATTGACCCTGTGTTTACTGTCTACATAACTTGCGTTATGCCTTCCCCTATTTTCTTCCCCTAGTTATAACTTCCCCTATTTTCTTACCATTTGTATGATTCACGCATGTGGTTTGGCACTCACTATTAAATGCTTGATTTTGCTTGACAGCAGGAGTGATAATCTTACCCGCAGAAACATCTGTGTTACATGCACTGATAACCCTATGAATTTTAGATTGCTGGGGACAGACATGTTCTGTATCAGTTAGTTCTCTGTCCCCGCTGTTCAGTTTAAATGTTTATCCAGAAAATCTGTGAATTTAATGCCAAGTAACTCAGTCCCTTTCTTGGATGGGTGCAAACCATCTCTTTTGTACAGATTTTCATTGGACCAGCTGCAGGCATCATGACTAATAAAACCAAAGCCTTCCCTTTTACACTACTTAATTTTAATTCCAAATTTAATTTATTTTATATCATGTGTAAATTGTTAATTAATTTATTGCTTATTGGATTCTTTATTTAATCAAAATTATTTAATTTTGTACTATGTGTTTCTTATGTTGTAAGCCACCCTGAGTCCTTTGGGAGAAGGGCGGCATATAAATCCAATAAACAAACAAACAAACAATAAACAAATGGGGGCGGGGCCAGTCAGAAGTGGTATTTAATGGTTCTCTGAATTATTCGAAATTTCCACTACTGGTTCTCCAAAACTGGTCAGAACCTGCTGGATACCACCTCTGAGTCAGGACCCCAGGACACTGCTACCGTCATAAATATTTGCCAGTTGCTAAGCATGTGAATTTTGATCATGGGGATGTTGCAATGGTCATAACTATGAAAAATGGGCACTAAATGAACTATTGGAAGTTGAGGACTACCTGTAGAACATAGAAATACCACATAAGGAATCAGTATGAAAAATAGGTTTCTTAAAAGTCAGTGGACATTTCAACTCTGAGCTGCAAATATTCTCCTTTATGGTAATTTATGTTGTTAGCGAAGCTGATGTAGTTCATCATTTCTTAATGTAATGTAAAATAATAGAAGGTGAAGTTTTTTCTCCTTGGTTTTGTTGCTAAGTAAAAAAAACACCAAGATTTTACTATCTTCAACTTCCTTTTGCTTTAAAGGGCTGTGAAAGTTGTAAATGCAATGATTGGTTTGCAAAGTTACCTTTTCATCATTGTAACTGTGAATGGTTGCTAAGTGGGTCTTTCACTAAATGAGGACTATCTGTAGCAAAGGCGGTATTCAGCAGGTTCTGACCAGTTCTGGAGAACCGGTAGAAGAAATTTTGAATAGTTTGGAGAACCAGTAAATACCAACTCTGACTGGCCCCACCCCCATCTGTTCTCTGCCTCCCGAGTCCCAGCTGATTGGTAAGGAATAGGGATTTTGCAGTAACCTTCCCCTGGAGAGGGGAGGGAATGGAGATTTTACAGTATCCCTCCCCTGCCACGCCCACCAAGCCACGCCCACAGAACCGGTAGTAAATAATTTGAATCCCACCACTGATCTGTAGTAATATTCAATGGGTTTGGAAAGAGCACAATAAATGTCTTGTTTAAGAAAAGTCTTGGGTTTTTTGTTTTTGTTTTGTGGGACATGGAGAATAGACTACATGAAGGCATCCTTAAAAGGTTTTGTAATATCTTTCAAATATATAATTTCTGCATCAGGGGTACAAAACATTTGACATTTCAGGGCTGTCGTTCAAGAAATTGGTGGGTCTCGGAGAAAACTAAATATAATTTAATTTAACATTCACTAACACACACAAACCTTGATTGTAGTTAATAGAATCAGCGCATTAAATACTTTCCCCCTTCTCAGTCAAATTCGATTTTCAGTTTTGTGACAACTTTCCAGGATCACACATTCCTGGGCAGTGGTGGGATTTAAACATTTTACCACCGGTTCTGTGGTTGTGGCTTGGTGGACATGGTGTGGCTTGGTGGGCATGGCAGGGGAAGGATACTGTAATATCCCCATTCCCTCCTGATCAGCTGGGACTTGGGAGGCAGAGAATAGATGGGGGCTTATACTTATATACTGCTTTACAGTGCTTTACAGCCCTCTCTAAGTGGTTTACAGAGTCAGCATATTGCTCCCCCTCCCCACCAACAATCTGGGTCCTCATTTTACCCACCTCGGATGGATGGAAGATTGAGTCAACCTTGTGCCGGTCAGGATCGAACTGCTGGCAGTCGACAGAATAAGCCTGCAATACTGCATTCTAACCACTGCACCCCCACTGCAATGCGTATGACATGGTTCAAAATCCTGATCCATAACAATGGCTCTGTTAATGGTATTTTCATTGATAAGCCATCTTCATTGCATTAGCTAGGCTTGCTATTAATTGCCTGGTTAAGCTGGAAAGCTGCTGCATAAGACCCCAGAGGAAGGAGATGGATTTGTTTCTGTAGCAGAAAAGTCCAATCTGTTTGAGTCAGTATCCGCCCTCCTCCTCCTTAGCTGGAACCAATCGAGCTGTGGACTCCTCCTCTAAGAGGGAATGAACTTTTTCTGACATTCTGGAGACTTTTATGAGCTTCCCCATCCCACCCTGGTCACAGCTGAAAAGGTTGTTGTTCTGCATAACAAAAAAAAGGAAAAACACATTGGGAAAAGACCAAATGACCTTTCCAACCAGCCCTGCTGAGGATCAGCACTATTTGATCCCCTTGGATAGAGAAAAATAAATAACTGCAAGCCTCAGAGAGGAGAGATGGCGAGAGCTACCCTCCGTTTTTGGCCAGTCAATGTCATCACTTGGGCTGTCTCGTTTGCGGAGAAAACCTAGCAGAGGGAACATAAACAACCGTTCGCTCTGCCTCTCCTGGTTCTGGAACCGAGCCTGGCCAAAGGAGAAATACTTTAGTCTAATGAAGAAAACAGTTTTCTTGGCAGCCCTGCACAGCTTTCTGGGGGGAAAATTGTCTGAAGGCTGCTATAAAAAAGCACACACTGCACACTCCTGCCCCAGACCGGAATAATGGTTCGCTGCAAACCTTTTACCATTAATATATGTTCTTTTTTCTTTTTTTTTTAATTGCAATTTCAACAGGAGGCTAAAATTGTTTATGAAAATTGGAGATACCATTCTAGCACTTGACTAATATACTAAAAATATACAGCCAAGAAAGTCTTGTCAATTCTAGATGGCCATTACCAAACGTAAATGAGGGGGAGGCGACGAGGGGACACATAGCTTATTCCAGGGATGTCAAACTCGATTTCATTGAGGGCTGCATCAGGGTTCTGTTTGAACTCAGGGCGCCAGGGTGGGCGTGGCTAGAATGGGCATGGCTAGCTCGACATCACTCATGTCAGGGACACTAGTGGTGGCCCAAGCATTCTGCCAGCGAAAACGGGCTCTCAAGCTCCATTTTTGGCTGCCACGGTGTCCTGCAGCCCTCTACCACTGAAAACACAGCTTGGGAGGACTGCCCACTGCCGTCTGTTTTTGTGGCAGAGGCACCACTGGCTGGTCCTTCGCTGTTTCCAGGGCAGCCCTGCAGGCCAGATATAAGCACCCCATGGGCCAAATCTGGCCCGCGGGCCTTGAGTTTGATACCCCTGGCTTATTAATTCATTCATTCATGCATGCATGCATGCATTTATAAAATTTATTGGCCACCCATGTAACCATAGGGTAACTCTGGGCAGTTTACAGTTACTTCTATGCTAAAACATAAAAAGCTAAAAGCAAACATTAAAACCAAAGACACAAGGGGAGGGTGGGGGCAGAGTGGGTGTAGTGGGTGGGATCATTATTACTCCATCAACCACCGCCTTTGCATTGTTCCCCTATGTTTTACTACCAGTTCTTGGGCATGTCTTTGTGGGCATGGCGTGGCTTTGTGGGTGTGACTTTGTGGGTGTGGCAGGGGAAGGATGCTGCAAAATCCCCATTCCCTCCCCATCCCACTATCCTGCTTTCCAGCTCTGTTCTCCTGTTCAGGGCAACAAAAGATCAGCTGGGAGACTTGGAGGGAGTGGGGGCAGGGCCAGCCTATTTGCCGGAAAGTCAACATTTCCACTTCCTGTTCTCTGGAACCTATCAGAACTGGCTGAATACCCCCTCTGATCTGGTGGGATGGACAGATGAAATCAGGAAAAGCTTGTGGGACAACTTTGAACAAAGTCTAATTCCTAGTCATACATACTGGTAGTATTCAACTTATGGCCACAATGGAGCTCAAAATTTCTGATGCTCAGCAAGACAATGGAAAATGGAGTGGCATCCATTTTATGATTTTTTTTGTTTTGCCACAATTGTTAAGCAACTCCCTGTATTTGTTAAATGAATAGGTTTACCCTATTGAGTTTGCTTCTTGGAAGGCAGCTGGGAAGATTATAGATGGTGATCCCATGAACCCAGGAGAGTGTAACTGTGATAAATACATGCCAGTTGCCAAGCAACTGAATGTTGATCACGTGACCATGGGGATGCTATAATGGTAGCAATAGCAATAGCACTTAGATTTTATATATCACTTCACAGTGCTTTTACAGCCCTCTCTAAGCGGTTTACAAAGTCAGCATATCGCCGCCAACAATCTGGATCCTCAGAAGGATGGAAAGTTGAGTCAACCTTGAGCCAGTGAGATTTGAGCTACCGAACTGCAGCTAAGCAGTCAGCTGAAGTAGTCTGCAGTACTGCACTCTAGCCACTGCGCCGAAATGTGTAAAAAAAAACCAAACTAACCCTAATTAAAATAATAGAAATTTAAATTTAAAAATTTAAATTTAAAAATTTAAAAATCATACTTTATGCCAGCCCAGCTTGTTGAAAGAGAAAGGTTTTGAGACCGTGGCGGAAGGTGCGTAAGTCAGGGATAGTTCTTAATTCCGGTAGTATGAAAACCAACCATAAGTCACTTTCTTCAGTGCTGTTGTAACTTTAACAGATTAACAGAGTTGGAAACAAATGGTTGTAAGTCGAGAACTCCCTGTATATACTTTTGATGCCACTCAAATCGTATATCTCTGCATATGGAAGGGCCGAGGCACAGGATTGCAACCTACAAACCTACATTGACTTTCTAACAACATAAGATAACAACATCAAGTGCTATTCAAGATCTCTGCATGGAGTTGTTCCATTATAGAAACACACCTGTAGAGCTGAATAAACATTCCTGGCCTATTTGTACAGCTGTGACAAGAATGTAATCATCATAATTCAAGCAAAAGTACCACAGTGTGGATTCAGTTTAAGGCATGGATCTGGAACTTAAGTGGAAAAGTGCAGCCCGTCTATTCGTAAGGATGGTTGTTAGAAGCTAGGTTACCTCCCTATATCTGTGAAGTCTCTGGAGGAAGCCCCAGCTCATGAAAAGTCAAATATCATGTTTAGACCATCCAGGTAAGAAAACCAATGGGATTCCAAAGATAATTGGGACTTTGGACTTTGTTATGGAGAAACAGACATTACGTCGATGGTGATTCTGGCCTGCATTTCCCATTTAGCAACAGAAACTAATGTTATGAAAAGACCTCAAAACTATGCCAGCAATACCACACTTGGAAATATATACCCAAGTTCAACAAGAGCTGGAAGTCTACCACCTGGAAAATAAATAGGGTTTCCTAGTGATTAGATATACAACATTGCTTGGAGGGGGGATCTATTTGTGTACACAGTATATATTATACTGTAATATTTCCCCGAAGCTGTAACGATTAACTCCCTTAGGGAGGTGCAGTCAGAGTCCAGGGGAGAGGTGAGGATTTTTATTTTTATGTCTTTATTTTTTTTAAAAAAGCTTCACTGTATTGTTTTCATTGTTCATTTTGTTTATTTGGGTGCTTGTATTATCTAGGGAGTTGTTTACTTAAAAATTACACTAAAGAGAGAAATGACGGCAAAATAGTTTGGGAATATCTGATATATACAGTATGTTTCAGGTGGGTATTTTTTCTTAAAGACCAAAGACTGACATGCACAAAGAATCAAGACCAATGTTTAGGTTGCAGCATAGAAATATTTATTCATGCCTATATATGAGAATATGGTAAACTGAAGTTCAACACTACATTGGCACCATATAAATGTCAATTGAATTCAGGTGGGTTTGGACTTTGAGCACTTATGGTAATGCAATGATTCCAAGCTGATTATGCATTTAACTCCGCTCCCAGCTCTTCCAGCTTTTTTCCTACAAAACCAGATTTGTTTCCCATCAATGAGATTGGCCCCACCACAGGGGCAGAGTGAAAGTGGCCCTGTTTCCCACAATGAACACTATGGCTGGAGAAGCTGGAACCTTCCAGATACTGTCCTTCATAGCTCTGAGCAAATGTAGAAGACTAAAACCCTTGCAAAATCCATTTGTCAAATGCTACAGTAGAGCGAAAATCGACACAATGGCCACTGGTGACTTTCCCACATGCCACCCTCCCTTTAACATTTTAAATAGATATATCATCACTCTCCAGTCTAAATAAATAAATCAGCATGTTTTCATCAAAGGCATGCCTTTTAATTTTTATTCTCTAGAACAGTGATGGAGAATCTTTTTTGGCTCACGTGCCATAAGCAGGATGTGAGAAAAATATCCCAGATATTTTCTGCATATATGACTTATGGCAAAAGGAAACAGCAGTTTAATAACATTAGCTAATGGATTCTCCCGGACATGAGAGAGAATAGAATCCAGGTACAGAGTTGCACCTTAAATACATGAATTGACGTATCACATGCATCATAACTTGAATACACAAAAGCAAAATTGCGTGCTCAAAACATAATGTGAAAAGTCCATGGAAAATTCCCAAATGTTCTAGGGCAGTGGTGTCCAAACTTTTTTCAAAGAGGGCCAGATTGGATGAAGTGAACATGGTGGAGGGCCGAACATTTTTCCGAACATTCTTTGAACCATTACAATTAAATGCAAATAAATTATTTTATGCCAAGTTAATTGCAAATGGCATACTTTTCATTTCATAACATTAAGATCAACTGACAGTTGAGTTTTCACAATGTATTGAAAATAAATTTAAAAAAAACTTACCTACCTCTTTCTCTTTCTCTCTTTCTTCCTCTCTCTCTCTCTCTCCATTTCTCTCTCTCTTTCTCTCTTTCTTTCTCTCTCTCTTTCTCTTTCTTTCTGTCTCTTTCTTTCTCTCTCTCTCTCTTTCGCTCTTTCTTTCTTTCCCTTTTTCTCTCTCTCTCTCTCTCTTTTTCTCTTTCTTTCTGTCTCTCTTTCTGTATCTTTCTTTCTCTCTCTTTCTTTCTCTTTCTTTCTCTTTCTCTTTCTCTTTCTTTCTTTCTCTCTTTCTCTTTCTCTCTTTCTCTCTGTCACTGTGTGTGTGTCTGTCTGTCTGTCTCTCACTCACTTAATCAGTCTCTATCTATCTGTCTCTCCCTCCCTCTCTCTGTCTCTCCCTGTCTCTGTGTGTGTCACTCTTTCTGATTCTCTCCCTCCCTCCCTCTCTCTGTATGTCTGTCTCTCCCTCTTTCCCCGTCTGTCTCCGATTCAATCCGATTCCGATTCATTCTCTATCTGTGTCTCTCTCCGTCTCTCTCCCTCCCTCTCTTTCTCTCTGTCTCTGTCTGTCTCTCTGTCTTTCCCTCCCTCCCCTTCTGTCTCTCTTTGTGTCTGTCAGTCACTCCCTCACCACTCGCAGCGGGCGAGGGAGCAGGCGGGGTGAGCACCCAAGGCTACCGTCATCTTAAGCACCACCGAGGCTGTCGCCCGGCAAGGGCGTCAGGCAGGGAAGCCGGTCGCATCTCCATCGCGGCTCCCTCCGGCAGGCACCACGGCTTGGGCCGGGCGACCTTGTGCAGGGGGAGCTGCACGTTCTGGGGCTGCGTGGCTGGGAGGGAGGTGAACGCGCCAAGTGGACGTTCTGGGGCCGCGCGTTCACCTCCCTCTCAGCTTCGCAGACCCAGAACATGCAGCGATGGAGGCGCGACCAGCTTCCCTGCCTGACGCCCCTGCCGGGCGACAGCCTCGGTGGTGCTTAAGATGATGGTAGCCTTGGGTGCTCACCCCGCCTGCTCCCTCGCCCGCTGCGGGAGGAGGCGTCCGTAACCTCCGTCCACCTCCCTCCCAGCCACACAGCCCCAAGGACAGAGGGAGGAAGGGAGGGCCACATTTATACAGAGCAGGGAGGGCTGTTGGAGGGCCGTATTAAACCGACCCCCGGGCCACAAATGGCCCCCGGGCCGGAATTTGGACATGCCTGTTCTAGGGGATCCTGTATTCCCAGAATTAAACAATAAGGTGATTATCAGCTTCCTGCAAAACATATCCTGTTATTCCCATTTACAGAGGAAGTCTCCAAGTTATTTCTGATCAGGTCACCATAATTTATTTATTTATTTTTATTTATTTTATTAAATTTATACCCCGCCCTTCTCCTAAAAAAGGACCCAGGGCAGCGCACAGGCATCATTAAAATCATACAAAATACAAAAATACAAAATTGTTAAAAACTAATTAAATATTCCCTGTGCTAAAATTAATAACCTGCTCACTGTGATTTTCATAAAAGCTTTGCTAACATTCAGGCCCAAAATGGAGCCTACCTAAAACCAAAGAATTTGCCCAAAGAATCCCAAATCGGTATTCTCTCATGGGGGGAGCACAGGGGGGTTGTGCGTGGGGCTGCCGCACCCATAATGCAACATGCGACACACACACACCCAGCATGCATGCGTACATAACAGGCACAACCCCCCATTTTTTGCATGTTTTTTTCACCCTCCCCAGACTCCAGAGGCTTTATAGGAGCCTGGGGAGGGCAAAAACAGCCACCCCTGTCATCCCGGAGGCCCTCCGGAGGCTTCAGGAGCTTCCTTAAAGCCTTCGGAGCGAAAAAAACTGGCCCTATGGGCAAGCCAGAAGTCACTTCCGGTTTGCTCGTAGGGCTGTTTTTAGTCCTCCGGAGCCTTCAGGGACCTTCAGAAGGCTTCCCTGAAGGCTCCGGAGGACAAAAAACAGCCCTACAAGCAAACCGGAAGTCCATCCCTGAACTTCCGGTTTACCCGTAGAGCCGGTTTTTTGTGCTCCGGAGAGCCTCCGGGGGCGGGGGAGCCTGTTTTTGCCCTCCCCAGGCTCCTAAAAAAGCCTCTGGAGCCTGGGGAGGGCGAAAAATGGCTTTTAAAAGGCTGAACTCAGCTCTGGCCAGCTGACAGAGCAACACCTCGCATGCCCTGACAAATGGCTCCACGTGCCACCCATGGCACGCATGCCATAGGTTTGCCATCTCAGCTCTAGAAACAACAAGAGGAATACTCTGACAAAAAAGTTTATTCAGGCAAATCTATTTTGGGGGAGAAATGGCATTGATTAAATTCCCATCAGTCTCCTGACACAATAAGCAAGGGACAATCAGTCCAAAGTGCCAAGTCTTTCCCTTATTCCAAAGGTTTCATTTTAACCCAGGGACACTTGACCTAATTCTCTCTGCACCTTTCATGTTTTCTATGCAGATTTTCTAAATGTTTTCTGTGATTTGGTTTCTCCTTGAGAAATGGCCACGTGATATCCTCTCTGAAAGGGGCACAGGCAGTCCCACATTTCACTTACTTGAGACCTCCCTTCAAAGCAATTCATATCTCGTTTGTTATATTTTGTTTTGCAAAGAGATTAGAGAAGGGAGGGAAGCATTGCAAGTTGCTTCCCCCCCCCCCCCCACCGACCAGATTTAGTGAGATCTGTGGGTGGGTGTAAAGGACACTTCTCTGTTGGGATAGCTTGGAGGAAGCAAAGACAGAAATGGTGATGCCTACGTCCATTTGGCGTTGCACGCAGGCTATGTCACTGCCCTTCGCACAGTCACTCAAGCTCTCGTGACATCCCGACTCGACTACTGTAATGCTCTCTACATGGGGCTTCCCTTGAGGTGCACTCGAAAGCTACAGTTAGTCCAGAATGCAGCCGCGCAGGTGATTACGGGAGCCGCTAGATGCTCCCACATAACACCTATCCTGCGTGAGCTGCACTGGCTTCCTGTGGCTTTTCGGGTGCGCTTCAAGGTTCTGACGACCATCTTTAAAGCGCTCCATGGCTCGGGGCCTAGTTATATGCGAGACCGTCTCCTGCCCCATACATCCCTTCGGCCCACAGAGAGGGCCTTCTCAGGGTGCCGTCGGCCAGGCAATGCCGTCTGGCGACACCCAGGGGAAGAGCCTTCTCTGTGGCGGGCCCTGCCCTTTTGAACGACCTACCCCCTGAATTGCGTACCATCACTGACCTCCGCCTCTTCCGCCAGTGTCTAAAGACACACCTCTTTCAACAAGCCGGCCTAGCGTAACTTCCCATGGGGACTATTTTTAGCATAGGATTATAATAATTTAATATGGTTTTAAATTTTGTATTTATTCTGTTGTATGTTTTTAAATTCCTGTGCGCCGCCCTGGGTCCTTTGTGGAGAAGGGCGGGATATAAATGTGATTAAAATAAAATAAAAATAAAAACATGCTTTCAATATTAATATTAGAAAGAGGAATAACAGCAGGAGCTCTCTTCCTAAATACAACTGTGGACAGTGATCTATCATAAGAAATATCCAACAGTTTTCCCCACTTCTAACTAACACGGAATCATGGCAGTGGTGGGATTCAAACAATCTCTGCCCTAATAATTTCTTCCAACAACCAGTTCACCAAACTGCTCAGAAAGTTAACAACTGATTGAAGATGGTCAGGAGGCTGCATCAAACTTCTTGGAGAATCCAGCACACTACATACCAAGTTCTATGCGGTGGCTTGGAACATCTTTCCAGGCTAGTGGTAGCAACTCAGTGCCTTCCAGATGTGCTTGACTTCAGATCCCAACAATCTCAGAATGTCCGAATGAAAAGAGATTGCAGAAGTCACTATCCAACAACATCTGGAAGGATCGGGTTTCCTGCCCCTACAGTTAGGGAGTAAAAGATCCCCAGGATTATAGTTATTCCACCTGCTCAGATGGCTCTCTTCTCCAGGAAGTGAGATGAAGGTTCCCAGTTCAGGGTGGGACTTTGGCTCCTTTCCTCAGTTCTGAAACAGACTTCTTCATCCTCAATTTTTAAAGCTCTCCCACTAGTTAATATTCTTAAATCCAGGACATTATGGGTGTCCTGGATTTATTATGGGTGCCTCAAGGCAATCCCACATAACACCTCTCCTGCACGAGCTGCACTGGCTACCTGTGGCCTTTCGGGTGCACTTCAAGGTGCTGACTAGCATCTTTAAATTGCTCCATGGCTCGGGGCCTGGCTACATACGAGACCTCCTTCTGCCCCATACATACCTTCGACCGATCCGCTCCCACAGAGAGGGCCTTCTCCGGGTACCGTCGGCTGGGCAATGCCGGTTGGCAACACCCAGGGGAAGGGCCTTCTCTGTGGCAGGCCCAGCCCTCTGGAACAACCTACCCCCCCGATTTACGCACTACCTCGGACCTCCGCCTCTTCCGCCAACGTCTTAAGACGTATTTATTCCAACAAGCCGGCCTAGCATAGCCCCCCGTTTCTGACTTTTATTCTGATAAATTTTAATTCGTAAGGTTTTATAAGGGTTTTTAGCACGGGATATAATTTAATTAGTTTTTAATAATGTATTTTTGTATGTTTTTAAGATTGCCTGTGCGCCGCCCTGGGTCCTTGCCAGGAGAAGGGTGGGGTATAAATTTGAAAATAAATAAATAAAAAACATGACCAGTGCCCATAACCAGTGATGGGATCCAATTTTTTTTACTACCGATTCTGTGGGCATGGCAGGGGAAGGATACAGTGGTGGGCTCCTACCGGTTCGGCCCGGTTCAGCCGAAACGATAGTGGTATGGTGGTCTGGGTCGCTGGAACTGGCAGCGACCCAGTCCTGAAACACCCCCAAACTGATTCCCCGGTCTCTTCTGCTGTCGCCAGCATGTTTCTGTGCATGCGCAGAACGGTTTTCAGTCAACTGTGCATGATCAGTAATGTGTGGCGGGCACGTGCGCAAGCGAAGCAAGCAGCGTGCGCGCAAAATGCCCTCTCAGAGAACTGGTAGTAAACTGGTTAGGAACCCATCATTGGAAGGATACTGTAAATTCTCCATTCCCACCCTACTCCAGGGAAAGGTTACTGCAAATTCCCCATTCCTCCGGGACTGGGGAACTCAGCTAGGCCTCGGGAAGCAGCGAATAGATGGGGGCAGGGCCAGCCAGAGGTGGCATTTGCCAGTTCTCTAAACCAGGGGTCCCCAACCCCCGGGCCGTGGACCGGTGGCGGTCCGTGGCTTGATAATAATCGGGCCGGAGTGAGTGGTGGATAGAGTAGCGTAACTCTTAGGAAAGTGTAGCAAATGTTCCGCTACCCTGGTGGCTGGCCGGGGCGCTCCCCGGGGACAGGACGGGGGCAACGGCCTGCATTGGGAAGGTTCAGGGCACCACCTGGCCCTGCGTGGGGAGAAGGGGCTGCCAGGCCCTCCTGCCCGGGACATAGCCCGTCCTTCCCTGCCCCAGTTGAGGATCCTTTGCCCGGGACCCCTGGCAGCTTTCCTGCCCAGTTGCACGCAAGGTGCCCTCCCCGGGTCACATTCCCACGAGACGCGGGTTCCCGCCTCGGGCTCCATGTGACCGCCGAACACGTGCGCGGCCCACGTGACTCGACTCACCCGCTGGAGGCTCCCACCGGTCCGTGGAATTTTTTTTACATAAAACCAGTCCCTGGTGCCAAAAAGGTTGGGGACCCCGCTCTAAACTACTCAAAATTTCCGCTACTGGTTCTCCAGAACTGGTCAGAACCTGCTGAATATCACCTCTGTCCATAGCCCTCATGTAGAGAACAACTGCTTACTATCAGTGCTGTAAGTAGAAGAAATAAAGGACGTGAAATGCTTTGCTTCATTCCAGCTGTAGATCAGACTCCATTATGCCCACTGAGAAGTGGAGTGGTTTTACATCTCCTGAAAAGAAGTGGGAAGGCATCCCTCTCTAACCCCAGCCCCTGTGAACATGAATTATAGTGAAAATTAATGTACACATAGAAACAAATGGGCAAGAATGAGCACATGAACCTTCACTGTGTATATCTTTTCTGCTAACGGAAAAAGTAGGAGAGACCACGGCACTAACTCACACCAAATGTAGATTGTGTGAATGCGGTGAGCGCAAACCAATTTATTATTATTTTATGCCTTTGGAGAAATATAGGGCCTGACCTCTGCATGCACCCTTAGCTGCAAATCTTCTGTTATGGTGGCAACCAGTGTTCCCTTGGTGCTCGAGCTGCAAGATTACGGACCATAAGTAGCCACCAATTTGTTATGCTGCTTGGCATTCTTTATTTGCAAAGCTCTGTATGGAGAATAACAAATTAGCCATTCCAACACGTGTACCTTCAGGCTCCTTCGCCCAGATGGAGTAAAGGAGAGCGAGTAAACAAGGCCAAAACTGCACAGAAACAGAGGCATAAAGCGAGAAGAGGGTAAGCGAGCTGTTAAAATAAAGGATAGGTCCGCTCCAGGCGGCTGAGCTTCACCTCCGCAAGGTGCTTTGCAGTGTACTAGAGGTGATGTTGTTCACCTTCCTGAGCATCCAGACTGTGAGCCTCTGAGCATCTCATCCAGCATTTGCAGGATTCTTTTCCAAGCACCGGAGCCGCTAGACAAGCAGTTCAGAGCAACGCAAGGTGACATAAAGCAGCAGCTTTGCTTATAGAATGAGAGGGGGGGGGGGGCATGTATGTTGGTTTGCAAAGTAACAACGCTTTGAAAGGAAACACCTGTAATGGTATTCAGGAATGAGGTGGAAGAGTTGCAGAATACTTGGCAACAGTGAGATAATCAATCAATCAATCAGAATAGAGCTGGAAGGGACCTTGGAGGTCTTCTAGTCCAACCCCCTGCTCAGGCAGGAGATCCTATACCATTTAAGACAAGTGGCTGCCCGGTCTCCTTTTAAAAACTTCCAGTGATAAAGCACCCACAACTTCTGAAGGCAAAGCTGGTCCATTGGTTACTTTTTCTCACTGCTAGGAAGTTTCACCGTAATTCCAGGTTTCTCCTCTCCTTGATTAGTTTCCATCCATTGCTTCTTGTGCAGACTTCTGGTGCTTTGGAGAATAATTTGACCCCCCCCCTCCTCTTTGTGGTAGCTCCTCAAATACTGGAACACTGCTATCATGTCACCCCTAGTCCTTCTTGTCTCTAGACTGGCCATAGCCAGTTCCTGCAACCGTTTTTCATATGTTTTAGTCTCCAAGTCTTTAATCGTCCTAGATCAGGGGTCCCCAACCTTTTTGGCACCAGGGACCTGTTTCATGTTAAAAAAATTCCACGGACCGGTAGCCATGGCTCGGCCAGCACAGAGGGGGAGCGGGGGGAGGGGTAACAGGTGGTGCATGCGTGCACGGGGGAGTGAGTCGGCTCACTCACCCCTCTCAGGGCCCCAACAGTGCGACCAGCCGCGCCTGCGCTCTCCCGCCCCCAGCGTGCACTCTGCCCAGGGGGCTGCCCACTCCTCCTCCTCTCCAGCCCTTTCTAAGAGTTGCGCTGCTCACTGCGGCCCGGTTCCTATCAAGCCACGGACCGGCACCGGTCCGCGGACCGGGGGTTGGGGACCCCTGTCCTAGATCATGGGTGTCAAACTGGCAGCAGCATCTTGCCATCATGTCACGTTTTTCCCATTCGTGGAGCTGCGGTTGGCGTGACCTCTGCATGATGCATCTGGCCCATAAGCCGCCAGTTTGATACCCCTGTCCTAGATGCTCTTCTCTGCACTTTCCCCAAAAGTAGTGCAGAATAAGTAGTGCAAACGCAGAGGCATTTTGGAAAGAGGCAGCTGGCCCTGCAAAAGGAATGGGAGCACAGCAAACATTTCAGAAGGGATCTCCCTGATTTTTTGGACTCTAATAGAGAGGGAGGAAGATATGTATTTTCAGACTTGCAAGAGTCTGTTAATGTAACCTTACAATAAAGTTGGAGCTAGTACTTCTGGCATGATTCTTGTCTGGACAACCTGGTAATATTGACATCATCTCTTAAATTTGCCCAGCTCAAATAAAGAAACAAAAGTCATGTTACATCATCGATGTGCTTAGCTGGGTCTGTACGAGCCTTGTTGGTTCAGTTTTTTTCTGCAACTTCCTTTTTGCAGTTGCATTGAACGATTGGAAGCATTCCCTTTCTGTTCAGTAGAAGTTGCTGCTGATTTTTCTCTTGTACTTTTGCTCAGGTAACTGACCGCAAGGTAAAATAAAGCCATTATCCTAGCTTATTCAGTAAACAAAGTGAAACATCTCTCGACCGGATTGGATTAGGGAGGATTTGGACGTATCCAACTCTTCTGGATCTCATTTCTCCAGGGAATTTGATCTTGAGGAAAGCAATATCCTCAACTAGGTATAATAGGGTGTATGGAAAGCAGAATGAGAGTGGTGGTTGGTAGATGGTGAGAGCAACTGATATCATATTGGATAATATATAATAGCGTTTGTTAAGATGTAATGGTATACTTAATAATAGTTAAATTTAATAATAATAATAGTTAAATTTATTAACCGCTCCCTCTCCCCACAGGGACTCGGGGCGGTGCACAGGGAGGATAAAAACAATAAATATACAAAATACATACGAATTTAAAAACAGATTAAATTAATTCCTGTGCTAAAATCCCATTAACTAAAAATCCCCACCCCCCAAAAAACCCTAAAGACAGAGGAGTAGTTATCCCAGGCCGGCAAGGCAGAAAAAGTGTGTTTTCAATTTAAGACGGAAGGAGCGGAGATCCGTGGTGGTCCTAATATCGGGGGGGAGGTCGTTCCAGAGGGCTGGGCCCGCCACAGAGAGAGCCCTTCCCCTGGGTGTCGCCCGCCGACAGAGTCCAGTGGACGGCACCCGGAGAAGTCCCTCTCTGTGGGAGCGAATCGGTCGTGAGGATGTATGAGGCAGGATCCGATCCCGCAAGTAGCTAGGTCCCGAGCCATGGAGCACTTGTGGATATTTATATGAAATAAAAAATAAAAAAAACTAAATAAAAAGGAAAGCAGTAGCCTCTCTTTAATCCTGATCACTGTTCAGACCTATTGCTGTTGAAACAAAACTCAGCTATGATGAAGCTATGTGAAATAAGCCAAATGCAAGAGCAGAACATCTATTCTATTCTCACTGTTTTTCGTGTTTTCATTGTGGAGAAGTATCCGCCTCAAATATCAACACCAAGTCTGGAAGGATCATGTCCATCCTACTGTTTACAGAGACCCCTCTGTTCATCTGAGACCTTAAAACAGTATGCCATGGGATAAAGAAATGAAGCAAAACAACATAATATGCCAAATGCCTCAACTGCAATTTGATCCTCTTTCTGTGAGCCTATTTAACATCACTGTCTGTCTAGGTTCTCCCTGGGTGGGCCAATAATTGGTAAGTTTCATGCTGGATTTGGCCAGGCCCATGGCTTAGATTTCCCTATGGGATGTGAATATTTGCAATTTCCATGTTGCATGTCCGGGGGGAGGGGGAGGGAGGAATATTGCATTTAGCTGTTCAGTGGAGACCTTGTACAAAGATGGGAAAAGATTTTTCACCTTCCGTCCATGAACCCTCCCCCCAACCACTATACAAGTCTGTTCTTAAAAATACATAAACAACACACGCAAACTCTTAGTTTCACCCACTTTCTTAATACAAAGGATACTAGTTGATTTATCTTCTTACTAAGCATGGAAAGAATTTCAGTTTTCAACTGAGATTCCTGTGAGGTCCCTTCTATAATTTTCTCTCCTCTAATGTTCCTGGGAATTAAAAACCGGAAGACTGGGAGTTTTAGTCCCTCCTTAGGCACAAAACCAGCTGGGTGACCTTGGGCCATTCGCTCTCTCTCAGTTTCTTGGAAGAAAACAAGGCCAAGCCATTTCCAAGAATCCTGCCAAGAAAACCACAAGAATTAGTCCAGACAGTCACTGGCAGTCAAGGCTAACTTGAAGGGCTGCCTGAACTCACACACAAATATACACTACAAATAATTGGTTATGATATTGTTTTCTCTTGTATTAATTTAATTGTACAATGGGAATTTGTTTCTATACAGTGTAATAATTTTATGCTCTATTGGATTGGTTTTCACCCTCTAGTTTGGTGGGCACCTTAGAAAAAGTGCACGTCTGCATTTTTAACAGCTGGATTTTCTATTTCCAAAAATGGGAGACTGCTAATCGTTTGTTCCTTTTTTGTCAAAGCCTCGGGAAAGTTTACAGCACTTGAAAACCAGACAGCACCCGATTTGCTTCTCTGCAAGCTGATTGTAGAAGACTATAAGAATGCCAGCTTGAAGACATTGAGAGCAGGCTATGTTTAAATACCAGCTGCATTCTTCCTCCAGCACACATTTTCCTGGTTTGCCCCCAGCCTCCTTCGCCTGATAAAAGATTCTTGAAAACTTCACTTCTGTGATATCAAATTTGATAAATACACATGACAGCATCAGGACCAGCTGAAAATATTACACCGTCTTTCCTGAGACCAAAGGCAAAATGGTGCTTTCCTCCCGTTACGTATAGGCTGTGTCTGAAGGCCTCTCTCTGCCATTCTGCTTAACGTACGGCATCTGGACAGAATGAAGTTCAAAGCAGAGGTGAGGATTATTCGTCGGCTGCATATATTAAAACCATCCTTGTAAGTAGAAAAATTAAATCACAAGGAACATCTGCAACAGAACTGCTATCTCTGATGGCTAGTTGGTTTGTTTTTAATCTGGAAGAGATTATAACAGCTTCCCCTCAAACACTCTGAAGAAGCAACTACGGATAGCTTCAAATTCTGCTATCACATCCCATTCTCTTGAGTATATAGGCCAGGCCTTAGTCTCACATCAGCTCTTATTGCTATTTCTATTGTATAATAATAAAAACTGTGGTTAATTTTAGGCCAGGCTGAGGAATTTATTTTGAGCTGGAAATTCTGAGGGCCTCAGGAATCATTTGCCCCCAGCCTCATACTTCCTCACGGCCGATTCGCTCCCACAGAGAGGGACTTCTCCGGGTGCCGTCCACTAGACATTGTCAGCGGGCGACACCCAGGGGAAGGGCTATCTCTGTGGCGGGCCCGGCCCTCTGGAACGACCTTCCCCCCGATATCAGGACGACCACGGACCTCCGCTCCTTCCGTCTTAAATTAAAAACTCACTTTTTCTGTCTGGCCGGCCTAGGATAAATCTCTCTGTCTTTGGGATTTTATTGGAATCAGTATTGTTTAGTTTTAAAAGGGGAAATTTTAGCGCAGGTTTGTTTAATTTGTTTTTAGAATTGTTTTGTATGTATGTATTGTTTTTATTCTGCCTGTGCACCGCCCCGAGTCCCCGTGGGGAGAGGGTGCGGTTTTATAAATATTAAATTATTATTATTATTATTATTATTATTATTTCAGGGTATTTACTAGGAGTGTTAGGGTTGAGAGTTTCAGTGTTGGGTGTAGTAATCAGCTGGTTTCTTCCCTTTTTTTCTGATGTAAAATATAAGTGCGTAGGGACTTGAGACCATGTGGGCAGCATACAATGGGTGATCTTGCTTCATCAAAGGATCATTCAAAAGATGAGAAGATACATAGGTTGACCTCTTCATTTGGCAATGTCCTCTCTATAGACTAGGGATTGGAAATCTGTGTTCCTCCAGATATCACACTTATCCTCATTCAATATGGCTACTAAGCAGGGATGGGAGGAGCTGAAGTTCAATAACATTTGGAGAGGTACAAAGTCTCAATATATACTGTATTGTGTGTGGAAAACTGTCCAGGCCAGAGTAGTTGATGTTTTATTTTTATTTATTTATTTTATTTCGTCAAGCATGAATGAGTATATGTATATTCATGAATACATGAAATGTATATGAATAAAGGGAATATTAGGACAGGGATGGTAGGCACTCTGATGCGCCTATGCACACCCCTTAAAGACCTCTTAGGAATGGGGTGAGGTTGACATAGACCAGGGGTGGGCAAACTTTGCAACTTTAAGTCTGAAGGACTTCAGCTCCCAGACTTCTCCAGCCAGCTTTGCTGGCTGGAGAATTCTGGGAGCTGAAGTCCTTCAGACTTAAAGTTGCAAAGTTTGCCCACCCCTGACATAGACAGTCTAAGGTTAAGGTTTTGGGGGTTTAGGGAAGAAACCACAGAGTCAGGTAGTGCATTCCAGGCATTGACCACTCTATTACTGAATGTAATTGTCCTCAGCTTACAACAGTTGATTTAGCGAACGTTCAAAGTTACAACAACATTGAAAATAGTGACCTACGACTGTTTTTTCCCATTTATGACTGTTGCAATATCCCCATGGTCACGTGACTTACATTCAGATGCTTGGCAACTGGTTCGTATTTACGACGGTTGCAGCGTCCCAGGGTCATATGTGATCCCCTTTTGCAACCTTCTGACAAGCAAAGCCAATGGGGAAGACGGATTCACTTAACAACCGTTTTATTAACTTAACAACGGTCATAAATACAAGAAAGGTCATAAAATGGAGCAAAACTCACTTTACAACTGTCTCACTTAGCAACAGAAATTCTGGGCTCAACTGTGGCTGTAAGCCGAGGACTGCCTGTATAGGATGGCTCAAGAGGACGCAGAAGAAGAGAACCACTTTCTTCTTGCCCAAACTGCAAGAATTTGCATTCCCCACCTCCAAGAAAAACGGTGGAAGCCAGTTTATTTTGCGTGCAGGCAGGGGTGCCATGTTCACTTACAAACGGCTTTGCATTAAAAGTCAACCTTACTTAGTCTCTGGGAAATTAATGATTGCCAAATCCAAAAGGTCTCTTATATTTGAGTAGTCACTTGGCGTCTTGACAGGGCTGCGTAGAAAGAGAGGTAGTCAAATATGACAATTGGCTTGAAATACGGAGGCATCTAGCCTTCTGTAATATATGGGACTGCATTCCCTGTAAAAATTATTTATTAGGAACTTTTAGTTACTGAGTGGCGCTGTGATTTAGTGTACAATTGCAGCATTTGCCTCTGGGACCCGGGGTTCTAATGCAACTTGTGAGACTGAACTTAAGCGACGCTAAAAAGTTACCGAGGCTGTCTCAGCTCACTTGAGGATGAACCATAAAACTGTCATAAGCAGCTTAAATCAAGACCTCTTGCGCACTGGGATTTCCATAGGACACCATCCTACCGTGTGTTTCACAGGGTGAACCACAAGATGGAGAGGGGGAGGGGAGGAAGCACTCGGGAACGTGGGGGTGGGGAGGGGCAGAGGGAATTCATTCCACTGATTTGGCCACGGCAGTATCAGTTTAAGAGTGCTGTTCAAGGGGCAGCAAACTCTAACCCAATGGGGAAGCCACAAGGGGTAGTAATAGATCAGCAGTGATCTGTGCCAGTGGTGGGATTCAGCCAGTTCGCACCTATTCGGGAGAACCAGTTGTGAACTTTCTAAGCAGTCAGGAGAACTGGTTGTTGGAAGAAATCTCCTTTTGTTTCTTTTCCACTTTACAGGGCTAATCCTGCAAGGAAGGCAGGAAGGAAACAGTCTGGTGTTGTTTCTAGCCTAATCTTCATTGCCCTGCTTACAGAAACTGCTTCTCCTGTTAACCCTTATTACCATTGTAACAGCTAAGGCGAAGCTCCCATCAATATGAGTGATGTTGAGTTGGCCACGCCCACATAGACACATGACCACTCAGCCCCACCTACCAAGCTGGTCATTAGGGCAGAGAACCGGTTGTTAAATTATTTGAATCCCACCACTGATCTGTGCCTGCAAAATAGTGGTAGTTCTTGACTTACAACAGTTTGTTTAGTGACCATTCAAAGTTACACTTGAAAAATGTGACTAAGGACTGTTTTTCATAGTTTCGGCCTTCGAAGCATCTCCACGATCATGTGATCAAAATTCAGATGCTTGGCAACTGGTTCATATTTATGACCGGTGTTGCATCCCAAGGTCGTGTGATCACCTTTTTACCACCTTCTGACAGTCAATGGGGAAGCCAGATTCACTTAACAACCAGATTGCTGGCTTATCAACTACAGAGAATCAATTAACAACTGGCAAGAGAGGTCATAAAACGGGCCAAAACTCACTTAGCAATTGTCTTGCTTAGCAATAGAAATGTTGGGCTCAATTGTGATCGTAAGTCAAGGATTACCTGTCAATCCATGGGATGGAGGATAAAAAGTGGGAAACTGATCAAGAACTAACACCTGTCAAACTCTCCCACTCTCTGAACAAGTTGCCAGCCCTTTTCATTTCATTATCCAAAACATTTAAGGAGAAATCAGCAGCAGAACCTCTACAAAGTGATGGACATTGCTGCCCATGCTGACCAACGGAGGTGCTGAAACTCAGTCTCACTAGACAATCATAATATAATAATCATTCTATTTCTGGTATGAGAATCCTAAAAACTGCTGTGTAGTTTTAACCTCTGGCCTCTGGGAAAGACTGCTGCTAAGCCAAAAAGTATAAATGCAACTAGTTTGTCCACATTTTGGAATCTTTTGCTGCTTTTTCTTCTTGTTTCTACAAGAAGAAAAAGCTGGGTTTGCTTTATGACAGCATGATTCACTTAGCGTCTTCAACTATTCGCTTAACAACCTTGGCCAAAAAAATGTAAAATAGGGCGTGAGTCCATTAACAACAGCCTTGCTTAGCAATGGAAGTTGTTGTCCCAATTGTGGTTGCAAGTTGAGGATTAGCTGTGATTTCTGTGCTTTTGGCCAGGGGCCTCCAATCTTTGCAACTTTAAGTCTGAAGGACTACAGCTCCCAGAATTCTCCAAAAGCTGGCTGGAGAAGTCTGGGAGCTGAAGTCCTTCAGACTTAAAGTTGCAAAAATTGGAGACCCCTGCTTTAGGCCTCTGGATCTACATCTAGCAGCCCAGCCTGTTGCATTAAATGTATTAAGTTTTACTTCATCTATGGTTTTGCATTTTTTTTCTTTTTAAATAGAAGCTCCTTGGGAGAGGTGATCACAGTAACATTCACCAGAATTCTGGGACAGAAGGAAAGAGTTCTGACTTTCTGCTCCCACTGTTGGCCTCCTAAATATCACTGGGTTATTTAAAAAAAAGAAAAACAAGCATTCTCAGTAGTTGTTTGAGCACCTGTCCTTATGAACACAGGTTTCCAGTCTGACTTTACAGTCCTGAAAAGTTGATGGCAGCTTTCAGCTTTCTAGAGCAAGGGTGGGATCCTACCGGTTTAACAACAGGTTTGCTGAGTGCGTACTTTGCACCAATGGTGGTTTCCGGATGCTGCTACTGATGGTTTGCTCAGGGATGCAGTGTGCAGTTCTTTAAAAAATGCTTCTGCACATGCGCAGAAGCAAAAAACAAGATGGTGCTCCCTATGGCGCCGCCGATAGATCTGGTTTGGGGGCATGGCAGGCCAAATTACCACCTACTCGGCCTAACCAGTCCGAACCGGTAGGAACCCACCTCTGCTTTGCATGCACTGTGGGTATGTGCACAGTTCAGAGAAGACGTACGTTCCAGATTACTGCTTGGGAAGGAAAACAACTGAGGCGCAATCTACCCTGCTGCACGACTCAGCTGAGAAGATAACGGTAGTTAAAGCACAGGGGCGGATGGGCAGGCCCACTTGCTAGTGGGAGCAGACCGGTCCGCTCTCAGCTGATCTTCGGAACTACCGGTTTGCCCAAACCGTTCCAAACTGGTAGAATCCCACCCGTGCTCTAGAGGCATTGGATTACCCCTTTTAGACAGACAAACTGCAGAACTTATCAGAAACCCAATTTATTTCAATGGGTTATGGTGACCCAAGCCCATTTGGCAGATGATTGGTGGCCAGATAGCTTAAAGAGCTGCAACAGAAATGGTTCTAGCCTAATGGCAACTGGATTCAGCGTCTGCTGCCAGCAGGACAAAGGTCACCAATTTCTTTCTTCCTGCAAAGGGGGAGTATTCCAGAGCCAGCAATATACGAGGGAAGCCTGCTTGCCCTGCTCATTCAGATGCTTTGGTCCTTTGTCCTGCAGGATGTGACCTCTGCAAGCATCCTACATGCTGCTTTCCTTCCTGGCTATAAGCAACCCTGGCAAGCAGCCCTTTTGAGTCTGCCTGGCTTCTGCCCCACCTCTTCAGCCCATCTGCTGCCTCTCCCCCCCCCCCACACACACACATATAGTGGTGCCCTAACTTGCTTTGACTGCTCTCCATGGACTCTCTTTAATCGAACCCCATTTCCTCTTATCAAAGATAAGAAAATTTAAAGTCACCAAGAGCGAGACTGTAGATCTTGCCGAGGTTGCCATACCTGATGTATTTCTTCCTATAATCACAGAAATAATGTTGTGTCACTAATGTTTTATGTTGTGCTCTCCTCCTCCTCCTCCTCCTCCTCCTCCTCCTCCTCCTCCTCCTCCTCCTCCCCCTCCCACAGAGCTTGTAGCATGTAGGGAGATGCAGCCACAACCCAAGATGCCACCAGGGCCAATGGTTTAAGGAGTGTTTTACTGTAAAGATGCTGATTCATTAATGGGCAGCCTAATTACATTCATAAAATGTATTAAGGAAAAGATATTATTTTCTTTTTGGTCCTCAGTGTGGGAAAAAAAAGGGATTTGGTGGCTCCATACACGTGGGTGGGTCAGTATGTATAGGGAGCCTTCAGCCCTGCATGTGTAGCATTTCCCCCAGGTAGAAATATCCAATAAACATTTTAAGGAAGGCTCAAACTAATATTTTGGCGAGTGGCTTCAACAGAATCTTGCAAATCAAATTGTGCCAGAATTTCTTCCCTTCGTATGCCCATGTGGAAGGGACATGGTGGCTCAGTGACTAAGATGCTGAGCTTGTCCATCACAAAGGTCAGCAGTTCAGCGGTTTGAATACCTAGCGCTGTGTAACAGAGTGAGCTCCCATTACTTGTCCCAGTTTCTGCCAACCTAGCAGTTCGAAAGCACGTAAAAAATGTAAGTAGAAAAATAGGGACAACCTTTGGTGGGAAGGTAACAACATTCCATGCACCTTCGGTGTTTAGTCATTGAAGACCTCCAAGATCCCTTCCACCTTTTTTTTTATTCTAGTGGTAGGGTTGGTTCAGCCTGGGACAATTTTCATATTTACAATACAATACAATACAATAGCAGAGTTGGAAGGGACCTTGTAGGTCTTCTAGTCCAATCCCCTGCGTGGGCAGGAACCTTATACCATTTCAGACAAATGGCTGTCTAACATCTTTTTAAAGACTTCCAGGGTTGGGGCATTCACAACTTCTGGAGGCAAGCTGTTCCAGAGGTTAATTGTTCTAACTGTCAGGAAATTTCTCCTTAGTTCTAAGTTGCTTCTCTCCTTGATTAGTTTCCACCCATTGCTTCTTGTCCTGCCCCCAGGTGCCTTGGAAAATAGTTTGACTCCCTCTTCTTTGTGGCACCCTCTGAGATATCGGAACACTGCTATCATGTCTCCCCTGGTCCTTCTCTTCATCAAACTAGATATACCCAGCTCCTGCAACCGTTCTTCATATGTTTTAGTCTCCAGTCCCCTAATCATCTTGGTTGCTCTTCTCTGCACTCTTTCCAGAGTCTACACGTCTTTTCTACATCGTGGCGACCAAAACTGTATGCAGTATTCCAAGTGTGGCCTTACCAAGGCACTATACAGTGGCATTAACACATAACAATTGTAGAAGTCATGGTTTGTATACTGGGGTGCTGAAACTCATCCAGTCATTATTTTATGGAGTGTCCTCTAGATATACTGGAACTGTAACCCACCAACCCCTATGGCCCACCTACACTCCAAATTCCCTGTCAGATTGGGAATAGTTACCTTTGGAGAAATTGGGCATAATTAATTGATAGAGGGTGGAATGCACATCCTACTGCATAATCCCTCTCAAACCAAATCAAGACATTGGGGAAAAGTTGTTTAACAGTCCAAACCCTTTCCTGGCCACTTGCTTAAGTCCTTCCTAGAGAAAGAGCCTTTTCAGTCTGCAAGACATTGGATCCGTTATTCTGTCACTATCGGATTTCATTCCTAGAGTGGACGGCCTCGCTAGTGGATCCTATATTCATCTCATGCTGGCTTGATCAATCTTTGTTCACAGCAGCCCTACTGCAGCCTCACTCTCCTGTTCATCCATGGGTAAGTATATTTGTTACTTAGATGCCATGCACAGCCTCTGATGCATAGAATAATCTGTCTGCCTTTGGTTCAGTAGAGTGTCTATATGGCCATTCCTTTCACTGCTTTATCCCATTTGATTTCATCTAATGCAGGCAGTATTTATCCCAAAAGCTACTTAACTGGAACTTAGCCTTCTGTTATGGCTATCTCACTCAAGCTGGGACTGAATACACTAACTGGGAGTTATGCTTCTTTGCTTGGCAAGACACTAAGTCACAAATGGATGATTATCTAAAGGCTGTTTCACATCAAAGCAGTGTGTCTCCAGCATCTACAGGTGAACACCAGAAATATGAGGGAAAGATTCCTGCCTCTGGAAGTACATGCTGTGGGCAGTCCATCACACAAGGGACAGTTACAATAGATGTAGGGACTGCTCGGGATTGACTCAGTGCTAGCAAAAACTGGTCAGCAGAGGGATCTTAAGTTCATGATGATTGACTCCATACTACTTCATAGCAGTATGTGGCTGCTGTGATAAAAAACGCATTTCATGTTGAGATCATTGGGGAAAGAGAGTCCATACACAGATAAAGGATATCTAAGAGCTGCAGTGGTTAGAGTGCAGTACTGCAGGCTACTTTTGCTGACTGCCGGCTGACTGCAATTTGGCAGTTCGAATCTCACCAGGTTCAAGGTTGACTCAGCCTTCCATCCTTTCAGGGTGGGTAAAATGAAGACCTAGATTGTTGGGGGCAAAATGCTGACTCTGTAAACCGCTTAGAGAGGGTTGTAAAGCACTGTAAAGCAGTACAGAGTCGCTATTGCTATTGGAAGCAAAGAGTCTGAAAGACTGTTTGTTGCATTGTCCTTTAAGTCAGCTGGAGGAAACATGGATAGGCTTGTGGTAGGAGTTTCAAAACACTGCTGCCGTCCTGCAAATGCTGGAATCTAGAAGCATTCAGAGATTCCAAGGAATGCCTTCTGAATAACTACAGGAAAAGACCAATCTTGCCTTGCTGTCCAAAGACAAATTCTACAAATTCTGTCAGGGTAATGATGATTTAAAGCTAACCAGCCAATGTAAAGCTGTAAACCAAGATGGTGAACTGAAGATGAGTCAGCAGGGTTACTGCCACTTTAAGAACCTGTCTTTCTAAGACAGGCCATGCGAGGGTGTCTCTCTCGTTGTGTATCTTATTTCTCTCCTTGTGTCTATAGCTGAGTGGTAGGGGATTTATCTGCCATGTATATGTCTGTATATATTTGTATTTAAACCATTATTAATTGTCTAAAGACTCTGTGTGCTGTGTGCTGTGTTTTGCTCCTGGGTTTATCTCATTGTAATAGTCACGCTGCAAAATCTCTGACAGAGTAATTGGAAAATTGTAAGACATTGTGTCTCTTTACTGATTTTCTTTCTTACTGATTTTATTTATCCTTGTCTCAGCCATCTTCATATCTGTATTATGGCACTGGTAACTTTATGCTTCAGACACCATTTACAGTATAGGTAATCCCCGACTTACAACAGTTCATTTAGTGACCTTTCAAAGTTACAACGGCACTGAAAATGGTGACTTGTGAACATTTTTCACAATTACGACCTTTGCAGTGTCTCCATGAACATGTGATCAAAATTCAGATATTTGATGTTTCAGATGCAACCGGTTCACGTTTATGACTAGTGATCAGCTTTTGCGACCTTCCGATGAACAAAGTCAGTGAGGAAGCCAGATTCACTTAACAACCGGGCTACTAACTTATGACCTGCAGCAATTCATTTAACAACTATGGCAAGAAAGGTCAGAAAATGAAGCAAAACTCACTTAACAAATCTCTCACTTGACAACATATATTTTGGGCCCAATTGAGATCATAAGTTGAAGACTACCTGTACACCACATTTGTATGCCTTAACCCCGTCACAGCAACCAAAAAGTTAGACGCACTATGAGTTACCATAGTACAATTAGTATTTTCAGAGAAAATACTAATTGTCCTCTGTTCTTGGTCACTGCTTTCAGTGTCAGAAATCAGTGATCTGCAATCAGTGTAAGTAAATTGCTCCAGCCTTAGCCTGTTCTCTGATTTTAAACTTCTTAACCTGACCTGAATGTTTAAACAGCATTCTCTCTTTCACCTTGTCAAGGACTTGCATGCCATATTTATTTATTTTATTTATTTATCAGATTTTACCCCATCCTTATTACTTTATAAATAACTCAAGATGGTGAACATGCCTCATACTCTTTCCTTCCCCTGTTTTCCCCATAACAATCCTGTGAGGTGGGTTGGGCTGAGAGAGAGAGAGACTGGCCCAAAGCTACCCAGCTGGCTTTCATGGCTAATTGGTACTAGAACTCACAGTCTCCCAGGTTCTAGGCCAGGAGAACCTTCCCAACCACTAGACCAGGGGTCTGCAAAGTTGGCTCTTTTAAGATTGGTGGACTTCAACTCCCAGAATTCCCCAGCCAGCTATGGGAGTTGAAGTCCACCAGCCTTAAAAGAGCCAACTTTGCGGACCCCTGCACTAGACCAAAGTGATCCCCTGTATTTAATTATTGATATATTTGTATCCTGCTTTTCCCAGTTGCAATGTATGGCTGTGAAAGTTGGACCATGAGAAAGGCTGAGCGCCAAAGAATTGAGGCCTTTGAACTATGGTGCCGGAGAAGACTTCTGTGAAGATGCAAATTCAAATACTTTGGCCACCTAATGAGAAGGAAGCACTCACCGGAGAAGAGCCTAATGCTGGGAAAGATTGAGGGCAAAAGAAGAAAGGGACAATAGAGAATGAGGTGGATGGTTGGAGTCACTGAAGCAGCAGGCCTGAGCTTGAATGGACTCCAGAGGAGTGTAGAGGCTAGGAAGGCCTGGAGGAACATTGTCCATGGGTTCGCAATGGGTCGGGCACGACTTCGCAACTAACAACAACAACAACAACCTGCTTTTATTATTATTTTTACCAATAACTCAAGGTGGTGAACATATCCCCCACACTTCCCTCCTCCTATTTCTGTGAGATGGGTTGGGCTGAGTGAGAGAGACCGACTCCAGGGGTGGGCAAACTTTGCAACTTTAAGTCTGAAGTCCTTCAGACTTAAAGTTGCAAAGTTTGCCCACCCCTGGACTAGCCCAAAGCGACTTAGCTGGCTTTCAGGGCTAAAGTGGGACTTGGATTCTGTTGTATTTCGACTTCTATTGTGCATACAAATTTCCTGAGAATGATATACACTTATGGGTTTAATCGAAATTTAAAATTTTCTCTAATTAAAAGCTAGTGTAATGAAACAATCTTAAAAAAAAAAAACAGTTGTATTTGCACATACTGTCCCCCCAGCAATAAAGGAACAGAGGGAAGCACCCTAATGCTACAGCAGTATTTGTGAGAACTTATTACGACGATGAAGCCACTCGGGCAAAATAGGTCATTTGGGCCGCTTTTCAGGCCCCTGTTCCCAGACCAAAAGAGAGCAACCGGTACTGTAGCATGCAGTACTGTATTACAAGCTCGTCTGAGCCTGCAAGTAAGGCATATCTGAATTATTAGGCACTTGTTATTAATTAGAGGTACAGATGGCCTTTCAGCCGTAATAACTCCCATAGCTGTTTACAATGAAAACAAATTAAAACAATTCACAATTAAATCAATGTTTAAAAATTACAATAATCAGATTGCACTAACAGAAGGCGGCCCTGGGAATGTGCAGCGCTCACTCCCACTTCCCCAGCAGCCTTTTAGAAATCCTGGCTCCGGCCTTCTCCCTTCATATCCGACTGGGTCGGAGAGGGGGCGAGGGGGGGGAGGCAGCAAGGGAGGGAGGAGTGAAAAATGAGGTTTTGTTTCTTTTTAAGAATGACCGCACAGCTCTTGCTTTTTCGTGCTCTAAGGACATTTTTAAAAAAATCAAGACAGCCTGTACAACTGGGGGCAATTGCAATAGGCCAGCGATGGAGAACATTTTTAGGCTCGTGTGCCATAAGGGGGGGGAGTGCAGGGGGGGTCGTGCGCGGATGTGCTGCACCCATATTGCAACACGTGTCCCTCCAGTGCACATGCGCGCATGACAGGCGCTCCCCCCCCCCATTTTTTACATGCTTTTTTCGCCCTCCTCAGGCTCCAGAGCAGTGGTGGGTTTCACATTTTTTTAGAACCTACTCTGTACGTGTGGCCTATTTTGTGGGCGTGGCTTGGCAGTCATGTGACAGGGTGGGAGTGGCCACCTTTTAAAATGTAGTGAAACTCATTTAACAATGCTCTTGCTTAGCAACCAAAATTTTGGACTCAATTGTGATGATAAATTCTTTCTTTCTTTCTTTCTTTCTTTCTTTCTTTCTTTCTTTCTTTCTTTCTTTCTTTCTTTCTTTCTTTCTTTCTTTCTTTCTTTCTTTCTTTCCTTCCCGTTGGGTCACTGGCAGCGACGGGCCAGATCTACTTCCAGGTACGCCGGTGGAACCCCCTCTCACCGGTTCTCTAAATTTCACCATCCGGCTCTTGTGAGTAGGTGCGAGCCTGCAGAAACCCACCACTGTTCCAGAGGCTTTATAGGAGCCTGGAGAGGGCAAAAACAGCCCCCCCCCCCCGCTGGCCCTCTGGAGGCTTCCGGGAAGCTCCTGAAGCCTCCGGAGGGCCTCTGGGGGGCAAGGACTATTTTTGCCCTCCCCAGGCTCCTATAAATGCTGGGGAGGGCGAAAAATGGCTTTAAAAATGGCTGACTCAGTCGGCCAGCGCGCGCATGCGCGCTGGCCAGTTGACAGGGCAACGCCTCGCGTGGCCTGCCAAACGGCTTCACGTGCCATCACTGCAACAGGCTCTTCGTATTTCCCCTCCCATAATTTTAAGCCCAAGGGCCGGCTTTGGAAGTTATCCAGAGGCTCTTCACTGCAGGCAGGGGGAATTTTAGAGACCACATACCAAGCTGTATATCTGGAAATCGGGCCTTCTGACGGGATCCAGTATATTGAATTGAATTGAATTTATTGGACTTCTAGACCGCCCCCTCTCCCCGGAGGGACTCGGGGCGGTGTACAGGTAAAAATTAAAACCATTACAATAAATAATACATAAAACTAAAATCGAATTAAATAGACCCCTGTACAAATCTATAAAAATTAAAAACTTAACCCTAAAACCAAATCAGAAAATTTAAAAATGCAGACTGAGGTGGGAAAGCTGGAATTAGGCCAGACCGGCCAGATGAAACAAGTGGGTTTTGAGTTTCTGGCGGAAGGAGCGGAGATCCGTGGTCGTTCTAATGTCAGGGGGAAGGTCATTCCAGAGGGTCGGGCCCGCCACAGAGAAGGCCCTTCCCCTGGGCGTCGCCCGCTGGCACAGCCTGGTGGACAGCACCCGGAGAAGTCCCTCTCTGTGTGAGCGAATCGGCCGAAGGGATATATCTCTTGCGTTCGTTTCCCCCACCTCCCCCCATCTGCTTGTCTGCAAAATGTAGTGCATTGAACACAAAGTGCCGAGTCATCCACAAAGTCACCTTCCGCATAAATTGTTTCACCGAGCAATTTTTTTTTTTTAAAGGCTGACATACCAGTCATGGAAATATATTCTTAATGTGCTATGTTTTCCATCGCCCAGCTAAAATACAAAAAGGAGCGCGTGCTTTTCTCCCTGTTTTTCTGTCGCTGGATTTAAAAAAACCAAACCAAACCAAACCTGATCCTCGCATTGTCTCCTCCTCACAACGGAAGGCATTTAGCGTTTTGCAACACCCAAAGCAAACCTAACCTCATTTGTAGTTTCCTCCCATCGTATAGATTGGGCCCAGAGAGTCAGAGGGGTTTCAGGGGGAGGGGTGGGGGCGTAGGCTGTCCCCAGCTGTTCAGCATTTGCTTGGGTGAGGGGGGGGTGGCATATCTGTCCCCGGAGTCATTAGACGCCAAAGGACACCTCGCCCTCATCGTGTTCCGTGCAGCAAATCCTATGTTAAATTTAATTTAAAAACCATCTTTGCCTTAAATTTCAAAATAAACCTTCTGTACAATAATAATGATAAAGCAGGGAGCCGGCACTCTGGACAGGAGAGATTTTTCTTGTTGACACCAAGTTTCCGATTAAAGGCAGGCAAACATAAATCCTCCTTCATAATTGCTGCACTTGGTTCACTTGCATCCCTTAGCAGAATAGATTTTGCATTCTCTCTTTCTCTTCCCCCCCCCCACAACGAACACACTCACACAGATCATGCCCCTTCCTAAAAGTACCAACCTGCACGGCCCCAGCCCTTTTAAGAGCAGCTGAACAACCTCCTATTCCAGTGGTGGGTTTCTGCAGGCTCGCACCTACTCGCGAGAGCCGGTTGGTGAAATTTAGAGAACCGGTGAGAGGGGGTTCCACTGGCGTACCTGGAAGTAAATCTGGCCCGCCGCTGCCAGTGGCCCAACGGGAAGGAAAGGAAGGAAGGAAGGAAGGAAGAAAGAAAGAAAGAAAGAAAGAAAGAAAGAAAGAAAGAAAGAAAGAAAGAAAGAAAGAAAGAAAGAAAGAAAGAAAGAAAGAAAGAAAGAAAGAAAGAAAGAAAGAAAGAAAGAAAGAATTTATCATCACAATTGAGTCCAACATTTTGGTTGCTAAGCAAGAGCGTTGTTGAATGAGTTTCACCACATTTTAAAAGGTGGCCACTCCCACCCTGTCACATGACTGCCAAGCCACGCCCACAAAATAGGCCACACCTACAGAGTAGGTTCTAAAAAATTTGAAACCCACCACTGTCCTATTCACTCCGAGAAAGAGGAATGGGAGTGGGGATGCTTTGATGCTGTGGGATTGTTTTCCCGATAAATCTCTCCCTTTTTATTTTTATTTTTATGGCATTGTGCAAAAGTAGCTGTTGGGGACCCATCGCCTCAGTAGCCTTCCACAACTGGGTGTCTTCCAAACCCATTTGGGAAACCCATTTGAAAGGGGTGTCAAACTCAATTTCATTGAGGGCTGACTCAGGGTTGCATTTGACCTGGGGGGGTCAAGGGGGGGGGGAAGTGGCCAACTCGACGTCACTCGTGTCGGGGGCACCTGTGGTGGCCCAAGTACCCTCCCAAGCTCCGTTTTCGCTCGCAGAGGGTTGCAGGAGACCATTGTAGCCAAAAACAGAGCTTGGGGGTGGGGTGGGGAACGACTCATGGCCCCCCTGAGCTACATTTTCGCTGGCAGAGGCACCACTGGCCAGTCCTTAGCTGTTTCCAGGGCGGCTCCACGGGTTAGATCTAAGCACCCCATGGGCTGGATCTGGTTCATAGGCCTTGAGTTTGACATGCCTGATCTACATCTCATAACAGAGGGTAAGGTGAAGAAACCGACTTGTGTGTTTGTGTGTGTTTGTGTGTTGCTGTTGCTGCAAGTAAATGAATGAATCTTTGGATATGGGTGCATAAAGCATACTGCTACCCAAGACAGCTGGTCATGGCAAAGGTTTCAGCACCCTCCTTGAAAGAGCATGCAATAAAGTCATAACTCTCTTACCTTCTAAGACAGAGAATATCTAGGGAGCCTCTATGAAAAAGTGATGGGGCTGGTCTGGATACCAAGAATTTATCTGCTTCAACATCTTGAGAGAAATTGGAAACCAAGAGCTAATGGTTATCCTGAATGGGGGGGGGGGGGGAACTCTTCAGAAATAACAGAAGGTGGAAGGAACATTGGAGGTCTTCTAGTCCAACCCCTTGCTCAAGCAGGAAAACCTATACCATTTCAGACAAATGGTTGTCCAGTCTTCTTGTTTTTTTTAATCTTCCAGTGTTGGAGCTACCACAACTTCTGGAGGCAAGTCATTCCACTGATTAATTGTTCTAACTGTTGGGAAATTTCTCATTATTTCTCGTTTGGAACAGAACTAGCCTGGTGAAAACTAGTCTTTATTTATTCCTTCATTGTGCCATTCTAAAAACCGGCAATTATTTTTTTAAATAAAGGTTTTTTAAAAAGCCCTTCCCCATATCACTAAACTCTCAAAGCTGTAACAGCTGTCCAAAAATCTTTTTAATGGATTTAAAATGTGTCAGTCAACACTTTCACTGCCAGCAAAAAGCTAAGTCTTAAAGGAACCCTGGCTCCAAGGAGAATGCGTTCCAACCTTTGGGAAGCACTTTGGAGCAGGGGTCTCCAACTTTTGCAACTTTAAGTCTGAAGGACTTCAGCTCCCAGAATTCTCCAGCCAGCTTTGCTGGCTGGAGAATTCTGGGAGCTGAAGTCCTTCAGACTTAAAGTTGCAAAGGTTGGAGACCCCTGGCATAGAAGATTGACTGCAAAGCTGGCTGGAGAAGTCTGGGAGCTGAAGTCCTTCAGACTTAAAGTTGCAAAGGTTGGAGACCCCTGGCATAGAAGATTGACTGCAAAGCTGGCTGGAGAAGTCTGGGAGCTGAAGTCCTTCAGACTTAAAGTTGCAAAGGTTGGAGACCCCTGGCATAGAAGATTGACTGCAAAGCTGGCTGGAGAAGTCTGGGAGCTGAAGTCCTTCAGACTTAAAGTTGCAAAGGTTGGAGACCCCTGGCATAGAAGATTGACTGCAAAGCTGGCTGGAGAAGTCTGGGAGCTGAAGTCCTTCAGACTTAAAGTTGCAAAGGTTGGAGACCCCTGGCATAGAAGATTGACTGCAAAGCTGGCTGGAGAAGTCTGGGAGCTGAAGTCCTTCAGGCTTAATGTTGCAAAGGTTGGAGACCCCTGCTTTGGAGAAATGCCATGGTCCTTAGTGTGTGAGAGAGAAGGAAAGCTCAGTTGCAGGAAGAGGCAACAGGTAGGGTCTGCCCTAAGATTGGGCAGTGACCGCAGCATCTGAGGAAGGAGCCTGAGTCCTAAAGAAGAGGGCAAAGGGGCCAATGGCTGCAGTCTCTGTGTGGTGACAGAGAGATCCGAAACAGTCTGTCTCTTTCAGATGCCCCGTGGAAGGCCTTTGCGCCCCATTGAGCAAAAAGGGAAGGCTGAGAAGCCATCACTGCTCTCAGCAGCTGCTTCAGCCTCCTCCACCTGACATTCCCAGGGAGGGCAAGAACAGGGAGGAGAAAAGATGGGTGTCTCCAGAGTTGGCTGTTGTCATAGCAACAGGCCCAGCTCTAGGAAGCTGGACAAACATTGTTTTTTTTCTCCATTGTCAGCGCAGGGGCTTTTGTGCTTTCCCAGCAGTCCTTGCTGAATAGGTGCGAGTTCATGAACCTTCCTGGCGGCGGAAGAAACAAACAAATATTTGACCTTTGACCTGCCAGTGATGTCTCTGCTCCCCTGATGGGAGAAAACCTGCCCTGGCCATGAACAATGATTTTTATCTCCTTTGTTCTTCCTAGCTGGTCCACATCCACAATTCCACAAATATATATTTTAACCCATTGCAAATGAACCTGAGACGCAGAGCGCTGGTCAACCCCAACTCTGACTGTTCCTCTTCTGGCACAGCCAAAGCGCAGGACACCAGAAAGTGCCATTTTTCTCTGTTAGGCCTTTTGGGGGGGGGGGCATCTGTCAGTTTATTTCTTTTGGCCTCTCTCTTTGGCCACATCTCTTTAGCACATGTATTCATTGGTCATTTCTTTTTTAACTCCCAAGAAGTTGGGCAACATGTTACACATGGCTAATGTAAATGAGTCCTCTGATTCTGTACTTTTCTATAGAGGATAGAATAGAATAGAATAGAATAGAATAGAATAGAATAGAATAGAATAGAATAGAATAGAATAGAATAGAAATGTATTGGCCAAGTGTGATTGGACACACAAGGAATTTGTCTCCGGTACATAAGCTCTCAGTGTACATACAAGCAACACGTGATCAATCATGATCGTAAGTCATGATAAATCATAAATCAGGATTATAACCTGTAAGTCACTCAGAGTCACCTTATAGAGGAGATGGGTGGCATAAATATTTAATACACAAATAAATTACATCTGATATATTTGAATAATCCATTTTAGTAATCATTTTAACAATCATTTTACTGTTCTCATAGCTCAAGATGAAAATCTGACAATGTGAAGGCATGTCTTTTCAAAACCATATTTATTAGATGTCTACCATTATGGATTCTGATCATATTCTCCCAAGAAAAAATCATCATGCATTTCACTCAACGAAAGAGTTGGAAATCAGTGTAAATAATAATCATTTGCCTTTTATGCTTAAATAGGATCCGGTTGTCATGTAGCTTGAAGTGGAGAGTTCTTCAGAGTTTTGAATTGCTTACATCAAGTGTTTCTCAACCTTATCAGCCTGAAGATGTGTGGGCTTCAACTGCCAGAATCTCCCAGCCAGCAGAGTTGGTGGAAAATTCTGGGAGTTGAAGTCCACACATCTTCAAGCTGACAAGAAATAATGATTTATATTCCTGATAGCAGAGATGTATTTGAACAAAATGGAGCCCTGGAAATAGCAAAAGCTATGATGGTGAGTAAAGTAATATATACAATGGGCAAAAGCTGAGAAAGTCAAACTTTTTCAAACAATAGCATCTGAACAAGAACAGTAGCAGCCTGTAAAATTATCGGAATACCCGAATTGGAAGGGACCTTGGAGGTCTTCTAGTCCAACCCCTTGCTCAGGCAGGAAACCCTATGCCATTTCAGACAAATGGTTGTCCAATCTCTTCTTAAAATCTTCCAGTGATGAAACACCCACAACATCTGGAGGCAAGTTGTTCCACTGATTCATTCATCCAGTCATTCTAACTGTGAGCAAATTTCTCCTTAGTTCTAGGTTGCTTCTCTCTTCAATTAGTTTCCATCCATTGCTTCTTGTCCTGCCTTCTGGTGCTTTGGAGAATCAAATGCCATGAAGTTATTACAAACAGGCCTAAGGCCTTAGTATCTTTTAAGGTGGCACCTTGCCCTTCTTTGAAAGAGGTGAAGAAAACTGAGTTTCCTCACATCATCTTAACATTAATGATAGGAGGAAAAGCTGAAAATGGTGCTGGATCCAAGACCCTTCCTTTGCCAGTTATCACCATGAGTAAACAGCAACTTGGATCCAAGTCTCTCCACTCATGGTCCAATATGATAGTTAGAAATTAGTAGTCATAGAAATAAATTACCTGATTCAGAGCCTGAACTACAGTGTCTATGTCTTTAGTTAATGAACATTGTGTAGAATGCATAGGTGAGGATCCATTCTGGGAACAATTTGTCCGTTATATTGAAAAGCTTGTTTCAACTTTGGTACAAATAATGGAAAAAGGAGAAAAATTCAGAGGTGGGTTTTTATCGGTTTGGATTGGTTTGGCCGAACCGGTAGTAACTTGGCGGTGTAGGTCTCTGAAACGGACAGTGACCCAGGCCTGCCACATCCCCAAACTGGTTTCCCAGTGGCGCCGTAGGCGCCGCCATCTTGATTTTGCTTCTGCGCATGCACAGAGCAATTTTAGTGGTAGTGGACAGGCGTGTGCATGCACGGCACGCCCTTGAGCAAATCAGCAGTAGCAGTTGCCAGAATCCACCCCTGGAAGAACCTTTCCTGTGGGAACAAACCTCCATATGTTGAGAGCCATTTCTGAATAATCAGAAGCACTCCGAGATTAAGTTTATACAGGAGAAATAAATATACTTTTTCTTTCCCTTGACAGCACTCATATAAGCATGTTGAAGCACATGTTAATGCAAATCTTAAAAACTTAGTGCACTTCCTCATTACTTAGAAAATACTGTAGCTATACTCAACATCAGGGGTAGTCAACCTATTTATACCTACTGCCCACTTTTGTATCTCTGTTAGTAGTAAAGGTTTCTAACCGCCCACCGGTTCCACAATAATGGTGATTTATAAAGTAGGGAAGTCAATTAAATTAAAAAAAGGAAAGTGTTTCAGTATCGGACAAAACCCCTACTGCCCACCATGAAAGCTGGAATGCCCACTAGTGGGCGGTAGGGACCAGGTTGACTACCACTGGTCTACATCTTAATAAATATTACAAATTTCCTCCCTGCACATTTCACAATGGAAAATCTCTAACAGGCATTCTCACTGGGTAGTCCTGCTGAGTTTAGTTTTGGTATTCTTAGACAAAAATTAGAGTAATACAAACAAATCAACTAAAAGATCAGAATCAGAATCACTGGGGATGGGGGGCAGATTATTGCACGCACACACGCAAATAAAATCTAAGAAATGATATTTGTGTGATAGAACAATTCTTGCAAAAGCCAGAATCTGCATCTCTATGGGACACACACTTTGGAAGGACTGAAGGAGAAAAAGGACATGGCCTTCTGCAGCCAACGTGATTGGAATTCCGGTCAGGCTTAGCAACTGGCAGACAGGACGAGCAGAACCATTTATTCTTAAACAGCAGGTATTGAAAGGGCTTCCCTTCTTCCAGGAGATCAAAAAGCAGATAAGCTCGCCTGCAGCCGCAGAGGGCATCAGAGGAGGGAGGCGAGTGCCACACACTGGATAATCCAGTTGAGATGCAAAAACTTCTGAGGTGGCCCCAACCTTTGCTCTTAAAGGAAGAATCGGGACATTTCATACACGAGATTCGTCCCGAGAGTCTGAATCCAGGCCTGGCTAGATTTGACATTCATCTCTGCTATCAGGAAGATAATGTATTTAATATTTAGTGGTACAATATTAGGCAGGCAGAAATATCAGCTTCCTGCCTTGATTCATTACTGCAGATTACAGCAATGGATACTGAATCAATTCTGAAAGTCATGGTAATTAGAAACTACTCCAAATATCATGTTAAAGATATAAGTGCAGCATGCCAAGCCTCAGATGCTCCAGATGTACAATAAATCCCATTATCTCAAGTCAGTATGGACAGCGGCTAAAGATGATGTACATTATAGTCTACAGTAGTGATTTCTCGGAGGCTTACATTTCTGGAGGGCTTGCATATGTTCTTTTCACACAGATCTTCACAATTTGGGCAGAGGGAGAGCCGGATCATGCAGCTGCTTTTCCTTTTGTGCTGATTCAAATAGAATGGAATAGAGCCTTGGGAACTATAATGGATATAATCCCAAGGAAAGATTCAGAATTTCAGATCAATGTGATGTCAAGTTTCCCCCCCACATGTTAAAGCAGTTTTGATTGGGTGGAAAGGATGTTTAGGAGGTGTGCATGGTTGAGTCACATCTTTACAGCACATCAAAGCAACGGCTTATCCAGTTTTGTCTATAACTTCCTTCCCAACTTCATTTCTTACAACTTCCAAAATGTTTAACCATCTTTGTTTTGAATGCCTCCGGAACTTAAATGTATCAATGGAACTAGATTGGAAAAAGCTAGATTAATTGGCAGCATTTCTTCAAGTTTCATATATAAATCTTTTCTGGAATGATGTAAATACAGCATTATAGAAGGAAAACTATACCAGTCTTTTCTAGTACAACTTTAGAAAGATCTGTCTGTCTGTCTGTCTGTCTATCTGTCTGTCCGTCCATCCATCCATCCATAAGATTTCATGAACTGCAATCCACTGCATCAGAAAAAATGGATGGTAAATTAATGTAGGGTAAAACTGGGATGAAAGGGAAGGGACAGGTTGATTATGCAGATTACATAAGAGATAGATTACAAATACTTTATCAATTCACAATTCTAACACACTGTTAAAGCCCTGTGAGACTGCCTGCAACCTTTCGAAGTATGTGAGTGCAGCAATTTCTTACTCATGGAGGAGTTAAGGTCCTGTTTTTTCAGAACAGACCCTTTGAGGCCTGCTAAAAATGTTCTCAGAGTGGAAACGTTCTGATATTATTTTGTCCTTGGTTTGAGTGCTGATATCAAACTTAGGTCCATTAATTCTTCTGTGCAAAGTGTTTGCAGTATGCAGAATTCAGAGGGGCATTGCCGACAGATTTCAACTGGCTAACAGCATGTACAATAAGGAAGATCTTACTGTCTAGTCTAAATCATCTTCTTTGTAATTTTACTTCTTCTAACATTGTGTTCTTAAAGTGTGGTCCTACAACCGCTGAGAAGGGGATCGCAAGACACCCCCCCCCCAAGACTCTCTTAGGCATCTGCAACATCGAAATTATTTGCCAGTCTACACTGAAAAACAATACAATATTAAAATCCCATCAAACAATCATGAGAAGCAGTAGTGGCAGCAAATGCATCAGTTTTAATTTTTAATACAGCATATGTCAATAAATATAACCCATACAAATTAAAACTCTTTTGGAGTCCTCCATAATTTTTAAAAACGGGAAGGGAGAGGGGAGGAAAATTCAGAAACAGTGTTCTCAATTAAGGAAACCACAACAATTCTCTGCAGGTACACAAAAGCCGGAAAACTAGCACAGGCAAAGGAATTTCTGATTTTTATTCCTATTTGTAGCAGGCTTGGAACAAATCTTTCCAAAATAGCTCCTCCTAGTGGCTGCTCAAAACTTAACCAGTGGAGGTGGAGTGAACACAGATCAAATCTGAGAAACAAGGGCTACTTTGGAGATGAAGCATCTGAAATTAGAGATATCCATTCACTCTGGGAGAGGTGGGAGACGTGAAAATGAGGAACATCGATTAAAAACCTTGAAACACGTTACTATGCTGTAAAGGATGACCCTTTAAAATGAGAAATGTTCCTTTAAAGAAGGAATATCTGTAACCACACAGAGGAGCAATGTATTGGCCCACTGCTAGAGAAAAAGGCACTATCCCCATAAATCGTACAAAAGAAGGGTAAAGTATAGACTAGTCAAATATTCTGATTCCTGTCAGAAACTTAATATTTCTTTTTTAGGAGGAGGGAATGGGAGAGCTTCTGCTGATTTGGTGTGAAACCCCAAATTTTATCATTGTCCATGAAGGGGAAAAAAAAAAAGTTGCTAGATGAATTAAAGCTTACATGGGACCAATCTATAGATCATGCTGAGTTCAGAGCAAGATGCTAACAGTGTATAATGGCATGTGAGAAAGACCCTGGGAAACTGGTTCAAGAGATGCCGACTACAGAGTGGTCAGATAAGAGACAGCATAGCCTGCAGCTGCATAGTGGGTGGAGCAAGGGCTCAGAAGGGAAATATAAAACAACACAATAAATACAATACAGTGTTAAAATGAAATTAAATTAACTAACCTGTGCTAAAATATAACTAAAAACTTTTTAAATCCCCTACCTAATACAGTTAAATTATTTCTAGTCTAAAATCTAGGCTAAAGTCTAAGCTAAAATCTAAAATCTAAGCTCTAAGCTAGGCCAGCTAGGTGAAAGAAGTGTGTTTTCAGTGAACGGCGAAAAAGGTGAAGGTCCGTGATGGTATGAAGTTCGGGGGGTAGGTCATTCCAGGGGGCCGGGCCTGCCACACAGAAGGCCCTCCCCTTGGGCACCGCCCGCTGGCATTGACCGGCAGACGGCACCCTGAGGAGGCCCTCCCTGTGGGAGCGAACCGGTGGAAGGGAGGTATGCGGTAGGAGACAGTCCCGCAAATAACTGGGCCCTGTGCCATGGAGCGTTTTAAAGATGGTGACCAGCACGTTGAAGTGCACCCGGAAAGCCACCGGCAGCCAGTGCAGCTCGCGCAGGAGAGGTGTTACGTGGGAGCATTGTGAGGCTCCCAAAATCCCCTGCGCAGCCGCATTCTGGACCAACTGGAGCCTCCGGGTGCACCTCAAGGGGAGCCCCATGTAGAGAGCATTACAATAGTCTAGGCGGGACGTAACGAGTGCTTGAATGACTGTGCGTAGCGCGTCCCGGTCGAGGAAAGGTCGTCCAAGGAGAGCCGTGAGTCCAGGAGGACGCCTAAATTGCGAGCCCTCTCCAGTGAGTGCATGCATTGCGTACGGGTTACGATCTGTTAATAAAACCAGCAGCAACCCACTCCTGGTCTAAGTGCTATTGCTCTTCTGTTAACCTACATTTACAATAGTGTAGAATTAGTTTATTTATCCTGTCTGGTCTACGTGGTAAATGAAAGGCTCAAATGAAAGACCATCGCAACCTGTGAAAGGATAATACTTGCTGTAATTCAATTCCGTTCTCTAATCTAAGCTATGGGAATTCTGGATTCTGAATGGGCTAACCATATTGGGATGATTCCAGATTTAAGTAGCAGGGGTGCCTGAAGTAGCCATGCTTTTTCCCCGCCCTGGGTCCTTTTTTAGGAGAAGGGCGGGGTATAAATTGGATTAATAATAATAATAATAGTTCTTCACACCATAGTGGCCATGCAATTGGTGCTGTCACAATGAAGTTGGCCTCACTGAGATGCTTTGCATCACTCTCCAAGGTCTCACCTGACAGTTACACTTTTATTTATGCAGTCGGTTAAAATTCTGCTAGTTAAATGAAACTTCTTCCCATGGAACTGTTGGATGAGGTCCGACAGAAAAATGAAGCAATGCAGCCAACGTTGCTTTTTGAAGATTTCCTTCCTTCCTTCCTTCCTTCCTCCCTCCCTCCCTTCCCTTTCCTTTTCCTTCATAAAGTTGCTTGCAAGGAGAGATCTGCATGAATCTTCAAAGATGCAAAAATAGATACATTTTTAAAGGCCTGCACCATCCTATTATTTATATTTAAAATCTGGTCTTCGTGCAACATAAAGGAAAGCTTCATGCAGTTCAGGTCTACGCAGAGGGTTTGTCTTTTTCTTCCATTCAATTGTGTGCATTTCTTGGAGATTGCTTATACAAGTCCCTGCAGTTATATTGGGAAGGTTTTTCAGAGAGGGTTTGCCGTTGTTTCCTTCCTAGGGCTGAGAGGAAACAACTCTAGCTTCACACCTAAGGTGGGACTAGAACTCACAATTCCCCAATTTCTAGCATGATGTCTTAATCATTACATCCAAGTGGCTTTCGTGCAGAGTTAAGCCTACCTAAAATACCACTTGAAATACTCAGGTACATCAGAATAGTGTATTCCTGATGTGCAGTTTTGTGCAAAATCTGCACAAAACTGCACATTAGGTTTCTCAATGTTCTGCTTGAGAGTAAAGTATGCGTGGAAAGTTTCTGTGGATACGCCTAGCAAGAAATCTGTGCCAATTCAGAACCAGCTTTGGCAGTGTAACTATATGGCATCAACTGCTTTTGAATTCTAAGCCCCCTCCCCTTTTTACTCTGATCCAGCTTGCTTGGAATTTCTGCAGGGGAATATGGCTATCATTATGTCATTGTTATTATTATTGTTGTTATTTTTGATTAATTTTTAGAAGAAAGAGATAATATTGATCTTATAGAACAGGGGTAGTCAACTTTTTTATAACTACTGCCCACTTTTGTATCTCTGTTAGTAGTAAAATTCAATAACCGCCCATTATTTCCATAGTAATGGTGATTTACAAAGTAGGGAAGTCAATTAAATTTTAAAAAAGGAAAGTGCTTCAGTATCGGACAAAACCCCTACCGCCCACCATGAAAGCTGGAACGCCCACTAGTGGGCGGTAGGGACCAGG
Source organism: Rhabdophis nuchalis (assembly GCA_039707465.1). Lineage (NCBI taxonomy): Eukaryota > Metazoa > Chordata > Lepidosauria > Squamata > Natricidae > Rhabdophis > Rhabdophis nuchalis. The sequence goes on along the minus strand of CM077646.1, from coordinate 161,846,841 downwards.
TTGACTACCACTGGTATAGAAGGTAGAAAAATGAAACACGTTAAAATATAGGTTGAACAACACACATGCAATATCATCCGAGTAGCATATTTCCTTGTAATATTGTAGGATATTTCCTGTCCATCATATACTGAATATTGAGACACTCCTGTGTCCAAGATCTTGGCTGAAGATTGACACACTCCTTTCTCGATGGTCATTTTCTTCTACTGAGTACACACTTCAGGAAGGACACACATGGAATGGTGTGGGAGAAAAAGGACATCCGCCTAGCCTACCACATCAACCAAAACAACCCTAGTGTGCGATGGGATGACAAATGCTGCAACCAAAATGTTCATGACCCCATGTGGCGACTGTGCACTACCTTCTAAATCAGGGGTCTCCAACCTTTGCAACTTTAAGTCTGAAGGACTTCAGCTCCCAGAATTCTTCAGCCAGCTTTGCTGGCTGGAGAATTCTGGGAGCTGAAGTCCTTCAGACTTAAAGTTGCAAAGGTTGGAGACCCCTGTTCTAAATGACCAGAAACAGGAAGTTTCCAAAATGGTGACCAAATTTTGTGCCTTTGCAATGACAACCAAGTTACTGAATCTGTTTGGGCATGTTTTGTTTCAAGTACAAATAGGTTTTTACTGGATATTTGTACTCTTTATTCAGCCTTTTGACTTCTTTTTGGCCTATGACCATATGTTTATTTGAAACAGGTGGCTTGCAATATAAATTAGATAAATGAATAAATGCTGAAGCTCAGCTGTGCTGGTGAGTAATTGGTTTTTCCGTGTTTAATGACTCTTGCCTCCTCATCTCTTGGATTTCAGCCACCCCAACAGATCTTACAAGGCTGAAGTGAGGAGTTTGCAACTCCTGCCATTTTATAAGAACCATCCCACGAAGGGAGGGGTTGCATTCAATCAAGCCAATGCACACAGCACTGTCAGGTGCAAAGAACCAGGAACACTCAGCATGGGAGAGTTAATTACTGCTAACTACACATAAGAATCTAGTCAAATAACTACCAAGGCTACATTGGAGCTAGATAAGGGTCAACACAATTCACGGGGAGCTGGACATGGGCCTCTTGTGGCTGTGCAACAACTCCAAACTGATGACATGTTTAACTCCACCTTCCAGCTCAGCCTGCTCATCTCCTACGAGCACAGGATTAAAGATATGGAATGGAGGTTCAGACAATTTATTTTGTTCTCCTTTTGTATGAAGTTGGGGTAGAGGAATATTTGTTCCCGAGGACCTGCAACAGCTCCAAAATGAAGGAATGATTCTTCACGCTTTGCCCATTTGTATTGTAAGGCTGGCAGCAGTGAAGACAAAGATCATTTTCAAACCACTTTTGAAGGACTAGAGACTAGAAATAGTGGCCAGGAAAAAGTGCCCATTAACAGACTAAGAAGAGTGAGTGATGTTTTGAGGGGGGTTGTCTAAAAAATGTGTTTTCCAAAAGCATTCTAATGAAATTGCTTTTGTTTCCAAACAGATGCTTTGAAGGAATGACTATTGACAATCATATGCATGTTCTCTCTGTTTTTAAATCTCTGATAAACAGATTGCTCCAATTTGTATTGTTCTGAAAACCTGCAAAATCTGTTTGTCCAGAAACAATTATTGGCAAAAGAAATATATGTCTGGCTAAATTGGCTGTAAATCCTTTCTCAAGACACTTTTCATTCTCTTAGAAATGACTGTATAGTACAGAATATTCATAGAGCTGGGGCATGCGCTACATGAATTCGTTCAACATATATTGTTTTATCCATCTAGTATTTTTCGAGAGATATCAAAAAAATCCTCTGTAAGTTCTTGAAAAAAATCAATTTTAAAACCAATTGTAAACGGCCAGTGTAATACTAAAGTATTATAATATTACCCTGTCTCCCCAAAAATAAGATTTCCTGGATAATAAGCCCAATCCGGCTTTTGAGCACATGTGCTAAAATAAGTCCTCCCCCCAAAATAAGCCCTCCCTGAAAATATTGCAACACAGCAGCAGCCATGAGGTGACCATGCTTGCTGCCTCCTGCACTTCAACAATAATAAGACCTACCCAAAAATAAGGCCAAGTGTAAATATAAGTGTAAATATAACCGGAAACAGAAAGTAGGGAAAGCAATACATGTCCATACTTTGTTGATGGAGGCATTGGGTGCCAATTATAATGTAAAGCAGTTTGATGAATTTCTCATGCTTGAATTTGTGCATCATGAATCTGTACAGGTAATTCTCAACTTACAATCATTTGAAGTTACAATGGCCCTGACTTATAACCATGTTTCACACTTGAGATCATTGCAGCATCCCTGTCAAGTGATCAAAATTCAGAGGCTTGGCAACTGACTCACATTTATGATGGTTGCAGTGACCTCGGGTCATGTGATCACCTTTTGCGACCTTCTGACAAGTAAAATCAATGGGGAAGCCACATTCGTTAACAACCAAGAACTACAGCAATTCACTTCCTGCCCACGCAGGGGGTTGGACTAGAAGACCTACAAGGTCCCTTCCAACTCTGCTATTGTATTGCATTGTACTTAACAACTGTGTGGGGAAAGATCATAAAATGGGGCAAATATCACGTAATAATTATCTCGCTTAGTAACATAAATTTTGGGTTCAATTGTGATCATAACTTGAGGACTGCCCGTACATCAGGATCCAATAGATTACTAACCAATTAAGTTTTGTATTTGTCATTTATTAAATTTCTTATGGGAATTTATGGGATAGGTCCAAAAAGAGAATACCAGTTCATACACAACTGGTGAATTTTCTGACAATGGCTATAAGGAAAAGAAAGAAAGAAAGAAAGAAAGAAAGAAAGAAAGAAAGAAAGAAAGAAAGAAAGAAAGAAAGAAAGAAAGAAAGAAAGAAAGAAAGAAAGAGAGCTTGATGCTGTACAAAGAAAAAGTACAGGTACTTTAAATAGAAGGGACCTTGGAGGTCTTCTAGTCCAACCCCCTGGTCAGGCAGGAAACCCTACACCACTTCAGACAAATGGTTTTTAAAAACTTCCAGTGTTGGAGCATTTACAACTTCTAGAGGCAAGTTGTTCCACTGATTATTTGATGACTTGGCAAATAGCAAGAAGTTATCAAGATGTCCAACAAGCTAAAATTTTGGAATGGTACCAAAACCCAGTGCTATGCAAACTGCTAAAAAAGGATTTGAGACCTGAGAAGCATTTTCTACAGTGAAGTCCTCTGAAATTAATGCAGGAGAATTTAAAAGCAAAGGGGGGTTGCCACCTCCCCATTACTGGTCATTTACAGTACATTAATCTCCTAATAGACACTAACCAGAAGGCTGAGGAAAGTTTCCATCCACAAAATGGTGATCGTGGAGGACATAGGCTGATACGAAGTGCCAATTTACCAGTATTAGTAGCTATCAACTTACCTAGCCCTTGCCAAGGATGCTCTTTATCCCCTCCTCCTTTCTCCTGGTTTCCTTCTCCTCCAGGAACACTTACAAAACGTAAGGTTAGATAAGCGTATTGTATGAATGTACCAACACAGAGGACAGATTCCCTGAGACTTTCCCTGTGGGGTTTTTGGAATTGTTTGAAAGAGAATTCTGCACTAAACAGAACCTTCTTAGTAAGACTATCTCATAGGTGTCAAGCCAACTATGAGATTTTTTATATTTTTTTCCGGTAGGATTGCAATTTGCTTTAATGACGCTCAAAGCCTGTCACCAGAGGGAAGCTGCCTTGCTCTGCTTAATGGCAGGGCCAACCCTGGATGGCTGCTCGCCCTGGGGAAAGCTAGGACAGATGGAACAGCCGGCTTGTGACTTATGGTACATGGCATTTTGTGGGACAAGATGGATGAACAGCATAATCTCAGCTGCCACAACAAGGAAAGGTGGCACTGCTTCATTCATGGAACAGCCTTCCCATATTGGCCAGAAGATACCTTCTTTTCCTGCTTTCCAGTTTATAGGCCATGGCCATGGAGGAGCCTTTAAGCAAGGAGGGGACACATCTCATCTGGACCCACCTTTTTGCTTTTGCTACCTTTGGAGTTCGTTTGAAATCTCCTTCCCCCATCTGCCTCCCCTCCCTAAATATCCGCTCTCCAGCGATGGCCTGACAGATGGAGAGTCCTTCCTACTGGCTGCTGAAGGCACATGCAATCATTTCCCTTATCAGTACCCAAAAACATTGCCTGTAAATAATGCATTCACAGGAGAATCATTGGCTGTTTATTTATGGAGGGAGCTCAGTTATAGATAGCAAGAGTGGAGAGAGGAGCATCTACTCTAATGAGCTGAACGATGCGTGGATGGACATCAGGGTTGCAGCAATTCTACCTGTATTCCCTAGACTGCGGCACAACCTGTAGTGGCAGCTAAACAGAGTAGAAGCCAAAGGCTAGAGAGCTTTATTCTAACACCCTCCTGTAATCAGATTTCTAATTTCCTGAAAGTTTTATTTCCCCACCATAGAGGCTTCTGTTCCTTAATTCAGTCTCCGGGTGCGTTAAAATTCCTTTTCGGTTCTAAAGTTAATGTTATTGGGTTTGTTGTTTTCCATTTGCTTCATTTATAGCCTGCCGTTTAGAGTAAAGCTCCCAAGGCAGCTTATAGAAAGCACTAAAGCAAAATCACAATTAACAACAGAGGGTTTTCCCCCCAGCTGCATCTAACCGCAATGCAAGCATGCCCTGACCACGGTTCTTTTTCCTGCTGCGTTCCATGACTTTGCTTCATCTCATCCCCAGCCTGAGAGCACAACACACTTATGTTGCTTTTCTGCAATAGTGACTTTGTGAAGGTGGTATCTTCTTTCTTACTCTGACCTTGCAGCAGACTTAAGGTGTATGACACCTAGTATCATGTTTTCCCCCAAATAAGAAAGGGTCTTATTTTCTTTTGACCCCCGCAATAGTGCTTGACCTTATTTTCAGGGCAGTTTTATTGTTTTTGAGGTGCAGAAGGCAGCGTGTGTGTCACCTCACGGCTGCTGCTGTGTTGCAATATTTTTTTGGGGGGGGGAGGGCCCTCAAAAGCCCAGTTGGGCTTATTATCCGGGGAGGTCTTATTTTTGGGGTAACAGGGTAGGCTCTTTCACTCATTTTCTTGGAAGGAAGAATTAGATGCCTGGTAGTGCTGGGACAGAGAAGTGGCATTGCCATGAGCAACAAGGACAACACATTTCACACCAGGGTATTTCCCCCTGGCTCAAGGACAGGCAGAGAGAACTCGGCAATGAAGAAAAGCTTCAGGTTTTCAGTGCTGTCCTTCCTTGGCTGTTCCCTTTGACTCAGTAGAACAGGGCTCTCCAAACCTCAACCCAGTGTGCCGCAGCAGTGAAAAAAGCAAACTCATTGCTAGGGATCATTAGGACGGGTATAGAAAATAAGTCAGCAAGTGTCATTCTGCCTCTTTATAAATCTATGGTGAGGCCCCATCTGGAGCATTGTGTACAGTTCTGGTCACCATACCTTCAGAAGAATATTAATGGAAATGGAAAAGGTGCCGAGGAGGGCAACCAGATTGATTAGGGGGCTGGAACACCTTCCTTACCATCTGAGGCTGCGACGGCTGGGCCTCTTCACTCTTGAACGACGGCGCCTGAGAGGTGACCTGATTGAAGTCTATAAAATCATGCACGGTGTGGACAAAGTAGAAAAGGAAAAACTGTTTTCCCTATCGCACAACACTAGAATTAGGGGGCACTCCATGAAACTTTTGGAAGCTAGACCTCAAACAAATAAGAGGAAGTACTTTTTCACCCAGAGGATCACTGGTCTATGGAACTCCCTGCCAGAAGAAGTGATGAGAGCTGTCAGCCTCGACACCTTTAAGAAAGGATTAGACAAGTTCATGGAGAACAAGAGTATCAATGCTTATCATTATGGATGCCTAAGGACACCCTCCGGGTTGGAGAGATAGGCAGGATATCTCCCAATGCCATTTGCAGGGAATCATAAGCAGGTGAAGACATCTGCTTGGGAAGACCCTGAAGCAAATGGGGAGCCACTGTGTGAGACAGAATGCTGGACTGGATGAGCTGTGGCCTGTTCCGGCAAGGCTGTTCTTATGTTCTTAACCTGGCAACTTTAAGATTTCTGGACTTCAACTCCCAGAATTCCTCAGCCAGCCATGAATTCTGGGAGTTGGTCTACAAGTCCTAAAGTTGCCAAGTTTTGCAGATCTCTGCAGTAAAACATGTGTAGTTATGCTCAGACTCTCACTGGGAAATGAGGCAACTAAGAGAAACGGCATTCAAATTCCATCAACTTCTAAAATAATTGTGACTGTGATGATACAGATTAGCTGTAGATATAAAATTCTAAAATAATTATGACTGAGGCTGATTAGCTATAAATATAGATACACAGGTATGCATATGCATTCCTAAAAGTCTGGGTGGGGTATGTACTTTTTGTGGGAAGGGCTTTCAAAAATGTTAATCCTGAACAATAATGAGATTCTCACTGGGACCGTTCACCCAAGGAGATTTATGATGAAATGAACATTTGGCCCCAGATCACTAGATCCATGTTGTATTAAATTCAGCATTGCAATAGGATATTACAGGAAAAATAGAGTTATTCAATCTGTTTTCCAGTTCATTCCGTTTTCTGATTTCAGTAGTATCATGAATTAACCTGCAAATATGTCACACAGCAGGCATGCAAGGGAAATGTGTTAGTAGTGGCATCATATGTTTGCTTAAATTTGAAGTGTACCCACCCAATCACACACATACTCCTTTCACAAAAGTCACATAGATGCACATTATTAACTTTAAAAGAACCTATTATTTTTGCTATCACATTTGTCATTAGCGCTGATGATGTTACCTAGTTAATGAAACATCTCCAGGAAAACAACAAAGCTCATAGAGCACCGAGGACCCCTTACTATTATATTTTCATCATTTTATTTTACACTATATACTCCTGCAACATGGATGGAGTCATTGAACAGTGTTGCATTGACTTTCTGGTTAGGTTACGACAAGAATGTATTATTTGTGTCTAGACTAAAAATAATTAAAGTGTTCTAGATCAGGGGTCCCCAACCTTTGCAACTTTAAGTCTGAAGGACTTCAGCTCCCAGACTTCTCCAGCCAGCAAAGCTGGCTGGAGAATTCTGGGAGCTGTAGTCCTTCAGACTTAAAGTTGCAAAGGTTGGAGACCCCTGTTCTAGATAAAGAATCCTACTGTTGGCCATCCCAAAGTTGCAATTATTTTGTCTGTCTCTCCTTAGCAGATTCTCTGCGATGAGCAAGAACAAAACGCAGCAATGGGGGAAACACCATAGCATTATGGTGTGGATGTGTGCGGATCCTGCCGCACACATCCACACGGCCGATTCGCTCCCACAGAGAGGGACTTCTCCGGGTGCCGTCCACTAGACTTTGTCAGCGGGCGACGCCCAGGGGAAGGGCTCTCTCTGTGGCGGGCCCAGCCCTCTGGAACGACCTTCCCCCCGACATTAGAACTACCACGGACCTCCGCTCCTTCCGTCTAAAACTAAAAACATATCTGTTCTGCTTGGCCGGCCTAGGATAATCTCTCTTCGATGGGGCTGTTAGAAATTTTAGATGGGGATTCTAGTTTTTAATTGGATTTTTAGCGCAGGGAAATATTTAATTTGTTTTTTAACTATATGTATGTATTTATTGTTTTATTAGCCCTGTGCACCGCTCCGAGTCCCTTTGGGGAGAGGGAGCGGTCAACAAGTTAAATAAATTATTATTAAATTATTATTATTATTATTATAAAATGGAGGATCATCTTTAAAAAAAAAAGGGGGGGGGGGTGTTTGAGTAATAAAATCCTCACGTGGAAGCACTTTACCTACATGATGTACAATGCTCCTTCTGATGAATAGGATCAGCCATTATCCAATCCAAACAATGGTGGGTTGCAGGAGGTATGCCCCAGTACGGGCATGGCAGAGCCAGCCCAGAGCACCAGATACTGTTCTGGTATGGTGCTCCGGAGGGCCCACCTGCCCGAGCTCCTTATCTTTCTTTTAAGGCTTCCACGCCTCTGCGCATGTGCATGGCGCATACAGCACCAGTGCAACACGCCACTGAACAGCTGAAGCGTTGTAGAGGCTTGCGGAAGCCTTGCTGACAGGTAGGACACATGCGCGCATTGCATGCATGTGGGTGATGCCGGGACTGTTCCAACCGGTACGGAATCTGGAACCCACCACTGAATCCACAGCATGTCAATATAAAATGAAATTCAATTGTGCAAAAAGTAAGGTTTTACATTTAGGCAAGAAAAACAAAATGCACAGGTACAGTATAGGTGGTACCTTGCTCAATAGTAGCAACTGTGAGAGGGATCTTGGAATCCTAGGGGACAACTATTTAAATATGAGCCAGCAGTGTGCAGCAGCTGCCAAAAAAGCCAACACAGTTCTAGGCTGCATAAACAGAGGGATAGAATCTAGATCACGTGAAGTGTTAATGCCACTGTATAGTGCCTTGGTAAGGCCACACTTGGAATACTGCATACAGTTTTGGTCGCCACAATGTAGAAAAGACGTGGAGACTCTGGAAAGAGTGCAGAGAAGAGCAACCAAGATGATTAGGGAACTGGAGACTAAAACATATGAAGAACGGCTGCAGGAGCTGGGTATGTCTAGTTTGATGAAGAGAATGACCAGGGGAGACATGATAGCAGTGTTCCGATATCTCAGAGGGTGCCACAAAGAAGAGGGAGTCAAACTATTCTCCAAGGCACCTGGGGGCAGGACAAGAAGCAATGGGTGGAAACTAATCAAGGAGAGAAGCAACTTAGAACTGAGGAGAAATTTCCTGACAGTTAGAACAATTAACCTCTGGAACAGCTTGCCTCCAGAAGTTGTGAATGCCCCAACCCTGGAAGTCTTTAAAAAGATGTTAGGTAGCCATTTGTCTGAAATGGTATAAGGTTCCTGCCCACACAGGGGGTTGGACTAGAAGACCTACAAGGTCCTTTCCAACTCTGCTATTGTATTGTATTGTAAATCTGTGATGTCTATGCCTCTAATTTCTCCTCTATTTCAGGCCTGCAAGAGACAAGTTAAGATGCAGTGATTGGTGCATTTCTCTGCCAGCAATCAAAAGGTCTAGCAATCACTTTCCCCAAAAGATCTACTAATCCCTTTCTCTGACATAAAGTGGGAGGCCGGAGCTCAGGAAGACGCAAATTTTGATAGGGCTGGAATGGTTGGCTGGGCCATCTGGTGGAACCTAAAATGGAGGGAGATCTCAGAAAAATAGGAGAAGATCTTCCCTCCTGCTTTACTAGGAAGTCCTATCCAATGCCCTCTGCTCATTTTTCATGTGGGGAATCTAAGAGACATGAGTAAACATGCTACTCCCATATCCAGCTCTGGACTGCCCACAGGGGATATTGGATGCAGCAAGAGGCCCCTCACACTTCATTCGACCTTCTTTTAGAAACAGGTTGTAGGTGCTATGTTGACTGAAACAAGGGAAATCTCCCAATTCATCCATTTCTGCATCATGCCTGGCCTACTGATGTGCTTTGCAGTTCAGATCCCCCACAGAACAAGTTGGGTGCCATTTTAAGAGTTTTCATGTAGTGGTGGAGCTTCAGCTGCTCCTTGGCAACCTGCTCACGTGGTTGCCAAGACAATATGTGGGGAATTTGGAAGGGAGAATACATCCCCAACATGCAACCATTATTCACCAAAGGCATTCAGTGAATGAAATGGGAGGATAAGCCCATAATAACTGAAAGTGGCCAGTGGGAGCTTAGCAAGTTACACCTCCTGCCATGTCACCACTCAGCTGCAACGGAAGTATAATACATCAGGAAGATTGCAAGATGCATTTTGGAAGAAGATGGAAAACACCAGTTCAGAAAAAAGGTTGCATTGAGCAGAGGCAACCCTCAGGAAGAAGCTCAAATACTTTGGCCATCACAGGAGAAGAGAGGACTCATTGGAAAAGATCAAAAGCAAAATGGGAACCTGGCAGCAGAGGATGAAATGGTTACATGCTGTCATTGACACGGTGGGCATGATTTGGCCTACCTCTGGGAGATACTGGAGGACGGGGACCTGGCATGTTATGGTCCCTGGGGTCACAAAGAGTCGGGCATGACTTAAATAGTGAACAACAACAAAACAACAACCCTCAGGAATGTCTGACTTCACGAAGCCTGAAGTTAGGGGGACGTCTGAATGTCCCTTCGGTGTTATTTACTTCACAAAGTTGTTCAGAGGATAAAATGATGATGAAACAGGACATCAGGCCCCTTTTATTAACTCTGTTGAAAAGCCAGCTTCATTAGGCTCCCCACTTAGAAATGTGTCATGTGTAAAATATATGAGATCATTTATTAAATTTATGAAGTGATGCCCGAAGTTGGGCTGTTTCTTCAACTTTGTCCTACTTTTTTTAGATTTAAAGCGTGTGGATTCTTCGGTTTCAAGTTAGGCTGGAAATTTTTTGGAGTGGCGGAAGGGATTAAAATGCTATAAATACTTACACAGATTCTTTGTAAAACTGCCTTGAAACTGAGAAGAGGAAGAAGGGAGGGAGGGAGGGAGGGAGGGAGGGAGGGAGGGAGGGAGAGAGAGGGAGGGAGGGAGGGAGGGAGGGAGGGGAGAGAGAGAGAGAGAGAGAGAGAGAGAGAGAGAGAGAGAGAGAGAGAGAGAGAGAGAGAGAGAGAGAGAGAGAGAGAGAGAGAGAGAGAGAGAGAGAGAGAGAGAGAGAGATGGGATAGGAGACATGGCCCCAAATGGAACAAGATAAATATTTGGGTTTTCCCTAATTGCTGCATCTCCCTACCTACCTACCCCCCTCTCTCTGTGTTTTCTACAAGATAGCCACATTTTTTTTTGGCTGGCTCTTCCTTTAGTCAAGGTTATCCTTTTGTTAGGGATGGGATACTTTCCTGATCAAATGACGACCTGGCTTGCCTTTTGCCTGCTCTGCTAGGAAGGAAAACAATCACCTGTAATTATGCATCATTGCAGAGGAGTCTGGCAGAGGGTTTGAGGCGGACTCACTACAGTGAATTTTGCAAAGGACACAGAGGGCAGGTGAACATCATTTGATTAACTTAGTTGGGGGAGGAAGCCACGGCTGGCCTCCAGTTGCTTCTTTCAATCACCACGCTGTGTGTGTGTGTGTGTGTGTGTGTGTGTGTGTGTGTGTTTCCCCCCCCCCTCCAGTTGCCAGAACTTAGGCTCAGCCCAAGTGACCTTTCTATTTCTACAGCTCATTTCCTTCTCATCCACTTCATACCTGCAAGTATCATTTCCTCCGTGATCGCATTGACAGTAGGAAGGAGAGGGAGGGCAACCAGAAAATTTATCCAGGAAGGATAGTCAAGAGCATTAGTAGGAGAGAGAAAATACACCCATGGAGCAAAAGAGGTGCAGGGTTGCAACAGGATATGCGCTGAAGACAACACATTTTGTGTGGAAACGTACAGTAAGGAAGTAAATTTGTAACACTGGTTTAGGAAATAAAGGCTCCCAGATTTAGGTATGAACTGCAATGCCCCCTAGTGGCTGGATCCATATAGAATCTATGTCTGCACCCCAGGTTCAATCGCAAAAGTATTTTTCATTGAAACAGCCAACCTCCCCCTCTCTTGAAGATTGAGGGGTGTGTGTGTGTTTAATGAATATCTCTGAGCATGATTTGGCCACAGTATGGATTTTGAACGGAAATTCCTTGAAGAAACCAAGCACAGAGACTGTATCCAACTTGGAGAAAGTTTTTTCCCCCAATCAATCAATATTTAATTTGTAAACCGCACCCTCTTCCCGAAGGGACTCGGGGCGGTGCACAGCATATAAACATAAACAAATTATAAATATTTAAAATCCAATTAAATATACTATAACCCTGCGCTAAAATCTTAAAATCCTTAAAACTATACCCCTTAAAATCCCAATTAAAACAATTTAAACATTCAGACTGAAGGCTGGCGAGGTAGATTAGGCCAAGCCGGCCTGATGGAAGAAGTGGGTCTTTAACTTTTGGCGGAAGGAGCGGAGGTCTGTAGTTGTTCTGAGTTCGGGGGGTAGGTCGTTCCAGAGAGTTGGGCCCGCCACAGAGAAGGCCCTTCCCCACTGGCATTGCCTAGTGCAGGGGTCCCCAACCCCCAGTCCGTGGACCGGTGCCGGTCCGTGGCTTGATAGGAACCGGGCCGCAGGGCCGGAGAGGAGGAGGAGGGAGGACGGGGCAGCCCCCTGGGCAGAGCGCGCACCGGGGGCAGGAGAGCGCAGGTGCAGCCGCTCATGCCGTTGGGGGCCCTACAGGGGCGAGTGAGCCGACTCATACCCCCCCACGTGCGCATGCGCCGCCTGTTCCCCCTCCCCCCCCCCCCGCTCCCCCTCTACACCAGCCGGTCCGCAGAATTTTCTTTAAAATGAAACCGGTCCCTGGTGCAAAAAAGGTTGGGGATCCCTCGCCTAGTGGACGGCACCCGGAGAAGTCCCTCTCTGTGGGAGCGAATCGGTCGAAGGGATGTATGGGGCAGGATACGATCCCGCAGATAACTAGGTCCCGTGCCATGGAGCGCTTTAAAGATGGTAATCAACACCTTGAAGCGCACCCGAAAGGCCACAGGCAGCCAGTGCAGCTCGCGCAGGAGCGGTGTTACGTGGGAATGCCTGGAGGCTCCCAAAATTGCCCGCGCGGCCGCATTCTGGACTAGCTGTAGTCTTCGGGTGCACCCCAAGGGAAGCCCCATGTAGAGAGCATTACAGTAGTTTTAAAGTATATATTTGATGTTGGTGCAAGATTGCTAGTTAGGTTCCCCACTTCCCCCGCCCCAGCAAATACACTTTACAGCTGTTAATACAGATCCAAAATTCCATGGGGGGGGGGGGAGATTTTTCTCATCAGTGCATGTTAAGTGAAATCTCTGTCCCAAGAGAAAAGAGTGATAGCCCTTCACTAACGGCAAAGGCTCGCCAGAAGCAGCCTTAGGGAACCGCCAAGTTGCTGGACACAGCAGCCTACAAATATACTGATTTGATCCCAATTATTACACTATCTGTGTCTGCTACTGAGATCCTTGAATTGTGCTGGCCCAAACAAAAAAAATCTACAAATGCTTTTCAAGGTCAAATTTGAGCCACAGATGAGTCTGTGTTTTGCATATATTTGGTACTGTATCAAAGCTGCAAAAATCCAAAGGACCACTAGATAACAACTGGAAGCTCCTAATTCTTTGTTGCCATCTAGTGACTATCTGGAATTTGGCAGCCTAGGAGTGGTACACCTCTGCATATCAAAGATCCTTGATTCAATCTAGGGCATTTTTATTGAAAAGCTAGCCGATAACCCAGTGTTGCCCAGTTATTTATTCATAGGGGGGAAATATCTGGACCAAATGTAATTTCTAATGTTGGATTTTTCCCCCTTACCAGAGCCCCCCCCCCTTGCAGAGTACTGTGAAGCCATTACCATGGAAACTCCACTGTGCTGTACAATAGAAGCCAGTGCAACAGTACAGCACAACAGGCTGTATCTTAACAGAACCCCCCCCCCAAGGGGCTTTAGAGGTGTCTTACCCCACAGTATTTTTCTCCAGAGAGTAAGTCATCTGTGTATCAAGTTTGGTTGAAATTGCTCAGGCATTCCAGAGTTATGCTGGAACACACACACACACACACACACACACACGAGGGGTGGGTTGCTGCCAGTTTTACTACCGCTTGCAATCCTCTCGCACATGCGTGCGCTGTTCAATGTAAATTGTTCTTTGTGCACGCGCAGAACAAATTATAGTGAACTGCACATGCGCAGTGGCTAACAATCAAAATGGTGGAGGCCCGGCGGCGGTGGTTCGGTGCATGGCAGACCTGGATTGCTGCCGGTTCTGCAACCCTAGCCTGAATTCCACTACCAGTCTGGTGGCAATTACAACTGCCTCACATGTAATACTTTCCTGGTCCGAATCTCAGTAAGGGTATGGCTAGCTGATGAGAGCTAAATAGCTTGAAATAGATTTATCCTAGTCTCCCTGGTTTATTTATTTATCAGCTCAAAACCTTTTATTTACTAGGTGATTATCTTTAACCAAAGTCTTTGAAGAAAATACCTTCCAGGATATACTAAACAGACACCTTCTGGTAGTTTCACAGACATAATAAATACCTTCAGCACTTTAATTATTATTTTTTTAACAGCAAAAGGAATTGCATTTTCAATGGCTGATGCTTGTTGTTTCATCTGCTTGTTGCATCTCCTTTCATTTAAACAGCACCAAGGATCCAAAATTGACTGCTTTCATTCGCTTGTCTGCAAGTACCTTGGTAACTCATAAGCGTTTTTAAAGAATGGCCGTTTGGAGCTGAAATGAAATACAAAATGCAAACCCTGGAATGGTTCTTTGGCAGTTGCTTTGCAGATGATACATACCTTGAACTATTTCCAAAAACGGTCCACTGCAGTGATGCAGTGTGAAGTCACAGAGAGGAAGGAGAGAAATTCCTTCTCTCGCATCCCTGCATCATCCCCCCCACCCCTCCTTCAAAAAAATCTGGAACAAACAAGAAGCAATTTATCAAGGCTGAGAGAAGGAAAGAAAGAGCAAAATCCCAGAGAATATTAACCTAATTAGCAACTTCATTAAAATACAGGCTTGAATTTAGCCCAATCAATTGCACTTTTTTTTTTCTAGTAGCAAAAAAAAAGATGCTTTCTCAGAAAAATGCCTGATATTCTGCTGATTTCCCCCCTTGATCTTTATTTTAATTAATTAAATTTATACCCCGCCCTTCTCCGGAGAGGACCCAGGGCGGCGCACAGGAATTAAAAAACATACAAAATGACAAAATACAAAATTTAAAAGATATATTAAATTCCCATCCTATGCTAAAATCCAATTAAAATCCCCAAACTAAAACTGTCTAAAATAGTCCCAGCGGAAGGTTACGCTAGGCCGGCTTGATGAAAGAGATGTGTCTTTAGACACTGGCGGAAGAGGCGGAGGTCCGAGATGGTGCGAAGTTCCGGGGGTAAGTCGTTCCAAAGGGCGGGGCCCGCCACAGAGAAGGCCCTTCCCCTAGGTGTCGCCAGTCGGCATTGCCCGGCCGACGGCACCCTGAGAAGGCCCTCTCTGTGGGAGCGGATCAGGCGAAGGGATGTATGTATCTTTTTTTTTTTTTAATTTTAATTTTTTTTAATTTTAAAGCAAAACACTCCGTTTAAGATTATCTACTTAATCCCATTCAAGGGAAGGTTAAAATGTTACATTTTTTTTTTGCATTTCTTTTTTTTTTTATATTGAAAAAGTTTTATTGGTTTTACATCTTTTCTATAGGGTGGGGTAAGGGATACAAAGAAATTTTGAGAGCATTCACGTCAGAGTCGTCGGCCCTTCCGAGACCTCAAAATACCCAATAAAAACAAAAAACAAAAAAAAACATTTTTCATAACACTACAAGGTAAAAGCAAGTACATATACCTAAATTCTCAGTTCCATGCTGTCAGACATTTACAAAAAATCCAGATACAAATATTATGCAAAATTGTTCAGAAAAATCAAGGCAAAGTTATTTTTTCAATCTAAGTCTCTTGGCTATTGTATCTTCTTTTTCTCCTCCCTGGCCCCCAGCGGGCGGGGCCGCGGCCCCCTCCGTCCCCCCTGGATCTTCCCCCAGGGCAGAGGAATGTTTTTTAAGAAAGGCTTCCACCTCAGCAACTGTTTTAATCCTCACTCTTCCTCCTTCCCAGAACACCAGCATCCCTTCGGGTGTCACCCACTTGAACCAAATCCCATGATCAAATAAAATTTTAGACAAGAAGGAAAATTTCCTCCTTGCTTCTCGAATCTTTCTAGGGATCTGCTTCAAGATAGCAACCTCTTTTTGTTGGTAGATTAATGGACTACCTCTCTGCACTTTCAGGATTTCCTCTCTGGTTGACCTTCTAACAAATTTCACATGTATCTCTCTAGGCACTTCATTTATCCTGGCATATGCTGAGTTAATTCTGTAGGCTAGGTCAATGTCCCCCCTGATCTCATCTTTAGGTTTTTGTAAATAGTCTGCTAAAATTGTGCTCATAAGATCAGGGAGGCATTCACCAGATTCCTCAAGAACGTTCTGAAATCTCAAAAAATATGTCATTCTTTCCATATCTATCCTAGACACATGCCCATTTGTTTCCCCAACCTCTTTAATAACATTTTTAATCTCTCCCTTAACCCCCACCAACCCCCCTTCCAATTCTTCAGTCTTCTGTGTGTGGGATGTATGTATCTTAACGTCTCTGGTCAGCAATAGCTGGTCAGAAGCCATTAATGGAATTTCCCAGGTACAGATATGCTTCAACAAGTCATACTGAGAAGCTTTGGCTGAAAGCGCTTCAACTCTTCTTTGAAGGCTTATCTTCACAGCCAGCCTCCCCACCCCCCAACAAAATTTCCCCTGCTGATTATTTTTATATGAAGTGTCCTCACAATCTCACATTCATGTCATTTCTTGACCTCCCTGCAGCAGTTGTTTGCTTTTCCTCTTCTCCCGGTGCATTTTCTTGCTTCGCCAATGATTTCCTATCAATCAGAATAGAACTGGGACCTTGGATGTCTTCTAGTCCAACCCCATGCTCAAACAGGAGACCCTATACCAGGGGTCTCCAACCTTTGCAACTTTAAGTCTGAAGGGCTTCAGCTGCCAGAATTCTCCAGCCAGCAAAGCTGGCTGGAGAATTCTGAGAGCTGAAGTCCTTCAGACTTAAAGTTGCAAAGGTTGGAGACCCCTGCCCTATACCATTTCAGACAAGTGGCTGTCCAGTCTCTTCTTCAAAGTTGTGGGTGTTGGAGCACCCACAACTTCTGGAGGCAAGCTGTTCCACTGGTGAATTGGTCTCACTGTTAGGAAGTTTCTCCTTAATTCCAGGTTGCTTTTCTCCTTGATGAGTTTCCATCCATTGTTTCTTCTCTTGCCTTCAGATGCTTTGGAAAATAAGTTGATCCTCTTTGTGGCAGCCCCATCAAATACTGGAATGCTACTATCATGTCACCCCTAATCCTTCTTTTCTCCAGACTAGCCATACCCAATTCCTGCAACTATTCTTCATATATTTTTGTCTCCAGGCCCTTAATCATCTTAGTTGCTCTTCTTTATACTTTTTTCCAAAGTCTCAACATCTTTTTTGGAATGTGGTGAGCAAAACCTAATGCTGTAATTCCATGTGGTCTTACTTTATAAAGATGTACTAATACTTTAGGCAATTTTAATTCCATGCCTCTGTTTATATAACCAAGGATTGGTATCCTGGAGAACTTGGCAAGGAGTCTCAGAAAGTCACGAACCAATTAAGCGAACTAATTGTCTTTTGCAAACTCCACTCCCCTTTTACTCCTCTTTTATTTCCTCTGGGAGGTCCAGTCATTGTCCACCTGTGGCCTTACTCCCAAGTCAACCCCTGTCCTTTAGCTGTTCCCTTTGTCTGGCAACTCTGCGCATGCGCACACTAGGAACAGGCTCCAGATGTTCGTCTGCCTCACTGATGTCTGACTCTGAAGGCAGCAGATAACTGGGATACAGCCCTGGCCCCCTCTCTGCCTCCAACACAGAGCCCTCATCAGAGCCTTCCCCAGACTCCAAGCTGGCCCATGTTCCTCCACAACCTCCCCACTGTCTGAATCTGCTGCCAGCTCTGCTGGCCTCTGGCAGGCCACAACACACTTCAAGATCCACCACCCCCACCCCCATCCCTGTCCAGCTATGATTCAGTCTGATCCAGACTGAGTAGAGACTTGTCTTTTTCTGTGCCACTTCAAGATCCACCCTCCTGCATACTTTTTGTAGGTCAGCATGTGCTTTTGAGACAGTCTTGACTCCTGGCAACCGCCTGGCCAAAGTCCCTGCAGTTTTCTTGACGGGGAATTCCGTCTACCACTGCCACCTTGCTACAGCTGAGAGAAGGTGGCCGTCTCAAGGCCACCTAGCTGGCTTCATGCCTAAAGCGGGACTAGAACTTGCCATCTCCTGCATTCTAGGTTGATGCATTAACTAGTATGCCACCAACTGTAAATTCTAAAAGTTAGCATCATTAAATATCATTAATATTTACCATTGCACATTTGGGGAAGGCATCCCCTTTACCAGCCTTGCCTCCAGTTCCAATCAGCTCCCCCCCACCTTCCATTTCTTCTGCATTTGGAGGCCTGACAGGTAAACAGCCATCTTTTTTTTTACAATACAATACAATAGCATAGTTGGAAGGGACCTTGGAGGTCTTCTAGTCCAACCCCCTGCGTGGGCAGGAGCCCTATACCATTTCAGACAAATGGCTATCTAACATCTTCTTAAAGACTTCCAGGGTTGGGGCATTCACAACTTCTGGAGGCAAGCTGTTCCAGAGGTTAATTGTTCTAACTGTCAGGAAATTTCTCCTTAGTTCTAAGTTGCTTCTCTCCTTGATTAGTTTCCACCCATTGCTTCTTGTCCTGCCCCCAGGTGCCTTGGAGAATAGTTTGACTCCCTCTTCTTTGTGGCACCCTCTGAGATATTGGAACACTGCTATCATGTCTCCTCTGGTCCTTCTCTTCATCAAACTAGACATACCCAGCTCCTGCAACCGTTCTTCATATGTTTTAGTCTCCAGTTCCCTAATCATCTTTGATGCTCTTCTCTGCACTCTTTCCAGAGTCTCCATGTCTTTTCTACATCGTGGCGACCAAAACTGTATGCAGTATTCCAAGTGTGGCCTTACCAAGGCATTATAAAGTGTATTAACACTTCACGTGATCTAGATTCTATCCCTCTGTTTATGCAGCCTAGAACTGTGTTGGCTTTTTTGGCAGCTGCTGCACACTGCTGGCTCATATTTAAATGGTTGTCCACTAGGATTCCAAGATCCCTCTCACAGTTGCTACTATTGAGCAAGGTACCACCTATACTGTACTTGTGCATTTGGTTTTTCTTGCCTAAATATAGAACCTTACTTTTTTCACCATTGAATTTCATTTTCATCTCTCCTGGCTTCTCATGTAAGGTTGGGAGGAGTGGCAGAAGAAGCAGGGAAGTAACTCGCCAGCTCGTCTGAAAAACAGCCAACAAAGCTAGTGGGAGAAAGTGAAATAAATCCCACATTCAGCATTCAGCCTGGCTCTCTATGAGGTTACTTTGAACCAGTGGTGGGTTCCTTCCAATCCGGTCCAGTTCGGGCATACCGGTAGTAGTCAGGAGCAGCTGACAGTGTACCAGTACGGTGGCTCGTTTGGCCCACCTGCCCGCCCGAGTTCTATACCGTTTTCTAAAGGAATCAGCCAATTGCGCTCGCGGGTACAACGTGCAGCGCCTGCGCAAGCTCCAAAAAGCAGCTGGGTGTCACAGCAGTGGTGGGTTTTTTTAGAACCTCTTCTGCAGGTGTGGCCGGCTTTGTGGGAGTGGTTTGCTGGCCATGTGACTGGGTGGGAGTGGCTTGCCGGCCATGTGACTGAGTGGGTGTGGCCAACTTGTAAAATGTGGTGAAACTCACTGAACAACGCTCTTACTTAGCAACCAAAATGTTGGCTCAGGAACTCTGGCATTTGAAGCACGCAAGTCTTAAAGCTGTCAAGTTACAAGACCCTTGCACCCCTAACCCTCTAGAGAAAAAAAAGCCCCAGGGGTGTTCAAACTTGACAGCTTTAAGACTTGTGGACTTCAACTCCCAGAATTCCTCCTCTCGCTCTTCATCTTGATGATGTGGGGACAAGCGGGGGGGCGGGAGCCGGAACCGGTTCTAAACAGCCCTGTAGATTTGTGGAACCTCTTCTATAGAAGAGCTTAGAACTGGCAGGAAGCCACCCCTGGTGTACAGTGCGTGTGCACAAAAGGACGTGCAGCCCCGTGAGCACCGAATTGGTAGTGACCGTAAGAGCAACCCACCACTGCTTTGAACATAGGCTTCACATTCTTCCAGAGGGCACCCAACCCATATTTAAAAATAGCTCAGAAACAGGTGACGGGGTGGAAGGGGTGACGCATGGAGGTTAAGGTGGGTAGGAGCTTTCCTACAAACAGCCACGCATCCCCCACTGCTTGCTATTGGTTGGCTGCTTGAAATAATAGATTTGATGCTGTTCTGGAAAATTTAAACGTTGCTGGAAAATAGCTGAGGTTGGCAGAGCTGAGGAGGGTGGGAAGCGGCAGGATCTCTCCTGCTTTGCTATGCAATATCCCTAATCCTATTCAGCAATTTTTCTGAGCGCTCCTATAGATCCCCTCAGGCCTGACAGCTGCCTTTCCTGTTAAAGGTGTGATATAAAGTTAATTAAGAAAATAAATAAATGGGCAGCTTCTTTTAGCCTATGGATCAGCTGCAAGCCCTAGGATTGATCAGCCGAGGGGGAAAGGGCTATATCCAGTAAGGGAAGCACCCAGGGTCAATTAATAGAGAGATGGGAAGCATACAAATTCAATAAATAAAAAAATAATATGCTCTCCTGTTTGATGAGATGGCTACACTATGGATCCAGCTTTTGACAGACAGATATATTTATATATTTATATTTATTCAATTTATACCCCGCCCTTCTCCAAACGGACCCAGGGCGGCGCACAGGAAAATTAAATTAGATCCAGCCACCTGGAAAAACTTGCCTCTTTCGCTAGACCAAGGGTCTCCCAACTTGAAGACGTGTGGACTTCAACTCCCAGCATTCCTCAGTCAGGAATTCTGAGAGTTGAAGAGACCACAAGTCTTCAAGTTGCCAAGTTTGGAGATTCCTGTTCTAGACCAGTGGCGGGTTTCTGCAGGCTTGCACCTACTCGCAAGAGCCAGTTGGTGAAATTTAGAGAACCGGTGAGAGGGGGTTCCACCGGCGTACCTGCAAGTAAATCTGGCCCGCCGCTGCCAGTGACCCAACGGGAAGGAAAGGAAAGGAAAGGAAGGAAGGAAGGAAGGAAGGAAGGAAGGAAGGAAGGAAGGAAGGAAGGAAGGAAGGAAGGAAGGAAGGAAAGAAGAATTTATCATCACAATTGAGTCCAAAATTTTGGTTGCTAAGCAAGAGCGTTGTTAAATTAGTTTCACCACATTTTAAAAGGTGGTCACTCCCACCCTGTCACATGACTGCCAAGCCACGCCCACAAAATAGGCCACACCCACAGAGTAGGTTCTAAAAAAAATTGAAACCCACCACTGGTCTAGATCCATCCCATATGGATAGAGGGTGATTGCTGGTTGCTTTTTCCCATTCAGCAAGAGACACAGAGAGTTGGTGTAGGGCAGAGGTGGTATTCAGCAGATTCTGACCAGTTCTGGAAAACCGGTAGCGGAAATTTTGAGTAGTTCAAAGAACTGGTAAATACCACCTCTGTCTGGTCCCGCCCTATCTATTCTCTGCCTCCCGAGTCCCAGCTGATCGGGAGGGAATGGGGATTTTGCAGTATCCTTCCCCTGGAGTGGGGTGGGAATGGATATTGTTGGGGTCCTCGACTTGCGACCGGTCCTCGACTTACGACCGGCCACAAGTCTTCGACTCCAGCTTGAAAAGCCCAGCAACAGCCAGTCGCGCCTGATTGGCTAAGACGCGACTGGCTGAGCCGGGGTTACTAGGTGGCCTGATTGGTTCCCTACCTGACAGCTCCAATATAAATAGCTGTCAGGCAGGGGATACCCTGTCTACCACACTTTTCTTGTCTTGTAAATAAGTTCTACTGCTTGCTGTCTTTTAGCAAAATAAACGGCTGTTATATTTCAAATCCTACCTGTCTGGACTCCCTCTGTCTGATCCACAACACTGGCGACGAGGGCTGGGGACCAGGTCTAGGACTATTTTTTTGCCTTCTTCGGACTCTTCCCCCTGCAAGGGAAACAGCTTGTCAATTCTTTTTGTTTTTTATTATTTGCGGTACGACCACTTCTGTTGCAGTCGTAATGGCTACCCTGCCGCCTTTTGCTCCTTTTGATCCAGCAAAGGAACCTTGGGCATCGTTCCTTGCCCGGTTCGAATGTTTTTTAATCGCGAGCGATTTCGGCGAGTTAACGCCAGCCCGCAAACTCAGCTACTTCCTGGGCTGCGGGGGGCCTGAATTATTCGCCGCTGCCCGGAACATCGCAGCGCCAGCAGCGGTGTATGAGGTGCCGTGGGACACCCTGCTCGGCCGCCTCCAGGCCCATTACGCCCTGACGCTGTCCCGCATTGCCAAGTGGTATGCCTTTCGGCAATGCCTGCAGCTTCCGTCGCAGACCATCGCCGACTACCTGCAAGCATTGCGAGCTGCTGCCATCCCCTGCGAATTCCCCACACCCTTCCTTGAAGACTCCCTTGTGGAGCAATTCATGTGCGGGGTGTGGGACGTGTGGCTGAAGCGGGGTCTCCTGGCCAAGCCGGAGGTGAGCCTTGAACAAGCGGTCGAAGAGGCCAGGGCGGCGAAACAGTATCTTTCCCCTGCCACGCCCACCATGCCACGCCCACCAAGCTACGCCCACAGAACCGGTAGTAAAAAATGTTGAATCTCACCACTGTGTAGGGAGATGAAGCCTGGAGGATCCACCATTTGTTTTCCTTTGCTTCTCCTACATGAAAATTGTAAAAGCAGAAGTAGGGACAGTCAATTTTACACTGGCATTATTTTCTGCAGGCTTGTGGGCTGGTAGATTGCGCAAGGCCATCTGCCTGTGGCCTGCATCATCAACAGAAAACTATACCGGCCTCAAATTGGCCCAACCCTATTGCCAATTCCTATCCTGCCTTAATTTTCTCTGAAATTCCTCTCTAAAGTAACAAGTGACAAAGTTTAAGCATTTTCACACAGAGAGGCTGACCTTCCATGGGGTAAAAAGACGTGAACAGCTAAAGACAAGTTAAGGTCGTCTCTTTCAGGCACTGGGAGGAAATGGAGACAATATTGGGAAGACAAAGCAGGGCATGTTTTTGCCAGTGGAGAACCCCCCCTCCCCCCCCCCCGAGTCAGCCTATACCTTGCCAGAAAATTCCCTGGGGAGGTAGAACTTGGCAATCGTGCTTGTAATGGTTGCAACATGCTGTAGTTTACTTCAGTACTGCACCACAACCAATGCTGCCTTAATTCAATTATTGCTTTATTTAAAAAGAGATGAAGGCAGCTTATGAAAAAAAAAATTAAAACAAGATAAAGGGTATACTTAACATAGAGATACAATCAAATTTAATTTTCAAAGATCAAAGAATTTAATATGTTTTCTTTATGGAGACATGTAAAAATGTGCCTGTAGTAGGGTATGATAGAGATCTGTAAATAAACATCTGGAAGGCTATACAACCCTAGATGTCACTCTTCCCTCCACCTCTTTCTCTCTTTCCCAGCCCCTGCCTTTGAGACCTCTGTTCCCCCAAAGAATCTTCCCACTGGGAGTACACAGCCCACCAATATTAATCTCTAGGTCCTAAAGAAAGTTATTCTCCCCACCTCAATTAATACACCCCACCGCAATAATACACGGGCAAACAAGAGATACAAACTCAAGGTAAACCGCTCCGAACTCGATTGCAGAAAATAGGACCTCAGCAACAGTGGTCAATGCCTGGAATGTTCTACCCCACTCTGTTGTTACAACCCCAAACCCCCATAACTTTAACCTTAAACTGTCTACTGTGGACCTCACTCCATTCCTAAGAGGACTTTAAGAGGGCATGCATAAGCACACCAGCGTGTCCACCATCCCTGTCCTATTGTTCCCATTTATTCCTACCCATTTCCTGTGTTCATGTCCATGTTTATACCTATAATAATAATAATAATAATTTTATTTGTATACCGCATTCTCTCCCCAAAGGGACTCGGAGCGGTGCACAGGGAAATTTAAAATGGCAATAGAAAATACATAAATAGAGTAAGTAAAAACAAATTAAACTAAAATTATCCCTGCGCTAAAATCCCCAATTATAACTTGACTAAAAACCCCTAAAACCCTATTAGACGGAAGACTGACCTAGGCCGGCCAAGCAGAAAAAGTGTGTTTTAAGTTTTTGACGGAAGGAGCAGAGGTCCGTAGTTGTTCTAATTTCGGGGGGAAGGTCGTTCCAGAGGGCTGGGCCCGCCACAGAGAAGGCCCTTCCCCTGGGCATCGCCCGCTGGCATAGCCTGGTGGACGGCACCCGGAGAAGCCCCTCTCTGTGGGAGCGAATCGGCCGTAAGGATGTATGAGGCAGGATCCGATCCCGCAGATAACTAGGTCCCGTGCCATGGAGCGCTTAAAAGATGATGACTAACACCTTGAAGCGCACCCGAAAGACGACAGGCAGCCAGTGCAGCTCGCGCAAGAGCGGTGTTATGTGGGTAAACCTAGAGGTTCCCATTATTGCTCGCGCAGCTGCATTCTGGACAAGCTGAAGTCTTCGGGTGCACCTCAAGGGGAGCCCCATGTAGAGAGAATTACAGTAGTCCAGTCGGGATGTCACGAGGGCATGAGAGACTGTGCAAAGGGCATCCCGATCCAATAGGGGGCGCAACTGGCGTACCAGGCGAACCTGGTAAAACGCCCTCCTGGCCACGGCTGTCACTTGATCTTCCATGGACAGCCGGGTATCCAGGAGGACGCCCAAGTTGCACGCCCCATCCACAGGGGTAAGATGTTCATCCCCTATGGCCAGAGATGGAGTCAACTGGTTGAATCAGGGTGCCGGAAACCACAGCCACTCGGTCTTGGACGGGTTGAGTCTGAGTCTGTTACTTCCCATCCAGGCCCGCACGGCTTCCAGGCACATCCAGGCACATCACTGCTACGGCATCGTTGGGGTGGTTTGGGGTAGATATATACAACTGCGTGTCGTCAGCGTAGAGGTGGTACTCTACCCCAAAACCACAGAGGATCTCACCCAGCGGCTTCATATATGTGTTGAACAGGAGAGGCGAGAGGACCGACCCCTGAGGCACCCCACATGTGAGGGGTCTCGAGGTTGACCTCTGCTCTCCTGCCAACACAAATTGCGATCGACCGGAGAGGTAGGAGGAGAACCACCGTAATACGGTGCCTCTCACCCCCAACCCCCCCAGCCGACGCAATAGGATACCATGGTCGATGGTATCAAAAGCCGCCGAGAGGTCTAATAGGACCAGGATTGAGGAACAACCCCCATCTCTGGCCCTCCAGAGATCATCTACAGACGCGACCAATGCCGTCTCGGTGCTGTGCCCGGGCCGGAAGCCGGACTGGCGCGGGTCCAGATAATCAACTTCCTCCAGGTGACAGGGAAACTGTTGCGCCACCACACTCTCTACAACCTTCGCCAAAAAGTGAAGGTTGGAGACCGGACGGTAGTTAACCAATAATGCTGGGTCCAGAGAGGGCTTCTTCAGGAGGGGCCTCACCATGGCCTCTTTAAGGGAGGCAGGCAAGAAACCCTCACTCAGAGAAGCGTTGACAACCTCCTGGAGCCAGCCTCGTGTCACCTCCCAGGATGCCAGTACAAGCCAGGAGGGACACGGGTCCAATAAACATGTGGTGGCTCGCAGTCGCCCACATAACCTGTCCATATCCTCGGAAGTAACAGAGTCAAACTCTTCCCAACAAACTGTCTCAAGACCCGCCTCGGGAGATCCCACTGGGCCATCGATGGAGACTAATTCGCTCTGAATCTGAGCGATTTTATCCTGCAGATAAATCCCAAATTCCTCTGCTCTACCCTGTAATGGGGTTTCCCGCACCCTCTGTTGAAGGAGGGAGCAGGTCACCCTAAACAGGACGGCAGGGCGATTATCTGTGGATGCTATGAGAGCGGCACAATGATGACGTTTGGCCACTCTCAGCGCCACAAGGTAAGTTCGTAAATGGGCTCTCACCTGTGTTCGGTCAGATTCAGACCGAGTAGATCTCCATCTCCTCTCTAGGCATCTCTTGTGGCGTTTCATCACCCTTAGCTCCTCGGTAAACCAAGGAGCCAGGGTGGCTCGCCGCCGCAAGAGAAGCCGCAAGGGCGCGACCTGATCCAAGGCTCCCGTGGCTGCAGTATTCCATGCGGCCATGAGGTCCTCCATCGGGGCGCGGGTCAGGGATACAGGAAATGGCCCAAGCGCCGCCTGGAACCCATCAGGGTCCATCAAGCGCCTGGGGCGGAACCAAATAGGTGACTCGGGTTCCGCCTCCCCACGGTGGGGAGTAGCGGTTGGAAAGTCGAGTTGGAGAAGTGAGTGGTCTGACCATGACAAGGGCGTGATGACTATATCCCCTATACCCAGATCACTCTTCCATTGGCCAGAGACAAAGATCAGATCCGGTGTATGTCCACCCTCGTGGGTGGGGCCTTGAATTAATTGGGTCAGGTCCATGGCCGTCATGGAAGCCATGAACTCCCGAGCTACCTCGGATGATTCGCCCACGATGGCAGATTAAAGTCCCCCATGACTAAAAGTCTGGGGGTCTCCACTGCCATCGTAGCGATCACCTCGAGGAGCTCTGGCAGGGCTGCTGTTACATAGCGGGGAGCCAGGTATACAACCAGCAAGCCCAACTGCCTCCCTAGGCCCCACTTCACGCAGAGGGACTCACAACCGGTGGTCTGTGGCACAACGGTCTCTCTCGGCTCCAGACCTTCCCTAACAATAACCGCTACCCCACCACCCCTGCCTAGGGCCCGGGGCTGATGAAAAGTGCGGTAACCTGGTGGGCACATTTCAACGAGGGGGAGTCCTCCCTCGTGGCCCAACCAGGTCTCTGCAATTCCCACCAGGTCCGGCTCCCCCTCTGACACAAGGTCATGGATGAGGGGGGCTTTGTTGACCACAGACCTGTCCTCTTGTGCATGTTTGATTAAATAAACAAATAAATATTTCCCTTTGCTCAACACCTCTTGGCTCAGTGTCAACGTTTGATTCTGGACAGCCAGCTTACAAGTAAGTGTTGTCGAAACCTGAGGAAGGGATGCAGAGCTAACTATTGTGAGTACTACTGCTCTCCCAGTAAATTTGCACTGGGGACATCATCAAACACTGACCTTCACAAGCAGAAGGATATTAATTGGGGATGGGGAGACTTCCCATGTAACAGTACATGCAGAGGTTTCCAGATGAGCAGAATCCTGGTAGCTTTGGCTTTGGGACTTGGGCCATCTCTACACGTGATGACTCCCTACACCAGACATTCACACTGGACTCATGGAGAAAGGGTTGTTAGAGAAAGGGGCTGCTCACTCCCACTTGAATCACCTGCTTTGTGTCTTTTGTTAACGCCTGAATGGAGCTAAGGAGAAAACTAGAACAAATGTCCCAGTGGATGGTTCTCCCTACAGTAGGAGACCAGTAAGAGCTGGCGTGGAGTGAAGCCATGGTGGACCATGTACACAAAAAGGCCAACGTTACAGTACACTCCATTTCCATCCCTTGCTGAATGCTATAAGCATATAAATTGTTAGACTATTTCAAAACAGTGAAATTCTCCATTTGACCTGGAGACCTTGGGTTTTTCAACCCTTATTTAAAATTTGTGGGAACAATGTGTGATCTAAGCCAGCATATTGATACAACCGGGGGGGGGGGGAACGGACGACACCCTGGTGGCCAAACCATAAGCCATGCATGCAAAAATGGCAGGTTCAATCTGTGACTTCCTTGAATTAGAAATACCCGGCAAAAGAAAAGCTGCTACCCGAGTTCCCACAATGTTACTGACCGTGGGGGAAATAGGGTATTCCTCCAACAAGGCAATTCTTCTATTAACAACGTGAAAAACTGATCCCAATGAAACAGGCTGTATATATTGCAACAACCGTTCACCAGCACCTATCATAGGAACTTCCTGGTTCAGACTGAGCGATTGATGCTGGCGTAAGCAGAAATCACAGGGTGATGGTTGCAGGAAAGCTCCACGCACAGAATCAGAACATTCATTCATTTATTCCAGTTGTATCTGCCTCAGATAGCCACGGTTGTCTGGTTTCTTGCAAAGCCTAAGAGGGGTGGAGAAGCCAAAGATTGAACCTTGGAGCTTTGTGTACACTGCAGGGCCTCTGCTGCTCTCTTCCCAGAAGAGGTCTAAGCTTACATATAGATAGATAGATAGATTTATTTTTCTATCCCGCGTCCTCTCCCCAGGGGGACTCGGAGCGGTGCACAAGGAAAATTAAAACAACATAAAATATATACATAAATAAATACAATAAAAACAGATTAAATCAACTGTCCCTGCACTAAAATCCCCATTTTTAAAATTAACATTCCCTAACCCCTGAGGTAGAGACTAACCTAGGCCGGCCAAGCAGAAAAAGTGAGTTTTTAGTTTTTGACGGAAGGAGCGGAGGTCCGTAGTTTTTCTAATGTCGGGGGGAAGGTCGTTCCAGAGGGCTGGGCCCGCCACAGAGAAGGCCCTTCCCCTGGGCGTCGCCCGCTGACAAAGTCTAGTGGACGGCACCCGGAGAAGTCCCTCTCTGTGGGAGCGAATCGGCCGGGAAGATGTATGGGGCAGAATCCGATCCCGATATGTCTTCATCTTACAAGGGCTTTGAATGTTACAGATTTGAGAGGCAATAGGCAACTAGCAAAAATGGAATAATTATTTATTGTTTGCCTTTCATCTTTGGTTTTTCATCTCCAAGGCCCCCTCCCCACCTTTCTGCCCAACCTATAACAAGGTCCAGAAATAAACTTTTTTTGGTGGCACTGATGACCACATCTATAAGGCATAGAACTCTGCCTAATATATCCATAATCTGATTGGACGGGAGTGTTTTAAATGAAGCAACAATTACTGGTGTACAGATCACCCACTTGCCCTTGCATTGGGCTTGATAGGTGAATAGAAATGGCTTATTAATTGAGTTCTTCAGTAACAAAGTATGTGCACCTGCTCATATTTGTCCTGCTGAGTAACATCCCCAGGAGTACAGCAGAGTGTACACCATGTAGAAAATTCACGCCTACAATCTGAGTTTCACTCTGCAATTGGAAAAGTGAAGGCAACGAGGAAGGCATTTGCCTCTGGGGTTTTCTGTGTTGAATTCTTTCCCCTATGTGGCTTGGATCAACCATAGTATAGATCAGAGGTCTCATTCTCGCAGCCCGCGGGCCAATTGGGGCCCGCAGTACGGTATCTTGTGGCCCCCACCGTGATATGAAAGTATAATATCCAATATAATGGAATCCCTTATGCGGCCCAGTCTCACCCAGACTCTGCCTCCAGCGGCCCCCAGGTAAATTGAGTTTGAGACCCCTGTTATAGATAAGCTATTCATTCAGGAATCCTAGTGGACAACCATTTGAATATGAGCCAGCAGTGTGCAGCAGCTGCCAAAAAAGCCAACACAGTTCTAGGCTGCATAAACAGAGGGATAGAATCTAGATCACGTGAAGTGTTAATGCCACTGTATAGTGCCTTGGTAAGGCCACACTTGGAATACTGCATACAGTTTTGGTCGCCACGATGTAGAAAAGACGTGGAGACTCTGGAAAGAGTGCAGAGAAGAGCAACCAAGATGATTAGGGAACTGGAGACTAAAACATATGAAGAACGGCTGCAGGAGCTGGGTATGTCTAGTTTGATGAAGAGAAGGACCAGGGGAGACATGATAGCAGTGTTCCGATATCTCAGAGGGTGCCACAAAGAAGAGGGAGTCAAACTATTCTCCAAGGCACCTGGGGGCAGGACAAGAAGCAATGGGTGGAAACTAATCAAGGAGAGAAGCAACTTAGAACTAAGGAGAAATTTCCTGACAGTTAGAACAATTAACCTCTGGAACAGCTTGCCTCCAGAAGTTGTGAATGCCCCAACCCTGGAAGTCTTTAAAAAGATGTTAGATAGCCATTTGTCTGAAATGGTATAAGGTTCCTGCCCACGCAGGGGGTTGGACTAGAAGACCTACAAGGTCCCTTCCAACTCTGCTATTGTATTGTATTTGACATAGTAATACAAGGGGTCCTTATCTTACAACCACAACTGAGCGCAAAGTTTATGTTGCTAAATGGGAAATTTGTTAAGCGAGTCTCGCCCTGTTTTACAGCTTTTCTTGCCACTGCTAAGTGAATCACTGCAGTTGTTAAATTAGTAACACGGTTGTTAAGTGTATCTGGTTTCCCCACAGACTTTGCTTGTCAGAAGATCGCAAAAGGGGATCACATGACCCCCAGGGACACTGCAACCATCATAAATGTGAGTCAATTGTCAAGCATCCGAATTTGGATCACATGACCATAGGGAGGGTGCCATGGTCGTAAGTGTGAAAAACAGTCATAAGGCACCTATTTCACTGGCGTTGTAACTATGAATGATCACTAAATGAACTGTTGTAAGTTGAGGACTACCTGTACTCAGAAATGGGGAGCAGGATCCAACAAGAGGAGAGCATCTTTGAGGATGGGCTCCCCATAGAGTTTTGCCAAATATGCACCTTTGCATTTTGGGAAAAGAGGAAATCACAAAAACGCTGGCAGGCAAATACTTGAAAATGTTCCTTGTGTGGAGGTCATCCTTCATCTCATGCCCTCCCTAAGATGCCCCAAGAAACTGCAGTAGACTCTTCAGGTCATAGCAACCGTCTCCTTTTGCAACGCTCAAAACGAGTTGGTCTTATCCCTACCAAAATTGGATGTTTTCCCTGTTGTAATTGCTATTCAAGAGGTCTCCTCCCTGTTGTAACTGCTACTCACAGAAGTCTCCTCCTGTTGTAATTGCTACTCACCGACGACGTCTCTTCCGTGAACTTAAATTTATCCTTGAGAGATTACAAAATCAATCTAGAAGATTTCTTGGATGAATGCCTCTTAATTTGAAGTAATCTTATTATTAAAGGATGACTCTAAGAGGGATAACCTTTACTTGCTGGAGAGAAAGGCGGGAGGGAGAGGGAGAGAGATAGGACATGTTAAAAGTAAAAAATTAATCCGTGTGTGAAGAGGCCTTCATCCCACTGCCCCGATGCATACCAAACCTGTTTAAAAATTTCCCCAGCTGTCCTGAACTCTTTGTTCTACGTTCTCTTCTTGCAATGTTCACCTCTGCCTCTAGTCCAGGGTTTTCTTGTTGGGTTGGCTGGCTGGCTGGCTGCCAGCCAAGATTTTTTTTATTTTTTACTACTGCTATGAAAGGTTTTATAGCATGTTTTATAACCTGCCATGAACACTCCTTATAAACAAAACAAAAGTTGAAATAAATACCAAAGACTGTCGGACAGGGGGTGCTGAGCAGATCTTAGGTTGCCTTTAACTTCTGCCTTTTGTCAGCGGATAACAACCTTAAGGTTATTTCACTTAACTGGTCTTCCGAGTGAAAAGTTTCCCGAAGCAAAACCCCAAGGTGCTGTGATTAAAGAGGCCCATGAACTGGTCTAAAATCAAACCAAAACAAAAGCTTCTGTTCAGAATGAAATTGGGGGCGGGGGGATTTACCTTACTTTCTACCTCCCTAAAAGATCATCAACCCAAAAACCGCAAGAGGGGAAGAATTACTAGAGGAAAATAACTTTTCAGGGTCTGCCTCGCCAATGCACAGACTGAACTGAAACAGGCTATCTCCAGAAGCAGATTTTGTTATTTACGAGCAGCCCTTACTTAATGTATGAATGCAGGTAAGCTCAAGGGATGTTCTGGATTGGGCTTTTCGACCTTTAAACATCCAGGAGTTTGGGCTTCCTTACAGTCAACCTCCAGATTGCCTGTCAAGTTCCATAAAAAGCAGGGGCCTGATATTAATAACCCCTTAGTCCTTTTCTCCCCTCTGGTTCCCTTTGCCTCTTCTTTGATTGCCTATCAGTACCTCTTTTGGGCAGAGATAAAAGTGAGGGAATGGAGAACAGCGTCTACTTACTATCCCCCACGGCTTCTGGGCAGTAAGGTGATTTGGAATGGGGAAGGTGGGGTGAGGGCCGGGCAGGGAATTGAGGGGAAAGGCAAAGATGAAAGTGAGAAGGAGGAGGAGGAATTGGCTGAGAAGGTCTGGCTCAACCTCTAAAGGGCAAAGCGGCCTCTTTCAGACCGTCCTGCTATGAAAGATGCTGGGAGTTGCGGTTCAATAATAGCCGGAGAAGACAGCTGGTGGAGAAGGCATCAGGCTGGAAAAGTGAATTCTAGTCCTACTTTAGGCTCAAAGCCAGCTAGGTGTTCTTGGGCCAGTCACTCTCTCTCAGCCCTAGGAAGGAGGCAATGGCAAACCTCTTTTGAAAAATCTTGTCAAGAAAATTGCAAGTTGTTGTCCTTGCAATGCACACAAAATACCTTTATCTAGCTTCAATCTCTGTGTGTGTGTATCTTCTGTGTGTGTGTGTGTGTGTGTGTCTGTCTGTCTGTCTGTCTATCATCTGTTATCTATCAATCTAATCTATCAATCTAATCAATCTAATCAATCTATCTAATCAGTGGTGGGTTTCAATTTTTTTAGAACCTACTCTGTAGGTGTGGCCCATTTTGTGGGCGTGGCTTGGCAGTCATGTGACAGGGTGGGAGTGGCCAACTTGTAAAATGTGATGAAACTCATTTAACAACACTCTTGCTTAGCAACCAAAATTTTGGGCTCAATTATGATGATAAATTCTTTCTTTCTTTTTTTTCTTCCTTTCTTTCTTTCTTTCTTTCTTTCTTTCTTTCTTTCTTTCTTTCTTTCTTTCTCTCTCTCTCTCTTCTTTCTTTCTTTCTTTCTTTCTTTCCTTTCTTCCTTCCTTCCTTCCTTTCCTTTCTTTCCCGTTGGGTCACCGGCAGCAGCAGGCCAGATTTACTTCCAGGTACGCCGGTGGAACCCCCTCTCACCGGCTCTCTAAATTTCACCATCCGGCTCTCGTGAGTAGGTGCGAGCCTGCAGAAACCCACCGCTGTATCTAATCTATCTAATCTATATCTATTTATCTCTCAGTGTCTGTCTGTATCTATCTATCATCTATCTCCTATCTGGAGGACTGCCCATTTCTCACGAGCTTACATATTTATTCAGAAATATTGATGATCCTTCTTCATTGTGCTTGCCACCCATGGATAAGATGCTCTCACTTTGTCCTTCTCTGACCACAAGATCCTTTTGGATCCCTCCTGCTTTTCACAAATCATTACATTTTCCTTGCTCCACAAGCTTTTATTTTATTATGTTGAACTTGAAATGCCTGCTTCCATTGTCTGTGTTGAATGTTTTGTCTGTTCATTCATTGTTTCTTAATGGGATTGTTGCATTTTTAATTTATCTAAGTCACGCTAAGCAATACTAATCCATTGAAAAGTCAGTGCTTTTGCGGTCTAAAATAGATAAATAACTGCCTCTTGACACAGAAACATTCCCCTATCAGCACCTGTTCAATGGGAAATGGAATCCCAGATAATTCTCCAACTGGCTGCATTATATACTACTGAAATAAGTCTTACATGTTTCCTCCTTGGGAAGTTTCTCTCCACGAGTTTTTCTATCCCGGCTCAGCATTTAGTTACTGGTGGGGATAACCCTGTGAAATCTATGCTTTGTGCTCTTCAGGAGGTCAGACAATACAATTCTTGCAGGTCCCCCATGGCCTTGCAGCTGGGTGAATTATCACAGTATTAAGGGCTCAGCAAGGAAAGTGTAGGGAGTTTAAATGGCTTGCTTAAGACTCCTAGCGTGAGTCAAGGAGAGCTCTGGGAACTGTCTGTGGGTATTTGGGCCTTCTGGTTTCAAAGCCTCTCCCCGCCTTGTTTCGCGTCCCTTTCATATGACATAAAGTGCCAGCCTTCTTATTCAGGGGTCCTTTGGCATCACCTACATGCCTGTGTGACAAATGTGATGAGTTAAGGCCTAATGATCTATGGGCCCAGGTATTTCTCCAGAATGAATGACCAGCTAGGAGAATCTGATAGAAGAAGCAGTGCATATGGACCATTAACCCCAGCTAGTCATTGCTCCCTGGGATACATCCCATGCTGCAGCAGGGTCATCATCATTGCTATCATAGGCCAGATATAAAAATAAACCTGTGCACCTTTTTTCCCCACACACAGTGAAAAACAGGCACACATTTCTGGCTGGGAATGCTCCGTGCATAAATTGAAAAGAGAAAAGCTTCTCAAGCTGAGATGGCGAGATGTCCACTAGAAGTGATCATCATTGCCATGCAGTGGTGGGGGAAATGCTATGTATAGTTGTCAGTTGAAGTCCTCATTCTGGTCTCCCGTTGGAGCGGGAAAATACTCCCTTCTGATTGGATGTTTGGCTGATCAGTTGCCTATAAAAGGAGCTGGGTCAGCCAGGGAGTTCAGTTACCTCACAGGCAGTATTGAATAAAGAGCTGTTAGAAATCACTCTGGCCTCACCTCCATTCTTTGCCCAGAACTTAACATAAAGGAAAAGGAATCTTATTTTACTGTTTTATATACACCGGATCTATCCTCCACCTCCCCGCCCCCCACCCACCACCACACTGGAGTGACAGTATGAGAGTCAGGGACAATAGGGGTGATCCAAGCAGACAAAGTCCAGAAAGAAAAAGGCTGAAAAAGTCAAGGAATTAATCATGAAGGTTTAATAGATGAGAGGATCAAACCAGGCACCACTAAATCCAATTTTAAAAAAAATATTCCAGGGATTAGAATCTTGAACAAAAGCTAGGAATATGGACAGTGTACTTGGGGCTAGGACAGGGGTCTGCAAAGTTGGCTCTTTGAAGACTGGTGGACTTCAACTCAGCAGCTGACTGGGGAATTCTGGGAGTTGAAGTCCACCAGTCTTCAAAGAGTCAACTTTGCAGACCCCTGGGCTAGGAACATACATAGGTCAAACTATATGTAACACTAATGATCTGTGATGGAGATCTCTCTCTCTCTCTCTCTCTCTCTCTCTCTCTCTCTCTCTCTCTCTCTCTCTCTCTCTCTCCCTCCCTCCCTCCCTCCCTCCCTCCCTCCCTCCCTCCCTCTCTCAAAAGGTGCCATATGAGCAGAGGGATTGAGGACTCGTAATTTGCTTCCAGTGAAAGACAGGACATTTAAAGTTTTCCCTACACTGTTTTTTGTAAGACAAAATCTACCCTCCCAAAGCTGCTGTTAACCTCCCCAAGGGATTATTGCAAGCCTAACATCTAATAGCTTCAGGGAGTGAAGTGGATCAGGAAAATGACATTTAACAACCCATCTGCCTCTATTTTTAAAAGAGGGGGGGATCTTGGTTTATAGCTTGCCACTGGGAATAAACAGCAGCCTGGAGATCATATATTACTTGACTGGTTGACAAAAAAAGCAAACCGTGATAAGAACTTATGCAGGATGATAAAAAGGAACCATCCAAGGGCAGCCTTTATTATTGTCCTCATGGAGATATCGTTGCTGAAAAAAACTCAGCTACAGGTCATTTTTTTAAATTTAATAATTTGTTCCTCTTATCTTAATAAAATACCATGTATAGGAAAATAGCTCTGGTAGCAACCAACCCATTGAAAGTTGTATGGGGCTATAAGATATTGGCTGCTAATTCATGTGGGTGACAATATATATGAGCCTAAGTTCTTAAGGAGTTATGTAGCTTTAAGAACTGTGTTTTGAATTCTGATTGGCTGTGCTTCTCAGCTCTACCATATAAGCAAGGTCAGAAACACAGTCCATTCCCTTTTCGATTCCATTCCTGTTCTTACTGTTTGCCGTCTGAGAAGCTGAAGCTGAATATTGAAGGAGGAGGAGTATTTGTTTTGCATCACTGTAAGATAACTCTGTTGGGTGAAGGACTGTTATTATTGTTTGAGAAGTTAGTCGGAAGCAGTATTTTAGTTGCTACGGAGTGAAGACTGTTTATTTTCTTACTATCATTGTTTTAGAGTTTGTTTGTGGTTACAGCAACGTATCTCTTTGCTGTCCGGTGAATTACACTATTCCGCATTTATTTGCTAACACTGGTTAAGGGACCAGAGTTGTAACACTGGTTCTGAACCCAGAGTGGCTAACAACGACCCCCCCCCCTGCGCTCCCCCCCGCTTTTGGCATGCGAGCCAAAAAAAAGCTAGCCATTACTGCCCTAGCCTATCACTATAGCATCCATTTTCTTAATCACTTGGCTTTCCTTCGATGGGTGAGAAGGTTTGAGAGATTTTTATATACCACATGAGGTGCGCTGGGCACTGTTGAAAGAAGAGAAAAGATACTACTTTAACCTCAGTGCGCCAAATAAATAAATAAATAAATGAAGACTGTTTCTCCCGTGGACTAGGGCAGGGGTCTCCAACCTTTGCAACTTTAAGTCTGAAGGACTTCAGCTCCCAGAATTCTCCAGCCAGCAAAGCTGGCTGCAGAAGTCTGGGAGCTGAAGTCCTTCAGACTTAAAGTTGCAAAGGTTGGAGACCCCTGGACTAGGGAATAAGAAGGCCATGCCAGAGAGAGGAAATGTTACAATAGCGTAATTGTGCCTTCATTCCGTGTTAGGTGGGGAAAGGTCCAAAATGACCTTTTCCAAATGACCTCTGAAGGACTCCTTCCCTTTGCTTTCTTCCTGCCAGGCTTCACCTCCCTGCCTTGGGGCATTCAGCTCTGTAATTGGGCAGCTTGTTGTCGGTGCTTTGAATCTCATCATCAGTCTTTTAATGTTAGGAAGTGAAGAGGGGACATATCTCCTACTGACCCAGCTGACCACCCAGGCAGAGGTGTGTGCTAGGGACAATGCCAGAGTGTGGTAATGTTCAAGCTGTTTGTTTACTTGTCGGCTGAGCTGGCTGGGCTGAAGATGACTGGGATGGAGCAAAAGAACATTTACTTTTATTTATTTATTTTTTATTTATTCGTATTTATACCCCGCCCTTCTCCAAAAAGGACCCAGGGCGGCACACAGGAAATTAAAACATACAAAGATAAACAAAGATATAAAATTTAAAAAGAAATTACATTTCCCCCTGTGCTAAAATCAATTTAAAATCCCCAAATTTAAAACTATCTAAAAATAGTGCCCAACAGAGGTTACGCTAGGCCGGTTGGTGGAAAAGGTGTGGCTTTAGACATTGGCGGAAGAGGCGGAGGTCAGAGATGGTTCGTACTTCCGGGAGTAGGTCGTTCCAAAGGGTGGGGCCCGCCACAGAGAAGGCCCTTCCCCTGGGTGTCGCCAACCGGCATTGCCCGGCCGACAGCACCCTGAGAAGGCCCTCTCTGTGGGAGCAGATCGGACGAAGGGATGTATGGGGCAGGAGGCGGTCTCGCATATAACTAGGTCCCAAGCCATGGAGCGATTTAAAGATGGTCGTCAACACCTTGAAGCGCACCCGAAAGACCACAGGTAGCCAGTGCAGCTCGCGCAGGAGTGGTGTTATGTGGGAGCATCTAGGGGCTCCCGTAATCACCCGCGCGGCTGCATTCTGGACTAGCTGTAGCTTTCGAGTGCACCTCAAGGGAAGCCCCATGTATTTACAGCACTCCCTGTTCCATTTTTGCCTGAGTAGTTCAATCTTCCCCTTGCCCTTTGTCGGCCAATTCCTTGGAATTTTTTTTCCCTTTCCCTACAAATCGCAATTTGCAGTTACTCAACTTTTTATCCGCAATTGTTCAATACCTTACTTAGTGTGCATTCCTGCCCCTACTTCGGTGATGCCTCCTGAAGTCAAACAAGTATTTCCCTGCACCCAGACAACTCCAGGGACAGCCAGGAAAAAGCAAGGTGTCCTTGCAAATACATTTTGGATCCAAATGACACGACGCTCTAGTGATGCAACTGTGCCTGCCTCTTCCTCTCTGCAATCTTGAAGATTTTTGCCTCAGTGAAGCTTTCTGGATAAAAATGGGTTTCTTATCAATTTTCTTGGAGTTGACACAGCTAAAGACCCTCAGAACATGCTGAACCGTACTTTGTTTCATTGGACACAGAAAATCAAGGGTTTTTCACTATACAGGCACTCTATATAATACAATAGCAGAGTTGGAAGGGACCTTGGAGGTCATCTAGTCCAACCCCCTGCCTAGGCAGGAAGCCCTGTATCATTTCAGACAAATGGCTATCCAACATCTTCTGGAAGACTTCCAGTGTTGGGGCATTCACAACTTCTGGAGGCAAGCTGTTCCACTGGTTAATTGTTCTAACTGTCAGGAAATTTCTCCTCAGTTCTAAGTTGCTTCTCTCCTTGATTAGTTTCCACCCATTGCTTCTTGTTCTACCCTCAGGTGTTTTGGAAAATAGTTTGATTCTCTCTTCTTTGTGGCAACCCTGAGATATTGGAACACTGCTATCATGTCTCCCCCAATCCTTCTTTTTATTAAACTAGACATGTCCAGTTCCTGCAACCGTTCTTCATATGTTTTAGTCTCCAGTCCCCTAATCATCTTTGTTGCTCTTCTCTGCACTCCTCTGTAGGGGAAGCACCTGGTTCCTGATCGGGAATTAGTGTCAACAGCTTATTCTACTCATTGTCCTTCAGTGTGAGTGCAAACCTAGTTGTGGGGTCCTTGGTACTCTCTAAGCTTGCTTGTTTTCTTGCAAATGTTTCATTACCCAGTACTGATGGTGTTGCCTTGTTAGGTAATGAAACATCTTTTAATACAATACAATACAATAGCAGAGTAGGAAGGGACCTTGGAGGTCATATAGTCCAACCCCCTGCCTAGGCAGGAAGCCCTATACCGTTTCAGACAAATGGCTATCCAACATCTTCTGGAAGACTTCCAGTGTTGGGGCATTCACAACTTCTGGAGGCAAGCTGTTCCACTGATTAATTGTTCTAACTGTCAGGAAATTTCTCCTCAGTTCTAAGTTGCTTCTCTCCTTGATTAGTTTCCACCCATTGCTTCTTGTCCTGCCCTCAGGTTCCTTGGAGAATAGTTTGACTCCCTCTTCCTTGTGGCACCCTCTGAGATATCGGAACACTGCTATCATGTCTCTCCTGGTCCTTCTTTTCTGCAAGAAAACAAGCAAGCTCAGGTAGCAATAAGGACCCCTCGTTTCAACTCTGATCTGCAAATATTCTCCTTTCCTGGTAAAATATATTTATTGAATGCTAATACCTTGAACAAGACCCAGCCAAGCACAAAACAACTATAAAACTGGATTACTGCATTAAAGCTATATTATAAAGGAAAAATTATAGCTTTAAAGAAAATATTCCCTTATTTATTGGTAAGGTTGCAAAAACAACACAGACCCACAGATTGGGATAACCCCAACTGAGTTTCAAATGGAGATGTCCAACAACCTATCCAAAATACATCCCCTCCCAACAATGGGTATCCATAGCACATGTGTACTAATAATGGCATATTTTATTTTTTGTTACATGCGATCATGATGCATCAATACGTAATGAATTTAACATCCAAAGATGTTCCCAACTTGGTAACTACTAGTAGATTAAAAGAAAGAGGAAACACAGAAGCAGAAGTACATTTCAAAGTTATAGAAAGGATGAATATAGAATGAAAAGAGATAAATTTATCAGAATAAACTCCAAGCAGAATTAGAAAGCGTGCAGTTTGGAAGAAGGTTGTAAAAAAGAAGGAGGAGGAGGAGGAGGAGGAGGAGGAGGAGGAGGAGGAGGAGGAGGAGGAGGAGGAGGAGGAGGAGGAGGAGGAGGAGGAGAAGAAGAAGAAGAAGAAGCCACAATGACATCACAGATCATGAAATAATTGTGCAAACAAATTATGAAAATTATAGGTGTGCATTGAACACATCACCATGACGTAAATCTAACTCACTTCATCCACTTTATCTATATGATGTCATAATGTGTGTAATATCATTTGCTCCACACACACACCCTTCACCAATGTCTATAGGGTTTGCAAGCATAACCAAGCTATTCTTACGTGAATCTCTTCTAAAAGAATATGTGAGCATTCATCATGAGGCTTGTATGCCTTCATTTTTAGGCTAAGAGTTGCCAAACAGGAGGAGTGAAGATAAAGTTTTATGGATCCCTACCGTAAATCTAACTCAAAACGGAAGGGGCAGAGAAAATAGACATTAAAAGAACAAAAGGTTACAAGCTTCTACACCAGCAGAAGATAGCAGAACAGAAGAGGATTGAGCAAAGAGAGAAGTTTTTACACTTAGCTAAGGAACCAAGCCAAAATAAGGATACAGAGCTTCCTGAAATTGGAATTACCTGGAGCTACCTGGAGATGGAGTGTATGTTCTTATAAGGAGGCCAAAGTTGAGGGAAGCAAATAAACCTAGCCATGTTCATCAAAATGATCACAATTCAGACCTCTCTTCCAATACAAGGACCATTTTTTAAAAAAAAAATTGTGGAAAGTAAGGAGGCAAAA
The DNA here is from genome assembly GCA_039707465.1 of Rhabdophis nuchalis. Lineage (NCBI taxonomy): Eukaryota > Metazoa > Chordata > Lepidosauria > Squamata > Natricidae > Rhabdophis > Rhabdophis nuchalis. The sequence goes on along the minus strand of CM077646.1, from coordinate 161,806,809 downwards.
CAAAGACAAACCAACTCTGGCCCCAGCAGGCTCTGTGCCGTTCCTTCGGAGCCTTTTAGTTTCAGACAGAGTGTAGTCAAAGAGGGGAATGTTCCTCATTTGCCAGGACATGCTTCTTCTCAAATCCTTCATCCTATGCCAGGTTTTATTTGCAGGGATTAGACACTCTAGCAACTTGAAATCTAAGCAATCAAGAAAAGTCTCCAAAATTCTCACCAGATCTCATCTTCAGTTCATCCTAATTACCCCACCTGCAGTCTCCCACAGCACAATGTCCCACCTTCACTGCACCACAAAGCTTTCATCTCACCCGCCACCCATGAATGAGACAGCCTAAAATATCATTAAATCACCCTTTCCCATTCAAAGAGTACAAAGAGTACTCCATCACCACCACTTCAAGGTGTGAACAAGGCATGAGGCTTTGCCACATTATCCCAGAGACAAAGTTAGATAACCTGTTGTGGGTATGATAAGAGGTGGGTCTTGGCAGTGCTGGGATGTAGAGACATATCCCCAACCCTCTTCTGCTCTCTAGGCGGCCTCTACCCCACAACTGTTTTTCTCCTGAGGTTTTTCGCTCTCATCACTCCCTTCATGCCATATTTGGTGCCAGCTTCTCTTCAGACTCAAGGAGGAAATGGAAGCAGACTTGCCCTATTTTGCTTGAGGAATAAAAGGGGACGTATGAGCACAGAGATGCTACTAATTATCTTTAGCTTCAGATGCCATAACCCTGTTGTTCTTCTTTTGCATTCCCCAGAAACGAGGTATGTTGCACCTGCTGGTGTTGCTTATTTTCCAATTTCTCTAGCGTTGCCCATTTTAATCCCTTTGCGCCTTCTTGCTTCTGCTTGAAGAAAGCAAGGATGTATGGATAAATTCAGAAAAAATATATTCTTGTTTAAGGTATAATCTGTGCACAAGAAGGACTTGAGCATGGTTCATGGTGCTCTCTGAACGCTAATGTTGTTTGGTTAATGAAATGTCTTCAAGAACCAAGCTTAGAGAGTATCAAGGAGCCCACATTTCAACCCTGAACTACTAACATTCTCCTTTATTAGTAGTAGCACAGCTTAACAATTTGTTCCAATTTCTCTTCTTCCACAGTGGCTTTGGTTCAAATTCTTTTATTGCTTCCTTATTGGGAGCTTCTCTTCCATCCAAATTTAAGTCAAATCAGGTTTCCTAAAAAATCCTTGCTCGAGCGGCTGATGGTCCCTGTCACACGTCCGCAGTCAGTGTCTGCATTTTCAAATCCCAGACAGCCTTATTCAAGTGGTGTTGGCCTGGTTGAGATTTATAGCACCTGCATTTAATTATGTGCCTTCTTCTTTCGACTTAGCTTTTAATTTTCTGTACTTTCCAAAGAGATAATTTGAACAATTTCATTTTTGCGGACCTTTGCACATGTCTGTGTGTATTATTATTATTTTTTGTTAATGGATGAACTCATAGAAATTAACAATTATGCACCAGAATGCAATCTGCAATGGACCTCTGGATCACACGAGATAACATAATAGTGAAATATCTGGAAGAAATAATATTATCCTAACAGATGAAGGATTTAGTACTAATTCAATTAGTACTCATTGAGCATTACGTGAGTACCTAATACAATGACAATTAAAAATATCAAAATATTGTTTTGCATATTAAAAAATAATATGTATATAACATTCACATCTACAATTTAGCCTAGAAATTTGGGGAAGGCAATCAGACTTCTCCCATTTATTGATTGCCCTAATTTTAAGTAAATGGTAATACTGCTAAACACTATATACGAATAGTGATGAAAATATTTTCTCTGATTATCATATTTTTCAGAAGAATTGCTCACAAATTTAAATCAGGTTTCATACAGAGCAGATTTTATTCTATTTAGGTTTATCAGGTCTCATCAATTGCAATCATTCATTCATAATATTTGAAGCTGGTGCATATAACCAACTCATTTAAAATCAAAAAATGCTCTTCGGTTCACATCAAATGAGAAAGATTTGAGATATGAACTCATTAAATAACATTGGAACTCTGTCTGAAAAATGCTCCATCCAGGCAGATTACTAGAAACTGGCCATAAAAATAATAGTTAGCTTTAATGCTACATTATAAAACTTCGAAGTGGAAACTGGATTTTATTAAGATTGTAATCAGAGTAATACATGTTATTATCTCTGAGGACCATTTGGGTTGATAGTTCCAAGGAAACCAGAAAACCTCGATCTTTATTTATTCTATTCTACAATATTAGTAATCTGACATAATCAAATAAAAGTGTGCTTAGTAATTACTCCTGCTTATTGATATTTCCCAACCCAACACTTACAAACCAAAATTTTATTCTTGATACCTATTCTTGCAAATTAATAGAATATGTGTGTGTGTGTGTGTGTGTGTGTGTGTGAGAGAGAGAGAGAGATTTTTAAGGGATGATTTAATAATTAATATATGATATTTAATAAAATATTTATTATAGAGAATAAATATTTAATAAAATACTTAATAAAATATTCTCTCATATATATGTTTTCGTAGATTTTCACGGGTGTAGGTATGCTGGCATTGCTGGCTTACAGACAGAAGCCTGCCTGATGATGACAAGTGAGATCTTGTCGAAATGTTGCAATAACATTTCCATGCCTTATACACGGGAAAATACCTGAAGCAAGCAATGCCAGCATACCTACACCCGTGAAAATCTACGAAAACATATATATATATATATATATATATATATATATATATATATATATATATATATATATATATATATATATATATATATATATATATATATATATATATATATATATATATATATATATATATATATATATTTGTTTTCGTAGGTTTTCACGGGTATAGGTATGTAGATTTTGGTTTATTCGGGTCTTTTCCCGTGTAAAATTAAAGGTGTTTTTGCAACGTTTCGATGATGGGGGTGATCCCATCGAAACGTTGCAAAAACACCTTTAATTTTACATGGGAAAAGACCCGAATAAACCAAAATCTACATATATATATATATATATATGTTTTCGTATATATATATGAGAATATTATCACAGCTCCTGTTCAAGGGTCCCTTTAAGGGGAGGAGACTTAACGTCATCCCTCTCTGCCCTTCGACTCAACCTAGAGATCATCCAGACAGAGAACCAATTAGATTTCTGCTGTGTGACATTTTTTAGATATGTGTTAGATTTTTAAGGGCTGAAAATAAAATGGTTCTCTGCTCAAGGCATAGAGAGGCTTGCCTCATATGCTGGAGGGCACCGGTTCAAATCCCAGTAGAAGGAGTATGGCCAGCTGAAGAAGGCTAATAAGCCTGAAATGGATCCATCCTGGTCTCTTTATTTTCAGCCCTTAAAAATCTAACATATATATATATATATATATATGCACAAGTACAGTATAGGTGGTACCTTGCTCAATAGTAGCAACTGTGAGAGGAATCTAGGAATCTTAGTGGACAACCATTTAAATATGAGCCAGCAGTGTGCAGCAGCTTCCAAAAAAGCCAACACAGTTCTAGGCTGCATAAACAGAGAGATAAAATCTAGATCACGTGAAGTGTTAATGCCACTGTATAGTGCCTTGGTAAGGCCACACTTGGAATACTGCATACAGTTTTGGTCGCCACGATGTAGAAAAGACGTGGAGACTCTGGAAAGAGTGCAGAGAAGAGCAACCAAGATGATTAGGGAACTGGAGACTAAAACATATGAAGAACGGTTGCAGGAGCTGGGTATGTCTAGTTTGATGAAGAGAAGGACCAGGGGAGACATGAAAGCAGTGTTCCGATATCTCAGGGGTTGCCGCAAAGAAGAGGGAGTCAAACTATTCTCCAAGGCTCCTGAGGGCAGGACAAGAAGCAATGGGTGGAAACTGATCAAGGAGAGAAGCAACTTAGAACTGAGGAGAAATTTCCTGACAGTTAGAAGAATTCGTCAGTGGAGCAGCTTGCCTCCAGAAGTTGTGAATGCCCCAACACTTATTTATTTTATTTATTTATTTTATTAAATTTATATCCCACCCTTCTACAAAAGGACCCAGGGTGGCTACACTACAAGTCTTTAAGAAGATGTTGGATAGTCATTTGTCTGAAACGGTATAGGGCTTCCTGTCTAGGTAGGGGGTTGGACTAGATGACCTCCAAGGTCCCGTCCAACTCTGCTATTGTACTATATAATCCACCTCCATCTCTTGTAGTGGGTCTTGTACAATTTCATGAGTGTAGCTTTCCTGTGTGCTCTGCCACCCTATAACCAAGATCTGTGTTACTTCCTGCGGCAGCAAATCCAATCAAGTTCTCCTCGGTCATCAAAAGGCTGCTTGTCCACCTGATTGGCTCGAATTGCTCCCATTACTCAGCCGTGCTTACCGTGTTTCTGTGAGAAAACAGTTTCCCCTCATAACAAGCATAACTCAAGGCTGTCAAGAAAACTATCGATTCGTTTTTAAATAAACTGGCTGGCACATCACCATAATCTTTGTATCAATGCCCGAGGATACAACCCTGGGTACAAATGCCTTCAATGGAGGCAGAGGAAGAAGATGCAGGATCGAGCCCCATCACCCCCAGTCTAAAGCAGCCCCTCCCCCACCCAGAATGGATAGCATGAACAGCTATCGGTAAATCATACATGCATAGCTGCAGACCTAAGATTAAGGAACTGTAACAATTAGGTTAAAGTGGTCGTATATCCCATTTCACATCACCTACGATTTGAAAGTCTCCTTTAATTAAAATGATACCCAATTCCAATTCCAATTAAAAGGAAAGAAAAAGAAGAAGGGAAAGCAGAATCTTATACCACTAGTCCTCAACATACGGCCACAATTGAGCCCAGAATCTCTGTTGCAAAGTGAAGCATTTGTTAAATGAGTTTTGACTCATTTTATGATCTTTCTTGCCACAGTTGTTTTTGTTTTTTTTAAACAATTTTTGTTTTTATTTTTAAACAAACACAAATAAGTATAACAAAAAACAAAAAAACATAAAGTCCATCTTCCATTACAAATTGTAGAAAATGTGTCAGTTGGTTACATACTGTACATCTCTTCCATAGTCATAATCATATCAAATCACATATTTTAGTTCAAATATATTTATATATATTACAATTATTATACCTCAACCTTCATTTGACTATCTTGTTTCCAGCCATTGATAAAATTTATTCCAAATTTCATAAAATTGTTCATTGTCTTGTTCTCTAATTTCAAATGTTAATTTATTCATCTCTGCACATTCCATAATTTTATAGATAATTTCTTGCTCTGATGGTAATTTGTCATTTCTCCAATTTTTAGCAAAGACGATTCTAGCGGCTGTCAAAATATTCACAATTAGGTATCTCAAATTTTTGTCGAATGTTTCTAAATTAAGTCCAAGCAGGAAGAGTTCGGGTTTGAAATCTATTTGTTTTCCTGTTATTTTGCCTAACCATGTGTGGATCATATTCCAATAATTTTGGGCCTCCGAGCAAGTCCACCACATATGGTAGTAAGTACCAGGCGTCTGATGGCATTTCCAGCATTTTTGAGATTTGTTCTTGCTCATTTTTGAGATTCTTGAGGGTGATAGGTGCCACCTGTAGAACATCTTGTATAGGTTCTCTTTATAGGCTGTTGACATTGTCATTTTGTAATTCTGTGTCCACAATTTTTGCCACTTATCTAGGTCGATCCCATGCCCGAAGTTTTTCCCCCATATTATCATTGTTTCTTTCACTTGCTCTTCCTGGAGTTTAAACTCTAATAAGTAGGCATAGAGTTTTTTCATTGTTTTTTCATCGACGCCTGTTAATATTTTGTCTAATTCTGTCATTTTGTCATAAACCCCTCCTTTTTTTTGGTCTTCCTTATATCTTGAGTGTATTTGTGTGTATGTGTACCAATTAATATCCATTCCTTCTTGTTTTAGTTCCTGAATAGTCTTAAGATCACCCCTTGAGTTTAATAAATCCGAATATCTAATTGTTCGTTCCCTTTTGTGTATTATTGCGTATGTAAATGCTTTCTTGCCACAGTTGTTGAGTGAATCGCTGCAATTGTTAAGTTAATCACATGGTTGTTAAGTGAATCTGGCTTCCCCATTGACTTTGCTTGTCAGAAGATCTCAAAAGTTGATTACGTAACTCCAGGACATTGCAACTGTCATAACGATGAGTGAGTTGCCAAGCATCCGAATTTTTTTTTTTTTATATTGAAAAAGTTTTATTGGTTTTACATTTTTTAACAGGATAGGGTAATGGTTACAAAGAAATTTTGAGAGCATTCACGTTAGAGTCGTCGAACCTTCCGAGACCTCAAAATACACAATAAAAAAGTTAACATAGAAAACATTTTCCATACCACTACAAGATGAAAGCAAGTACATTTACCTAAATTCTCCGTTCCATGCTGTCAGACATTTACAAAAAGTCCAGATAGAAATATTATGCAAAATTGTTCAAGAAAAATCAAGGCAAAGTTATTTTTTTGATCTAAGTCTTTTGGCTATTGTATCTTCTTTCTCTCCACCCTGGCCCCCCGTAGGCGGGGCCGTGGCCCCCTCCGTCCCCCCTGGATCTTCCCCCAGGACAGAGGAATATTTTTTAAGAAAGGCTTCCGCCTCAGCAACTGTTTTAATCCTCACTCTTCCTCCTTCCCAGAACACCAGCATCCCTTCAGGTGTCATCCACTTGAACCAAATCCCGTGATCAAACAAGGTTTTAGACAAGAAGGAAAAATTCCTTCTTGCATCTCTAATTTTTCTAGGGATCTGCTTCAAGATAGTGACCGTTTTTTGTTGGTGAGTTAGAGGTTTCTCTCTCTGCGCTTTCAGGATTTCCTCTCTGGTTGACCTTCTAACAAATTTCACATGTATCTCTCTAGGCACTTCATTTATCCTGGCATATGCAGAATTAATTCTATAGGCTAGGTCAATGTCCCCCCTGATCTCATCCTTAGGTTTATGTAAATAGTCTGCTAAAATTGTACTCATAAGATCAGGCAGGCATTCACCAGATTCCTCAAGAACATTCTGAAATCTCAAAAAATATGTCATTCTTTCCATATCTATCCTAGACACATGCCCATTTATTTCCCCCACCTCATTAGAAACATTTTTAATCTCTCCCTTAGCCCCCTCCAACCCCCCTTCCAATTCTTCATTCTTCTGTGTGTTCTCCAACACTTGCTTCCGGGTATCCAGTAGCTCCTTCTTGAAGGTAATATTTTCAGCCCTCTGGGCCTTTATTTCTGATATCAAAGTTTGCATAGAGGTTTCAAGAGAAGCCATCCTTTGTTCCAAATTTACAAGTGCTGCTTCTTGTGCCATGGTTAAAAGTTAGAGTCACTGCCACCAAGATGGCGTTTTCCGGGTGGGGCTGGTGGGGCAAATCAGGAGCTCAGTTCAGTTCAGGGCTGTGAAGTTGCAAACAATTCAGAAACCAAAAGAGACACAGTTTCCCAGGTCAGCAAATAGTAATAACGAAGGTATTCCAGAGAAGAAATCACAAATCCATCAAAAGAATTTTTTTTTCAAAAATCCAGAGAGAGTCCTGCTTTCAAAGAGACGCTGGAAATTTTCCTTAGTTGAAATAGTCAGGCAGGGACAAAGAAAAGCCACTTCCACCGCCCATCTCAGAGCCAGAGGGAGAGAGTAGCAAAATAAGAATTTTTTAACCAGCCAGACCTAGAAACAATGTTGCAAAGAATCGCATTCCACTTTCCCTTGTTAAAGACCGTCCGGAGTGAAAGTTTCCACTTTCTCTTTGCAGAGAAGCCATTTTAACGTGCCGCTTAAATCCGAGGGGTTTTTTTTTAGAAATAAACACCCCCCTCCCAGTCCGTTCAGCCTGGCTGGCAGCAAGGAAAAAAAAGGTGTTCTTTTAAACTCACTCTCCCTCGCAGCTGAAGCCTCGGTGATCCGCCCGGTCTCTCCGTTCAGCCCTCTCCATTAAAGCGAATGGCGCCGACAGCCGTTGGCGAAGGAAAAAACCCCCGCAGCATGTTCCTCTCCACCTAGGTCGCAGAGAGGAGCGCTCTCCCCACCGCTGTGATGAGGGACGCTCCCTCTGAGCCGACCCTATGGGAAATCTCCGGTAACCGGAGAGTTTCGCCCCCGTGGGGGGGCAGAAAAGGCAACAAAGCGGCGAGCGAGCCCTAGGCTCGCCCGTCGCCGCTGGAGCCGGATACCGGAAGTCCCAAGCATCCGAATTTTGATCACGTGACCATATGGGTGCTGAAATGGCCGTAAGTGTGAAAAACAAGCACAAGTCACTAATTTTAGGGCCACTGTAATTTTGAACAATCACTAAACAAACTGTTGTAAGTCGAGGACTATCTATTTGCGGGATCGTATCCTGCCCCATACATCCCTTCGGCCGATTCGCTCACACAGAGAGGGACTTCTCCGGGTGCCGTCCACTAGGCAATGCCAGCGGGCGACGCCCAGGGGAAGGGCCTTCTCTGTGATGGGCCCGACCCTTTGGAACGACCTACCCCCTGAAATCAGAACTACCACAGACCTCCGCTCCTTCTGCCAAAAAGTAAAGACATATCTGTTCCATCAGGCCGGCCTGGCCTAATTTATGTTCCTCGCCCCAGTCTGTAGTTTTAAATTGTTTAATCAGGTTTTAATTGGGATACAGTTTTAATGTTTTATAAATTTTAGTACAGGGTGTATGATTTAATTGGTTTTAATTATGTATGTATTGTATTGTTTTTAGATGTTTTTAATTTTCCTGTACACCGCCCTAAGTCCCTTTGGGGAGAGGGGGCAGTTTAGAAATTTAATAAATTATTATTATTATTAATTATCAACTATGGATCAGCTATGGGACATTGCAAATGTACAAATTTTCTACTGTTATCACCCTCCACCTCACTATGATGATAACACCATCACCTGAAAAAGATATAATTAACCTCTAATAAAAGGTGAGATCTCTCTCAATGTCAATCTTGGAACCTCCATGTGGTCATCTTGGCATTAACATAGAAGTAAATTGCCACTGTCTTCTTTTAAGTTTATACCAGAATAACAGAGTTGGAAGGGACCTTGGAGGTCTTGTAGACCAAGTCCCTGCAGACAAATCGTTGTCCGGTCTCTTCTTCAAAACTTCCAGTGTGGGAGCACCCACAACTTCTGGAGGCAAGTGGTTCCACTGATTAATTATTCTCACTATCAAGAAATTTCTCCTTAGTTCTAGATTGCTTCTCTCCTTGATTAATTTCCATCCATTGCTTCTTGTCCTGCCTGCAGGTGCTTTGGAGAATAGTTTGACTCCCTCTTCTTTGTGGCAGCCCCTGAGATATTGGAACACTGCTATCATATTCCCCCTAGTCGTTTTCAGAAAATTAGACATACCCAATTCCCCTCAACTGTTCTTCATATGTTTTAGCTTCCAGTTCCCTAATCATCTTCGTTGTTCTTCTCTATGCTCTTTCTAGAGTCCTAATTTCTTTTTTACATTGTGGCGACCAAAACTGGATACCCCGGTTGTTAATGTGAACATTTTTGCATTTAATTTAATCATGCGCTGTACATGTTATCTTTCATTACCACAACTTTCCAGGTTCTCCATTATTTAATTAAATGTAAAGAGGAAACTTTGGGAAGAAATTCCTCCTCTGGAGCTTTGCAGGCAGTTGAAAATGCTGCATGGGAATGAGAACACAGGTGTCCAAAAGAGCTCAAGAGTATCAATGTAGTCCACAACTATAAAGTAAGCTAAATCCCCAGCAACCACAAGATTATTATTTTTAAACCCAGATCTTTTTCATAACAGAAGAAGGAAAAAACTGGGAATTGGTAGCGACTGGGAGAGGAACCCACCACTGCATGATCGTAGTATTCCAGTCTTTGAGGGGCTGCCACAAAGAAGAGGCAGTCAACCTATTTTCCAAAGGATCTGAAGACAAGACAAGAAACAATGGATGGGAACTAATCAAGGAGAGAAGCAACCTGGAGTTAAGGAGAAATTGAGGGTGCTTTATCACTGGAAGTTTTTAAGAAGAGACCTGGCAGCCACCTGTCCAAAATTGTATAGGGTCTCAGGCTTGTGCAGGGGGTTGGACTAGAAGTCCTCCAAGGTCTATTCCAGCTCTATTCTGATTGTTTTAAAACCTCGAGCTTGTTTTACCTTATTCATCCGCAAACTTCTTCTAGAAGCCATTTCAAGGTTTCCAGAACTCTGTGAGAACAAATAAAAAGCAGAGAGCATGGTTGTGAGATTTTTTTATGCCCATCTCTATGCTGCTTTTCCAGCAAGCATAGCAGTTGATATTATATGCAGATTCTGTTGTCATTCTGTCTGTCTGTCTGTCTGTCTGTCTGTGGATAGGAGCCCAGGATTTTTAATCATTGTCTTGCAGACGTTTTTGGTAAATCAACATTAATCTGTCTTCCATGGTCTTCTGAACCCTGTCCTTCTACTACAGTATGTAATTGTTGTAACAAAGAACAGACTCCTCTACTTAAAACTTCTGATCACAACTTAATGGGAAACATGTGTAAGGAGACGCTGCAGTGAATTCTTCAAGTCATAAGAGGATCAAATGTTAGAAAATAACCACTCGGCTGAAGGTCTTGGAGAGAACTCCTGCCAAATAGATGGTCAGGGCTACTTTGGCCAGTTAGGGAAAGGTGCTTCCTCCATTTAATAATGTATTATCCAAATGCCCACACCAACTTCTCCTTGCTTCCCCATTAAGAACTGGGATGACTGTGTGCAGCAGCGCCATCTGGTGACAACTGTCCTAATAACAAGCAGTCGTTCTCCAAATGAGCTGAAAATGTTTACAAGCAAAAAGGCAGCTAGCTGCATTTTAGAAGCGAGCCCCGATAATGCTTTGCTCCTTGATGCAGTTATTCTTGCACTGGAGCATTAAAAACCACCACCGATACATAAGAGAAATGGGCGAGAAGTAGCTTGGCTATTTTTACCATGATGTTAACTGTTCCATTTGTAATTCTTTCCATGGTGCCGCTTAGAAGGGGCAAGGAGGAATTGCCTCTCCCTGTGCTTGAGACTGCATGTAATTTATTACTCCTTGAAAGCACCAATCCTTTTGCAGAGCGTTGCCTAAAGAAAATAGTAAATGCTATTATAATGCATGCACTACATTTTAATATATCCCAATCTTTGAGAGTCTTCGACTGCTATTATAAATGTTACCCAGCTTCTCTGCAACTTCAGGTTCCCCCCAAAACTTCATAGCAGATGCTGGACAGATTAAAAGTATGTCTATGCTGTTCTCATGATCTCTCCTGGATTGACAAGAATTCATCTCCATGCTGAAAGCAATTCATCTCCATGCTGAAAGCAATGCGAGACCGTCTCCTGCCCCACACATCCCTGCGACCGCTCCGCTCCCATAGAGAGGGTCTTCTCCGGGTGCCGTCGGCTGGGCAATGCCGGTTGGCAATGCCCAGGGGAAGGGCCTTCTCTGTGGTGGGCCCTTCCCTCTGGAACGACCTTCCTCCCGAACTCTGGACCACCTCGGACCTCCGCCTTTTCCGCCAGCGCCTAAAGACGCACTTTTTCCATCAAGCCGGCGTAGCCTGATTACCCTATAACGACAAAGTCTATAATTAGCAACAGTATTTTAATTAGGGGGATTTTAGTAAATTTTAGTAAATTTTAGCACAGGGTTTTTCGAAATTTAATTTGTTTTTATGAAATTATTTATTATGTATCTGTATCTGTATATTTGTTTTTTAACCTCCTGTGCCCCGCCCAGAGTCCCTTCGGGGAGATAGGTGCGGGATACAAATCAAATAAACTAAACTAAACTAAACTAATTGTTGAAAGGAGAAACAACAACACCAAAAATCATTTTAAGACTATTTTCACATATTGGCCTTGCTTGCATTAAAAAAAGAAAGAAGAAAAAAAAGTCTTTTGAAAAAGCGCCTTTGGGATAAGAGTTCTTGCTTCTCTTATTTAAGAGAGGCAGCAGATAGTTACTCCAACAGCAAAATGATTTCCTCCCCTCCCTGGGTTGGAAGGAAAGCAAAGCAAAATAGCTTTGCCAATAAGCCTAAGAGGATTTAGAGAGCAAACTGATAAACTAATGAGCGAAGCAATGCTGTATATCAGGGGTGTCAAACTCATGGCCCGCAGGCTGGATGCGTCATGAGCTGGCCACGCCCACCCTCATTTTAGTGAAGCGGGGGAAGTCGCAATACGTCACATGACGACGTGATGACACAAGTTTGACAACCCTGCTGTATATGGACATGGAGGAAATCTGTAGTAGAACCCCACCACTACTTAGTTGGCAAGGTGTGAATTAAGGTCAGTGGGTAGGGCCATTTGTCCTTCTCTGTCCCCCATTCCGGTGGAAGAGGTTCTATCTCACCAACCTTCCTAACAATGAGGACAATTAACCAGTGCAACAGCTTTGCCTTCAGAAGTTGTGGGTGCTCCATCACGGGAGGTTTTTAAGAAGAGATTGGACAGTCACTTGCCTGAAATAGTATAGGTCCATGATGGCGAACCTATGGCACGTGGAGCCATTTCGTAGGGCAGGTGAGGCGTTGCCCTGTCAGCTGCAGTGTGCATGCGGTTTGCGCATTGGGGCGTTTTTCTCCCTCTGGAGGCTTCGGGAGACTTCCCTGAAGCTTCCGGATAGAGAAAACGGCCCTACAGGTAATCAGGAAGTCTGTTCCTGAACTTCTGGTTTGCACATTGGGCTGTTTTTCACCTTCTGGAGGGAGAAAAACGGTCCAATGTGCAAACTGGAAGTCGGAAAATGAGCCATTTCTGGCCTCTGGGGGGGGGGCTCCAAGAGGTGGGGGAGGCCATTTTCGCACTCCCTTTGGCTCCTAGAAAACCTCTGGGTCTGGGGAGGGCAAAAAAAGGTGCACCCATGCCATCGCATGCCAAAAGCAGGGGAGGTGGGGCACGTGCATGCACAGGTTGCACATATGCACGGGGGGAGGGCACATAGAATTATGGGTGTGGGAACGCATGCACACGACCCCCCTGCGCTACCCCCACTCTTGGCACGCAATGGCACAAAGGTTAGCCATCACTGGTATAGGTTCTCCTGCTTGAGCAGGGAGCTGGACCAGAAGACCTGTAAGCCTTCTTCCAGTTCTCTTCTCTTCTTTTCTCTTCTCCTCTCCTCTCCTCTTCCCTTTTATTCTATTCCTAGAATAGAATAAAAGGGAAGAGGAGAGGAGAGGAGAGGAGAGGAGAAGAGAAGAGAAGAGAAGAGAAGAGAAGAGAAGAGAAGAGAAGAGAAGAGAAGAGAAGAGAAGAGAAGAGAAGAGAAGAGAGCTGGAAGAAGGCTTACAGGTCTTCTGGTCCAGCTCCCTGCTCAAGCAGAAGAACCTATACCAGTGATGGCTAACCTTTGTGCCTACTCTACTCTATTCTTTACATAGGCCTAGATTCCACCTTCTATTTTGGAAACATATCGAGAGTGAGAATTCTATGCATCATTGATTCCAATTGGCATATTTTAAAATAAATGCCAGTCATTCAATGACTCAAAGGTGCTTTATCAAGAGGCAACTGGACTTTCTGGACCAGACGTCAGCCATGACCTGGATAACCGAGAATCTCCATAGACAGTCATGAGATGAAATAATCCACATTGTTGGATTATTGGATTAAAATGGGAGTTGTCCAGGCTCCCCCCCCCCCAGAAAACATAGAGTTGCTCTTTTAAAGTCAACGCAAGTATTTATTGATTCTCATTCTGTTATGTTTCAGGTGGGCAGTAAAGTTTCAGGTGGACTGTTGCTGAGCTTTCAGTGGTTTTTAAGGCAGTGTTTTGATTTTATTGAATCGAGTGCTCTTGTTCCACTGCTCATTCTTCTTTTTATAGTATGTTAGATTTATTTTGCTGTTTTATTTGAAATTATATATTGCCTCAAGTGCCCAGTAAACAGAGAGATGATCCATAAATACGCCAAATAAATAAATACTTGCTGATATGTTTGAGAGACAACAAATACCAAGAAGATGATTAGGAACATATTTTATCTGTGCCATAAGCATTTTTTTAATTGTGTGGTCTGGTATAAAGTATATATTGTGTAATTAGTGAGTTGTTTTACTACATTCTTATTCTCTGAGTGGGAGTTATGCTTGCTAAATGTGGTGGTTTTTTTTTATAAATCTCTAAATTTGCCTACATCTATTCTCTTGTTCTAAAAATAATAGAGTGGGAATAATCTTTTAAAACATGTTTGTGTTGGTGTGTATTGGTTTCTATGACACAGGCCCTCATTTCTAAAATCATTGGTGGTCACTCAATGATGTCATGGAAAGATTGTTTTCAAAATTTGCTAGTCATCCACCTTCTTCACTTTTCCTTTCCAAATTTATTAGACTAAACTCCCATCCTTATTGAAAATCAGGATTACAAATAACAGATTAACAGAGTTGGAAGGGACTTTATAGGTCCAATCCCCTGCTCAAGCAGGAGACCCTACACCAAGGGTCTCCAACCTTAGCAACTTTAAGATTTGTGGACTCCAACTCTCAGAATTCCTCAGCCAGCTCTGCTGGCTGAGGAATTCTGAGAGTTGAAGTCCACAAGTCTTAAAGTTGCCAAGGTTAGAGACCCTTGCCCTACACCATTTTTGACAAATGGCAGTCCAATCTCTTCTTGAAAGCCTCCAGTGATGAAGCGCCCACAACTTCCAAGGGCAAGCTGTTCCATTGGTTGCTTGTTCTCACGGTCAGAAAGTTCCTCCTTATTTCTAGGTTGAATCTCTCCTTGGTCAGTTTCCATCCATTGTCTGGCCTTCAGGTGCTTTGGAAAATAGCTTGACCCCCCTCCTCTCTGGCAGCCCTTCAACACTGGTCCTTCTCTTCACTAGACTAGCCATGCCCAGTTCCTGTAACCATTCTTAATATGTCTTAGTCTCCAATCCCCTCATTATCCTGGTTGCTCTCCTCTGCACTTTTTCTAGAGTCTCAACATCTGTTTTATAGTGTGGTGACCAAAACTGGATGAAGTACTCTAGGTGTGGTCTTACTAGGACTATATAGAGTGATATTAGTACCTCACTTGATCTTGATTGTATCCCTCTGTTAATGCAATTTAGGATTGCATTGGCTTTTTTGACTGCCGCTGCCCACTACTGACTCATATTTAGCTGTTTGTCCTCTCTGGCTAGCAGGGTCAATGTTTTTTTTTTTATTGTTCAATCATGTCTGATTCTATCTGGAAAGACTCCCTGAAGTTTTCTTAGCAAGTGTTTTCAGAAGTTTGCCATTGCTTCTTTCCTAGAGTTGAGAGAAAGCGACCAGCCCGAGGTCACCAAACTGGCTTTGTGCCTAAGGCAAGACTAGAACTCACGATCCCCTGGTTTCTAGTCTAATGCGTTAACCACTGTACTGGCTCTGGTCAGTGATAGCAGCAGCAATAACTATAAAAGTAATGATCGGTTACAAAAGTTCATTGCTCAAAAATGCAACACATTAACATTTCTTCCTCAAGGGCAACTGTAAATATCAATACGTGCATAATAGCCCTTCATTTTATTCACTTTGATGTACTATTTTACGAATGCTACCAATAATATTTTTGAATGATGTTCTTGTTTTTGCATTATTACAATTGCCCTTCGGGGAAGACATTTTGGCAATACTTTCAGTGCCATAAATTTTCAGCACCCACCTGAAATTCATTAAGAATGAAGGCACACAAATAAGCCACGTCACTGTCAGGTATTAATGAGGGCCGCCATTATTGGACCATGGCTTATAAACATTTTGGGGATCATAAACATCGCAAAAGAAAAAGTGCTTAGGGCAAAGGTAAAGATGAACCTTGGGGAATCCACAGGGCATCACAGAGGCTCCTTCAATTTGATCTTGTGATATGGTTCACAGCAGTTAAAAGAAGCTATAATAATGTAAGGACCAGGAGCTGGGAAAAGAGAATAGAGGAGACTAGAGAAGGCTCTTGCCCCTGGTGTTCTGACCTAGGCCTCCCAAGAGCATGAAGCAGACTCCTCCTAAAACCCCTTTTATTTAGGCTAAAGGGAATTCCTCTCCAGCAAAGTCGCAGCAAACAGTCTTTCATGAGATTTCACAACTACAGATTTTTATCAGGCTTGGACAGCTGCCAGGCCGATATCTTCCAAACGCCATGCTGTAGCAGCAATTACTTGGCAAGAAGCCAGGAACAGATCTTCACCCTAATGAATTGAACGAATTGTCTGCTGCAAAATCCCCTGCCCTTTCGCTCATCTTTATTCTCTATGGGAGGGGTCATTCATCGTCCACCTGTGCCTTTACTCCTGAGTCGGCCTTGTTTCTTAGCTATTCCCTTCTCCAGGAAACTCTGTGCATGCACACACTGGGAATAGGCTCCAGCTGTTCTTCTGCCCCACTGATATCCGACTCCGAAGGCAGCTGATAACTGTTGGATGGCCCTGGCCCCCTCTCTGCCTCTGATGCAGAGCCCTCATCAGAGCTTTCTGTAGACTCCAGGACTGGCCCATGTTCCCCCCTAACCTCCTCAAAGGTGCTTTTGCAAGAGGCAACTGGACTTTCTTTGCTTTCCTTTGAAGCCGTTTCGCTTCTAAGCTTCTTGGATGAGAAGAAAACAAACAAACAAAGGAAGTCCAGTTGCCTCTTGAAAAAAGCACCTTTGGGACAACCATGACTGGGATGACTGAGAATGTCCATAGACATAAAAAATGGGGGAGTAGGTTGTGTTTGAGGTCCACCTCTACTGAGGGAAAGATTTTCCATTCTGGCATAAATGGATTAATTTGTCCTTTCTCAAACCAGGGATGGAATGCTACCAGTTCGCACCAGTTCGTATGAACCTGTAGGGATGATTGTCATTGGTTCTGCGAACTGGTAGTAAAAAAAAAAGCAGCTCACAGCTGATCCACACAATCTTCGGATTCGCTCCCACAGAGAGGGACTTCTCCGGGTGCCGTCCACTAGACTTTGTCAGCGGGCGGCGCCCAGGGGAAGGGCTCTCTCTGTGGTGGGCCCAGCCCTCTGGAACGACCTTCCCCCCGACATTAGAACAACTACGGACCTCCGCTCCTTCCGTCTAAAATTAAAAACACACTTTTCTGTCTGGCCGGCCTAGGGTAGCCTCTCTGTCTATGGGGTTTATTAATTTATTGGGAATGTTATTTTAGCTTAGCTTAGTTTTAATGGGGATTTTTAGCACAGGCATAGGTTTAATTTGTTTTTAAATATGTTTGTATATTTGTTGTTTTTATTCTTCCTGTGCACAAATTAAAAATTATTATTATTATTATTATTATTATTATTATTATTATTATTATTATTATTATTATTATTATTATTATTATTATTATTATTATTATTATTATTATTATTTCCCCCCTATTTTTTAAAGCATTTTTTTCCTGCCAGTTCAGGCAAATAGGCAGGAACAAAATACTTTAAAAAGTGAAAAAAAAGGTTCAATGACAATCAGCTGTGCGTTGCAATCGTGAGAATCTCTTTTTTTCCACTTTTTAAATTTTTTTTTTTACTACCTATTTGCCCAAACCGGTACTAAAAGGTGCTTTAAAAATTAAAAAAAAAATTGGCCACGCCCACCCAGTCACATGACACACACACCCCCAGCACAACCAAGCCATGCCCACCAAGCCACGCCCAGAGAACCGGTGGGAATTTTTTTTTCATTTCATCACTATCTCAAACTATCTATCTTCCCAGTCCAAAGTGTGGAACCAATTTGCTCAGACTGACGAAGCCACTTGAATAAGCAGCGAAACATTTCCAATCCACAGGAAAAGAAAAGAGGTCCAGCTGCCACGACTCAACTTCCAGCCAACTCTACCGGGAAGACTGAAAATCTTCATCAACATATCAACAGCCCTTCTTTCTTGTCAGATGGATTCTTACACTTGCACCCATCAGGGGATTTTGCTTGGACCTCTGATGTTACAAGTATGCATTACACAACACTGATCTTTTTAACAGATTAACAGAGTTGGAAGGGACCTTGCAGGTCATCTAGTCCAACCCCATGCCCTACATGTGCCTCTACCTAGGATTGAACTCACAACCTCCTGCTTGTGAGGCAAGAGCTCTACCTCTTTTTAAAGTGTTATAGGTCGTTTTCCCCCTTCCGGCTAATAATAATTATATTGGAAACAGTGAGACTGTGTGAATAGCATCATTACATACTATGTAGTACCCTAACTATAATTGGGTGGAGTCTTTGGGTTGCTTTGCTGTTCCAGCACAATAAGAATTTATTTCTCATTGGCATAATTAACTACTCAAGGAGCACTGATTATGCTACCTTGTTGGGTACTGAAATGTCTGCAAAAAACCAACCAAACTCAGAGAAGATCCAGGAGCCCACAGTTTAACCCTCAGCTGCAAATATCCTCTTCTATTCAAATCAACTGAGTCTTAGGCACACCTATCCTGTGCTGCTTGCACCAAAGTATCTATGTGCAGGTTGCAGTCTGGATCATTCCAAGGTCACACGCAAGTCCCATAAAACTAATCGGGGAGAGAACCAACCTAGACATAAGAAGAAATTTCCTGACAACTAGAACAATTAACCAGTGGAATGGCTTGCCTTCAGATGTTGTGAATGCCCCACACTGAAAGTTTTCAAGAAGAGATTGGACAATCACTTGTCTAAAATGGTATAGGGCAGTGATGGCTTTTTTGGATCGCGTGCCAAAAGCAGGGGGAGTGGAGGGGGGTCGTGCATGGGCATGCCCACACCCATAATGCGCAACCTCAGCGTGCATATGCACATGCTACACCCCTTTTTTGGCACACTTTTTTGCCCTCCCCAGGCTCCAAAGGCTTTCTAGGAGCCTGGCGAGGTTAAAAAACAGCCTCCCTTGCCCCCCTGGAGGGCCTCTGGAGGGCAAAAAACAACCCTATGGCCAAACCAGAAATTTGGGAATGATGACTTCTGGTTTGTCCGTAGGGCCATTTTTGTCCTCCAGAGCCTTCAGCGGCCTTCAGGAGGCTTCCCTGAAGGCTCCGGAGGGCGAAAAACGGCCCTACAAGTAGACCAGAAATCTGTTCCTAAACTTCCGGTTTGCCTGTAGGGGCAGTTTTTTGTGCTCCTGAGGCTTCAAGGAGGGTGAAAAATGGTCTTTAAAAGAAGGCTGAAGTCAGCTGGCCAGGGCGCTCATGCGTGCTGGAGCTGACAGGGCAATGCCTCACGTGCCCTAACAAATGGCTCCGCGTGCCACCTGTGGCACACGTGCCATAGGTTCGCCATCACGGGTATAGGGTCTCCTTCTTGAGAAGGGGGTTGGACTAGAAGACTTCCAACGTTCCTTCCAAATATGCTATTTTGTTATTCTGTTAAATTACCTATTTCATTGAAAGGCATACTAAACCTATGATGATTTATGAACTAATGTCCAAAACATTTCACTGAATTGAACTTAAAAGCTTCCATCCAACAATACAAGTAACCAAATAACATAAAGGATGATGGGTCACCACCAGTGACCTCTTGGACAGCACTACTTGGTCTGTTGTGTGGATGTTTGGATGGTTTAAGGGAGGGGATTTTTTGGTGGGTGGGGTGTGTTTTGGGGATTGTTATGGGTGTTGGGCCTGGTCTCTGGGTTTTATGTGAATTTCATTGTATGTGTAAACTGTATATACGTACAATGACAATAAAGTACAATAACCAATTTCATTGTAATTTTAGTACAGTGGCAATAAAGATTATTATTATTTACTTTATTCATAAAACATGAAACTCAGCCAGCTGAACCAAATACTACTGACTGGTGCCAATGGCTGATACAGTTTCCTGCCAGCATCCTAGGTATCAACCAAGTATCTTCTTAGGATGTAAGCTGTTCCAAGTAGCGCAGTTTTTTGTAGTTCCACTGGTGTTATTGCAGGAAGCTGCAATTTGCTGAGATATTGAGGAAAATTCTTGGACATGGTGCCAAGTGCCCCGATGACAATGGGTGTCACTGTGACATGCTTCATCCATAGCCGTGTGGTTTCGATGGCCAGGTTGCGATATTTCATTATTTTTTCTAGTTCTTTTTCTTCGACTCGACATCTCCAGGAACAGCGATATCAATGAACTGTACACTTCGGCCCTCTACAATCGTGATATCTGGTGTGTTGTGCTCTAAATGACGGTCTGTTTGTATTCGAAAGTCCCACAAGATCTTCACCCTCTCATTCTCGATAACCTTTTCCACTTTGTGTTCCCATGACTTTCTGGATACAGGTAAACCATATTTTTTACATAATGACCAGCGGATTAATTTAGCAACTCGGTCATGTCTAGCTTTGTAATCAGTTTGTGCGATTTTGCTGCATTCACATATTAAATGTGAAACAGTTTCGACTTTGTTATTGCAAAGTATTATTATTATTATTATTATTATTATTATTATTATTATTATTATTATTATTATTATTATTATTATTATTATTAAAAAGTAAAGTAAAGGAATTCCAAGAACCTTCATAAGTCTGATCTCTGATTGACACTCACTATATTTACTTGAAAGATATGTGGTCCTCCTTTTCTCAAGACTATAAAACAAAACAGAAATAGTGTTGTTTATAACACAAGATCAAAACCCCTTAATATATATTTTAAATGTATACATTCCTTACACGTTCTTAAAATGTTAATAAAAACACCATCATGATGGCCAGTCTCGTATTCCCCCTCCACAGCCTGATGGACCCCAGGCTCAATTTAGCTACTTCGGATAAAATCAATCTCATGCTACAGCTCGGCTTAATTCCAAGTACTTCAGCATAACCTGATTACAGATTGAATTGCCTATGAAAAGAAACAGAATGAATGTCCCAGTATTTTGGATTAACGTTTCATAGCAAACAAATATTTTGAGGGGAAGGCTGTTGCAAAATTACTTGGACAATGGGTTTGTTTTGAGGCAATCAACGCTGAAACAATTATGATCTTTCCCCCATTCTTTTCTAATGGATCGCTTTTTAAAAGCCCAAATCTGTGTCCTGATTGCAAGAGCGAGCGTGAAGCTTTCTCTCAGATTTGCACAGCTGTGTCATGAGTACATGTATCAAGGTTGGCTCACAATACCCATGCTGGCAATTTCACTCTAGGGACAGTGGCATGATGGATGAGATCTTGCCTGCCCCATCTGTCTGCCTCCTTTATACAGCTGTGAGCCAGGGAACCTTTTCTCCAACATTTCTGTCTCTCCAGGAAGCAAGGATAGGCCGCTCCTCACGGTAAACTGGGTGCAAACTAAGAGATGGTGTCAAAGAGGGAGCCTTTCACACCATCAGAAGACAGGTTGAGAGACTTATTCTGATTGGGAAAGGTGGGTGGAATGGGAGTGAACCTTCCTTTCAAGCCCCAGGTCGCTTCTTTGTTGTTTCCAACTCCATTCTTGATGGGTTGTCATTTTCCTTCATCTTTAAGAGCTGGATGGCAAATCAGCAGCCGGCGGTCTCCCTCTGCATCTCTGTGCTGCAGTGCTTCACCTGCTGGATTTCTGCTGCCACGCAATTATTTATACCATGGGAGAAGTAATGTTAGGGAGGTGGGGGCAAAGAGATGATAAGCAACCATCAGTAGTGGGGTTGCCCAAACGGGAATAACATTTTGGGTGGCTTAAAGAAATCTCTCTCACCTGGCAGCTCTATATCCCATTCCTTTTGATAGAAGGAAGCACTGGTTCCCCCAACACATCATTAACATATTTCTAGGTGCAGAAATGACTCTAGCTAGTGGCTCACACCATTTAGGAAAAGCTTTGAACAAAACAAATGGCATGTAAGCCTGGGGGCGGAGTCTTATACTTGTGGGATATACCTTTAGGTTCCAAATGATCTGGAACTAAGACAAGATGGCTGCCTTCTTTTGTGCTGGTTAAATGTCCACAGTACTCTTGGTAATAAGTCGTCCAATACCTGAAGGGTTGCCACAAGAAAAAGAAGGGCCAAGTTATTTACAAAAGCAAAACAAGAAACAGAAATTCATCAAGGAGAGAAGCAACCTAGAACTAAGGAGAAATTTCCTGACAGTGAGAACAATCAACCAGTGGAACAAATTGCCTTCGGAAGTTGTGGGTGCTCCAACACTGGAGGCTTTTAAGAAGAGACTGGACAGCCATTTGTGTGAAATAGTATAGGTCTCCTGCGTGAGCAGGGGGTTGGACTAGATGACCTCCAAGATCCCTTCTTACTGTTACAGCATTAAACTGAACTAGATGTACAGTTTGGTCTGGCCTTTAGAACACTTTGCAATATTCAGTTCTTTTTGCAAAATAACCTTTGACTCTGCATGCCCATTGCTGTTCAACTGAGGTTCCATCCCCACTAACTCAATATTTTTTAGCCTCACTCCACCTGTTTTCTTTTACTAATACAGATTTGATTAATCCAACATCCATATTCTATACAGTATGAACTTGTACATTCTCCCCCAGACTAATGGTCTTATTGAATCATACGTTCCATTGTCTCCAGCTAGCAAGGTCAATGATGGGGTGGAACTGATGGAAGTTATAATGCAACACACTTGATGATTTGAAGAAAACCACTGTGGAGCAACACATAATACAAACATTTTGCTTCCGAAAGTCGTTCTTCCTAAAGAGAAAGAGAGGAGTGGAGGGAGGGAGGGAGAGAGGGAGGGAGAGAGGGAGGGAAAGAGAGAGAGAGAAAGAGAGGGAGAAGAAAGGAAGGAAGGAAGGAAGGAAGGAAGAAAGAAAGAAAGAAAGAAAGAAAGAAAGAAAGAAAGAAAGAAAGAAAGAAAGAAAGAAAGAAAGAAAGAAAGAAAGAAAGAAAGAAAGCTAGGCTCGGGGCCTAGCTATATACGAGACCGCCTCCTGCCCCATACATCCCTTTGTCCGATCCGCTCCCACAGAGAGGGTCTTCTTCGGGTGCCGTCGACGGGGCAATGCCGGTTGGCGACACCCAGGGGAAGGGCCTTCTCTGTGGCGGGCCCGGCCCTCTGGAACGACCTACCCCCCGACCTCCGTACTATCTCGGACCTCCGCCTCTTCCGCCAACGTCTTAAGACGTATTTATTCCAACAAGCCGGCCTAGGATAGCCCCCATTTCTGACTTTTTAAGAAAATAATTTATAATTGGCAAGGGTTTTAATATTGGGTTTTAGCACGGGTTTATTAATTTAATACATTTTAATAGATATTTATTGTATTTTGTGTTCTTAAATAATGCCTGTGCGCCGCCCTGGGTCCTAACAAGGAGAAGGGCGGGGTATAAATTTAATAAAATAAAAAAAATAAAAAATAAAGAAAGAAAGAAAGAAAGAAAGAAAGAAAGAAAGAAAGAAAGAAAGAAAGAAAGAAAGAAAGAAGACTCCTGCCCTCATTAAAAAATCATATTCTCCCAAATTTTGGCTGGCTCCAGCGTATGTCCTTTCATAAACTTCTGCTCATAAAATATTTCCTGCCTTCCCATCCCACAATGTCACTCTCCAAATCCCCAAATGAGAATATTTTTATGTGTGTGTTTATTCCAAGTACTTATAAACTGTTGTTCTGACAACAATCAAAGCACTGTGAAATAATGGCAAAAATATAGCAAAGGAAATGACATAAAGCTATACAATTATCAACAGCTTAAAACAGGACATTAAAAAGTGATAAACAGCAAATCAGCAGCTACTAACTGCCTGCAGGATGTCTAGTTTTTTACTATTTATACCAACTCTTTTATAGTAATAGTAAAATGGAATGTAAATAAAAAGAAACAGGAAGCAGCAATCCCCATCAAAGTTTTATCCTCAATCATTGTTTGCACCATTATCCTCAATATGCTTTCCTCCACTACTATACTTATGGATCCGCAGCCTCTCCATAATTTTGTTAGAAAATTCCAAAGTGCTTATCCAACAAAGTAGGGAAAAGCCTGCAGAAAATGACTGGTAGATGCCTTTTCAACATTTTGATCAGAAGTGGTTTAGGAAGAATCTGTATTGCTGCTCCCTAAACCACTTCAGGGAAGGTGGGGGGAGGAAAGTAAGATTTCAATATTTTATTTATTTATCATACTTATATCCCGCACCCATCTCCCACAGAGGGACCCGGGGCGGCGCACAGGAAAATGAAAAAATACAAATATACAAATATACAAAAACTCTTAAAAACCATATTAAACCCAACCCTGTGCTAAAACATAATTAAAACCCCCAAATTAAAACTTTGATCAGCTAATAGTCAGTTTGGTATCGGGTAGTTCATGCCAGGCCAGCTAGATGAAACAAGTGCGTTTTTAAGCGCTGGTGGAACAGGCGGAGGTCCGAGGTGACACGGAGTTCGGGAGGTAGGTCGTTCCAGAGGGTTGGGCCCACCACAAAGACGGCCCTTCCCCTGGGCGTCGCCAACCGCCATTGCCCAGCCGACGGCACCTGGAGAAGACCCTCTCTGTGGGAGCGAATCGGTCGTAGGGACATATGTATATCAGCACTTTTCCAAATGGAACTTATACAGTATGTGTATATAAGTGTGGCCTATGAGTATGGTTTCTGGTCTCCTTTCTAGGTTCCTGAAGTGATGACAAACCTATGGCATGTATGTCAAAGGTAACACACCACGACATTTTGAATGACACGTCAGTATTCACTAACTCCAAATATTCTCAAAAGCACCTCTTGTTCTCAAGAAGAGGACGTGCTCTCATGCTTTCTCCTAAACCTCTGAAAATTGCACAAGAGCATTGTCTGAAGCCACTTCAAGAGCAAAAGCCTCTGGTGACCAGGAGTAGCCTGAGGATAGGCTTCAGGGGCCTGTCAACCGAAAGACAACACAACCTGAAAGTAAGTGGCATGTAGCAGATTCTGAGGAACGCTGGGCTGTGAGGGCAGTCACATCGTCCCCAAGGCTCACATACCTTGGGAAATGGCACGAGGCAGATTTTTTGAGTGGAAGTGGCAGTGATATAGTTGAAGTCTGACCTTCAGGCCCACACTCGGCCCTGCCACCAAATGCCACTCCTCAGGATGTCCTAGAAGGGTGGGGGGGAAAGGAAACAGTTAGAGAACTGTTTCCCTTTTGTTTGGAGGGTTCGACACACCAATACAGTCAAATTAAGCATTTTTCCAATTTTTGACACACCAAAATCAAAAAGTCCACCATCAGAGCACTGTGTGTTTCTGTAGGTAAGTGAGCCTTGGGAAGCCTAAGGTGGGATGGAAGTGTGCCACTGGCCATGTGATCAAGAGAAAGAGAGGGGAAGAGGGAGGAAAGGAGAGAGAGGGAGAGGGAGAGAGAGAGAGGGAGAGAGAGAGAGAGATGTCAATCTGGCTAAAAGGCAACACTTTTGTGTATTCCTTGACCTTATCACTTGGATCATTATAATACTAATCACAGCAATAGCAATGAGCTCCCAGCTTCAGAAACAAGATGGTGGGACTACTGGCAGAGAAAGGCGCACTGGTAGGCAGAGAGTGTGGGCAGTGGTGACTCCATCTGGCAGATGCCGGAATGAAAGAAGCAATTATGCATCCCTCTTGGCCAATAGGAAAGCAGCTGGAAAGTGATAGGCTGCTGGTAAAATGGTACCCTACGGATATTGTGGAAATGACCTGAAGATGACCTTGTTCCAGTCACCAGCCTTCTTCTCCCTGCTGGGCTGAATGGCATCCCTCCCAGCTGCGTCTGTCACTTATTTTCATACCAACACGGCAAAAACCTGCCTGCCCCTAATAATTGGACAATCCCTTCATCTTTGAGAGGACTGCAGCGAATATACTGTATATTATTATATGCTATCAAATGCTGGCTCCAGAGTGTATATTTGTGCACGGGGGAGATGCAGGAAACAGTGGAGGAAGAGTGCCTGTGAAGGCCATTTCCCCCCTCTGGTGCCTGCCTAATTTAATTTAATTTTACTTTATTTGGCAATTGAGCATCTGAGGCCACAACATCTATCACTCTTTTCCTTTATCTCACATAGTTACATTGTGAGCTATTTCTAAACATTTAGATGCAGCAATGCTGAGTGAAATTCTTGAATCTGATTTAGGGTTTCAGAAGGAAGCATGAATCTTTTGAAATAACTCTTGGTTTGATAGCACCTTCTTTGTCAATTTTGAGCAGTTAAATTACACACCACGGCTTCGCCCATCTGTAGCCATGCTCCTTCTTTAAAGAGAAGTGGTGAAAGAAGAAAAATGCCTCCAAATAGGTACCATCTGCCTCTTTGTCGCCCTGTATAATCTAGAATAAAATTCCAGAAAACTTTAAATTGCCATTATCCTAGATCAGTGATGGCGAACCTTTTTTGGCTCACGTGCCAAAGGTGGGCGGGGGGAGCTCAGGGGGGGGTCATGTGCAGGCGTGCCACACGCATAATGCTATGTGCACGACCACAACGCGCATGCGTGCACGACCAGCATTCCACCCCATTTTTGGTGTGCTTTTTTCGCCCTCCCCAGGCTCCAGGGGTTTTATAGGAGCCTGGGGAAGGAGAAAACAGCCCCCACCCTTCCCGGAGGCTCTCCAGAGGCTTCAGGAGCTTCCCTGAAGCCTCTGAAGCACGACAAACCATGGACTTCCGGTTTGCTCATAGGGTTGGTTTTAGCTCTCCGGAGCCTCCAGGAGGCTTCCCTGAAGGCTCTGGAGGGCAAAAAATGGCGTCAAAAGAAGGCCAAAGTCAGCTGGCTAGCATGCAAGCGGCTGGCCAGGTGGCAGGGCAAGCTTTGCGTGCCCTGACAAATGGGCCTAGATTCATTGTCATATTTTCACAGGCTCATTCTTTAGAATCCAGTATTATTCTTTTTGGATGTCTTCTTTTCCAAAAGAAGAATTCAGCCAAATTTTCTCTACTGTTCTATTTTTGACCCTTGTGCTAACTACGCCACAATCATGCCCCAGCAACAGCTTGTTCTGCCTTGTCCTTCCTCCATCCCCAAAGGCCTTCATCTGGTCTCTAGCCCATGAGTGAGATGACCTTCAGACATCATTAGCTGTATAGTACTAAGGAGTGTTTGTCCTCCTATGAAATCAAGGACAACTTCTGGCTTTAAGGTACTGTCAACCATACCTTGGAAAAAGGCAGATGACGCCACAGGTAACAGATAGAATAAGGATCCATCCAGCAGCAAATTTCATGGAAATAGTTTTCCATTGACCCAAAAATGGTGACAACACCAAGGTGACCAGACGTCCCACTTTTGGCGGGACAGTCCTGATTTTTAACAATTTGTCCCGCGTCCCGCAGCGTTTTTAAAAAGTCCCGATTTTTGGAAAGAATGCACGACAAGCTAGGGAATGGCGGGAGAACGGGAAGGGAATATACGGTTTTCAGCGGCCATGTGGCTATTTCGCCAGGATATGAGTTTCATATTATTTCTATGAAAATTTTTGTTGCTCCATATAGACCAATTTTTTAATCAAGAAACACCCCCCCCCCCCCGGTCAATGATGTCCCGCTTTACCAATGTTAAAATCTGGTCACCTTAGACAACACTGAAGCGGTCAAAAATGTCAGCCTGACAGATGGGTGGAGAACATGTTAACTCAACTGTGCAGAAATGCCCTTAATTCTTTAACATAGGATAACAACTTATGGTGAGTTGGCCTCCAATATTCACATATGTCCTATAATTGTGCTAGCATTATAGCACTGAATAGATTCAAGCTAGGATTCAAAAGACGGTCATGACATTCAGCCACTCAGTTTGTGAAGTTCAGCTGTGGTCTTTCATGACAGTCTTTTTACATTATTGCAACTATTGAGGTGTTTCAAATAAGTAAATGGATTTGCACATATTATTGTGGGCATCTTTAGCAGTAGTTCTTCACAACAGGCAAAACTTGCCACAAAATTGCAGATGGATCAGCAGAGGGTAAAGGAAAATTTCTTTTTAGGGCCAATTGATAAGAGGCTGAAAGAGATGTCCTAGAGAGGAAGTTTCACACCGCACTCAGTTTCAATTCTGGGGAAATTCCATTTCATAGGCCAAAATGAAAATACATTAAAACCTCATGATGAGGAGGGGTGGGGGGGAAATCCACCTCTTCTTCTTTTGGAGATTAGAATCTAATTTTGATATCTATGATCAGATACATTAAAAGGCAATAGCAACCTGCCCAAGTAATGGTAGCAATATCAAGTGAAAAAGGCTTTAAAATGTCCATCATGGGGGCGAAAAGTCTTTTTAAAAGGAAGTTGTTTCCTATTAAGCTTCTCTTCCCTAAAGGGCATCATATTTGCAAAGTGCTCAACACCTGTGAAAGGAGCATTTCATGTTTGTTAACAAGAGAAATATCTGCCAATGATAGTTTTAGTATTCTTGGATGAGTAACTCAATTTTATAGAGAGTGGAGGTTGTAAGTAATTTACAGCTGCCTCTTTTGGATTTTTATTTATTTTTATTTATTTAGCATTCCAAATTATCTTTTTATTTACGCAATGCATTCTCCTGAAATGCTGATTTATTTATTTTTTAAGACTGCAGCAGAGAGACGGGAGTAATTGTAAAATAACTCTTTTTCAGTTTCTCTCCAGGTAGCAATTTAACAATATATATCATAGAATAAGCCATAGCTCAGTGGCAGAGCACCTGCTTTAATGCAGAAAGACCCAGCTTGAATTCTTGGCATCTTTAGTTCAGATATTATTGAGTAATAAGAAGGACCTCTGACTGAGATCCAGCCTTAAATAGTCACTCACAGCCAAACTAATTTCTATTATGATAAAAGAACTACCGGTAACAGCCTAATCTATGCATAGTTAGAATGCTCCATATGCCCAGAATGACACAATCCTGTGATATTTTATGTGGAATAATATAAAACCAGTGAATTTACAGATTTGCATCTTCAAGCTAATTCCAATAATCCTGTTCTGGAAGAAATTCTCAGTGGCATAGTCTTCCTTTCCTTTCCTGTCCTGTCCTGTCCTGTCCTTTTTTTCCAGAAAAATATTATTTCTTTTATACAAGTTGAAATAATATTGATGAAATATTTTGTACAGCGTTTACCATGTATTAATGGAATATCCATTAATAGGGTATCTCTCTCTTGTAATTTCAATATTTCCTTCCCTTTCCTTCCTTTCCCTTCTTTCCTCAAATCTAAAACAAAGGCTAACTATTTACAGTGCTCTTTGTTTATTGTTTCTACTCTGTCCTCCTTGCTTCAAAAATAACAGAATGCATTTTGCCAAGAAAGTGCAGCATGCACATAAATAATTACTAATGGTAGGGAAAAGTCATAGTTTTGGGGGACAATGGCTGTTAAATCGAAGAAGAGTATTTTTAAACCTTTGCTAAATGAAGCCAATTATGTTGGGTGTAAATTCAAAAATGCAATAGCCCTAAAGAAAACATTTGAATTTATGTTCCTTGATTCCAGGGTGGGGATTATCTTTCCTGGTTATAATTCTCTTCGTGTTGATTATATACATTTCTTCTGATGAAATGAGGTTCTAGCAAAATGCATGCCATTTGCTCCCCTCTCTCACCAGAAGCTCTGGTGTGGTCTCCTTTTGGACTGTCACAGCCAATTCTCTGTTCTCAGATTCAGGTGAAAAGAGAGAGCCCTGCCCCCTCGAGCACTTTTCCTCCTGGGCACATACATCACTTCTATTGCCACATTTGATGAACCCACCCACCTTTGCCTGCTGCCCTTTAAATGGTGCTGGCTAGGCAGGCTGCATAATGTGTTGGAGCTACACCATCTGAATTCCACCATTAGGCATTAAACTGACATGGCAATTACTCAGAGATGTGGATTTGCTGCACCGTTCAAAGATTTGTTTTCTGGTAAGGCAATTCTCCCAAGAAGGAGAGTGATCCATTCCCCCCAATCTTTTGGGTGTAATCCATTGTGGAACAGAATTTTTCATCGTTATGCTCTTCTTACCCACATGAATGGTCGTTCCACCCAATGGTCGTTCTCTAGTTCTTTAAAGTTTTAGGATTTGGGCAGATTCCCTTGTCTTTCTCTGCTTCAGTGGAGCAAGCAAAAGACAGGCCACCATGAAAAAAATTTCTGTGCTACAGGAAGGCAAAGAGCACTTGGATATTGCATTCCTTCCTTTCTTGCAGTGTATGGCTTATGTACCATGGCATGGCCAATACCAACTGAGATCCAGCTTGGAATGGAGAATGAAGAATGGTATTCCTCCCTTCTGTGAAAAAATGCTGGAAAGATCATCTATACAGGTAATCCTCAACTTACAACAGTTCATTTAGTGACCATACAAAGTCCATACAAACGGCACTGAAAAAAGGGACTTATGACCATTTTTGACACTTATGACCATTGCAGCATTCCCATGGTCATGCGATCAAAATTCTGATGTTTGGCAACTGACTCACATTTATGACTGTTGCGATGTCCCAGGGTCATGTGATCCCTTTTTGTGATCTTCCCACAAGCAAATCCAATGGGAAAGGCAGATTCACTTAATGACTGTGTTACTAATTGCAGTGATTCACTTAATAACTGGCAAGATGGTTTGTAAAAGGGGGCAAAACTCGCTTAACAAAGTTAGCAACAGAACTTTTGGGCTCAATTGCAGTCGTAAGTCGAGGACTACCTGTATTTGCTAGACGACCATGACTATCCCTTCACCATTGAATCTAACAAGTGAACTGTTCCTGCAAGGATAAAGACAGGCATAAGATTTATTTGACTAAAAAATATTGTTATCTATATAAATAAAAATATAACGAGAGTTTGTTCAAAACTGCTAATCTCCGAAAGGACTGCACCAATCGCTTCCAAATTTTCACACAACGTTCCTTACAAATACGGCACCAATGATATATATATAGATTGTGTAGATGTCACACCTGTGCCAGGTATACCCAACGGAAATGTAAAAAATGTTTTAAAAAAAAGATCAGTGACCCACAGGTGTTGCTGTTTTATGACATCCTTTAAGACATAAAATACTCTGGTAGGTAGGTAGGCAGCTATAGGGATAGAGAGAGGGAGGGAGAAATGCAGTAGGTAGCGGTGGTGGGTTTCTGCAGGTTCGCACCTACTCGCGTGAGCCGGTTGGTGAAATTTAGAGAACCGGTGATTCCACTGGCATACCTGGAAGAAAATCTGGCCAGCCGCTGCCAGTGACCCAACGGGAAGGAAAGGAAAGGAAAGGAAGAAAGGAAAGGAAAGGAAAGGAAAGGAAAGAAAGAAAGAAAGAAAGAAAGAAAGAAAGAAAGAAAGAAAGAAAGAAAGAAAGAAAGAAAGAAAGAAAGAAAGAAAGAAAGAAAGAAAGAAAGAAAGAAAGAATTTATCATCACAATTGAGTCCAAAATTTTGGTTGCTAAGCAAGAGCGTTGTTAAATGAGTTTCACCACATTTTAAAAGGTGGCCACTCCCACCCTGTCACATGACTGCCAAGCCACGCCCACAAAATAGGCCACACCTACAGAGTAGGTTCTAAAAAAATTTGAAACCCACCACTGGTAGGTAGGTAGGTTGGGGGGTTATACGGTGGTTGTGTATACGTGTCTGTGTGTGCAGGTGTAGATCCATACACAGATTGGTTGGCCATTTAACCAGACTGGGCCACAGCAATGCATGGCCGGGAACAGCTAGTTACACATTGGAAAATCCATACCCTGTGGGCTCATCATTTCAGAGACATTCCCTTACCTAAGTAGAGAAACAGAATAACCATGGGTGGTCAAAAAAGCAGAGGGAGGGAGAATGAGTTTTGATGCCCTGCTGCCTTCTCTGTGAGTTGGGAAACATGCATGGTTGTGCGCAAAAGATGCCACGTGGATCAAGGAGGGGATATGGGGGCGGGGAAGGGTGCATGGGGGTGCATGAAAGGGACCGTGCAAATTGTGTAGAGCATACAGGGGGCAGTACCGGTTGAGAAGGGTGTGTGGAGGTCATGGGATTATGCGAGAGGTGCCTCACAGATTAGAGAAGGTTCAGGGGGGCAGTGCCAGTCAGGAAGGATGCCTGGGGATTGTTGGAAAGGCACAAGACGTCTCATGTAGATCTAGAATCAGTGGTGGGATTCAGCCAGTTCGCACCACTTCGGGAGAACTGGTTGTTAACTTTCTGAACAATTTGGTAAACTGGTGGTTGGAAGAAATCATTAAGGCAGTGATGGTGAACCTTTTCGTAAACAAGTGCCAAAATTGTGTCAAGGAAAATTGTCTTCTGAATTGTGTCTCTAAATTGTCTTCTGAATTGTGTCTCTAAATTGTCTTCTAGATTGTGTCTCTGAATTGTCTTCAGGAAAGCCTCCAGAGCCTGGGGAGGGCAAAAAACAGACCCAACGGGCCAACCCAAAGTTTGGAAATGAACCCGGCCCTCCAGAAGGCTGAAAATCAGCTGGCCAACATGCGCATGCACGCTGGAGCTGACGACTCACCTTCCGGCAGATATGGCACCATATGCCACCTGTGGCACACCTGCCATAGGTTCACCATCATGGCATTGGGGCATAAAACCAGTTGTTAAATTATTTGAATCCCACCACTGTCTGGGATGGTGCATGGGGAAGTTGCATGGGTTGGAAAGAATGTGTAGGTGTGTGCAGAGGGTGCAACAGGACTGAGGGAATTCATATGGAGGGAATGGCCTGGTTTGGAAGGGTGTAGGGAGGTACATGGGTCAAGCAGGGCACAGGGGGTGCCATGAGCCAGGAATGGTGTGCAGAGATCCATCCTCCCTCCCTCCCTCCTTCCCAGCAGGTGGGTAAGTAGCCACTGCTGGATGGGGGAGGGAGCAAGGGATTGCAAGAGTGGCTGGGAAAGTGTCACAGAACTTTGAAGATGCAGATCACATGACTGCAGCAGCAGCCCAGCAGCCCAGCAATAGCCCAGGAACACCGAAGCAGCCACAACTTTCTCAAATTTTATTTGCTTGGGAGTCATGAATCCTGGATTTTGGAGGCATATTGTAAGTTAGTCCATTTGTGGTACCTTGGCCGATACAAAAATTGTTGGCCTATAATGCAGCATCTTGCCCGTTTGAGGTTATGACAATGAGCATTTTAGTAGTACATGGATTATTTTTTTAAATCAATTTTAGGTTTTTCAGCTGTTGGACATTAATAATTGGTGTTTCTCCAAGAAACTATTAAGCAGACCCTGTTTTTTACCCAAACTTTTCCAGGCAGTGATTTGAAGGAATTCGAAACTGATGAAGCTCCAACACCCTTTTTCGTTCACTGCAAACTTAAAGTTAAGCAGCCAACAAAGTCAACTCCCATCGCATCATCCCAAATTCACTCTCTGGAGAGGAACAGTAAGAACTTGTGAGGAAAAATGAGGGAAATACTTTTCTTACTTTTCTTTCTTTCATTTCATTTCATTTCACTGCAAATTTGAAAAAGAATGCACAGAAAATACAACCCTTCCAACTAATAAACAATAACAAAAACAAAAAAGGGAAAAAATTGTGAACAAACTAAATAAATCACCTGTTGTATATTTCAAATATTAAAAGTTACATAAAGATTACATTAAAAAAAAAAAAAAAAGTTCTACTGTTGATGTAGTCTATCATAAAATCTGCCCCAAAGGAAAATATTTTGCATCATTTCTTGATTGGTAGAAAATATTGCCTTTCAAAAACGGATAAAATGTATATCTCCAGAAGAGCCCAATACTTAATATCCAGAATAGTAATATTTTCAAATTTCTCAAAGCAGAAGTATCCTTACTGATTAACAGTAAATTTGCAGGGCTAAAGGCTGATACTGTTAATTAGAGCTCTTGTCTTTTGCTTAGCCAACAGGATGGCAGATTATACTTTATATACCTCCAGCCAGTTTAATCCAATCATGTCAGAGATTCTTTACAACTTCTGTTTCCAATTAATATATAGCTTTCCCAGCCCCAGCTTGGCACTGGAAAGCACAAGGTGGGGGAAGTATTAACATTGGAAGAATGGACAAGTGGGCCACTATTGCTGAGGGAGGGAATTGTCTTTCGGTCAGTTTTCTGAGCCGGTTCCCTAAAAATCTACATGTAAAGTGTATTCCTGTTGCAGATGATGAAAAGCACTGGTGTCAGGTGAGAAGGAAGGCCAGTTTAGTGAGCTTTAAAATCGAGAGGCTGTCCTTTCTGATCTGCAGTGATGGAGCAACTTCTCAGTTTTCACCCTTTTCCTAGACAAACTGGGGTGGAAGAAGTAGGCCATGAGGAGTTACAGCTCAGGAATGGCTATGCAATAAAATTAAAGGGTGTCTTCTGGAAGCTGAACAGAAAACAGTAGGAAGCAGTGGTGGGTTTCTGCAGGTTCGCACCTACTCGCGAGAGCCGGTTGGTGAAATTTAGAGAACCGGTGAGAGGGGGTTCCACCGGCGTACCTGGAAGTAAATCTGGCCCGCCGCTGCCAGTGACCCAATGGGAAGGAAAGGAAAGGAAAGGAAGGAAGGAAGGAAGGAAGGAAGGAAGGAAGGAAGGAAGGAAGGAAGGAAGGAAGGAAAGAAAGAAAGAAAGAAAGAAAGAAAGAAAGAAAGAAAGAAAGAAAGAAAGAAAGAAAGAAAGAAAGAAAGAAAGAATGAATTTATCATCACAATTGAGTCCAAAATTTTGGTTGCTAAGCAAGAGCGTTGTTAAATGAGTTTCACCACATTTTAAAAGGTGGCCACTCCCACCCTGTCACATGACTGCCAAGCCACGCCCACAAAATAGGCCACACCTACAGAGTAGGTTCTAAAAAAATTTGAAACCCACCACTGGTGTAGGTGTACAAACAAACAAGCAAACAAACAAATATTGTGGCACGTAATGGTACCTGGCCAACTTGGTCTGGGTTTCGAAACTAACCCAGGCTGTGCCAAGAAAACCACAGGTTTGTGCCTGTGTAGTCACTACACCAAGGGCATCTTTATTTTTTCCACCTTGAAAATGTAGTGGGGTCAGTGTGCAGAAGAAAAAACAGTTGGAGAAGAAAATTGGTGGTGGGGTTT
The DNA here is from genome assembly GCA_039707465.1 of Rhabdophis nuchalis. Lineage (NCBI taxonomy): Eukaryota > Metazoa > Chordata > Lepidosauria > Squamata > Natricidae > Rhabdophis > Rhabdophis nuchalis. The sequence continues at coordinate 161,771,971 of CM077646.1, read as the reverse complement.
TCTCCCTCCCTCTACCACCCCCCACCACCCCCAGCCTTCCTCTCTTCTCTTCCCCGCTTTTCAGTACAATTCTCTTCTTTGGCGGAGCTTTTTTGCCATGCTATTTACAGAAGCCAGTGATAAATCCACTGTGATTCCCCAAGCACAGAACGATAAATAACCCCATAGCTCATTAAGCCCAGCGATCACACGGCGGCACTCGCAAGATGAAGTGCAGGAGCTGGGGTGCCAATAGCAACCCCGTACCGCCTGTCCTTCCTCCACCAAAGGGGTACAAAGTAGGTGAAATGCCCATCGCATTGAAGCAGATTTCCTGCAGAAGGGCTCAGCCTGAGCCTTTGCATCAAAATTCAGTGGATTGAAAAAGAACTGGGCTGCTCCTCTATTCTAGCCTGGCATTGTGTCTATTATCGATAAATTAGACAATGCCCCTTCCCCATATAAGTGTGTGGGTATACGTGTGTGCATGTGTGCGAGATGTGTGTGTCTGTGTGTGTATAGTGATTAAAGTAATTGGAAAAATAATTGGCTAGAAACCAGGAGACCGTGAGTTCTAGTCCTGCCTTAGGCATGAAGCCAGCTGGGCGACCTTGGACCAGTCATGCGGTCTCAGCCCTAAGAAGAAAGTGCAATGGCTTCCTTGAATGGGTCAAAGTATGTCTGACAAGGATGATTAATATATATTTTAATAAACAGAACTAAATTACTATGCCAAACATAGCAGTAGATCCGATTGTCTAGTTTGGGTAATTCTTTTCTTAAAAGGGGATTTTATTGCTGAAGTCTGACATTCATGCTGACAAGCAAGAAAAGAGATGCAATGTTTAGTTGTGCATGGTGAGTGGGCTGGTTTTTAGAAGAGGTTCCTTTGCGTCATCAACTTGCATGATTCTAGGGTTTAAGCATGCATTCGCTCCACTGAGGTCTGAGCCAAAGAGTTATCCAAAGGTCTACACCAGGGGTCTGCAAAGTCAGCTCTTTTAAAACTGGTGGACTTCAACTCCCAGAGTTCCCCAGCCAGCATAGCTGCCCCAGCATAGCATAGCTGGCTGGGGAACTCTGGGAGTTGAAGTCCACCAGTCTTAAAAGAGCCGACTTTGCAGACCCCTGGTCTACACCAACCTAAAAACAAAACCAACATCAAATCAGCCCCACTGCTGATCCCTGTCTTGATACAGGAACAATGCTGGCGAACGTGCTGTGCTTGTTTCCTGTGTACAAGGCACGTTAAAGAAAATGATTTATGGATTCCAACATTGTTACTGCCCTCAATTCCCATCAAACCAGTGGGAAAGCATCCATTCATCATTAAGGAAAGGAGGGTAGGGATGGGGCCAAGGGAAAGGTGAGATTTCATTCAAGAATGACTAGAAGATCATATCCAGAGATTGGAGAGAATCCACCTTTACAGAATAACAGAGGTGAAAGGGACTTTGGAGGTCTTCTAGTCCAACAGGCTGCTGAAGCAGAAGACCCTATATCAATGATGGTGAACCTTTTTCGCCTCGGGTGCCAAAAGCACACACACTCGCACTATTGCGCACGCTCGTGTGACAATGAGAACAATTCATCAGTGGAACAACTTGCCTTCAGAAGTTGTGAATGCTCCAACACTGGAAGTTTTTAAGAAGATGTTGGATAACCATTTGTCTGAAATGGTATAGGGCTTCCTGCCTAAGTGGGGTGTGTGGGGTGTGTGGACAGACTAGAAGACCTCAAAGGTCCCTTCCAACTTTATTATTCTACTAGCCATTCCCGGCCATGCGTTGCTGTGGCCCAGTCTGGTTAAATGGCCAACCAATCTGTGTGTAGATCTACACCTGCACACACAAACACGTACATACAACCACTGTATAACCCCGAACCTACCTACCTGCTCCCTTTCTCCCTCTCTCCCTCTAACTACCTACCTACCGCATTTCTCCCTCCCTCCCTCCCTCTCTCTCTCCCTCTCCCTCTACCTACCTACCTACCTACTGTATTTCTCCTTGAATCTTATGGAGTATTAAGGTATTAAGGATGACTTAATACCTGTGGCCCACTGCTCTCTCTGTATCCATTTACCTACCTTTTTCACAAGTGTGACATCTACACTATATATATATATATATATCATTGGTGCCGTACTTGGAAGGAACGTTGTGTGAAAATTTGGAAGCGATTGGTGCAGTACTTTCGGAGATTAGCGATTTTGAACAAACTCTTGTTACATTTTTATTTATATAAATTCCATTCTATCAGCAGCTGAAAAGTTGGTGAAGCCTACCAGAGTGAAATCCTCAACAAAATCTGTGTCAGGATAAGAGGGCAAACACTATTTAAAAACTGCAATAGCTAAAGATGACTTGTGGCTGCCTCTTTGATGGACCAGGGACTAGATGAAGGTGAAAGCGAAACCAGGGAAGGTTTCCACTGCAGTGGGGCGCAAATAAGGAAAGCCTCAATGTCAAGGAGACAGACTAGGTTAGCAGTTTTTAACAACAGTAACAAAAGAACATATGGAGTTCTGAAATTTATCATTAGGACGGAACTCTGCAATGCAGTGGGGATTTTGGAGAGGTCACGAGAAGGACAGTCTCTTACAAGAAATGTCATTCCGGCTGTCCATTAGCTCGAGAGTTTGAAAGAGCAAAGTGGAACCTCTGTTATTCCTTCGCTACATATTTTAAAAGTAATTTGGGAGAATGTCTCCTTCCTATTTGCCCAGAATGGGAGACTTTTTGTTTTATTTTTCATGACAGTAGTATAAACCGTTAATTAAAATAATAGAGACTCTCTGGCTCCTGGTTCTGCTTATCTCTTCTATATAGAATTCCTTCCTCTCATTCAGAGGTTACAGAATTCAGCTTTTCTTGGCACTGAGATTTGCATGGCAGGGTCCATGGTGGGGGTGGTGGGGGTTGTCAGATGGTTGTGTCATTCCTCTGGTATGGAATATGCACCATTCTGCTCCCATGAAAGTTCTAGCAGCAGCAAGAGGTTTTATAGAAGCTCTGAGTCATGGTAGCAAGGAACCAAGAAATCAACGTTATTGGGGTGGAAATCTTGGTGAGTAATAAATGGCAGGGTTGTCCTCCATGAGTGACTTTAGCAGCTTCCAGCCCAGAAATCCTTCGCACAGCAAAATATTAAGAAGGAGAAAGACCAGGAGTGAAGATAGACATGTGGCTGGGTATGCTACCAAGCAGGGTTGAGATAGATCAGTGTCTTTTGACACAGATATCTGCCTTGACAATGGTCTGCTTGCCGCTCTTGAGATAAGAAGAATACTGAACTGGGAAAACTCCTGGTAAGGATGTCATTGACAAGTAGCATTTTTGGGATGTCTGTTTACTTGCATGTCAAACAGAGGATCAGACAAGCATTTGGATAGAAACCACTGGCAGCTTCAATTCCTCCCAAAGCAAACAACATCTGTTTCCAGTTGCTCCTCTGCACCCACCCGCAAAACCCCACACCTCCTTCACCAGTTATCTATAGCAGGGATCTCCAACCTTTGCAACTTTAAGTCTGAAGGACTTCAGCTCCCAGAATTCTGGCTGGAGAATTCTGGGAGCTGAAGTCCTTCAGACTTAAAGTTGCAAAGGTTGGAGACCCCTGATCTATAGCATTCTACCAGCACTGGTAGCCTTCTTTTCTGAAGCTAATAACACGGGGAACAAAGAGTTGCTATATTGTAGTTAATTCTCCTTTCCTGGTTCTGATTCTACCAACTCCACCCAATGACTGATGTTTGAAAGTCCATGTCCAAACACTCCCAGAGTTTTATGTACTTCCAAAATTCTTAGCCGTAGCCTTCAAAAAGTTGCCAACAAATTGAAGGGTATTAATGCTTTGCACATTCCACATCTTGTCTTTCAATACCAGATTTTCCCAGGGCAGCTTGTATGATGTTGAAGGAATCAAATAAAATTGTGGACAGCTAAAATCCACCATTAAAAGCAATGCTTCCAATAGAACGTAAATAACCTTGGAGGTCATCTAGTCTACCGTTCCCACCAGCTGTGGCACAGTGATTAGAATACAGTACTGCAGGCTAACCCTGCTGACTGCCAGCACTTCGATCCTGGCTGGCTCAAGATTGACTCCGCCTTCCATCCTTCTGAGGTTGGTAAGATGAGGACCCAGATTTGGAGGGGGGGGCAATATGCTGACTGTGTAAACAGCTTAGAGATAAAGCATTATGAAGCGGCATATAAGTCCAAGTGCTATTGCTCCATAGCAACGAAACAATAATGAAAACAGAAGTCGAACTAAATATTTCTAAGCAGGAAATGCATCTAAAATTAATTTATTATATTAATTAATATAGCCTGCCTAGAATAGGAAACACATTGTACCTTGCGTAGAAAGACAAGTCAGCAAAGCATTTCAGAGGATTGGGGAAGGGTATGACTGACATCTCCAAAGAACTGCTCTCGGGTAGCCACTGCACGACTTCCAAAAACCCAAAATGCTTCTAAACATGATCTTTAAATATGAATAAGAATATACTGGAAAAAACATTCCTTAAGAAATAATTATTAGCGTGACCAAAGAAGGAAATTATATAAATGGGAAATAGATATCATTCTTAATCGGTTTTATGCAACTGAGCGTGAATTTAATCATATCAAAATTCATTTTTGTTCTCTGGCCTCACATCCCAAGGCAGGAATCTCTCAGCCCAGGAAAAGTTTAGCATCCCTGGTTTAAAACATAAACATTCTGGGTTTATTATTATTATTTTGTGAAAGGGAGAGATGTCTGCACGAAGTCCAGCATGAAGTCTTTTTAAAACATATTGTTATTCCTATGTTTAGGCAACATTGTGAAAGTGGATTATCAAGGATATCTTTTCAGTTCTTCTGTTCAACCTACATCCTTGTTAATTCCCAAGGTCTCTCATCATGACATCATTTAGCCTTTCAGTCTGTTTCTGTCTTCAACTTGCATTACTAAAGTCCATTTCCTGGCTGCCATATAGAACAAACACAGTCGGAGGTCCCACCCAACTCAGCACAGCTGGCAACTAAGCTCCATAATTCAAAATATGTGTTTAGCCAACAGGAGTCTTTCAACAAACCTCAGAGAATTGCTACCATCAAGTCAGCAACATTATTAAGACATCTCTTGTGTTGAGGGGCATTAGAATAGTGGGGAATGTAAAGTAGCCTGGCATTGACCAGATCTCTCATTGCAATAAATTTTTGATGGAATCCCCATGCAGAAAAACCTCTATTGAAATTGTGCAATCATTGGAAAAGGCTTACTGAAAGTCTCTAAGGATGCCTGAAAAACGTATGAACCAGAGCATATGACTTCTGACTATTGGAACTGCTGAATGCAGATTCAAGATGTTGCAAATCATCTCATCAGGAACGGAATCACCTCCTTGCCTCCATGAATTTGTACTTGTTCCACACACTTTTGCTGAGCTAGTTGAGCAAGATATCTCGCAGAGACCTAATATATTACTCAGTATATGTTTCATAGGGTTCAATTAATAATAATTGAATCCATTCCCCAGTCACCATGTGCAACTAGCTCTGGCTGATAGTCCTCAATGTTTCTTAAGTTTAAAAAAAGGGAGGATCTCACCTGCTTACTATTACATTGAAGTATTGAATAAACATTTTTCTCAATTTTCCAAATTTAATGACATACTTGACATAGAGTCTCAAAAGATATCAGGTCATGCAGTACAAAAAGTTTGGCTAGGGCTCGAATTCTGTGGCATTTTAAAGCCTTGCTTTCTCAAGACAGAGACTGTTTTGCAATAGCAATAGCGCTTAGACGTATATACCACTTCATAGTGCTTTAAGACCTCTCTAAGCGGCTTACAAAGTTAGTCTCTTGCCCCCAACAATCTGGGTCCTCATTTTACTGACCTCAGAAGGATGGAAGGCTGAGTCAACCTTGGTTGTCAACCTTTAACTGTTGTAAATTCCAAAACTAAAATTCTCAGTTGGTGACTTCTGAGAAAAAGCTAGGCTTGGATATTACATGTGTGAACCTTTCTACCTGTCTCAGGGACACAGATCTCAGTGCCCGGGATTCATAATGCCTAAGTAGAGACCTGCTCAGTTTCAACCCTTTAACCACCTTCTCCCGCTTGTGATCATGTCAATTGGGATATTGCCTTGATCCATCTTAACCTTAAAGCCATAAGGATTTATCATCAGCTAATTCTGAAAAGCAAACCATTCTTCAATCCCTGTAATTGTATTCATATCTGAGCATTTATTTCCTCTTTTTTCTAGCGCAAAGGATCTTACCTTTTACTTGGTATTAAATTTGAGGGAATGGGACAAGCTCAAACCATTAATCAACTAAGACAAACCAAGGGAAGAATAAATCCTTTCCGATCCCAAAGCTGGGTGACCATGTGGACCACAAAGCAAAACCTATCAATTTAGGGGGGGGGGGGTGTTGCCCCCCCAAAGGGAATTGTATTGGAGGTGCATGTCCACTCCGCCCATCCTGTCTGGAGTCATGGCAGTTGCTGAAAACAATACCCCTTCCAGGCAGTGCCCCATGCATACCAGTTCATTATATTGCCTGTCGGCCATCGTGATGCAGGGCCAGCCACTTGCACAGGGGATTTATGACAGTGGCAACAGCAGGGAGTAAATCATGAACATGTTGCGATAAATCACATATTGCAGACAAGCACGGTGGGGACACAAGTGATCGCTGTGTCCTAACCAGCTGGCTGCTGCCTTTACATTCCCACCAATCATCTTGCTTGCTTAGAAGAGGGCAGAGCTGCAGCATCAAGAAAGGCAATAGAAATCTATAGATTTCAAGAAGATTGAGAGCTTCATGTAGAATCCAAATTTACACAGCAACTATTCAGCGTTGTTACACCATTGGTGTTGGTTACAAAGGATTTGATGAGAGGGCAATGCCCGGGGCACTTAAAGTACTATAAACGTGATGTTTTAGGAAACTGTAAGGAAAAAAAATGAACATAGCTATAGTATAAAGGCAGGAAAAGTATGTGCTAATTATAGTATTCCAGGCATACATACAACTGGGAGAGGAAAAAAAGCTGTAATAGTCGAAGTGGAAAAAGACAAGCAACAGAGATTTTCCTCCCTGGAGATAGAAAGAAAAGTCTGTATTTATGTCATATATGAAAAGGAATGTATTGTGGTTTGATGAAAGGCTGAATTTAGAAAGTAAAGGAAACAGAGTAGTTCAATACTGTACCAAATTTATGCTTGTTTATCTGGATGGCTGGCATTGCCATAAAGAGATATGATGACATGCGAAGAGGAGGAATTGGAGGGCAAGACAACAGATTTGGTCTTCAATGTCATTTCAGATAGCAATGAAATGGATTTCCTTGCTCCACCTCCTCTAAATGTTAAAGCCCTCCACTTCGGGTTGGTTGGCCACTTCATTTGGCAATGATGACAGAAGGTCTGGAGGAGTCAAACTGGGTACCTCCAGATGTGTTACAAGACAAATCCCCCAAATCATTCCCAAGTATTTAGTTGGCCACCTGATTCATATGGTTAATAGCAATAGCACGTAGACTTATATACCACTTCACAGTGCTTTAAAGCCCGTTCTAAGCGGTTTATAGAGTCAGCCTATTGCCCCCAACTATCTGGGTCCTCGTTTTACCAACCTTGGAAGGATGGAAGGTTCAGTCACTCGTGAGTCGTTGAAAATCAAACACCTGGCAGTAAGCTGAGTTAGCCTGCAATACTGCATTCTAAAAAGCACTTTGTGGAGCCTTGATTGATCAAAGCCAGAGTAGATAGCGATTGACATTATGGGCCATTCTTACTGGTCAACCTGAGTTAAAGAGCTGTTGAGGGATATCTCTGTTGGAAGACAGAAAAGTTGTGCAGCGGAATATGCAGCTAGAGAAACGTTGCTAGTAAATACACAAATAGTAAATCGGACACTGTTAGTAAAACAAAATAGCTTTACTGGTGTTGTAAAACTAAACTACTGCTTCACAAGCAGTGATGGTTGGTAGTTAGTCAAAACAAAGTCCTTAACAAATAGACAATTGCTTACAGTTAGCAATTAATGAGTCTTCCTTCTTCTTCCTTCTTCCTTCAGTCAGTCACAACAAGTTTGCCCTTTGCACAGTCACTCATGCCCTCGTGACATCCCGACTGGACTATTGTAACTCTCTCTACATGGGGCTCCCCCTGAGGTACACCCGGAGACTTCAGCTGGTCCAGAATGCAGCCGCGCGAGCTATAATGGGGACCGCAAGGTATACCCACATAACACCTCTCTTGCGCGAGCTGCACTGGCTGCACTGTCGTCTTTCGGGAATGCTTCAAGGTGCTAGTTGTCATCTTCAAAGCACTCCATGGCTCGGGACCTAGCTATCTACGGGATCGGATCCTGCCCCATACATCCTCACGGCCGATTCGCTCCCACAGAGAGGGACTTCTCCGGGTGCCGTCCACTAGACTTTGTCAGCGGGCGACGCCCAGGCGAAGGGCCTTCTCTGTGGTGGGCCCAGCCCTCTGGAACGACCTTCCCCCCGACATTAGAACAACCGCTCCTTCCGTCAAAAATTAAAAACACACTTTTTCTGCTTGGCCGGCCTAGGGTAGTCTCTTCTTTTAGGGTTTCTTAGGGAATGATTGTTTTAATGGGGTTAAGGGTTTTTTAGGATAGTTTGCATTTTATAGTTGTTTTAGCGCAGGATATGATTTAATGTGATTTTAATTTTGTACTTTGTTCTATGTTATCTGTTCTTAATTTACCTGTGCCCCGCCTCGAGTCCCTTTGGGGAGAGAGAGCGGGTTAGAAATAAAATTTATTATTATTTATTATTAAGTAGTCAGTAATCAGAGAGATATCGAGCAAAATGAGGATCCGGCAGAGAGAGTGATTGCATTCTGCTGACTTCCTCTTATAGTGGAGATAATTACAGTCTCCAATTACAGTCTCTAATTGCATTCCAACAGTCTTAAAGCCACAATGACCATTTGTCATCATGGTATTATATATTGCCTACCCAACTCTAGGAGTCTACTCCTATGAATAGAAGCATCTCTGGACCAAAACCTCCGGGCTTGTGTAGATCCGTAGGGCTATTCATGAAAGGAGGTTCAGGGCAAAGATAATGAATCCTCACAGCCAATTTCAGTATCTAAGGTTTTAGCAAAAATCAGGAGAAACCTGGTGATTCCAGCTACCACAGACCAACAGCTCCCCTCCATGCCTTTAGAAATGGTTTCATCTGGAGAAAATTCTATCTTTGTGTGTAATCTACTTCTTAATTATAACAAACAAAAACTGATGGATTGCAGGAGAGAAATCTTAGGGTTTGTTGTTGTTTTTAAAAAAATGGGTTACCATCTTTTTCATCTGCTTTAAAAGCAGTCTTATTCTTATTAGACTGTGAAAAAGACAGATGCTGAATCGCTTTGCTTAGGTTTTTTTTTCTTGCGCTAGTCACAGTGATAAATATACCTTTTTATCTGGGAATAAAACTCTCTGGGCACTCAATATGCTAAAAACTGTGTTCTTTTATATTCTGATATTCCAAAGATCTACTTTCTACCCATTCAAATCACTTCTATGTAGAAATTGTTATCTGTTCTCCTTCACTTTCCTTTCAATTATGATCTACTCTTTCAGCTAATAATAAAGTTCTTGGCTTTCTCCTATCTGCTATTTCTTTTCTTTTACATCTTGAAGCACCATTTAAGAAAATTGCTACCAGATTTCATAAATAGCTCATGAAGATAATAATCTGATGAGATTAACTCCTTCCCTCCAAACCCTTTTTTCTCCTTTTGAACACATGCATTTAATCTCCCTCTGCGGTGCTACTGTCCACATTTTATTACCTGATAATTGGTTACTAACAGACCCTAAATGTCATGAATGCTACATTTTAGGAGTATTCTCTTTTAATTGCAGGAAGCCACTTTTATATCTAATTTTTGTTATCTGATGTGGCACTTAGTCCTTAAAGTAAAGGCTCGTTTCATTTTCAGGAATGTCTTGAGTACCTTGTAGACATAACTGCCGTTCTTCAAGGCTTGGGAGGAAGGGTTTATAAAAAGAAAATAATATAATATTACAATGTTCAGGGCTGCTGGGGGTTTGCAGGGGTCTGGGAGAACCTCTAGCTAAGATTCTGTGCAGTTCGGAGAACCCCCAAATCCCATTCCTGACTGGCCCCACCCAACCCGCCCCTCCCAGGAGTCCCCATGGAGCCCATTTTGCATGCAGGTAAGTGCAGGACGCTCGGGGAGGGTGAACAACAGGCCTACTGGAAATTCAGGAAGGCTGGAAATGGGCCTCCGGAGGGCCTCCAGAGCCTGGCTTGAGGAAAGCCTTTGGAACCTGGGGAGGGCAAAAATGCCCCCTGTTAGATTTCGGGAACAGAGGGAGTTCGGACTCAGGCTAGTAAAATAACAAGCCGTTTATTGGCAAAAACACAGAGACGCAAATAACTATTTACAGAACAGAAGAAGTGCGGTAGACAGGGGCTCCCGTGTTTGACAGCTACTTATACGCGAGCTGTCAAACGGGGAGCCAATCAGGACGCTTCAGGACCTAGTTTCCCGCCAGTCCCATCTGGGCCAATCAGACGCGACTGGCAGTTTCAGACTGGCTACAGCCTGTCGCCATGGTCCTTCCAGGCAGAGTGGAAGACTTGCGGCTGGTCGTATGTCGAGACCAGTCGCAAGTCGAGGACTCAACACCCCCCACCACCATGGTGCAGGACACCGACTAGATCACCCCCACCATGGCCACACCCACCAGCAACTGGGCAGAGAACCGCTTGCTAAAATTTACGTTGTAATATGGAGTTTTCACATTCATGTTGAAGAAGGTGGGTCTTTAAACTGAAGTGTGGCCATTGTTTTTAGATTTTTACCAATCCTCTTGCTAAATTGGCCCAGGAGACTTCAAGGATTGGTTCTCTCCACAGTCTGTTTTGATGAGCATGCAGAGGGGATCGGAATATCATTTTTGTATTTGTAATACTGTGAAGAACTGTGCATGCCTACTGCAAGATGAGGAATCCCTCCATTTAAGAAATAATAGGGCCTAACAATACTGCTGTCTGTTATCTTGAGGTTTATGCTTATTCTTCCTCTGCTAAAAGTCATGGGTTTTTGTGAGCTGCAGCTCATGAAAGCTTCTGTCTTTCAACAAAATGAGTCAGCAAAAGTGCTAAGAGGTTGCTAATTTTACCACAGACTAACATGGTTCTTCTTTTACAATGTCTTCCTCTACACAGTAACTCTTGATCATGTTACTTTACAAACGAAAGTCAATATCTGGACAATTGCCATAACACATATATTTTTTACCAAGTGCAGAAGTTTATTGTATGGTGACCAGACGTCCCGCTTTTGGTGGGACAATCCCGAGTTGCAGCAATTTGTCCTGCGTCCCGCGCCATTGTTAAAAAGTCCCTATTTGTTGTAGGGAACTGCATTTTCCAAGATGCCTCAGGTCCTCCAAGCGCTGAACGCGCTTTTGGAATTGACTCCAGCGAGGCCTGGTAGCCGCCAGCAGGGGTGGCGGACAGGGGAAGCAGTGGCTGCCGGGCCTCACTGGAGTAGCCGGTTGCCGGTGGAGGCCCGGTAGCCGTTGGCAGGGGTGGCGGACAGGGGAAGCGGTGGCTGCCGGGCCTCACTGCAGTAGCCGGTTGCCGGTGGAGGCCCGGTAGCCGCTGGCGGGAGTGGCAGATGGGGGAAGTGGCGGCTGCCGGGCCTTGCTGGAGGCCCTTCATCGCTTCGGCAGGGCCGCCCCTCCCCCGCTCAATGGTGTCCCGCTTAGCCAAATTACAAGGTCACCTTAGTTTATTGGGATGAGATGGGATGTTTGAAGCATGTTCTGACATCCCTGCCTGTAGATGGCTATATATTTTGAAACAATTTCTGTTCTTACTTTCCAGAATTTTTTCTGTTTCTTTCGCCACATTAGCAAGGCCTCTGTCAAAATACTTGTGAAGTCCTTCTTAGCTTCAGTCTAACCTCTCTTAATTTTGTAAGTGAAATCTCATTATAATTACTATTATTATATTAGTAAAGATCACTTTTTCTAAAAATAAAAAAATTGAAAACAGGAAGCATTTTACATAGTGTATAGCATGCTATTAAAAACCTGTGAGTACATTAATTGCAGTCATTTCAAAAACAATAGCATAGATGGACACTGGTGCCTCCTTGAGAAAAACATAAAAGTCGTTGCATCTTTTTTTTTTTTAATGTCACAACAAAAATAAATTTGCATTTCCTAATTTTCAACAGTTAAATTCTTGGCAAAATAAATGTAAACATAAGTTGTGCACTGATTAATTAATGGAAACAAATACAATCATGCAAAGGAAGGAAAAACTGAATCTAAATACATTTTTACTTATTCCTTGATTTAAATAAATGTTTGATGGCACTATTCATTGACCTTGATGCCGATAGTAGATTCAAAATTTGGGCTATACTTTTTCCAGTAAGAGCATTGCCAGGCTTCATTTAGGGGGCGTGGGACAAACTTTAATCCTGATCAATACAGACCATATTAAAATCAGCTTGTCATATTAAACACAACCATTCAATCCTGGAAATCTCTATAAATTATCACATTTACTGTTCTATTCTATCTGCCAGATTGTGACTCTTTTCTTGTCCTTGAAAAATCCAGTAAATGGATGAACTTTAAGTTAACAAAAAATTTAAATTTCTATTAAGGTTATGTTTGCATTGCATTGCCTATTTCTGAATACAAGGTATGCCTATACAGTATATGATGTCCATTTCTCATAATATAATACAATTTTTTTGAAATGGTATAGGGTTTCCTGCCTAGGCAGAGGATTGGACTAGAAGACCTCCAAGGTCCCTTCCAACTCTGCTATTGTATTGTATTGTAATATTGCTAAATGAAAATTCCAATATGTATTTTGCTGAAGGATAAGAATATACTGAAAACTGTTTCCTTCAGCTTTAATCAATTGTTGCACTTCAATTGTTGGGGAAGCAGAGATTCAAGTCCTCCCTCCACCATGAATTCATTAGGTGAATTCAAGCCAGTCAGCATTTCTCAAGCTAGAGTATTCAACATAGTGGTTGAGTAACAGGATTGCTGCATGCTTTGAGTTCCTATACCAAAGGCAGGATATAAAACGGTGACGTATTTTTAAAAGGACATAGCATATCCATCTGCAAAAATCAATCAGGGGAGGCAGACTTTGGTGTTTCAAAGTATAGCAACTGAGGTCTACTTGGTGAGGCAACATCTACATCAGCTTCCCAAGACGCATGGGATGAGATGAATTACAAGAAGGTTTAACGAGATGGCGATTCCAAACTTGGCTGAAGCCGGCTGCCTTCCCCAGAATGGAGCAAGGCAATCAGCAAAGCACTTGCTGGACCCTCTGTCTCTTCTTCCAGAGGACAATTGTGGGCGATGCCACTGCACTCACTTCCCCTTGTCTGTCTCTCTCTCTCTTCCCCTGTAACCGACATGCCCCGTTTACAAGGAAGTCTGCGCTGTTCCCTAACGAGGTGCATTTTTCTTTCTGCCGGATTGTTAATTAGCTCAATGATCCTTGCAGATGTCTTCCTTGGGTTTATCAATCTCCCCTGTGTCCCCGTCCCAGCTGAGGAGCTGGTTGGGAGGTGAAAGGCAGATCTCTGGGCAGGATGAATGTTTATCACCTCAAGATCAAACCTGAAGAACCATAACACAAAGCTGAAGTCAGAATGGTGGCCATCTGAAGAAATACGCCTCTGTATAATGCAGTGGTGGGTTTCTGCAGGCTCGCACCTACTCGCAAGAGCCGGATGGGGAAATTTAGAGAGCCGGTGAGAGGGGGTTCCACCGACGGACCCAGAAGTAAGTCTGGCCTGCCACTGCCAGTAACCCAATGGGAAGGAAAGGGAAGGAAGGCAGAAAGTAAGAAAGGAAAGGAAAGGAAAGGAAAGGAAGGAAGGAAGGAAGGAAGGAAGGAAGGAAGGAAGGAAGGAAGGAAGGAAGGAAGGAAGGAAAGAAAGAAAAAAAGAAAGAAAGAAAGAAAGAAAGAAAGAAAGAAAGAAAGAAAGAAAGAAAGAAAGAAAGAAAGAAAGAAAGAAAGAAAGAAAGAAAGAATTTATCATCACAATTGAGCCCAAAATTTTGGTTGCTAAGCAAGACCGTTGTTAAATGAGTTTCACCACATTTTACAAGTTGGCCACTCCCACCCTGTCACATGACTGCCAAGCCACGTCCACAAAATAGGCCACACCTAGAGAGTAGGTTCTAAAAAAAATTGAAACCCAGCACTGGTATAATGGGTACATATAGTGTGGGGTGGTTTTTTTAATGGAAAGACTTTATAATAGTTATTAATACACTTAAAGGAGCCAGTGAGGTAGGATGGTTAAAGTGCTAGAGATACAATGGGAACACCCAGGTTTTGGCCCTCTCTTAGGCATGGAAGCCAGCTGGGTGACCTTGAGCCAGTCCTTCCCTCTCAGCCTGACTGACATCAGTCTCTGTGACAACCAGCCTAAAAACAAATCTCCTTGTCACATCATGCATTGTTTCCCTTGCTATGTGAACTAGGGCAAGCACAGTGCAAAACAAATGGATTCACCACCTAGCAGCACAAACCCCCGAGAATAGTCATGATGCTGGTTTTCCTTCTCTAAGAATATCTTTCACAGATTTATTGAACTGGCCAGAGCAGTGGTGGGTTCCTAACCGGTTTACTACCAGTTCGCTGAGAGGGCGTTTTGCACCCTCCGTGCATCGCTGCACATGCCCAGTTGACTTAAAACTGTTCTGCGCATGTGCAGAAACATGCCAGCGACACTAGAAGAGACCGGGGAATCGGTTCTGAGGTGTGGCAGGTCTGGGTTGCTGCCGGTTCCAGCGACCCAGGCTGCCACACCACTACCGGTTCGGCCAAACCGGTCTGAACTGGTAGGAACTCACCACTGGCCAAAGCTTGCTGGTGATCCAAAAATACATAGGGAGGAGGGGAAGCATTAAATAAAGGAAAGTGCTATATCCTCGAAGCTCAGACCGGCTAGCATTGGTAACTGTTGGAAGCGCTCTGATTGGCTGCAACGCGCCTGCCGGCTGGCGGGACAAAAGCAGCCTTCCGATTGGTTCTCCGTCTGGCAAGCAACTGTATAAATAGCTGTCAGACGGAGATTGTTTCTAAGTCGCGTTCTGTGTTAATAAACTAGTGTTGAAACAAATCGGTCTCCAGACTATTCCCTCAGGGCAAACATAAAAGAAAGATATTTGGGCCTCAGTGTCAAAGGTTGGCACAGAAATTATGTAAGAGGATTTTCCTCAGAGCTTCCCCTGCAAGCCACTCCAGGTGTGAGTAAGACATAGGTAAACTGTCTTTAGAACAGCACCAAGCTCGTCTGCACAACTGCCGGCCACAAATATTTCCTTATCTTTAGCAAATATAAATTACACATTCTGCTTATTCAGTGAAAGGCAATCACCACCAATTTATTTATTTATTTTTTATCGAATTTATAACCTGCACCTTCCCCTAAAAAAGGACCCAGGGCAGCGCACAGGAAAATTTAAAAAACAATACAAATATACAAAATACCATTATTAAAAACCTATTAAACCCATACCCTGTGCTAAAACAATTTAAAATCCCCCTAATTAAAATTTACAGCTAATAACAGTCAGAAACTGGAGGTTATGCTAGGCCGGCTTGTTGAAATAGGTGCGTTTTAAGACGCTGGCGGAAAAGGCGGAGGTCTGAGATGGTGAGTAATTCGGGAGGCAGGTCGTTCCAGAGGGTAGGGCCCGCCACAGAGAAGGCCCTTCCCCTGGGTGCCGCCAACCGGCATTGCCCGGCCGACGGCACCCGGAGAAGGCCCTCTCTATGGGAGCGGATCGGTCGAAGGGATGTATGGAGCAGGAGACGGTCTCGCATATAACTAGGCCCCAAGCCATGGAGCGCTTTGAAGATGGTCGTCAACACCTTGAAGCGCACCCAAAAGGCCACAGGTAGCCAGTGCAACTCGCGCAGGAGAGGTGTTATATGGGAATGCCTTGAGGCTCCCATGATCACCCGCGCAGCTGCATTCTGGACTAACTGTAACCTTCGAGTGCACCTCAAGGGGAGCCCCATGTAGAGAGCGTTACAGTAGTCCAGCCGGGACATCACGAGTGCTTGAGTGACTGTGCGGAGGGCAGCCCGGTCCAGTAAGGGGCGCAATTGGCGTATCAAGCGTACCTGATAAAACGCCCCCCTGGCCACGGCTGTCACATGATCCTCCATGGACAACCGGGAGTCCAGGAAGACACCCAAATTGCACGCCCTCTCTACGGGGGCCAGTAGATGTAATAATTAATGCCCTAGATGTGTTGGGATTACAAATTCCAGACTACCTGAAGTCATCCCTGGAATCAATCACTCCTAAGTGATCTGTGCTTGATAAATGGATTCATCACCTAGCAGCACAAACCCCCGAGAATACTGGGTGCTTCCTCTTCTCTTCCAGATTTGACAGAGGTTGAATGAAATTTGGCAGGGGCCCAAATCTCAATCATCTTCTTCAAATAAAGGAAAAATGTTAGAATGATTAGGCTATAATGGTGGGGAAATTTCAGTGATAGGAAGAAGATCTGATCAACCTGCAACCGAAGGCCTGCTCTTGACATGACAACATGTTGCGTAGTGAAAAAGTACTTGTTACATTTTTCCTCCATTTTGCTTTGGTCTTGCGTACCCATAATATCAATAATGCCCAACACCACCTGCTCCCTCACATTAGCCTTTTATGAGGGGGCAGGCTACCACTCGTGCAAGCAGGTGAGCAGGGCTTGTCTTCTCACAAAAATGGTTCAGCATCTTTGGCACCATCATTGGGGGAGGGAGGAGTCTTGGTTTTATGCTGCAAATTTCTAAAATGTTTGGGGGCAGTTTGATTTCTACCAAATCAAGTAAAAATCCCCACTTGGCTGGGGAAGCTTCCAGGTCAATCTGTTGATGATGCCACCATCTCTTCTATTAGCTATTTGGACCAGGAGGGCAAATGGGAAGAGATAGAGAAGGGGAAGGCCTGTCACACCTGTCCCCGAGTCTATTTCTCCCTTGGCCTAACATTAGACCAATGAATCTGCCTTTATGTTAAAGAGAGTAAGGATCTTTCTGTGTCTCTCTTTCCTTTTTAATGGCCAGTTTTATTTATATTGGTAAATGTAACAACCAGAAGATATCTTTCCAGGTTGTCCATTTGTTGAATCCGTCCTATCTGCGATTGAAGTTTAGCACAAATTTTGGCAATTGCCACTGCTGTCTGTGTTACAATTAGTATAATCATGCATTTTATGTAATTTTGCTGCGTTTTAAAAGTTTTATTAATAACCACAGGTTTTGTATGTATTTTATTGTGCTCTCTGGTCCAAAGGCTATAATAAAAGTTTGAACTAGAAGGTATAAACTGCAAGCAAAAATATAGCAGTGCCAATAAAATCAGAATGGAATATACGAGTGACATTTGTAGAAATTAAAAATATATCCATAAAGTATTGATATAGAACTAGCTCAATATTTTCACGTATAATTACATCGAAGCTTATGGACCATCTTTTGCTCTATCATCTCAGTTCTGATATACTGTATACATCAAATATAAATATACCGGTATTTCAGTACAGGAATATGTACTATATATGATATACTTAGATTTTTAATGCTCTTTCTGTCTTTCTCTTCTGTGAGACAGTCTCATCTTGTTTGTTTCATAATCAATCTATCTTTCACTTCCAATAAAATGAATATGTGTAGCAGACACTGATAGCTGAGGGTCTATGACAGGGGTGTCAAACTGAAGGTCCGAGTGCCAGTTCCATCCCACAGGGTGCTTAGATCTGGGCCACTGGGCTGCCCTGGAAACAGCAAAGGACTGCCCCACAGTGCCAGTGAAAGTGGAGCTCGGAAGAGCTGAGTGTGGCCTCCCAAGCTCCATATTTGCTGGCAGAAGGTTGCAGGAGGCTGTCGCAGCCGAAAATGGAGCTCGGGAGCCCATTTTTGCTAGCAAAGCACTCGGGCCACCACAGGTGCCCCCGATATGAGTGATGTTGAAGTGGCCATAATGCCTATCCTGGCTACACCCACCCCAGCCCCCCAAGGTCAAACATAACCCTGATGCAGCCCTCAATGATATCGAGTTTGACATTCCTGGTCTATGACAACTGTGTCAAGGGCATTTTTTTTTCCTGGATGGGACTGTTGACTCTTAATTACTCAGTATTGTCATAGTAGTCTGCACATGGATAGAATATCCTCTAACTCAAGCTCCTGCTCAAATAAGGTCTTCAATTGAACACCTCAAAGAGTTGTTGTGGGAATGGAGGCTTGTTGCTAGGGGACTGGAGACTAAAACATATGAAGAATAGTTGCAGGAACTGGTCATGGCTAGTCTAGTGAAGAGAAGGACCGGGAGAGATATGATAGCAGTGTTTCAATATTTGAGGGCCTGCCACAGTGAGACAGCCATTTTCCAAGGCCAGACAAGGAATAATGTATGGCAACTGTTCAAGGAGAGATTCAACCTAGAAATAAGGAGGAAATGTCTGCCAGTGAGAACAATCAACCAATGGAACAGAAGTTGCCTTCAGAAGTTGTGGGAGTTTCATCACTAGAAGCTTTCAAGAAGAGACTGGACTGCCCTCTGTCAAAAAA
The DNA here is from genome assembly GCA_039707465.1 of Rhabdophis nuchalis. Classification (NCBI taxonomy): domain Eukaryota; kingdom Metazoa; phylum Chordata; class Lepidosauria; order Squamata; family Natricidae; genus Rhabdophis; species Rhabdophis nuchalis. The sequence goes on along the minus strand of CM077646.1, from coordinate 161,753,334 downwards.
GGTGTAGGGTCTCCTGCTTGGGTAGGGGGGTTGGACTAGAAGACGCACAAGGTCCCTTCCAACAATTAATCTGAATCTGAATGAATGAAACCAAAATAGGCTCCTGGACTACCAAAGAAGCAGCGGTTTGCAGAAACAACAGTTCTGGGTACCATAGAGACTATTTCCAAATATGTGATCCTGGGATTCAGATCATCCTCTTTTCTACTCACCCCAAAAAGTTGAATTTTAGTCATAATTCTGCACAAGCAAAGTTGTTAAACTCTTAGATAGCTGATGGCATACCTAGAGGCTGCTAATACATTAGAAAATTGCGATTATAAGCTGAAGGAAAGATGGTTTGTCATAAATTGATTGTCATGGAGCAGGAAAGCATTAGGTGGAAGATAAGTTCCAAATGGAGTACTAGGGAAGAGCTGTTGTCCTCTGGAACAAACCCTGCAATTATACGAGGCATTATAAGATTTGGCAGACCCAACACGGAGTTAGTGAGAGGGAGAAGGGAGGGAAGACCGTATCTGCTCAGACTGAAATCATCTGGTGTGCTAGCATTTTGCATATTAATTAGTATCGTGGTGGAACGATCTTCAAAAGTTTTGCAAAGTATCAAAAGCGGTGCATTTGCTCGCCACAAAATTACTGCCAGAATTGCTGAGTGCACAAAACACCGGATAGCGGCAGATTCTACTTTTCAGGCTGACAATTTCCATCATTGTGGGATGTTGGTGGGATTGTTATGCATTTAAATGTTATTTAATTGGGTTGACGAGTAGCTGCAGGCCAGCGCACCAGCCGGAACGCTGGAAGCTGCATACGGGTAATCAAAATTCGCAAAGAGCTGGCGGCAGCAGGCAGCTTCTCATTGCTTCTAGCAAGTGGATTTATTGAGACAGACAAGCCTTGCGAGTTAATTTCCCTCTTCCCCTTCTCTGATGATGCTTTCTCCCCAGCTTGATGGAAACACTCAGAGACCTACACAATGTTTGTGCAAATAATGTACATGCGACACTCCGCCATCTATCACCAAGAAATATTACTAATATTTAGCATTTATATAATGCTTGAGAGTGACCTTGCAAGGAAGCTACCAGCCCACAGCCACTTTGATTAGCCCACCTGCCCCTTCTCATCCAGCTTTATACAAATTCATGCCTAGCTCACCTGGAGGCAATTATTACTCACCACAGGTGAATGGCTATTTATTCAACTACTACAGAACTTCTCAAGTGCTTTGCAGCGATTTTCTTAATTATCACAACAACAGCCCCATCTCGGTTTAATTATACACATATTGCAGAGTGGGGCTTGAAGCTGGCCTCCAACGTGAATGGGGCTTCCTCAGGCCATCTACACAATTCCTCACAGAGGTGAGATTCTACCTGGATTTTTTCCTGGTTCAAAGGGCAATTTGACAGATTATCCAATATCGCCTCTGATATGACATCAGAAGATGTGTTTACTTCACCCAGCTTTCCCTTGTATCCTCACGATCTCATGAGGTAGGTTAAACTCAGAGATACGGATTGACCCCAGGTCACTAGATTTCATGACAGAATCCAATCTAAAATCCAGTATAATAAGCACTACACCCTAAATAACTGCAGTAAGGAACTGTAAAAGAATTTACTGAATGATAATTGGCAACTAATAATGGTTATGTTATCTCTAGCTAGCTAGCTAGCTAGCTAACCTGTCTGCCTATCTATATCTCTATCATCTATCATATCTATCATCTCTCTCCTGGTCTGTCTCAGCTCCTGTAAGAGAGACATCTGAATGCTAAATAGCCATTAATGACCACAGAAAAAGGGGCCAGGGTATTAGATGAACCTGTTTTTTAAGGATTATATAAATAATTTTAGTTGGCCTTGGATATGTTGTGTTTTATCTGTGAATTCACACGCAACTTCAAGGAAACTGGGAGCCAGAGGAGTTGCCCAAAAATATCTGCTGCTGTGGCCTAGAGGTGGAGCTCTTGCCTCCCAATCATGGAGGTTGTGAGTTCAATCCTAGGTAGAGGCACAAGTAGGGTCTCCTGCTTGGGCAGGGGGTTGGGCTAGATGACCTGCAAGGTCCCTTCCAACTCTGTTAATCTATTATTTCTGTTTCCATTTTGAGTTACTTTTGTGTCTCCCCATTTTTAATCTGACGTTAGCTGCCCAGAGTTATGGTACGCATGTTGGGAAGCCATATAAATCAGGGAAATGAATGAATAAATAAAAGGAGATCAGTTTGCATATTCTAATTGACAGCTACCAAGATTTATAGAGAAAATCAATACAAACCGCCATGGGGGAGCAGATGATGATAGAGTGACCGATGTTCCTCTCAGTCTGCTTGTTCAGGGGTCACAACTGATGGGCAATGTCAAGACTTCCTTCTTATGGCTTGTCATTATTAAATGGAGCTTGGTTTGTTCAGCAAACAGCTCTTCAAACAGGACACCTTTAAATACAGGACTATGCAATACTATATAGAGCCATTCTTACGGAAAGCAGCAGCCGATGGCAAGAACTGCCCTGCTTGTCTTTTCAAACCAGTGCCTGGAAATCTTGTTGCCAAGTGAGAAAGTAACAGTGATTGGGATTCACGTCTAACTACAAATGTTTATTTCCCTCCACACACACTTTAAAAGAAATATGAAATCCTACTTTTATAAAGTTATAGTGGAGAAAAAGAAAACGGGGGGCGGGGAGGCGGGGAGGGAGGGGGGGCCGACCGCACAAAGGTAGAGGCAAAATTGAATTGTAGAAAACAGGCCTCGTCATAGGAGTCATGCCCTTGGTCAGACGGTGGCATTGTTGCCATCATCAGCTTGAGAAGCATCGCAAATGGGAGGGGCATTTTTGCCTCCAGAGCCCTAAATCAATGGCCCTTATTTTTCAATCAATCAATCAATCAAATTTTTATTTGTATACCGCTCCCTCTCCCCGAAGGGACTCGGGGCGGTGCACAGGGGATTATAAAACATAAAAACATACAACAATATAAATATCTACGATCAAATTAAACTACAGTAACCCTGCGCTAAAACCTAAGATCCTAAAAGACTAAAAACCCCTAACCCAATTAAAAATTTAAATATACAGACTGGAGGCAGGAAAGATAGATTAGGCCAGGCGGGCCTGTTTTTTCAGCTCCATGAGCCTCCTCTGACTGCTCATCAGCCTTGTGAGGTAGTCCAGACAAGAAGCCACAGCCAAGGTCAGAAGAAAAAGAAGATATTTACAGGTCAGGGTTGAACTATGGAGTCATTGGTGCTCTCTGAATTTAGTTGTTTTCTTGCAAACATTTTGTTAGCAAACTATGGAGCATGCCCCAGGAACTAACTATCTATCTATCTATCTATCTATCTATCTATCTATCTATCTATCTATCTATCTATCTATCTATCTATCTATCTATCTATCTATCTATCTATCTATCTATCTATCTATCTATCTATCTAATCTATCTATCTATCTATCTATCTATCTATCTATCTATCTATCTATCTATCTATCTATCTATCTATCTATCTTCCATCCATCCATCCATCCATCCATCCATCTATTAGAATTTGATCCCATCTTTATCACTTTGAATGTGTAACTCAAGCCAGAGACTATTCATACCAGTAATATTCCTTCATCCTCCAATTTTCCCCACAACCATATGAGGTGAGCTGGACTGAGAAAGAGCATCTAATCAGCTTTTAAGGTTGGACTAGAATTCACAGTCTATTGGTTTCTAAGCTGACATTTTAACCACTACACCCACCTGGCTCTTAATGATAAGGTTACTTTAACAGAATCCCACAAGTTTGAAAGTACCCCTCCCCTCCTGAAAACTAAGGGGGGGGGGGTCCCTTCGCAGCTGCTTCCTCTGATCCTCCTCCTTCTGACTCAACTTTTGTTTATCAGACCATTGACCAGGCTGTGGCTTCTTCTCTGTCACTCAAGATCACTATCACCTACCATTACAGCCCCAGTGTAATGTAGTAATGCACTTCTAAAAACTTGACAAGTAGCTTCCTACCATTCTCAGGCAACAGTCAATAGAAATTGTACTATAAGCTCTACAGTGAGCTGAACCCAGGGGAAAAAATGAGGGGGAAGAGAGAGCCTAGCTACTGCCTCCATAGGAAACAAAAACACCTATCTGCTGCTGTGGCCTAGAGGTGGAGTTCTCGTCTCCCAATCCGGAGGTTGTGAGTTCAATCCTAGGTAGAGGCAGATGTAGGGTCATCTCCTGCTTGGGCATGGGGTTGGAGTAGATGACCTGCAAGGTCCCTTCCAACTCTGTTAATCTGAAATGACCGCCTTTAACATGGTATAACTCCCCCCCTGTCGGAGGGGGAGCCGGACCTGGTGGGAATTGCAGAGACCTGGTTGGGCCACGAGGGTGGACTCCCCCTCGTTGAAATGTGCCCGCCAGGTTACCACGCTTTTCATCAGCCTCGGGCCCTGGGTAGGGGTGGTGGGGTAGCGGTCATTGTAAAGGAAGGTCTTGAGCCGAGAGAGACCATTGTGCCACAGACTACCGGTTGTGAGTCCCTTTGTGTGAAGTGGGGCCTAGGGAGGCAGTTGGGCTTGCTGGTTGTATACCTGGCTCCCCGCTATGTAGCAGCAGCCCTGCCCGAGCTCCTCGAGGTGATCGCTACGGTGGCAGTGGAGACCCCCAGACTTTTAGTCATGGGGGACTTTAATCTGCCATCGTTGGGCGAATCATCTGAGGTAGCTCGGGAGTTCATGGCTTCCATGACGGCCATGGACCTGACCCAACTAATTCAAGGCCCCACTCACGAGGGTGGACATACACCGGATCTCATCTTTGTCTCAGGCCAATGGACGAGTGATCTGGGTATAGGGGACATAGTCATCACACCCTTGTCATGGACAGACCACTCACTTCTCCGGCTCGACTTTCCGACCGCTGCTCCCCTCCGCGGGGAGGCGGGACCTGAATTACCAATCTGGTTCCGCCCCAGGCGCCTGATGGACCCGGATGGGTTCCAAACGGCGCTTGGGCCAGTTCCTGTACCCCTGACCCGCGCCCCGATGGAGGACCTCGTGGCCGCATGGAATAGTGCGACCACGGGAGCCTTGGATCGGGTCGCGCCCTTGCGGCCTCTCTTGCGGCGGCGGAACACCCTGGCTCCTTGGTTTACCGAGGAGCTGGGGGTGATGAAACGCCGCAAGAGATGCCTAGAGAGTAGATGGAGGTCTTCTCGTTCTGAATCTGACCGGACACAGGTAAGAGCCCATTTACGGACTTACATTGTGGCGCTGAGAGTAGCCAAACGTCATCATTGCGCTACTCTCATAGCATCCGCAGAAAACCGCCCTGCCGCCCTGTTTAGGGTGACCCGCTCCCTCCTTCAACAGAGGGTGCGGGAAGCCCCGCTACAGGGTAGAGCAGAGGAATTTGTGACTTTTCTGCAGGAGAAAATCGCTCAGATACAGAACGAGTTAGCCCCCATTCATGGCCCAGTGGGATGCCACGAGAGAGATCTTGTTTGGGAGGACTTTGACTCCGTTACTTCCGAGGATATGGACAGGTTACGTGGGCGACTGCGAGCCACCACATGTTTATTGGACCCGTGTCCCTCCTGGCTTGTACTGGCATCCTGGGAGGTGACACGAGGCTGGCTCCAGGAGGTGGTCAACGCTTCCTTGAGTGAGGGTGTCTTGCCTGCTTCCCTTAAAGAAGCGATGGTGAGGCCCCTCCTTAAGAAGCCCTCCTTGGATCCAGCTTCTTTGAACAACTACCGTCCCGTCTCCAACCTTCCCTTTTTGGCGAAGGTTGTCGAGAGTGTGGTGGCACAACAGTTTCCCCGTCACCTGGAGGAAGTAGACTATCTAGATCCGCGCCAGTCCGGCTTCCGGCCCGGGCATAGCACCGAGACGGCATTGGTCGCGTTGGTTGATGATCTCTGGAGGGCCAGAGATGGGGGTTGTTCCTCCATCCTGGTCCTATTAGACCTCTCGGCGGCTTTCGATACCATCGACCATGGTATCCTATTGCATCGGCTGGGGGGGTTGGGGGTGGGAGGCACCGTTTTACGGTGGTTCTCCTCCTACCTCTCTGGCCGATCGCAATTTGTGTTGACAGGGGGGCAGAGGTCGACCGCGAGACCCCTCACATGTGGGGTGCCTCAGGGGTCGGTCCTCTCGCCCCTCCTGTTCAACACATACATGAAGCCGCTGGGTGAGATCATCCGTGGTTTTGGGGTAGAATACCATCTGTACGCTGATGACACCCAGCTGTACATTTCTACCCCAAACCACCCCAACGATGCCGTAGCGGTGATGTGCCAGTGCCTGGAAGCTGTACGGATCTGGATGGGAAGTAACGGACTCAGGCTCAACCCGACCAAGACCGAGTGGCTGTGGTTTCCGGCTGCCCGATTCAACCAGCTTATTCCATCGCTGGCCATAGGGGGCGAACATCTTGCCCCTGTGGATGGGGCGCGCAATTTGGGTGTCCTCCTGGATGCCCGGCTGTCCATGGAAGATCAGGTGACAGCCGTGGCCAGGAGGGCGTTTTACCAGGTTCGCCTGGTTCGCCAATTGCGCCCCCTATTGGATCGGGACGCCCTTCGCACAGTCACTCATGCTCTCGTGACATCCCGACTGGACTATTGCAACTCTCTCTACATGGGGCTGCCCCTGAGGTGCACCCGGAGGCTTCAGCTAGTCCAGAATGCAGCCGCGCGGGCAATTATGGGGACCGCAAGGTCTACCCATGTAACACCGCTCCTGCGCGAGCTGCACTGGCTGCCTGTCGTCTTCCGGGTGCGCTTCAAGGTGCTAGTCATCATCTTCAAAGCGCTCCATGGCTCGGGACCTAGCTATCTGCAGGATCGGATCCTGCCTCATACGTCCTCACGGCCGATTCGCTCCCACAGAGAGGGGCTTCTCCGGGTGCCGTCCACTAGACTGTGTCAGCGGGCGACACCCAGGGGAAGGGCGCTCTCTGTGGCGGGCCCGGCCCTCTGGAACGACCTTCCCCCCGACATTAGGACAACTACGGACCTCCGCTCCTTCCGTCTTAAATTGAAAACTTACTTTTTCCGTCTGGCCGGCCTGGGATAGCCTCCTTGCCTTGGGATTTTATAGAATTGGTTTTAGTTTAATCGGGATTTTAGCACAGGGTTTATTTAATTGGTTTTTAAATTTTGTTGTTTATTTATTGTTGTTGTTATTTATTGTTTTTATGCTACCTGTGCACCGCCCCGAGTCCCCGTGGGGAGAGGGGGCGGTATAGAAATAATAAATTATTATTATTATTATTAAAGGGATGTCACTGGAATATTTGAGCTGGGGGGAAATATCAGTGTAAAAGGCAGATGGAACACTCCTAATAATAATAATAATAATAATAATTTAATATTTCTAAACCGCACCCTCTCCCCTCGGGGACTCGGGGCGGTGCACAGGCACAGTAAAACAATAAATATATACAAACATTTCATTAAAAATAAATTAAATCTAAACCTGCGCTAAAATTCCCATTAAAACTAAGCTATATTATAAAACCCCAATAAAACCCCAAAGACAGAGAGACTATCCTAACATAGAGAGGGTGGGCATCAGAGGTGGTATTCAGCTGGCTCTCTCTGGTTTGGGCAAACTGGTAGCGGTGGCTGTGGGAGGCTCCACCCGCCCGCCCCGACCTAATGTGTGAGCACTGTGCTGGCGCAGAAGCCAGTGGGCATGCACATACGTGGCACATGCGAACAAAGCGAGCTCACATTTGTGAACCAGTAAGGAAGTGAATCCCATTGCTGGTGGGCATGTACAAATATACAATAGCAGAGTTGGAAGGGACCTTGGAGGTCTTCTAGTCCAACCCCCTGCCTAGGCAGGAAACCCTAGACCATTTCAGACAAATGGCTATCCAACATCCTCTTAAAGACTTCCAGTGTTGGGCATTCACAACTTCTGGAGGCAAACTGTTCTACTGACTAATTGTTCTGTCAGGAAATTTCTCCTCAGTTCTAAGTTGCTTCTCTCCTTGATTAGTTTCCACCCATTGTTTCTTGTCCTGCCCTCAAGTGTTTTGGAGAATAGTTTGACTCCCTCTTCTTTGTGGCAACCCCTGAGATATTGGAAGACTGCTATCATGTCTCCCCTAGTTCTTCTTTTCATTAAACTAGATGTACCCAGTTCCTGCAACCGTTCTTCATATGTTTGAGCCTCCAGTTCCCTAATCATCTTTGTTGCTCTTCCCTGCACTCTTTCTAGAGTCTCCACATCTTTTCTACATCGTGGCGACCAAAACTGAATGCCGTATTCCAGCAGAGACATGTCTTTAGCATTTGAGAAACACTGTTGATTGCATGACGTCATTATCTGAGCCTTGGAAATATAATGCTATATTGTGTATCTTTTGCTATTGGGATTGTTCCTGTACATAAGGAAATTTCACTACAGCCTGAAAAGTGGTGCTCCAAAAATATCCCCTATCACTTACAGTTCAAGACGTTGGCACAGAATAGGTGGAAGTGGAAGAACAGTCAGGCCTAGGGCAGGGGAGAAGGCAACTGTGGTTTTGTGTCAGTGGTGGGTTTCTGCAGGCTCGCACCTACTCGCAAGAGCCGGTTGGTGAAATTTAGAGAGCCGGTTAGAGGGGGTTCCACCGGCGGACCCAGAAGTAAGTCTTGCCTGCCGCTGCCGGTAACCCAATGGGAAGGAAAGGAAAGGAAGGCAGAAAGTAAGAAAGGAAAGAAAGGAAAGGAAAGGAAGGGAAGGGAAGGAAGGGAAGAAGAGAGAGAGAGAGAGAGAGAGAGAGAGAGAGAGAGAGAGAGAGAGAGAGAGAGAGAGAGAGAGAGAGAAAGAAAGAAAGAAAGAAAGAAAGAAAGAAAGAAAGAAAGAGGATTTATCATCACAATTGAGGCCAAAATTTTGGTTGCTAAGCAAGAGCATTGTTAAATAAGTTTCACCACATTTTACAAGTTGGCCACTCCCACCCTGTCACATGACTGCCAAGCCACACCCACAAAATAGGCCACACCTAGAGAGTAGGTTCTAAAAAAATTTGAAACCCACCACTATTTTGTGTGCTCAGCAGTGTCAAGGGAATAGGGGGCAAGGAATGGTTGGGTGATAATTATCGGTAGCTTGCAAAAAAATAGACATGGCCATGTGCCAAACATCCAAATATATGAATAGATATGCAGACAGTCAAAATAATCTCAGTCTTTGATCCATTTTAAGCTAGGTTGAGAAGGCTGGGGGAATGGAGATGTCGGTCATCTGGTTAGACCGCTAAATCTTGCTAACTGAAATCCCAGCTGAACAGAGAGAGTCTAAACATCCACAAGGTTAAATTTCCAACAGTGCAAACACTCTGATCAACCCTTATATATTATGGAAACAGTACTGCATGTACTTAACTCCGCCCCCCCCCTCCCATTTTCAATAAACAGAACCTTAAATCTGCTTAGCTTGGATGGCTTATCAGTGCTTTCTTACCCTCGGCCACCTTCCATAATAAGCATTTTCCTCCCAGCACAGTCATTCCGGGAAGGTGATCTTAATAAGGCTCTTTTGTGAGAGAGTTCACAACTGAAGCTGTTGGGACAAAACCCCAAGCAGGTATCTGGGGGCTTTTTTCTCCTTAACAGAGTTGGAAGGGACCTTGCAGGTCATCTAGTCCAACCCCCTGCCCAAGCAGGAGACCCTACATCTGCCTCTACTTAGGATTGAACTCACAACCACCTGATTGGGAAGCGAGAGCTCTATCTATAGGCCACAGCAGCAGACTGTGGACCTCCTCTGCTCCTGGAAGAAATCCCACCAAAGATGTCAAGTTTTTGTCCCTTCCACCCCAATCTATGCATTTTGCAAGTGGTTTCAGGTCATTCAAAGAGCCCAAAGAAAGGTTCTTGTATTGGGTCTATCGGTGTGGAATGGGTCTCATCACTGCAGTAAGAATAAGACAGTAGCTTTCATGAGAGCTAATAGGATCCCCCCCATGTTCCAACGTTGCACCCATCTCTACCCACTGAGCACAACGTGGATTCTTCCTGAGCATCCCAGCTGTGCGGGAATTAATCACTGTCAGGCTCCCATAGCTCAGAGCAAAATTGCTCCTGCATGAAAGCAATTTCCCTGGACAGAACGTAGTTTGTGGTTAGCAGGCCTCGCCATTCTATTTCACAGGAAGCTCTAATTATCTTCCAAAGATGGGAGGCAATGCTTAAGAACAATCATTTATCTAGTTTGTACGTTTCACAGGTGAGGTTGTCAGTCTGCTTAAACATCCACCCCTCAGGGAGGAGGAGGAGGAAAAAGCTTCCTCTCCCCCCCCACCTTTCAATCACTGGAAAGTTCAGGAAAGGTATTGGGGTGGGGGGAGCAAGGAGAGGGTGACGGAAGATGTCATCAGAGTCAAGCCTCTTGCCAAATGCACGTTGGCTGGGTGGGACCAGACCAAAGTCTCCATTTGATCTACTTGAGTTTAAATTAATTTAATCAAATATCTTTAGCCTGGTTACTTCTTCCCCTTTGGTCATTATTAAATATTACAACGCAGGAATTAGCCTTTGGAGTAAGTTGCGGACTGCACAAAAGGCTGTGTTTTGTTAGGCAGGTTGGACATCCTTACTGCTGAGGATTCAGCCGAGGAGAAGAAGGCCAAACCAGCAATGCCTCTGGAGATCCGGGCCAAGGAAAATGATTCATGCTGCTTCCATTCGTGGAAGCCAACATTCTGTGGCCCTGCTTCCTGTTACAATTGAAAACAACAACAGCAACCAGAGGCCAAAAAATATGAGCAAGTTGGTGTCATGTGTCACAGAAACATACAGCTTCAAGTAGAGTGTTTTGGAGATGTGCTCCCAAATTCCTCACCCATGTTCTGACACTGAGCAATAGCCTTGATTATAAAATGGCTCGGGACCTAGTTATATGTGAGACTGTCTCCTGCCCCATACATCCCTTCGTCCGATCCGCTCCCACAGAGAGGGCCTTCTCAGGGTGCCGTCGGCCGGGCAATGCCGGTTGGCGACACCCAGGGGAAGGGCCTTCTCTGTGGCGGGCCCCACCCTTTGGAACGACCTACCCCCTGAACTACGTACTATCTCTGACCTCCGCCTCTTCCGCCAGCGTCTTAAGACGCACCTTTTCCATCAAGCCGGCCTAGCGTAACCTTCCGTTGTGACTGCTTTTAGACAGTTTTAATTTGGGGTTTTTAAATTGATTTTAGCACAGGGTGGGTATTTAATATCTTTTTAAATGATATATTTTGTTATATTTGTATGTTTTTAATTCCTGTGCGCCGCCCTGGGTCCTTTTTGGAGAAGGGCGGGGTATACATTTAATAAATAAATAAATAAATAAATAAAAATCAAAAAATAAATTAAGCAAACCCACTGAGTGGTTAATGTCCATATTAACCATGGCATCGCAGTGGTTAGAGTACAGTATTGCAGGCTACTTCTGCTGACTGCCAGCCGCCTTCAATTTGGCAGTTCAAATATCAGCAGGCTCAAAGTTCACTCAGCCTTCCCTCCTTCCGAGGTGGGTAAAATGAGGACCCAGATTGTTGGAGGCAATATGCTGACTCTGTAAATCGCTTAGCGAGGGCTGTAAAGCACTGTAAAGCAGTATATAAGTCTAAGTGCTATTGCTAGTGCCACTGCTATATAAATTCATATCAGGCTGTTTCTTTAGCATCCCAACAAGAACTGAGATTTGAAGCAAAAGGGTTTCCAGATTGCTAAAGCAGGGCACCTCAAATCTGGTCAAGTCCTTTGCTTTGAACAAGCAAAGACTCGAGATTTTAGGAGGCATTGATGTCATTTCCACCAATTCCCTTCCAAGAAAAATTCTCTCTTTGACTATGCTTGTCTTTTCTGACCACAGCAATCTTGCTCCCCGCGTCTTCCAAAAGAATATCTTGTGTATGTCAAGGGTCCTGGAGGAAGGACCTCAGGCATAGGAGGTTGCAGCAAGGAAAAGGATTGAGGAAAAGTTCAGAGCCATTTGTATGCATTACTCAGAAATCTTGTCAAGGAAGACTAGGTCATAGAAAAAGCATTTAGCAAAGGTTGAGCTTCTCTGGCACAATTTCTCTAGAAGCTCCAGGGGGAAGGATAGTTCATAGCACCCAGCCCTCAGAGGGTTTGTTTCTGCAGTACAAAGTTACTTCTCAGAATAACAAAATAACAGAGTTGGAAAGGATCTCACAGATCTTCTAGCCCAGGGGTAGTCAATCTTTTTATATCTACCGCCCACTTTTGTATCTCTGTTAGTAGTAAAATTTTCTAACCGCCCACCGGTTCCAGAGTAATAGTGATTTATAAAGTAGGGAAGTCAATTAAATTAAAAAAAGGAAAGTGCTTCAGTATCGGACAAAACCCCTACCGCCCACCATGAAGGCTGGAACGCCCACTAATGGGTGGTAGGGACCAGGTTGACTATCACTGTTCTTGTCCAAACTCCTGTTCCTGGCTGGCTGGGGAATTCTGGGAGTTGAAGTCCACCAGTCTTAAAAGAGCCAACTTTGCAGACCATTTCAGACAAGTGGTTATCCAATCTCTTCTTTAAAACTTTCAGTGTTGGAGCACCCACAACTTCTGGAGACAAACTATTCCACTGATCAATTGTTCTAACTGTCAGAAAATTTATTCATAATTCTAGGTGGGTTCACTCCTTGATTAGTTTCCATCCATTGCTTCTTGTCCTACCCTCAGGTGCTTTGGAGAATAAGTTGGCTCCCTCTTCTTTGTGGCAGCCCCTGAGATACTGGAAGACTGCTATCATGTCTCCCCTAGTCCTTCTTTCCATTAAACTAGACATACCCAGTTCCTGCAACCGTTCTTCATATGTTTTGGCCTCCAGCCCCCTAATCATCTTTGTTGCTCTTCTCTATTCATAAAATGTAAAAAGTTGTATTTTACATTGCTGCTGAATTCCTTATCATACACTTTAGAATCTACACAAATAACAGTATGACAACATGCCTTGATTAATCTAGCAACACCAGCCTATCTACCATAATTAACCTGGCAGAGCCTATATTATTAAAATCAACAGATTACTTTTTAAAAGACTTCACATATTTGGCAAACAATCAGCTACTAAATAACCGAGATCTAAGGTTTTGCAGCCACTAGACACAGCATTAAAAAGAAGAAAAATACAGTATGAATCAACAGTATTTATATTTTTGAGAAACAATCGAGATATCATATCGAACACTGGTGAATAGGAGATTGATCATCTATCTATTCTCCAAAAACTATCACTGATTTTATTTTCTGTCAAAAGTGTTTGTAAATCACTTTACAATACCACAGTTTTCCATTGTAATAAGGAGATCAATGACAATTATAATAGGGTGAAACAAATTATTTCAATGGTCAATGATACATGCTTTAAAAAATTGAATTTATAGACACAAGCTCCCACCCCTTCCAATGTCTCAGTAAATTTATTTTTTGCAACATTTCTGCACCAATGCTGCAGGACTTGTTTTATCATCAAGAGCCTATGGGATTCATAGCCAGTCGATTTCCTGATTAAAGGTTCATTTAGTGAATAAATATGTGTAATTTTCATATAATTGTTCAGTTAAATAGGAAGTCTCATTCATCATGAACATCTCCCTCTGCAATTAAAGCATAAATAACTCACAAGCCACCTGGTACTGATGCTGTAAAAATTGGAAAAGTGCCCCATCTCAAGGCACAATCATCAGTGAAATCCCAGAGAACAGGCAAAATAAAGGAGTACCCACAGTCTCTCTTTGTAGGTTCAGTGCTCAGGTGTTAAGTTCTGGTGAAAAAATTGATCCACCTGTGGGAAGTTCAAATCTGAATCTGAAAAATTCAAGTGATTTCAAATGTCATCAACAAATGACATTATGATTCAAACAGATTACAAAGCATTTCTTCAGTGTCCTTGGAAGTATGTACTGTATATCTCCTAATATTTGTTCCTCTGGACCAGGGTTGTCAAAGTTGTGTCATCACGTGACATATCATGATGTTTTCTTCCTTCTCTAAACCAGGTATGGGCGTGGCCAACATGTCACCCATTCGACTCACGGGCCACGAATTTGACAGCCCTGCTCTGGACCATCAACCTAGCAATCATAAAGCTCCTTCCAACATTGTGATGTTAACCAGATCTATTTAGATCTATTTTATTTCTTCTTCAGTTCAAACTTTTTCACAGAGTTGTTTTGAGGATAACATGCAGAATGAATCTGATAAGGCTTCAATGAAGAAAGGAAGACAAAAGGATGTAAAGACAAAAGGACCTTACATGGGATAGCACAGGAACAGTGGTGGGTTTCTGCAGGCTCGCACCTACTCGCGAGAGCCGGTTGGTGAAATTTAGAGAGCCGGTGAGAGGGGGTTCCACCGGCGCACCTGGAAGTAAATCTGGCCCGCCACTGCCAGTGACCCAACAGGAAGGAAAGGAAAGGAAAGGAAAGGAAAGGAAAGGAAAGGAAAGGAAAGAAAGAAAGAAAGAAAGAAAGAAAGAAAGAAAGAAAGAAAGAAAGAAAGAAAGAAAGAAAGAAAGAAAGAAAGAAAGAAAGAAAGAAAGAAAGAAAGAAAGAAAGAAAGAAAGAAAGAAAGAAAGAAAGAATTTATCATCACAATTGAGTCCAAAATTTTGGTTGCTAAGCAAGAGCGTTGTTAAATGAGTTTCACCACATTTTAAAACTTGGCCACTCCCACCCTGTCACATGGCTGCCAAGCCACACCCACAAAATAGGCCACATCTACAGAGTAGGTTCTAAAAAAATTTGAAACCCACCACTGCACAGGAACATCTGGGAACATCCCTTCCCAATCTTTCTCTTTCTCTTGTTTGTCCTTCCTGACCCGTCCGGACTTTTTTGAGTGGGGGTGGGGTGGCTATCTGTGATAATTATTTCAATATATATGTAGTCCTGGCAAAAAATCAGGAATCTGATAGCACCTTTTCTAATAAATTTTATTAAAAGGCATAAGATGCATAAAATAGCTAGATTAAAGTAGGATTCAAATTGCGGTGAGATTTAGGGAGGGGGGGGGAGAAAGATTGGTTATGCAAATGTAGACTGCACGTGAGACCGATTACAAGGGCCCATAGACTAATTCAGCTTTCCTCTTACACAATCCCAGCTAGATAAATTGCAGAGTTGACATGATGATTTTATAGTGTGACAGAAGCCAAAGGATTTGGCTTTGTAACACTGCTGCATAATTCTTTAAATATTTTTTTTTCAAATCCTGCCTTTATTCTTTTTTATAAATAACGTGAGGCAGCTAAGATCTCTAATACATCCATCCTCTTCCTCGTTTCCGTAAAACGGTGATGGCTAACCTTTTTGTCATCGTGTGATGGACTACAATGCACATGACCCCCCACCCCTGTACGCATGACCCCCGTGACCCCCACCCCCACGCACATGACCCCTCCTTGTGCTCCCCCCACTCTCCATCCATGTGCATGTGACACCCACCCATCCCATGCATACGAGCACATCTCCTGCATGTGCTCCCCCCCGAAAACCAGCTGGCCGGCGGGAAGCATTTGACATTCATGGTAAAGCTGAAATGGATGTTGGGTTTTTATTAAGGGAATTTTAGCACAGGTTTTTAATTTAATTCTTTTTAATGATATTATTGTATTTGTTGTTATTTACTGTGGTTTTTAATTTCCTGTGCACCACCCTGGGTCCATCTTGATGGAGATAGGCGCGGTATACAAATCAAAATAAATTGAAATTGAAATTGGGGCGACAGCTCACATGCCCACAAAGAGGGCTCTGTGTGCCACCTGTGGCACTTCACAGCCGTACAACAACCCTGTGGGATGTGGTGGACGAAGAGACAATAACTGATCTCCCAGCCAGCTTTCATGCTAAAATGGGACTAGCACTCAGTCTCTTGGTTCCTAGCCAGGTGCTTAACCACTTTTGCCATCTGATTACCGGTAGCTGAAAACCTTGAGCCATTGAATTGCATAATGTCATCAAAATGAACATACATTGGATTACATCAAGTGTTCCCATTTCTGTTCAACTGTAGTTATTAAAAAAGAGTTGCCATTTGGATTTGCTGATAAAACCATTCCAGTGGCACTGTGGAGACTCACAGATGTTGAACTTAAATATCCAGCAGAATTTGTGTGATTTTATGAATTCCATGAAATCAGAGTAGCTGAATTCACAATAAAAAGACAAAGCTAAGTAAAACCACACTAGTAATTTTCAGTAGCCTTCTAAGACAATAAGCTCAAACAAACCACCTCTAACAATTATCATTTACAATAGCACTGAAAGACTGCATAAAAGAAGCAATTTACAACACTTCCTGAATCTTGTAGGGTCAGGTTTAAATGGAATACTTTCAGCATGGAGTTTTGTAGTGTTACCTAAGGACAGCCAAGGTTCAAAACAGGAATCTTCTAGCAAAGGCTTCTCCCAAAACCAGTTGTTGTTGTTGTTAATTTCTGTACTAAACCGGGAGAATTAAAACCAGAGAGAATGAAAAAAAGATGGACACATGTAGTGGAAAATTCAAACAGGTTTCCAGAAATGGGTTTGGCTAAGAGTGGTTTATGTGTCTGAAAAGGCGGAAACCCACTATTTAAAAAACAAACCAAAAACCCACGGGGAACAAGTCTTTTGCCATACTTTCTATGTGACTTTTGCAATGTTTTTGTCCCTCCAAATGGGAGACTCTGTATCAAATTTCTCTATTTTGGTCAGGCCAGAACAGTGAATTCTTTCATCAACTCAGCATTTAGAAGTCAGGGTTGTTTTTTTAAAAATCCCAAACAGTGATTCTCACGGGATGCTGAAAAAAGGCAGACAATTCCATACAAAGTGATCTTTGATGCAAGTGAGAGGTAGGGAAATGCTTTGATTGCTTCCCACCTTTCACTGACCAGCCTGTGGCTTCCCCTCCAGCCCTCAGTCCCATCTGTTCTTCTTTCTGAAGTAAAATCTCAGATTTCAGGTTAATGCAGCAGGAGATCAAAAGCTGGATGGGGCAGGTTGGTTGAGATGGAGAGGAGGGGGTGAGGTAATGACTTCAGGGTCTAAGGAAAGACTGCCTTGGGACCTTTGAGACAGCACCATATAGCCATGTTTGCCTGCCACTTTCTAGAAGTAGGCAATTCCATGGGGCACCTTTAGTGTCTCATCAGTGCTCAGGGAGGAAAGCGAGAGAGGCTTGCATTATTCCAAACTCCTTTATTTACAAATACAGTGGTACCTCGGTTCACGAACTTAATTCGTGAACTGACTCTGGTCGCGAACCGAATTGGTTGTGAACCGAGGCACAGTTTCCCATAGGGTTTAATGTAAATCCAGTTAATCCGTTCTGATCTTTTTTTGGGTTTTAATTCTGGTCGCGAACCGAATTGGTTGTGAACCGAGGCACAGTTTCCCATAGGGTTTAATGTAAATCCGGTTAATCCGTTCTGATCTTTTTTTTTGGTTTTAATTCTTGAACTGACTCTGGTCGCGAACCGAAGCGGAGTTTGTGAACCGGAGCATATTTTGATGAACTTTTCTGTTCGTGAACCGAAGCGGAATTTGTGAACTGAAGCGGAGTTCGTGAACCGGAGCATATTTTGATGAACTTTTCTGTTCGTGAACCGAGTTGTTCGTGAACAGAAGCGTTCGTGAACCGAGGTACCACTGTATACAAAATGAAGTGGAATCCGTTCTGCAAAGAAAACAGTGCATTTTTAAAGCCCTTTTATTACAACTTCTCATCAATCAGCTACAAAATCTGGACTTTTGCCACTTTTGCTGTGCCGTTCTTTTCCTTTTGCGTGTGGACATCATAACCACGACCCTTCCATCTGTCAAGAATGTCAACATGTCTTTTGGTGTCTGCTATTTTTAACATCCCTTCGTCTATTGTTCTTTGTTTTGGCTTTGTGTTTACGCTTTTTAGTGTATTCGTTAATTGGTTTTAGCTCTGTTGTATGTTGCCCAGAGTCGCTTGTTTGTGAGAAGGGGTGGTTATATAAATTGGTTTAATAAACGGTGTTAGTGGAATGCTATTATTCATAATATGAAAATTATATATCCGTATTTCAACTTTTCTTAAAAATCAGCTTGGGGGGTGGGGGGTGGAAGAGAGCTAATGTATCAAATGTGTTTCAATTTTAAGAATCCCAATACATAAACCAGCTATCTACCCTGTTTTCCCCAAAATAAGATCTCACTGGATAATAAACCCAATCGGGGTTTTAGCTCATGCGCTAAAATAAACCCTCCCCTGAAATATTTAAATGCATGCGCAGCTGGTCCCCGCCATTTGTGTGCGGGGGAAGGGGGGAACATGATCTACACACCATGCATGCACCTGCCACCCATGCGGAATAGCCTCATGGGGGCCGTTCCTGCAAACCCTAGCTACCGTGCCCCTTCTCTTAGTAGCGGCCACAAAAAGAGCGGAGGGCCTAGTGACGCTAGGGCCAGCAAGAGTGTGCCAGAAACAGAGACAGAACTTCCGGCCCTCTCTGGATCATCTTTAAAGCGCTCCATGGCACGGGACCTAGCTATCTGCGGGATCATATCCTACCCCACACATCCCTTCGGCCGATTCGCTCCCACAGAGAGGGTATACTAGGCAATGCCAGCGGGTGACGCCTAGGGGAAGGGCCTTCTCTGTGGCGGGCCCAACCCTCTGGAACGACCTACCCCTCGAACTTAGAACCACCACGGACCTCCGCTCCTTCCGCCAAAAGTTAAAGACCTATTTTTTCCATCAGGCCGGCCTGGCCTAATTCTACCTCACCTAGCCTGTAGTCTAAGGTCTAAATTGTTTTAAATCAGGATTTTAAGGGATATAGTTTTAAGTTTTAAGATTTTAGCACAGGGTGATAATTATTTAATTTGGGTTTTAAATATTTATATTTGTTATGTATATATGTTTTTTAACTTCCTGTGCACCGCCCCGAGTCCCTTCGGGGAGAGGGTGCGGTTTATAAATTGAACAAACAAACAAACAAATAAATAAATAAATAAGCTGAGCCACAGGCCGCGGGCCAAGGGCAAGGGGCCTCCTGCACCTCAAAAATAATAAGACCTCCCCAAAAATAAGGCCAAGCGCTTATTTCAGGGGTCAATAGAAAATAAGACTCTGTCTTATTTTCATGGAAACATGGTAGGTTAAGGCCAAGGCTATAGCCTTTACCTCTCCTTCAGACGCTCAACTGTATGAAAGGTGTGGTGGTTATGGCACCAGGCTAGAAAGCAAGAGAGTTCAAGTCCCCTCTTAGCCACTGGGTGACCTTGAGCCTGTCCTTCTCCTTTAGCCAAACTCTGAGCTGGTATGGGGAAAACAGGAGGAAAAAGGATTAGATGTGTTCACTACCTTGAATTATTTGTAAAAGTAGTAAAGGTTAGTAATAAAAGTAGTAAAAAAATAATAACATTTTGACACGCCTATGACCTACTTGGATATCCTAACTAAACCTGATTGCATCTTGGCTTATGTCAAGCTTCTCTTGAAGCCATTTTAGCAACAGCATGTTACTAATTGTGTGACAGCTGGAATGAAGCATCATTTTCTATACCCACTACTTTTGTAAGAATTGTCTGAAACACCCAACACAGTTCTAGGCTGCATAAATAGAGGAATAGAAACAAGATCATGTGAAGTGTTAATACCACTTTATAATGCCTTGGTAGTTTTGGTTGCCACGGTGTAGAAAAGATGTGGAGACTCTAGAAAGAGTGCAGAGAAGAGCAACAAAGAGGATTAGGGGACTGGAGGCTAAAACATATGAGGAACGGTTGCAAGAATTGAGTATGTCTAGTTTAATGAAAAGAAGAACTAGGGGAGACATGATAGCAGTGTTCCAATATCTCAGAGGTTGCCACAAAGAAGAGGGAGTCAAACTATTCTCCAAAGCACTTGAGGGTAGGACAAGAAGCAATGGGTGGAAACTAATCAAGGAGAGAAGCAACTTAGAACTAAGGAGAAATTTCCTGACTGTTAGAACAATTAGTCAGTGAAACAACTTGCCTCCAGAAGTTGTGAATGCCCCAACACTGGAAGTCTTTAAGAAGATGTTGGATAGCCATTTGTCTGAAGTGGTGTAGGGTTTCCTGCCTAGGCAGGGGGTTGGGCTAGAAGACCTCCAAGGTCCCCTCCAACTCTGCTATTGTATTATTGTATAACAAGGTCACGAAGAGCTCTTCTAGCTTTCTTTTAAAAAAAGAGAGAGAACTTCAGCAGATAGAAAGGAATTAATAGCTCAAAACCAACCCACCTGTTGGACATATGCCATAATAGGCATACCTGAAAGCTGTATATAAAGAATATTTATTCTTCCTCCTTTCAGTATTGGCTATTTATCTAAATTCCTGGTCCAATGGCTGAGTACTTCTAAGCATGTACAGAATTCTTTCTGCCCTATTGGAAAATGAAGTAGACCTACCACCTATTTTTATTTCTATTTCACAATATGGCAGGCAAGCTTCAACCCCCCCCCCCCAAAAAAAAAGCATTATGCTACAAACACAAGGCTGATGCCATGTCAAGCAATACACACTAGAAGGCAAAGATGGCACTGCTGGATTGATTAAAACTATTCTAACTCTGCAGTTTTCAATCCGATAGGTAGCTAAAAGGATAAAATGAGAGTCAGGAATGTCAGCTATGGGTTGCACAAGCTTGCTTCCTGCTGATCATAGCTGAAAATCTGCAACAGATGCAAGACAACCTCAGCATGAAACATAGGAAGGGGAATGGCACAAGATCGTCTCAGTTGCCAAGCAAAAGCAGGGCAGAGTCTTGACTTAAACATGGAACTCTTGAGTTGTTGGCTAAAGTGACCCATTGCTCTAGGCTACGGGGTGTCCAACCTTAAGACTTAGGGTCTTGTGGAAAAATCAGGTAGAACAATGACTGATAAGTTCCTTTTACCGGTCTACGATAGCAAGCGTCTTCACATATAGTGTTACGGTATGGTATGCTGGCTTGAGAGCCGCGAACAGGAAGGCATTACAGAGGGTGATGAGCACAGCACAAAAAACCATGGGCTGCCCCCGGACTCCACTGGATGAAATCGCCAGGACTCGCTGCCTTAGCAGAGTGAGGGAAATCCTCAGGGATGACTCACACCCTGGACAGCATTTCTTTATTCTCCTA
This sequence comes from Rhabdophis nuchalis, assembly GCA_039707465.1. Taxonomy (NCBI): domain Eukaryota; kingdom Metazoa; phylum Chordata; class Lepidosauria; order Squamata; family Natricidae; genus Rhabdophis; species Rhabdophis nuchalis. Next base: position 161,732,228 of record CM077646.1, on the reverse strand, counting down.
CCATTGGGCAGGAGGTAAAGAAGCATAGCCAGCTGAACAAATAGGCTGAAAAATAGCTTTTATCTGTGGGCCGTCAGACTTCTGAATGCAACATAACACCCCAATCAAGTTTAATATGATAGACTTGCAGGGCCAACGCAACGTGCAACATATTTATACCAGTGTAATATAATGTTATATACTGTACATATATGTATATGGGAACGTGTGCTAGTTATTACTTATTGGGGTTTAGGGATTTCTTGTTCTCTTATTTATTGAGTTATTGAGATGTATTCTGTGTTTTCGGGGAGGCTGCACCAAAGGAGGCTCGTTCAATTTATTTCTTGTCAATGCGCAACATTGTACGCATGTTGTGCACACGCATTTGTTGTCAATGCACAACAATTTCATTGCACACATGTTCTGCATTGACAATAAAGGTTCGATTTGATTTGATTCAACTCCCTGGATTCCTCAGCCAGCCATGGCTGTTAGGATGCTCTGGATTGCCAAACTCCCCCCTCTCTCTTTCTCCCCCCTCCCCTATCCCGTGTGTGTGTCTGTATGTTTGTGTGTAAGCTGCTGGCTTTTAGAATACATTCTCTGACCCTCTTTAGAGGCTCAGAATATTCAGAAACACTTAGCCCTGGATGTGGCCCCTCCAGAGAGGATACAATTAAATTTTCCTTCTGTGTAGCAGAAAATATGTGGGAAAATTAGGGGTGCCTGCTTTCAAACCATCCTCACCTGGCTCCATCAAAGCAGGCAGAACTACATGGGGCTCCCCTTGAGGTGCACTCGAAGGTTACAGTTAGTCCAGAATGCAGCTGCGCGGGTGATCGTGGGAGCCTCAAGGCATTCCCATATAACACCTCTCCTGCACGAGCTGCACTGGCTACTTGTGGCCTTTCAGGTGCGCTTCAAGGTGTTGACGACCATCTCCAAAGCGCTCCATGGCTCGGGGCCTAGCTATATGCGAGACCGTCTCCTGCCCCATACATCCCTTCGACCGATCCGCTCCCATAGAGAGGGCCTTCTCTGGGTGCCGTCGGCCGGGCAATGCCGGTTGGCGGCACCCAGGGGAAGGGCCTTCTCTGTGACGGGCCCTACCCTCTGGAATGATCTGCCCCCCGAATTACGCACCATCTCAGACCTCCGCCTTTTCCGCCAGCATCTCAAAACGCATCTATTTCAACAAGCCGGCCTAGCATAACCTCCCGTTTCTGACTGTTATTAGCTGTAAATTTTAATTAGGGGGATTTTAAATTGTTTTTAGCACAGGATTATAAGTTTAATAGGTTTTAATAATGCTATTTTGTATATATGTATTGTTTTTTTTTTTTAAATTTTCCTGTGCGCTGCCCTTGGTCCTTTTTTAGGAGAAGGTGCAGGTTATAAATTTGAAAAATAAAAAATAAAATAAAATAAAAGAGTCCCCCCTCCCATAACCCACACATTAATTTGTGCTGAATTTTCACCCTCTGCAAGACAAAAAAAAATCCAAGAAAACATGGGCCACAAAAAAGGAACAATTTATTTTTAAAAACTGCGCAAATATCGAAGGATGCAATACAGCTAAGTAACTCTGGGTAGTGGGGGAAGACCAAGGGAAGAGTTGGGGTGAAGTGAGGATTCACCCCAGTGGAAAAACAAGTGTCAGTGCAGTAATAATGTTGCCAGCCATTTCCTCTGCACCACAGCCAAACCAGTCCTGAATGGCTTCTGTTCCACAATGGAGACAGCTACATTTTATCAGCTGTCAATCGCTCATCCTGCCTCAAAGTGAGACCCTTACCTTGTTACATCAATGCTAGAAATAAAACGGGTGCGTTATTAATTAAGCATTACACATTCCACTAAATGGTACAGAATGAGTATAATTTTTCTTTTTGAATAGGTAATCACTGACAACATAGCTGAGCCAAGCAAATACCATTCGGTGTTCCAAAAGTAGCATCTTATTTGACATTTTCCATCATAGCAATGCATAATTCACAATAACAATGCAGATTATTCCTCCCCACAGTCACCCGCCAACATTTTCCATCGTAGGAATGTGCCAAAAGTAATCTGGACTGAAAAACAGTATATTAAAAAAAATCCAGCATTTTCTATAGAAGAACCCAGATGCTGTTTTCAAAAGAAACTCTCTTTAAGATTCTTAAGTTACGGTTCTTATCCCTAGGAGAGAAGCCCTACTGTTTAGCTACAGATACAAATTGGAAGATCTCAAAACTCTGTCTGTTGCATGTTTAGAATCCGCGTTATTGTTAATTAGAGCAAGAATGGGGAAACAGTGGCCTTTCCCAAATCTTGTTGGACCATGCTGATTAAACAGTCAATGTTCAACAAGATCAGAGGGACAATGCAAAAGCTAAAATAAATAACACCGCTCTTGCATGAGCTGCACTGGCTGCCTGTGGCCTTTCGGGTGTGCTTCAAGGTGTTGATTATCATATTTAAAGCGCTCCATGTCATGGGACCTAGTTATCTATGGGATCGCATCCTACCCCATACATCCCTGCGGCCAATTCGCTCCCACAGAGAGGGACTTCTCCGGGTGCCATCCACTAGGCAATGCCAGCGGGCGACGCCCAGGGGAAGGGCCTTCTCTGTGGCGGGCCCAACCCTCTGGAACGACCTTCCCCCCGAACTTAGAACGACCACAGACCTCCGTTCTTTCCGCAACAAACTCAAGACTTATTTTTTCCAACAGGCCGGCCTGGCCTAACTCCACCTAACCTTTAGCCTGAAATTAAATTGTTTTAATTGGTTTTTAAGGGAAATAGTTTTAATTTATTGTAAATTTTAGCACAGGGTTAATAATTTAATTTGATTTTAAATTTTGTACATTGTCATGTTTATATATGTTTTTTAATTTCCTGTGCACCGCCCCGAGTCCCTTTTGGGAAAGGGAGCGGTATATAAGTTTAATAAATGAATGAAAATGAATGAATGAAATGCACAGATGGAATTCAGTAGAATCAACTGAAAAGGAGGTATATCTTCTGACAAAGCACTATATACCACTCTGTTAATTTAGTAACAGAGTACTAAATTAACAGTAGTAGCTGGCAATATATCAATGAAAGTAATGCCTTTTTCTTTCCTAAGGTCAAATAAATACAGTGGCACAATGGTGGGTTGCCAATTTTTTTACTACTGCTTTGAGCACATGCGCAGAAGTGTCCGGGCAGGTGGGCAGAGCCTCCTGCTGACGCTACTACCTGTTCGCCCAATCCGGGTCGAACCGGGAGCAACCCACCTCTGCAGTGGCAGCAGATCTCTATTTAAGCCTAGGTTGCCCTCCTGATATGGGACAAGATTCTTTACATAGGGGGTAATAACTGTTTGGTTAAAAGAAGCAAAAGGTCATGCCAGAGCTTCTCCAATAATTTTTGTCCAGTTGAGCTCAATGTAACGCAGGTAGCCCTCGACTTACAACAGTTCATTTTTTAAGCCTAGTACTCTTCAACATCTTCATCAATGATTTGGATGAGGGGATAAATGGGGAACTCATCAAATTTGCAGACGACACCAAGCTGGCAGGAATAGCCAACACTCCAGAAGATAGGCTTAAGATACAGAAGGATCTTGACAAACCTGAACATTGGGCACTATCTAACAAAATGAAATTCAATGGTGAAAAGAGTAAGGTTCTACATTTAGGCAACAAAAATGAAATGCATAGGTACTTGCTCAATAGTAGTAACTGTGAAAGGGATCTTGGAGTCCTAGTGGACAACCATTTAAATATGAGCCAGCAGTGTGCAGCAGCTGCCAAAAAAGCCAACACAGTTCTAGGCTGCATAAACAGAGGGATAGAATCAAGATCACGGGAAGTGTTAATACCACTTTATAATGCCTTGGTAAGGCTACACTTGGAATATGGCATCCAGTTTTGGTCGCCACAATGTACAAAAGATGTGGAGATTCTAGAAAGAGTGCAGAGAAGAGCAACAAAGATGATTAGGGGACTCGAGACTAAAACATATGAAGAATGGTTGCAGGAACTGGGTATGTCTAGTTTAATGAAAAGAAGGACTAGGGGAGACATGATAGCAGTGTTCCAATATCTCAGGGGTTGCCACAAAGAAGAGGGAGTCAAGCTATTCTCCAAGGCACCTGAGGGCAGGACAAAAAACAATGGGTGGAAACTAATCAAGGAGAGAAGCAACTTAGAACTAAGGAGAAATTTCCTGACAGTTAGAACAATTAATCAGTGGAACAGCTTGCCTCCAGAAGTTGTGAATGCCCCAACACTGGAAGTCTTTAAGAAGATGTTGGATAACCATTTGTGTGAAACGGTATAGGGCTTCCTGCCTAGGCAGGGAGTTGGACTAGATGACCTCCAAGGTCCCTTCCAACTCTGCTATTGTATTATTATTGAGTTCATTTAGTAACCGTTCGAAGTTACATTGGCACTGAAAAAAGTGACTTATGTCCGTTTTACACACTTAACAACTGTTGCAGCATCCTAGTGGGTCATATGATCAACCTGTAGTTACCTGCAGGATCGGATCCTGCCCCATACATCCTCACGGCCGATTCACTCCCACAGAGAGGGACTTCTCCGGGTGCCGTCCACTAGACTTTGTCAGCGGGCGACGCCCAGGGGAAGGGCCCTCTCTGTGGCGGGCCCAACCCTCTGGAACGACCTTCCCCCCGATATTAGGACAACTACGGACCTCCGCTCCTTCCGTCTGAAACTAAAGATACATCTTTTTTGCTTGGCCGGCCTAGGATAGGATAGTCTCTGTTAAGATTAAGGGATTTTATGAGGGATTTTAGCGCAGGGACATATGTTTAATCTATTTTTAACCTAGTTATTTAGTTATTTATTTATTTATATTTAAGGTTTTAATTCTGTATCTGTTTGGTTTTAGTTGCTTTTAATACCCTGTGCCCCGCCTCGAGTCCCCTCGGGGAGAGAGAGCGGGATATAAATAAAATTATTATTATTATTATTATTATTATTATTATTAACATTTAGCCTCTTTGCAACTGGTCCATATTTATGACAGTTGTAGTGTCCAGGGGTCCTGCGATCCCCTTTTGCGACCTTCTGACAAGCAAAGTCAATGGGGAAGCCAGATTCACTTAACCACCGTGTAAGTAATTTCCTAGCTGCAGTGATTCACTTAACAACTGTGGCAAGAAAGGTCGTAAAACGGGGCAAAACTCACTTAACAACTACCTCATTTGGCAACAGAAATTTTGGGCTCAATTGTGGTCATAAGTCGAGGACTATCTGTATTCGTGTTCATCTGAGGCACGGGTGATATGTTATTTCATCCCACCGGTATTCCTTTTCTTCAATTAAGAATATCCTCTTCCTAATCTGCTTTAAATATGATCCAGATTTTCAGCGGGTGGCCCTGCTGCCGCCGTAGTGCATACAGTCTGGCTTAACATCATCTTGCTGGACATGCTCCAAATGAAATCAGGATCCTTTCATTCACGATACATATGCTCCATCGCTCATTTCTCAAATCAGCAAAATAACAAACCTTGTAATCCAGAGGTCTCCAACCTTTGCAACTTTAAGTCTGAAGGACTTCAGCTCCCAGACTTCTCCAGCCAGCTTTGCAAAGCTGGCTGGAGAAGTCTGGGAGCTGAAGTCCTTCAGACTTAAAGTTGCAAAGGTTGGAGACCCCTGCTGTAATCTACCCTATTGGCTTGGAGGCTATGAAAGGAAAAGGGCTCAAAAATAAGGCTCTTGATTTTCATTTTAAACGTGCCGGACTGGCATAAAACAATGCATTGCTATCTATTAATATGGCTCCTCCAAGCCAAAGATGGATTGCTGTATTGCAGGATACGCCCAGCTTTTAAATAAGAAACTTCTAAACTCATGGCAGGTAGCAATACCTAGTAAACCTGTCTCATTGACTAAGAACCAAATAAACCTAAATAGGACTGGACTAAATTAGTACCGTATTTTTTTTAGAGTATAAGAGGCAACTTTTCCCCCCAAAAAAGTGGGAGAAAATCTGGGTGCGTCTTATATACTGAATACAGCATTTTTGGCCTTATGAAACCCCACCCCCTTCACAAAAATAGATGTGTAGAGGGTTTTGGAGGCCTGCAAAGTGCTCCTGGGGGTTGGGGAGGGCAAACACAAGTGAAAAATGGGCTGGTTTTTGCTTGTTTTGCCCCCCCCCCGGCCCCAGCAACACTCTATAAGCCTCCCAAAGCCTACGAATGCTGTTTTTTGCAAAAAACGGGCCATTTTTTGCTCATTTTGCCCCCCCCCCCGCCCCGCCCCGAGGAGCACTTTGCAGACCTCTCAAACACTCTCCATGCCTCATTTTTCACAAACCTTAAACCTTCCTTCTCTTCAGTTCTTGGTTTTGTTTTGTTTTTAATTAAAAATTGGGTTTGGGAGGCCTGCAGAGTGCAAAAACTTTCTTTTTTAATTTACCTCTTCAAAATCTTGGTGTGTCTTATACTCTGGTGAGTCTTATACTCTGAAAAATACGGTAGCTAGCTAAGAGACAACATGAAAATTAAAGGAGGTAAGACTGGGATTTATTTATTTTTTTAATCCAGGAAGAAAATGAAGACAATTTACTTCTGCATTATTACAAAGAAAACCAGAAGTCAAGCTTGGTACAAGGGGAATATATAACTTGCATAGGATAGCACTTGAAATGTAGGCCGAGTGGCAGAGGTGGATTGCTTCGGAACCAAGTTCAGCTCTGTTATGATCAAATCCCCCCCCCCCATGCTCAGCGCATCCATATTGTTGGACTTCAGTGATGCGGCTACACCCCAAAAGCACAGTAGCCACATTGAGGCACTATCATTGGACTAGAACAGGGGTCTGCAAAGTCGGCTCTTTTAAGACTGGTGGACTTCAACTCCCAGAGTCCCCCAGCCAGCATAGCTGGCTGGGGAATTCTGGAAGTTGAAGTCCACCAGTCTTAAAAGAGCCGACTTTGCAGACCCCTGGACTAGAAGACCACAAAGGTCTCTTCCAACTCTGCTATTGTATATATCAATAGAAGATAATATTTGTAGTTCAAGGTTGAACTGTGGCATCCTTGGTACTTTCTGAGCTTGGTTGTTTTTTTGCAAACATTTCATTACCCAATTACCCAACTAGGTAACATCGTCAGTGCGCCAATCATGTTAGCTAGCTGGGTAATTAGGCAATGAAACATCTGCAAGAAAACAACCAAATTCTGACAGCACCAAAAACCCACATTCAGACAGTATTTAATTGAAGATTACATAATACAGCAACAATAAAGGAAGGTTTCTACAAATTTGGTTGTTTTTTCCCCCCAGGATGTAGCAGGCAATTGAGAAGACTGCAGGGTAATCTGGTCTACGTGGAATACACCTGCATTTTTCCTTCGAATTCCTGAACAGGTATTTTCAGAAATGCTGCTGCTGCTTCTTACTCAGCAGTTGGCCAAGAGTAGCTAACTGCAATTTTTAATTAAAAACAAAACAAAACCAAGAACTGAAGAGAAGGAGGGTTTAAGGTTTATTAGTTTTTTATTGGTTTTTTTAAGGTTTATTAATAGGGGAGCATCTTCCCCTACCCTTTCCTCTTCTTTGTTCCTTTCCCAAAAATCCACTGATCAAAAAGTAGAAAGCAATGAGATGTGAACTGCTCATCTCAAAACAGTACAGTAATGCGGAAACATTCCTCCTACTTCTAGTTAGAACTTTTCTAGTGTTCTAGAACCCAGCTTCTGATATGCAAATGTGAATTACAGCAGCACTAAGAGTAATTATGAGGAGGCAGTTCCCATACCTCCCTCTTGATTCACAATTTTGGCTCTGGGTCAGAGCATCTGCTCTACACATAAAAAAACTAAGCCTATCTAAGCTTTAAAAGGCTACAGATGGGAGTAGACAATATGGGCTAACTCAATTGGTAGTCGATCAAGATAAGTAGTGTTTAGGAGCCACAAAAGGGCAAAGATTAGGGCAAAATCTCAATTGGAATATTGTTGCACAAAACTGCAACATGAATACCTACTGTGAAGTATATCAAGACACTGATAGCCAACTGACTAAAGCCCCCTAAATAAGTATTAGCACCAAGGACAATATATTCTGGCCTTGTCCTTCATATAAAAAAAAAATCTGGACAATCTCTAAATGATGGATTAACCTCAGGAGGGTAAATAAGAGTAGTGAAAGTAAAAGTGTATGTAGACCTAAGGCTAGACGATTTGTCTAATGAGTCCAGTAGAAGAATTAATGCTTCCCACGTTATCCAGAAGTCATGAGAACCAAAGCAAAAGGCTCTTGGCTCTCTTCGACATGGAATTCTCAAGTTAGTCCGCGATGAGAGCCATCAAGCCTAGTTCTTCCAGTTTTGCTCGGATGATGGCATCCCAGCCTTTGTTAGCTTTGGGATTGCGAGGGGACGGGTGCATTACCCCCTCTACCCGTACTGGGAGACCAGCGGCTGACAGAGCCTTGTGGGCGCGCTGTTCAGCAAAGCGTCCAACCCCAATGACTGTCGCGACACCCAATAATTTCACAGCTTCACACAGGGCATCATCACAGATCTGAAGAAGCTGTTCACGCTGAGCAGCTGGCAGGTCAGCCGGTGTCAGATTGCGCCCGCTTTGACTGACAAAGAGCAGCGGGCAATGGTTGTGTACAAAGCAGCGTTGGAAGAACTTTTCAGGCTCGGTGCACACCGAGCGGAAGAAGCCCCAGAAACGGGCTCCGCTCACCTCCGTATGGGGGCACTCCAAGCCATGGATGGGCCTCTTTGGGTGTTCGCATGCTGGCCGAAACACCTGTCCGCTTATCTGCAGCCAGTCTCGAACAAGCTGCACTGCTCCAAAGGGCACCTGGAAGGAGAAATAGGTGCTGTTATGGAAAGGATTTCTTGGTGTGGGCAAGAAGTGGAGGTCTGCATTTGCTTCGAGACATCTGCAGTGGACATTTAACCCTTAAGTTGGGGGGGGGGGGAAATCATCCTCCTGAAAATGGAGGGGGAGAAAAAACACATTACAAACACATTTTCCTCTCAAAATATTCCACCCTCCAGTGGCGAGAAATTCTTCTATCAGGATGCCACTCTACTCTCCCTTGCTTAGCTCCTCAGTATCACTTCAGGGAATAGTTCGGGCAACTCACATGCCAAGAAGGAATGCGGTGCCACAACCATGCTGAAATTAAATAAGTCTCAATGCAGGCCAGGAAAGATGAGAGATGGCTTAGAATTCCCTGTGGGTTGCTTTGAACCCATTTGAAAATAGGAAAATGTAAGAGAGAGAGAGAGGGAGGGAGGGAGGGAGGGAGGGAGGGAGGGAGGGAGGGAGGGAGGGAGGGAAGGAAGGAAGGAAGGAAGGAAGGAAGGAAGGAAGGAAGGAAGGAAGGAAGGAAGGAAGGAAGGAAGGAAGATGGGGAATGAGGACTAGAAGCCTGAAGCTCCAAGACAGAGGACTACTGAGGAATGCACTTTACTTATCCCACACTTCAAAAACAGTAGCTTAATAAATTCAATAGCTCAACTTTAACATGCTAAACAGGTTTGACTATCATTTCTCAACATCGCACACAATGTTTGATTTTTCTTTATTTTTTTACCCTTTCCTATTTAAATATCTCAAAGACATTTGTGTGTGGGTATTTCAACAGCTGCTGTCCTAACACACTTGTAGTTCACCAGTTTGGGTAAGGCTGTAGAAGGCCTGTTCCTGAAGATGAAGCTCAAATACTTTGGCCACCTAATGAGAAGGAAGGACTCACTGGAAAAGAGCCTAATGCTGGGAAAGACTGAGGGCAAAAGAAGAAAGGGACAACAGAGAATGAGGTGGCTGGATGGAGTCACCGAAGCAATAGGAATGAGCTTAAATGGACTCCAGGAGATGGTAGAGGACAGGAAGGCCTGGAGGAACGTTGTCCATGGGGTCACGATGGGTCAGGCACAACTTCGCAACTTACAACAGCTTTAGTCAGCACCTTCCTATCTAAATCAAAAGACCTTGGCATCCTGTGAACATCCGCATATTGTGCATGCATTTACATTTCTCAGTTTGGGTCTGTAAGGATGGTCGAGGACCAACAGAAAAGTGGACAATGTCTAGTGGACTCCCCTATCTCCTTCTTGAGCAGTTTGAAAAACAGCAGCTGCAGAGGTTTGCTGGAATTGATGAAATTGCTGAGGTCTGGCGAGCGGCTCTGTTCGGCTGAGCAACTCAGATTCCACAGAGCTAATTAAGGCTCCAGAGTGGTGCTTGCTAAACCGAATCAGGAAGCCTTTTTGGGAAACTCTATGCATCCAAGCTTGAGGAGAGCATGTCCTATGTTGCAAAAGGACAGATAATACCCACCAAGGATCTCAGTTCTATAGCAGAGTGGTGGGGTTTTTTTCCCACTTGCATTTTGTTGCGCTTTGATGCAACAAACTACGCAATATTCTTTTTTTTTTAAAAAAAAAGTTTATAATGAAATAATAAATAATAGAAAGACAGGAATCCTAGGCAAAGTTGGGAGAATGCCCTCTCCATGCCTCTCTGAAGCATTAGCAAATGGTTCCACCTCTTTGAGCCCCAAACTATTACTATGTCTCAGGAGAAGCTCCCAGGTCTCAATTAGCATGGAGACAATAGGCTTAATGTGTTATTGATGTGGTTGTACATTAATGTTTCTGCTCCCTCCGACTTTGATCCAGGGATAATGGTTTCACTGAAGCTCTTCTCTCAGGGCCCCCATCATCCACAGGGAGCCTGGTGGGGACTGGAAGAAGAGCCATTTTTCAGTGGAGTGCCCCACCTTTCAAAGTCCTCTTCCAGGAAGCCCCATTTAATGTCTACCATTAACCTTTCAGCATTAGCCAGAGTTCTCCTAGGCCTTTACAATCATGTTCCCCTTTGGCTTAAATTTCCTCTGTTGCTGTGAGGTTTGATTGGCTGTTTTGCAGCAAGAACTATTTCTGTTCTTATATTTTAGGTTTTGCAGACTGCGTGGAGAATGTGCTCTTGTTGAAAGTGAGCCGAATACTTTTCTAAATGATCATTAAAACCGAAATAGGAGCCTATGGAGAGGAGACATAGCATGTTTCTTTGCCTGCAACGCACGGAGCCTCCAAAGGTTCCTGTAACACAAGACTCCTCGTCTCCATAACCTTTCTCACATATAATTAAAGATGACATGTACTAGGATGCTAGCCAAGGAATATCTATGCTCCAGCATTTATATTGGACTCATACCAATTTATCTGTCATGACTTCCCCTAAACAATGTGGGAATTCTAAGGAAGGACTTAAGGTTTTATCATTGGCAGCTACAAATAAGGCTGGGAATCTTCTCGGCCTGAGCCCCTGGAAACAGCAGCCAATCAGCCTGCAGTGTTGGACCTGCACTTCAACCCCAAAGGGTCCAAACCTTTGGGGGCCACTGGAACTCATTTCAGATTTTACCGTATTTTTCGGAGTATGAGAGGCTCCAAAGTATAAGACGCACCTAGCTTTTGGGGAGGAAAACAAGGGGGGGAAATCTGGTTCTGCCTCCCAGCAATTTGCCTCCTTGCAACAAACTGCAAACAGTACAGACAATATACACTGTTTGTAGCGTTACATTTCAGACTATACTTGTACAGATGCTGTTAAAATTGATGTGGCTTTCTGGAAGTATAGTTATTCTCTGCTAGTTAAAAGAAGATACAATAGCACTGGGCCTCTTCAGATCAAGCATTTATTTTATAAAGCTTCTTCCTTTTGCTAAACTGTCTCGAACAATAATAAAGCGGTCTTTAAAAAATAAGTCTAATAATTTGAACATTCTATAGGCATTTTTAGTTATTGAATTACCTCCTTGGAGCAAACAGCAAACAGCCTGTTTAGCACAAGAAAAAAATCTGCCTCTGCCTCCCAGCAATTTGCCTCCTGGAGCAAACAGCAAGTTTCACTTTCAGTTTAAGCACTGGCCTCCCAATTATCAGCTGTTTCAGGCTGTAGGGATTTCTATAGCCTATTGCAGCCTCTGCAAGCCCCATATTCCCCATGTGCTGCAAGGAGGTATATTGCTGGGAGGCAGAGGCCAAAGGGTTGGGGCCAGTCGGTGGGTGGGACTATATTCAGTGTATAGGACGCACCCAATTTTCACCCTCTTATAGCAGGGGGGGGGGGGGAGGTATGTCTTATATTCCAAAAAATAGAGTAATACAATCAAAGAAAATATCTCCTGTGTGAGTTTTTCATTCATAAAAAACTGCTAAGGCATCTGATTTGCCAGATGGCTAATGGGTGGAGTTGCTCACTGCTACTCTTTCTCCAATTTACCTTTTTCACAGATTGTGTCTGTTAGATTGCAAGAAGGATTCCGACTAAGGCGTAGTCATAACACAATTCTTTATTAACTATCTACAATACAAGTGCATAAGAACGAAGGCAAGGGTTTTCCCGCCTGACAGCCATTTATATAGAGCTGTCAGACGGGAAAAGCCTCAACGAGGCGGCAAGGCAAATTCCGGCTAGTCGCGTCCTATCCAATCAGACGCGACCGCCTTGCAACATTTGTTTCACTCACATAGACTAAATCCGGCCAGCCGCGTCTCAGCCAATCAGACACGGCTGTCTGTTCCATACAGGAATGCGGCAATTTAGAGTTCACCAGACTTACTGGCACGGTCGTAAGTCTGAGGATTTAATAGTGTCTATGAACTCCTCACTTACTCCCAGTCTTTGTGCAAAGGCGATGCACATTGAAAACAATTCAGCCAGTAGTGAGTCTATGCGAAAACCATGGGCATTCTTAGAAATCATTCTGGGTTGTGTTTTCTCTTACAGAATGCTAAGTTCTTTTACTTTTTAAAATTAAAATGAAGGTAGCCTTTAATCTAAGGGGCCAGTCTGGTGTAGTGGTTAAGTCATGAGGTTAGAAACTGGGAGAGGGCGAATTCTAGTCCTGGCTTAGGTACAAAGCCACCTGAGTGACCTTGTGCTGCTCACTTTTTTTCAGCCCTAGGAAAGTGTCAAAGGCAAACCACTTCTGAAAAACTTTGACAAGAAAACTATAGGGATTTTTTAAGACAGCCTCCAAAAGGACACTTTAAAAAAAAAAAAATTTAAGTTGGATTTATTAACCGCCCCCTCTCCCCGAAGGGACTTGGGGCGGTGCACAGGAAATTTAAGAAACATATACATATAACAATTATAAATAATTAAAACTATATTAAATATTATCGCTCTGTGCTAAAATGTACCCCGTTTAAAAACTATTCCCATAAAAACCCAATTAAACAATTTATCTACTAAAACTGAGGCTAGGTACGGTAGGTTAGGCCAGGCCGTCCTGCTGGAAAAGATAGGTCTTTAATTGCTGACGGAAGGAGCGGAGGTCCGTGGTAGATCTAAGTTCGGGGGGTAGGTCGTTCCAGAGGGTTGGGCCCGCCACAGAGAAGGCCCTTCCACTGGGCGTCGCCCGCTGACATTGCCTAGTGGACGGCACCCGGAGAAGTCCCTCTCTGTGGGAGCGAATCGGCCGAAGGGATGTGTTTTAAAGGAAGGGGGGGGGGGGACCTTTTAAATATTTTTGGGGCAAGAATTCTGTTAGATTCGCTAGTGTGAAGGAGTGTCAAGGTGGGAATCCCAGAACTAAAGAGTTCTATATATGGGAAACAAATTTATTTGGTTCACATCTTATTGTGAACTCATCGAAAGTTCTTTTTTAACTAAGCAAACCTCGAAATGTTATCTGGAAATATCAGCTCTTCTCTGAATTTTATTTCCCTATCAATAAAAAGGTAGGCTCCATAGAAACAATGCAGTGCATAAAAATAAAGTATTATTATAAATAATTTTTTCAACATTATTCTATGGGGAAAAAACATTGCAAAATTCATTTAAAAATATACGCATCAGTAAATAATCCTAAAACCATGTAAGGAATTTGGAGAGGACTTCTTAAAAGACAAGGTTATAAGCTGATGTAGAATTAGCACAAGACAGATGAATGTTTGGAAAATAAATCTGTAGCTAAAAGAAATATAAATTGATGGATTGGTCAGTCTCCAGTGATACAAAACACCCTTATCTGCATACACTGAGTGTGTGCTTGTCTTCAAATTGAATGCACACATGCAGGATTTTGGGGTGTTGAACTATGAGCCCTTAAGGAATATATGATAAGCTAAACACCACAGTCAAAAGTTCTGATAACAGAAGAGCTAACTTAAGTTCACACCACCTCTGGGAAATTATAATCACAAAATCAGATATTAAAAATTCCATGTGTGGGAAGGCTTTGCCATTGTAATAACGGCTTGATTTGAAAGTGAACTCCTAATATATTGTCATTTCAATTGAGAAATACGCAAAGAGATCCTAACACCTCTTGTAATTCCATTTCTGGAACAGGCCGAAGAATTTCAGATGCAATCTTGTTAGCAAGCAAGGGCCCTAAAGTAACTCTTGCTGTTGCACAATTCATTTTCTTAGCTTGTAAAACTCATATATTTCTGGCAGCAAAATAGCACAAATACGAATGTAAATCCTTTACGGTGTAGCCTTTTTTTTGTCGGCACTGTAGCTCTAATTTGTACATTTTATTTAGTAAGTTTTATTTAGCCTGGATCGTTGACCTGTAATAAAGGATTAAATCTGATTTGAAATTCAGATGTTATTTGATCTGGGGAATTTGCATTTGAGAAAATGTTTGGCTGGAAAAGATCTTTACCACTTCTAGCAAAGATATATATCTGTCTCCTTTTTAAAATGAGGGGGTTACAGGGAAAAAAAGCAAAGCCAATATATATATATATATATATATAATTGTTTTCACAACTTCCTGTTAGGGCCCCATTAAGGGAGGAGACATACTGTTTCCCTCTCTGCCTTTCGGCTCCTCCTAAAATTGATTTCGGCTCCTCCTAAAATTGATCAGCTCATAAAACTAACACACACACACACACACACACACACACATATATATCTGTTCCACAACACCCTGTTAGGGCCCCAATTAAGAGAGGAGACATACTGTTTCCTTTTCTGCCTTTCGGCTCATCACCAGAGACCATCTAGACAGAAAGCCATGAGTTCCGTTGTGTAATTTTTTTATATGTGTGTTACGTTTTTGAGCTGATCAATAAATAAGTCAGGGAGACTAGTATAGATCTATTTCAAGCTTTTTAGCTCTCATCAGCTAGCCATACCCTTACTGGGATTCGAACCGGGGCTATATTGCATGCCAGGTGAGAGCCTTAGCCATTAAGCCAGCCAGGTTCTCTTCCTGCTCAGCTGAGACAGGAGGATAAGTATATATAATTGTTCCACAACACCCTGTTAGGGACCCAATTAAGGGAGGAGACATACTGCTTTCCTTTTCTGCCTTTCGGCTCATCACCAGAGACCATCTAGACAGATAGCTATTAGTTTTGTTGTGTCTTTTTTTTTTACATGTGTGTTTTTTACATGTGTGTGTTAATGGCTAGCTGATGAGAGCTAAAAAGCTCGAAATAGATCTATTGTAGTCTCCCTTATTTATCAGCTCAAAAATCTAACACATGTAAAAAAAAAAAAAGACACAACGAAACTAATAGCTTTCTGTCTAGATGGTCTCTGGTGATGTACCAAAAGGCAGAAAAGGAAAGCAGTATGCTTCCTCCATTAATTGGGGTTTACCAGGGTGTTGTGACACAAGCATATACTTATTTCCCGTCTCAGTTGAACAGGAGGAGAACCTGGTGGCTTACTGGCTAAAACATCTGCCTAACATGTGATACAGCCCCGGTTCAAATCCCAGTAAGGGTATGGCTAGCTGATGAGAGCTAAAAAGCTCGAAATAGATCTATCCTAGTCTCATTTATTTATTTATTTATCAGCTCAAAAACCTAAGATAGATAGATAGATAGATAGATAGATAGATAGATGATAGATAGATAGATAGATAGATAGATAGATAGATAGATAGATAGATAGATAGATTTGTTTTCGTATACACACACACACACATAAATTTAAATGAAGACAAAATGAAAGTAAAGGAGGAAGAAGAGGAGGAGGAGGAAGAAAGAAATTGAAGAGAAAGCTAAAACTGCAAGAAAAGAAAAGAAATAAAAGAAAATAGAAAAGAAAGAAAAAAGATACAAAGAAGTTAACAGGTAAGAATGGTTAAGTTCTGTAAGAGAATTGGAAATTAAAATTGTGTAAAGGAAAAAAAATGTTAAGTTTGCAAAAATAGCAGGGAAAGGAAAGAAAGAATAGGAAAGGAAATATTGAAATTACAAGAGAGATACCCTATTAAAGGATATTCCATTAATATATAGTAAATGCCAGAGGTGGGATTCAGCAGGTTCTGACCAGTTCTGGAGAATCGGTAGCAGAAATTTTGAGTAGTTCGGAGAACCGGTACATACCACCTCTGACTGGCCCCGCCCCCATCTATTCTCTGCCTCCTGAGTCCCAGCTGATCGGGAGGGAATGGAGATTTTAAAATATCCTTCCCCTGCCCCACCAAGCCACACCACACCCACCAAGCCACGCCCACAGAACCGGTAGTAAGATTTTTTTGAATCCCACCACTGGGTAAATGCTATACAAAATATTTCATCAATATTATTTCAACTTGTATAAAAAAAATAATATATCTCTGGAAAAAATAGATGAATATCTAAAGAAACAAAATTTACTGAGGGTTGCAGAAGAATACAGACAGATCCGTGAATGGATCTATAACTACAGTATAAGGGAAGCTTCTGAAGCTATAAGAAATATTAAACCAAGTTAGGTGGCAGGACCAGATTCTTTATCAGGCTCCAGTGGTGGGTTTCAAATTTTTTTAGAACCTACTCTCTACGTGTGGCCTATTTTGTGGGCGTGGCTTGGTAGTCATGTGACAGGGTGGGAGTGGCCAACTTGTAAAATGTGGTGAAACTCATTTAACAACGCTCTTACTTAGCAACCAAAATTTTGGGCTCAATTGTGATGATAAATTCTTTCTTTCTTTCTTTCCTTCCTTTCTTTCTTTCCTTCCTTTCTTTCTTTCCTTTATTTCTTTCCTTTCTTATTTTCTGCCTTCCTTTCCTTTCCTTCCCATTGGGTTACTGGCAGTGGCAGGCCAGACTTACTTCTGGGTCCACCGGTGGAACCCCCTCTCACTGCTTCTCTAAATTTCACCATCCAGCTCTTGTGTGTAGGTGCGAGCCTGCAGAAACCCACCACTGTCAGGCTCTTATTATAAATGTTTTGAGGATGAACTTTAACAACCTTTATAAAAGATAATGACACAATCTTACAGGGACAAAAAATGCCAGAGACTTGGAAAGACGCCAGTATAGCACTAACACTTAAAGAGGGGTAAGATCTGATTTTAACAAGAAATGATAGACTATTGTTATTGAATAATGACTGCAAGTTGTGGTACTAACTGATAGATGGAAAATAATTTTGCAAGAATTTATGCCTGAGGATCAATGTGTCTTCTTACCTAAAAAGACAGTTGAAAGACAATCTTAGAAATTTGTTGCACATTTTGGAATATTTGGAGTAACATAATAAAAAAAAAACCAAGCTAAGTTGATCTTCTTAGATGCAGAGAAGGCCTTTGACAATCTGAATTGGGCTTTCTTGTTCAAAGTTTGCAAGGGATGAATTTTGGAGAGAATTTTATAAAATGGGTAAAATCAATTTACACTTCACAGAAAACACAAATCCTAAAAAAGGAACATGACAGGGATGCCCACTGTCTCCTCTCTCCTTAATTTTGGTTCTTGAAATCCTAAACAGAGTTATAAAATAAAATGAGAGGATTGTGGAAGTAAAGATTAAAAAAGAAACCTTTGTTGACTTTTGCAGCTGATTTGGTGTGTGTTTTGGAAGACCCTTTAAGGCAGGGATGTCCAAACTTGGGAACTTTAAGACTTGTGGACTTCAACTCCCAGAATTCCCCAGCCAGCTATGCTGGCTGGGAAATTCTGGGAGTTGAAGTCCACAAGTCTTAAAGTTCCCAAGTTTGGACATCCCTGCTTTAAGGGGAATTAAAACATTAATGGGCAAATTCAAATAATTGGATGCATTAGCAGGTTTCAAGATTACAAGACAAGCATGTTCAACAAAAATAAGAAAATGGAAAATCAAACAGAACTGATGAATAAAACAGATTTTATGATTGAGAACAAAGTAAAATATCTGGGTATCACTATAACAAATTGAACTGTGTTATTTCAAAACCACTATGTTACGGAATGAAGTTTAAAAAGAAATGTTAAGGTCATTTAACATTAAGATCCTCAAAAACTAAAATTGTTATTGCTGGGGAGAATTTCTGTGATAAAAATGAACGTCTTGCCTAGAATGGTATTCTTGTTTCAGAAAATATCTGTTTTGAAAACCAATGTACCATTAAACAGTGGCAGAGGATCTATCTAAACATGTGTGGCAGGGCAAAAAAACCACAAGTTAAATATAAGGTGTTAGAAGATGTAAAGGAAAAAGGAAGATTGGCTCTACTTGACTTGAAACTATATCTTGCAGCTTACTATTTGGTTTGGATGAAAGAGTGGGTGCTACTGAGAAATAGAAGGACATGACCTGAGATTCAAGTGGCATGGATCTGACAAAGCCAAGGTTAATGTGGATGTTAAAAATCCTTACATTAAATATATGCTATATGGAGAATATGGGATAGATATAAACTTCAGGTAAAATGTTTTTTGTGGCTCTCAGCACAAGACACATTTTATAGATGAAAAATAATAGGCCAACATAAATGGCTAACTTAATGTGAGTTACTAGAATTTTGTCAAGGGGTGTATAAAATAAAATCAGGAGAAGAATTGGTGGCAGAGGGATATAGTTGCTAATGGTTTTCTTATCTACAATTATTAGAAAACTTTAAAGTGGACAAAAAGTTTATAGTTTTCAACATAGTATTTGAAATAGGATTATGTACAAATGATGAACATGTAATTGTTAAATATATTTCACTGAAATTTGAAACAGAAGAGCAAGTAAAAAAAAAATGTATGGACTAAAATGTTGTAACCAACATTTACATTTAGTATATAGAGGGAACGATAGAAAAACATATGGTTGAAAGGACTGAAGTATATACACTTTTATAAATAATCCGAGAGATTATTTCCTTCAGCCAGGGGTCGCTGGAGCATCTGGAGCCTCAATGGCTCTAGTTGACGCCTAGTGCTTGAGCGGAGCTATCTGCAAGACCGTCTGCCCCATACATCCCTGGGACGGACACGCTCCCACAGAGAGGGCCTCCTCAGGGTGCCGTCGGTCGGGCAATGTCGACTGGCGGCGCCCAGGGGGAGGGCCTTCTCTGTGGCAGGGCCGGCCCTTTGGAACGACCTGCCCCCTGAAATCCGCACCATTCCTGACCTCCGCCTCTTCCGCAAATGTCTTAAGACTCACTTCTTTCAACTAGCCGGCCTTGCATAACCCCAGCACCGCCAATTATAAACGAGGGTTTTAAAAACGGTTACAACACAGGCATCTAATATCTATGTATTTGTATTTTGTATTTATTGATTTAATTCTATGTTCGCCGCCCCGAGTCCCTTGTTGTGAGATGGGAGCGGGTTATAAATATGAAAAATAAATAAATAAATAAATAATCTTAAAGAGATTTTTTTTTTAATAAAATGATATACCACTAGTATTATGTCACAAGATAATTTGTCTAGAATGTATAAAGACACTTCAAATTTCTATTGGAAACGCGAACATCAAGCAGGGACATTTTATCATACTTGGTGGAGTTGTAAAAATAATTGGGAAAACTTGGATTCAAATACACTCTGATTCAGAGCATTTTAAAGATTAATATAAAATTGAAACCAGAGGTTTTTCGTTTGGGATGGATAAGAAAAAAATAATGGAACTTTGTTTTTGTGTATGATGACTGCAGTGCAATTATTGTATGCACAAAGATGGAATGATCTGGCATTACCCACAATGGAGAAATGGCTGGTGAAAATGACAAAATTTGTCGAGATGGCTAAATTGACTTCTTCGTTCAGAGAAAAGACAGTTATCTATATTTATTGCTGACTGAAAATCTCCGATGGACCTTTTGGATAAAACAGGGAAAAAAACTGATCTTAGGATCTTATGGTTTTGATGACTAGATAAGGTTGATTATAAAAAAAAGAAGAGAGTTACATTGTAACCATAGAATAAGGGGTTAATTTACAATTGTACTTATAACTGCTTTGTAAAGAAGATCAGAAGCCATTTCTTTGGCACTAAGATGGAAGAAGCCAGCCCACGTTGCTTCGGCCCAGTTTACCCAATGAGAAGAGGAAACATTGGGACAGCGTGGCATCTGCCCAGTCTACCCAATGGGAAGAGGGAACATGTCAGAGTGGTGTGAAGCTGGCCATGCCCACCCAGTTGGCCACACCCACTCCGTCAAGGTCAACCACGGCCCTAATGCGGCCCTCAATAAAATTGAGTTTGACACCCCTGCCCCAGAGAAAGAGTGATGCCCCACACTGGATCACCGCCTGTCTAGCTGATCCCTATCGAAGCCTGTAGCTTGGAGCAAGGGTGGAGCGTGCCTTCATGAGCCATGAAAGAGAGCACAAAACTCTTTATTTTTCCCTTCCTATTGCTGCAGGCAATCGTTTCTACACCCTGTCATTCAGAGAATAATCAGTCATTTTACACGAACACCCTCACATGCTTAAATCACAGAATCTCAGCAAGCACTTTGCCACATTATCAATTCCCTACCCATTTCCTTTCCTGGCATAGCATCAAAGCAGAAACTGAATTATCTGTCTAGGTGTTAACCTGGCTACAGTGGGAGGAGACATTGACTGCAGATACTGCACACAAGATAAATGTCGCACGTAGAAAATTGGGGAGACAAGAAAAACCCACCAAGCCAAAAATACAGACAGGTACAGACCTTCTGCAGAAAAAAATAAAGCAAAATATCTTATATATGAGATGTTTTACTACAATAATCTCACTACAATAAAGATACTTTTCAGGACTCAATAATGTGACTGTGAGAGGGTGACTAAATTTTTTTTGTTACTATATATACACCTACTTGGAGTATTTTCTCTGAGAATTAACAAAGTAGTGCTAAGGCTACCGCGAGTGAAGAAAATGTATAGCCCTACTTGATCCTCTCACACCCATTCACATTTATCCACTTGCTCCTGCTAGTATTGCCGTGCAAAAAGGACTACAAAAGCTACTAGCCTATTATCTATGGAGATTCTCAGTTGTTGAGGTCATAGTTGTCCCAAGGGTGCTTTTTCAAGAGGTAACTGGACTTCATTGTTTTTCTTTGAAGATGTTTTGCTTCTCACCCAAGAAGCTTCTTCAGCTCTGTCTGGATGGTGGGGAATGGAAGGATTTATTCTCCTTGCAGACAGCTGATAATATGCATCCTTTTAGAGGATCATTGAAGCACTTGGGAGGTTTATCTGTGTCTTCACAATCACCTTAGTAGTGCAAGTAGGTGTGGAACCTTCTTGGAACTGTTGAAAGTTCTGTGTTGTAGGCTGGAGATAGATGATAGATAGATAGTCCTTTCAACAGTTCCAAGAAGGCTCCACACCCATTTGCACTGCTCAGGTGACCCTGAGGATAGATAAATCTCCAGGTGGCCTCAATGACTCTTTAAAAGAATGCAAATAATCAGCAGTTTGCAAGGAGTAGAAATTTTTCCATTTCCCACCATCCAGCCAGAGCTGAAGAAGCTTCTGGGATGAGAAGGGAAACGTCTTCAAAGAAAACTTAGAACTAAGGAGAAATTTCCTGACAGTTAGAACAATTAACCTCTGGAACAGCTTGCGTCCAGAAGTTGTGAATGCCCCAACCCTGGAAGTCTTTAAGAAGATGTTAGATAGACATTTGTCTGAAATGGTATAAGGTTCCTGCCCACGCAGGGGGTTGGACTAGAAGACCTACAAGGTCTCTTCCAACTCTGCTATTGTATTGTATTGTATTGTATTGTATTGTATTGTATTGTATTGTATTGTATTGTATTGTATTGTATTGTATTGTATTGTATTGTATTGTATTGTATTGTATTGTATTGTAAAAACAAAATCCAGTTGCCTTTGAAAAAGCACTTCTATGTATGGAATTCTTTCTCATCTGAGTTTACTTGACTAGTACTCAAACAGAATGGTAGATTCCAAGATTTGGACTACAACTTCTCAACTTCAAGGAAGAAAAGATCACTGTAAAGAAGGGTACCAGCAAGTTTTTTTTTAACCTCTATTTCTTCCTTGTTGGCCCTTCCTTCTGCTCATTCAAATAAACTATCTGTGCTTTACATGCGTAAATTACATTTACATTGCAAATTGAGAAAACAAAGAAAGGTAAAAAGATTTTAAGGAAAAGTTGAAAGAGTAGGCTACCTTTAATATCTCCAAGAAGGAAATTTTAAAGGTTTCCATTGACATTTTCAAAAGTATTTAAATGGATATCCTGTAGAAAGTGGATCCAATCTATATCCTGTACCCCAGAAGGGAAAAAAAAACAAATCAAACAATTCAAATTGCAAGGGGAGGAGACAGACTTAAATATTATCACACAAGCAATTGGACAATGAAAGAGACACCTTGGCAGGCAATGGACTTTTCTTTAGGAGCTTTTTTTAAGGAGAGGCAGGTAGCTACATAGGTAGGGTACATTAAATGAATTCGGTATGATCTGAAGGCATATACAGGGGCATTTGGTATACATGCCCAATCCTAATCTGCCTTTTGCTGCAGATTCAGTTCTATTTTTGTGACTCTTACTCTCCCAGCCTTGGTTGTTTGCTTACCCCAGTCTGAGCCATGCCAAAAGGCCCTGGATTCATCCCAAGGAAGAGCACCTCTTTCCGGGAATGGCAATATTTACGCACATAGTCCTGGTGTGGCTCCCAGGCATAATCCAAAGGATTATAAACATACTGGACAGGATCAAGGAAGCTGAGAGAGTTCAGGCGGACTATCTGCTCTCGCTCAATGTGAAGAAACCGTTCAGCCAGTCCACCTTCTTCCAGAAAGTTCATGGGCATTTCCCAGGAGTTCATTGGAGCTGCTCCACCTGGCACAGAAGAAAAGAAGCATCAATTCCCGAGATGTATGTATGTATGTATGTATGTATATAAATATCCCTCGGTCTTTGAGGGAGATGGGTGGTTCAGAAACGTGATAGATAAATAGACAGATAGGCAAACAGACAGGCAGACCGATAGATGAATTATAGATGATAATGTTATCGATTCAGTCATCTTGGTGATTCTTGGTGATTCTATTGGGCAGGTCTCTCTACCGCTTGTGACCTTGCATAGATCGATCAAACGATAGACAGACAGACAGACAGACAAAAAATATACCGTATTTTTTGGAGTATAAGATGCACCTTTTCCCCGCCTAAAAGAGGGTGAAAATCTGGGTGCATCGTATATACTGAATGTAGCCCCACCCACCCACCAGCCCCCACCGTTTGGCCTCCCAGCAATTTGCCTCCTTGCAGAAAAGGGGGAAAAGGGGGCTTGTTGAGGCTGCTATGGCAATCCCTACAGCCGGAAACAGCTGGTGATCCAGAGGCCCCTGCTGAAAATGAAAGTGAAACTTGCTCTTTGCTGCAAGAGGCAAATTGCTGTTCCTCGCGCTTATGACCATCGCAGCATTCCCACAGAGATTCCAAACCAGCTCTGCTTAACGGAAGAAGCTGGATTTGCTTCAGGAGCACATGATTCACTAATAACTGCAGGCTTAACAACTGTGGTGTTGGAACATATGTCCATTTGGGTTCAGTTCCAAGTGGGAAGAAAGCCACTGGAAACATGAAGACTGCTTGAAAAGATGGTTTAATGGTGGACAGGACCACAGGGTTTGAGATCCTGGGTGAAAGAAAAAGGGTGCCTGGGTTTTATGTTGAGCTTTGAATTTGAGCTTGTGTTCTGATTGGTTGTCAGACCCCCGTGGGCCCATGCAGGGGTAACTTTGTTGGTTGTGTTTTAAGTCCCAGGCTGGTTGACTCTTGTGGGTGATGATGTCATGAAGGGGCTTTGGGAAATTCCTACTATGGCTCTGCCTGAAGCAGGTAAATCTTTGTTATGTAGAATAGACTTAATGGCCCATTGACAAAGGTGGGGGACGACGACTGAGTTTTTGCCCCCCTTTCAGGGGAAATATTCTGCCCTTTTAATATTTCCTAAAATATCTCATTTTCCTAGGGGAGGGGTGGGTGCTAACTTCCTACAGTGGCAAAAAAGTGTGCACCTCACTTAACAATCCTCTTACTTAGCAATGGAAACTCTGGTCCCAATTGTAGTATATGTAGAGGACCCAATTTTAATATAGGTGAGGACTGCCTTTATTTTTAAAATGAAAATGAAAAACAAAAGACCAAAACTAGTCCTTAAGATTACATCCTGCTTTGTGCACAAGGACCAGGCCAAATACCCTCCTAATCCCTCCCTCCTTGCTTAGCTGTATTTTAACCAACTCATTCCCCCTTAAAGCACCACCACTCAGGGAAGGGTTCCAATTCTGCCCCCTTCCCTTCCTTCCTATCCATCACAGCACCCCCTTCCTCACGCCACACCTTGATCCATGGCAGCTCGCTCATTTCTTCCACCGCTGAGCGGGTGGGCAATTCCTATCACGGCTCCGCTCCTAAGTGAACCAGGGAAGGCCTCCAAATATATTCCTCCACCGGGAACGTGCCTTTTATTGCTTTTTTTATTACCATAATTAGTAAAGCATTCACTCAAGATACAAAACATTACTGTAAATAACCTATAAAGGCTTGGTGCTGTGATTAAAGACAGACAGCCACCTCCCAACATGTGCTCACTTGCTGTCCTGGAAAAAAGATAAAATAAAATTCAAGAGCCGCACTTCAACGGGAGAATATTTATTCAGCAAAGGCACTTCTGCGGCTGATGACTCAGAGGGCGTTCTAAGTGGGGCCTAGAGACGGCATGCCTCAGTCTTACCTTCCAAAATAACCCCAAACTCTTAAAGATCTCATTTATTTATTTTTATTTATTTTAATCAAATTTATACCCCGCACCTTCTCCAAAAAGGACCCAGGGCGGCGCACAGGAAATTTAAAACAGTACATATATAACAAAAATACAAATTTTAAAAAGCTATTAAATCCATGTCCTGTGCTAAAATAGTATAAAATCCCCCAAATTAAAATCTATCTAAAAACAGTCAAAAACGGGAGGTTATGCTAGGCCGGCTTGTTGGAAAAGGTGCGTTTTAAGACGCTGGCGGAAGAGGCGGAGGTATGAGATGGTGTGCAGTTCGGGGGGCAGGTCGTTCCAGAGGGTAGGGCCCGCCACAGAGAAGGCCCTTCCGCTGGGTGTCGCCAACCGGCATTGCCCGGCCGACGGCATTTAGCAGGTTAAGAGACTGGGCCTCGGCTCTCTGAAAAGTACCTCACTCAATCAATCAGAGTACAGCCATTGGAGGTCTTCTAGTCCTACCCCCTGCTCAAGCAGAAGACCCTATACCCGTGATGGTGAACCTATGGCACATGTGCCACAGGTGGCATGCAGAGCCATTTCTTAGGGCACGTGAGGCATTGCCCTGTCAGTTCCAGCGCGTATGTGCGCGCTGGCCAGCTGATTTCGGCCTTCATTTTCAGCCGTTTTTCGCCTTCCGGAGGGTGAAAAACAAACCAACACGCAAACTGGAAGTTCGGGAACGGACTTCCGGTTTGCGGTTGAGCCATTTTTCGCCCTCCAGAAGCTTCAGGAGATTTTCCCAAATCCTCTGGAGGGTGAAAAACGGCCCAACGCGCAAACTGGAAGTTGAAAAATGGGCTGTTTCCAGCCTCCGGAAGGCCTCGAGGGGAGGGGGAGTCTGTTTTCGCCCTCCCCAGGCTCCAAAAAAGCCATGCACACATGCATGGGGCAGCAGGGGGGGGGGGGGTTGTCACGTGTGCATGTATAGGGGGCACAGCATGGGGGAGGCATAAAGTTATGGGGTGGGCACGCGAGTAAGCACAATAGCACGCACGCTCGTGCTTTTGGTACCCGAGGCACAAAAGATTCGCCCTCACTGCCCTATACAATTTAAGACAAGTGGCTGTCCAGTTTCTTCTTAAAAACCTCTAGTGACAAAGCACTCACAACCTCTGATGGCAAGCTGTTCCACTAGTTAATTGTTCTCATTGTTAGGCAGTTTCTCCTTAATTCTAGGTTGCTTCTCTCCTTGATTAGTTTCCATCCATTATTTCTTGTCCTGCTCTCTTTTGCTTTGGAAAATTACTTGATTCCCTCTTCCTTGTGACAGCCCCTCAAATACTGGAATACTGCTATTATTCACTTAGGAATACTGCTATTATTCACTTATTGCTTGTAATGTACACTGAGAGCTTATGTACCAGAGACAAATTCCTTGTATGTGTCCAATCACACTTGGCCAATAAAGAAATTCTGTTATATTCTGTTCCCCATAGACCTTCTTTTTTCTAGACTAGCCATAGCCAATTCCTGCATTGAATTGAAAACCCAGGAATCCTGACAATGACACAAACATAACTCACCTGATATACAACTGTACTAAGCCTTTAAATCCATGAATGGGTTTTGCCCCCTCTTGGAAGAGATAGGGACTTCAGCAAAAAACTCCTTGGAACAGCACAGTCAGCCTGACAAAACAAGGATCAAATGCTATTGAGAAAATCTGATTGTGCAAAGTATTTAGTAGGACACAGAAATAGGGTCACAGCTCATCTAAAATTAACCATCTGTAGAAAGCTAGTACCCATCCCTCTCTTAGAAGAATGAAATATTCTAGGAAATATTAAAAAGGCAGAATATTATATTTCCCTGGATGAGAAATAGAGAAACATGGTTTTTTTGAGGCAGGAAGTAGCCCCCCCACCTCAATAGCCCGCAGCACCTCAGCACGTAAGAGATAAAGAGATGGCTAGGTCATAAGCAAATACCCTCAACCAAGATCCAACAAAGATAGGATTAGCCCTCGGCCATAACAGGAATTGCTCCAAGCCCCTTCATTGCATCACCCAGCACGATTCAACCAAACCTGGGACAAAGACAGCCTACAAAGTTACCCAAGTCCCCAGCGTAGCCCTCTGGCAGTCTGACAACCAATAGGATACATTTCTTGCACAGGAACAGGCAGCTCAAAGGCAAGGTCCAAGAGAGGGTATAAATTCCTCTCTCTCTCCTCCATGTGGTCAGCTACCGAAAATCACACATGCTTAGTGGTTCTGCTTCACCATTAAACCATCCTTCCAAGCAGCATCCATGTTTCCAGTGTCTTTCTCCTTACTTAGAACTGAACCCAGATGGACATTTCTTCCAACACACATCCTTAGAAAGAAACTCTGTCCTTAAAGGAAAAACTCGTCATAGGGCTACCACCAAAAAGATTCTCCTTCCTCATTTCCTCTTGATCTTGAAATGCAGCAGGATCTAAAAGATTATAAACTACCGAGGCGGTTTAGAGAAGTGGCAAACAAGCCCCTGACCCTATGTTTACTCTTACCACTGTCAGTTCCAGCATGTAAAGAGTATATGTTTATTTTCCCTATGTAAGTTTAGTTGTCATATGTTTGATGCAGCATAGGCGCCTAAATTAAGATTTGTGATCTGTTTTCTTTTCTGTGGCATTCTGTGACAGATTTCCCCTAAGACTCTGTTTGCAGTCTCAGCATCACTCCGGGTTTTTTAATTAAATTTCATACCCAGTGTAACTATTGGAGATTTATTTTCACAACCTTATTCCTCTTAATGTTCAGTTTTAATTCTAATCAGAGATAATGATCTGATTCTAGCAAGAAGTAAGAAGAGCCTTCCTAGTGACATGTTACCAAAAAGAAAATTTATTTACTTTTTCACATTTTTCTTCTATTTGATAGTAAAACAGCTAGACCAGTGATGGCTAACCTTTTTTGTTGTTGCCTGCTGAAAGTGGGAGCATGCACCCACACTCATAATGCAATGAACGCATGACACTCGCCTGTGTGTCCCCCCACATGCACCTCTCCCCCTCCATTTTTGGCTTTTAGGTTGGCGCAGGAGGCTTTCCAGGCCCAAAACGGGGCCTGGTGCCTTGCATGGCACTCATGCGCCCCGTTTTGCTTTTAAAGGAGGCGGCTTTCTAGGCCTAAAACGGGGTGTGTGGGGGGACTCTCGGGGTGCCTACGTACCCTGTTTTTGCTTCCAGGTTGGTGCAGGAGGCCTTCCAGGGCCAAAACAAGATGCAGGCCCATTTTGGGCCTGGAAGGCCTCCTGCATCAACCTGGAAGCCAAAACAGGATACAGGGCACCACTCAAGGCCCCAAAATGCAATGTGAACCCCTCCCCACTCAAAGATCAGCTGGCTGGTGGGAGGCGCAGAGTGGAGCTGGACTGGGGCGACAGCTGGTATATCCACTTTAGGCATGCGGTGCCATAGGTTTGCCATCACGGAGTTAGACTGTGGAATCTCTACCAAATTGGGTAGGAAGTGTGCCAGAGTGTGCAAATTCAGACGGCTTCTAGAAGCAGACGTGAGATTTCCCATTTTCCAGGCTTGCCATTACAGACATGTTTTTTTCAGAAGAATCAATATTTTGGATATTGTGACCCGCACGCCATTATTTATTTTTATGTTACAACCAGCATGTTGAATTGGCCACAGAAACAAAAGTGCAAACTCATTATGCCAGACTGAAGCTTTGTGCATGTGTAATCCAGGTTTAACAACAATCAAGAGGAAAAGAAACTTGTAGTTAATTCATAAACTTCTGCTTGCATTCTATGCCTTTCCATCATGCACAATCACAGTTATTTTCTAAAGTTCAAAGACAGGAGGGGTAGGAGAGAACAGTGAGTAGCCAGAATCAGTCTTACTTTTTCCTGCCAAATGAAAATGGGGCCTCCGTCTCTTGGCCTATTTCAAACCCTCAGAAGAAACTTTGTCTCATAAAATGCTACGGCTGCTGGGAGATTTCACTACCCTGCCAATTGCACAGAGCGTAAATCTACGAAGCTCTGGACATTAACAGCCTGAGAACTCCATGCTCCCAAAGCACAAATTAACAACTTCCCATTTGGCTATCAGTGGCATCCCAGGGTGTGAGAGTGCTTAACAAGTGATTTGGGAGAAAAAAAGTGAGGAAGCCAAGGGAATCCTACAAAGCGTAATTTACAGACAGGCAGTTCCTTAGCAGGCAGGCAGAATGATCCTAGCCACGAATGTCTAGGGTACAACTTTATTTGTCCTTCTGAAGAAAAAGTACTCTCAGGAAAACGTAAACTCTCCGTCTCTAGATGGAGATGGAAGACAGAGTTGGAAAGAAAACGTTTTGGCCGTTTTATAGTGGAGAACTAAAACAAATGCCCTCCAAAGACTATTAAATATTACCAAAAGAGAAAATAAAACTGTCAGAGCAGCTTCTTTTTCATACTCCCTGGAGAATTACATTCCACAACGGATACACCCTCTTGAGAGAGAAAAGTTTACTATGAGGAAGACCCTAATACAATCACTGTAATACAAGGTCCCGATTTTGGAATTAACTTCCTGTTAGGTTGTAATTGGTGCTGAGCCAATTACAGGGGCAATTTGCCCAGCTCTAAATTTCTGCTACTGTGCCATCTATTTGCTATTTGTGTTTTTGTTACATAGTTTTGTGCGATGGAGTTCTAGCTGTTTTGTGTTTTTGAAGATGTGGGAATTGGGGAAGCAATGTGTTTACAAGATGGCAATTTTACGGAGGTTACCGCCAAGTTATTTTATTGAAATGTGTTTTAATTCATCGCTTCCCCTTGCTTTGGGATTGTTTTTAATAAATGAAAAGCAATATACCTTTTGTAAATTAAAAAATAAACCTTATTAGATGTAGCACTATGCAAGATAATGCAGCCTGTGAGTTTCTGTCAGTTGCTTCAATCAGGGGGGTGACTGTCTGTTGATTTATTGTAAAATAACAAGATTATTTGAAGAAACTAAAAAACGATTCTGACTTCAAGCATTTTCATAGTGGGAACAATAAGAAATGGTTTTGTCTCCAAATGAAGCACAGCTTGGTAATTAAGATGGTAGCTTCTTTTCACATATACAGATCAGCCCAATACTGTGCATACTGCTTATGGGAGCACTCAATAGCTGGTTTCATCCTGTTTGGTATCTATCTGCACACACAACCAATACAATGGCTGCAAATTACAGTAGTTGAAGAGCCCACACATCTGGAAAACATCTGATTGGCTTTTTTTTTTCCTGCACCTGTGTCTTATTGTTAGATTTTGTGTGTCTAGCATTTCAAAAGCCCAAATTATTCCAAATGTGGTTTGAAGGCATTGGAAGCTAAAGTAAAAGGATCAAGGTAATTCCTCTTGAACTTTACTTTTCTGGCAACCTCTATAGCAGTGATGGCGAACCTTTTCAGGACCGAGTGCCCAAACAGGAACGTGCGTGCATGTGCATTGGCTGGAGCACCGGAAACCCAAAGATCAGCTGGCCAGTGCGCGCATGCCCAGATTTTGCCCATTTTCTGGGCCGTTTTCAGGCTGTTTTTCGGGCCATTTTTAGGCTGTTTTCTGGGTTATTTTTGGCCTGAAAAACAGCCCGAAAAATGGCCCAGAAAATGGGCCAAAAAAGCCCCGAAACAGCCTGAAAACAGCCTGGTTTTCAAGCAGTTTTCCAGTGCTCTGGCACCCATGAAGACCAGCTGGTGTGCGTGCCGGCAACCAGAAGAGCAGCTGGTCTTCACGGATGGTGCACGTGCCTACAGGGAGAGCTCTGCATGCCATCTCTGGCACACGTTGCATAGATTCACCATCACAGCTCTATAGGGATCACCCTCAAAGAGAAACAGGTACATATGGAGACAACCCTAGGGGGCAGACTTTGAAGTAACATGGCAGCCCAAGTACTTCAGGAGGTATTTCACTCATTCTTACGTAGTTTGGAAAGCATCCTTTTCAAATATTTTTCCTGGTCTTATTGCACAGTTGGTTTACAATTCTCATTTTCATGCACATGTGTATTGTTTCAGCATAGCTGTGCCTTTTCTCATTGTGACTACACAGGCCTGATTGCTTTCTGATATACTAGGATAGTGAGACAGCTTCAGCATGCAAAACAATCTTTAGAGAAAACAGAATAGGAAACAGTGACAGAATTTGGAATTTTCTAAGCCCCTGATGCATGGGGTCCCCCTAGACCATCCGAAAGATCTGCAAAACCAAAATTATTTTTCAGATACTGAAGATATTTGCAAAAATTTAATGTTATTGTTTTTGCTATTATTTTTATTTGTTAAAAAAGGGGGGGTTCATGAAAAATATATTGGGTCATATCTAAAAGGTTTAACATTGCTATTTTTAATGATTTAATACATATTCTATAAATGCATCAGTTTTATTTTTAATAAAATGGATGTATTTATATAAATATTAATATAATCCATACAAGCAAAAGCTTTTGGAAGGGTCCTAAATAATTTTTAAAAGAGAAAAGATCAAGAAGTTTAAGAAACACTGCTCTGGATCGACATGCTCAGTTCATCTAATAGATGAATTAATCCCAATCCTAAAACCAAAGCTATAATGTTGTGCCCAAATACAAAATATGGTTTAGTCAGTGAAACAAACTGGTTCACACAACAGATAAAATCAGTGGCTGGATATCTGGAAAAACAGTCAATTTGGTATAGTGATTAAGGTGTTGGCTTAAAATCAATCAATCAATCAGTCAATCAATCAATAATTTACATATATACCGCGTCCTCTCCCCAAGGGGACTCGGAACGGTGCACAGGGAAAAATTAAAACAACATAAAATATATACATGAATAAATACAATAAAAACAGATTAAATCAACTGTCCCTGCACTAAAATCCCCATTTTTAAAATTAACATTCCCTAACCCCTGAGGTAGAGACTAACCTAGGCCGGCCAAGCAGAAAAAGTGAGTTTTTAATTTCTGACGGAAGGAGCGGAGGTCCGTAGTCGTTCTAATTTCGGGGGGAAGGTCGTTCCAGAGGGCTGGGCCCGCCACAGAGAAGGCCCTTCCCCTGGGCGTCGCCCGCTGACAAAGTCTAGTGGACGGCACCCGGAGAAGTCCCTCTCTGTGGGAGCGAATCGGCCGGGAAGATGTATGGGGCAGAATCCGATCCCGCAGATAGCTAGGTCCCGAGCCATGGAGCGCTTTAAAGATGAGAAGTAGAACTAAAAACCACTGTGAGACTGTGAATTCTAATGTACTATGCAGTTCCTTTCTAGCTGTGGAGGTATCCCAACTCACAGGATTTTTTTGCACCTCACAAGACTCAGCAAAATACTGACAGCACAAAACAAGACACTTTCAGTCTTAAAATAGAGAGTTTGGGTTTTCATTTAACAAACATGCCAGGCCATGTATCTTTTTTTTCCTGTTGCATCCTTATGGCACTGCCTTTCTCTCGTCCCCAACTCCTGGGTAAGCAGCCAACTGCTAAAGACAATTTAAAGAAAACTTTCCCCCCTTCTTCCAACACCATCCAAGGACAAACTCAAGGAGAAGAAAGCCCATTAGACTTTGTCAGCTATTATTTTGGAGGGAATGCCAGGTGACCAGCAGTGGGAAAGAGATAATAGAAGGCGGCTAGGGATCAGCATTGGGATCAGCAAATTTCATGCCATTATAGTTTTCTGCTATCTCAAGGAGGGCAGAGAGCATGTTAAACAGAAGTGGGGAAAGGCCCTCTACATGTCCAAATCTGTGGCTTTGAAGTGATAAAAAGCCTGAGGATTTTTTTTTCTGAATAAGAACCAATTTTATGATAATGGGTTGGGGGGGGGAGGTAAATTTCATGGAAATTTGTTTATGTTTGACAAATCTTTAAAAAGCTCCTTGAAGTTTCTTTGCATTAAGAGCCAAGTAGAGCAGAGTATCAACCAGCACCCCATAAACTTTACTGACAGTTTTAGGGGAGACAGTAGCTAGCACTCTTGAAAGAAGTTTCAAATGGCTAAGAGCCCTGCCTATAAAACCAACAAGGCTATAGTTAAGCCATTTTAAAGAAGGATCATGTCACAAGATTATTTTGTAGTTACCAAGGTCTGCAAGCAGCCTGTTCCTATCACAAGGCAATATAAAACTGTCTATTAAAGAACTGGTGCCTGAATTGTCTTTTTTCCTTCTTCCCTTTTCCTTCTTCATCATCTCACCATAAGTCGTAAACCTAAGAGCAGTAGTAAATTATTTCGGATATCCAAGAGTCAAAGAAAATCACAGCTTCCTAGATTTTGGTTGAATTGAACAAGAAATGTAGTCAATGTGACTTTTTCCCCTCTGAATAGCTGTTGTACTCTCTACTATATCACATAGAGCAGGGGTCTCCAACCTTTGCAACTTTAAGTCTGAAGGACTTCAGCTTCCAGACTTCTGGGAGCTGAAGTCCTTCAGACTTAAAGTTGCAAAGGTTGGAGACCCCTGACATAGAGCAACTCTGAACAGAATTCACCCAGAGGAAAGTTCAGCTAAGCTCAAGACAGCATGACTTACTCTATAATGCAGGCAATTACCACCCATATTGAAACTGGCTATGGATAATGGGAGTTTTATCCAGTAACTTTGCTGTATTGATACCCCTGCTCCAGACCAGAAGAGTCCTCCAACTCCTCTGTTCACAACAGAATACCTCATACTCACCAGGCTTGAAATTTGTGGCTTAGACAACTTAGAACTACGCCACCTTCGGTCTGACCTGAGCATAGTACACAAAATTATCTGCTACAATGTTCTCCCTGTCAATGACTACTTCAGCTTCAATCGCAACAATACACAATCACACAATAGATACAAACTTAACATAAACCCGCTCCAAACTTGATTGCAGAAAATATGACTTCAGCTACAGAGTGGTCAATGCCTGGAATGCACTACCTGACTCTGTGGATTCATCCCCAAACCCCCATAACTTTAACCTTAAACTGTCTACTGTTGACCTCAACCTATTCCAAAGAGGTCTGTATGGGGCGTGCATAAGCCCACCAACGTGCCTACCGTCCCTGTCCTACTGTCCCCTTACTCTTATCCATTTCCTGTATTCATAATCATGTTTATACTTGTATCTGTTATCTTATACAAGCTTGACAAAATAAATGAAATTAAAATATGATGGCACCTTGGCAAACTGGGATGATTCTTTAATTCAGTCAGCCACCCATTTGGTTTCTTAGTATCTTCCTTAACCTTGATAGACTAATGCAAAAATGTGCAATAGTTACATCAAAGAGGAACAATAACTGTTCATCTGCAAGGCATTTTGAGAAGGCATTTGAGCACATCTGAAGCATCCATAATCCAATTTAAGGAAGCGAGACAGCCAACAACTATCTACTTGCATCCTTGACAAAGAACTTCAATTTTAAGAGGCCATTTACTCCAAATTAATAGGAGCCCGAGATAAAGAACAGATTTTCATGTAGAGGCAAGACCCAAAGACCGGACTTATAATCGTGTGTGTGTGTGTGTGTGTGTGTGTGTGTGTGTGTGTGTGTGTGTAATAGTATTGTGTCAAGATACTTTGCTCCACAAAGGAAGCCACCTTACATTCTTCCCCTACCCACATTTTCCAGCCCTCCCAGTAGAGAAATAACTTTGCCAGCCACGAGCAAAAGTAAAGCACTATTCTGAAAGAGGGGAAAGCAACGATCGCCCCCCTGCTTCTCCTCCCTGCTGCCGCCCCTCGTTTCTCAGAACCGGCCGCCGCTCCTTCCCCCTCTTTTCTCAGAGCCGTCCTCCACGGACACTCACCAGCGATCTCTGCATCGGGCCATCTACGTACATTTCCTGGGCGGTGGCGGCGGTGGTGGCTGCTGGGAGTTGTAGTTTAAAAGAAAAGAACAATTACGACCAGTTCTGGGGAGCTAATCCTTCTTCGAACTACAACTCCCAATAAACTCTAGAGGAATAAAAAAAAAAGAGCTTCCGATATTTCTACAGAACGTCATCTTTGCAGTGAATGAGACCTTTAGAGGGGCGGGTGGCATTGGAATGGGTGATCTTTGAATGTGCAAATAAACAGCAGGGCTTAAACATGTGTAGAGTACCTGTTCCATATTCTATTCATTCCTGCATCATTATGGGGTTTAAAAAAAATAAACTTATGTCGCGCCATGATGTCCCCTTTCTTATTCATTCAGTTCCTCAAAGAACTGTTCTTAGGGTCTTTCAAGATCAGATGACTTTGGCACAACAATCCTCCTTATCTAATGACAATTGAGAACAATGTTATAAAACAGGAATTTATGGAGAACTTTTTTTTTCTTTTTACCTGTTGAATAACTATAGAAAAAGATTAATTTTTTACAAATACTATTTGTTATTATACAGATAATTAATTATTTGGTATGAAATCAAGAAAAAAAAAGTCTTAATTCCATACATATATATTTACATATTTAAACTTAATAATGATGATATATTGGATTACACTGGATGGAAAATTAATAACTACATTTGTAACTAAAGACCGACGCACAAAAACCTATGACCGAACAACATGTTATACAAAGTTGAAAATGATTGAATGTTTTTACTTGATTTTTATGTTGAAAATAAAAATGTATTTAAAAAACCCCAATCCTCCTTATCCATCCCTAACTGAGATGGTCTTTAATGTGAAACTATAATTTCCATACTGTGCAGCATCCCACAGATGGAAGTTGATGATGATATAGAGCAGTGATGGCTAACCTTTTTGTTGTCGCATGCCATAATAGGATTAGGGGATTTAGTCATCACACCCCTGTCATGGACAGGTCACGCTCTCCTTCGGCTCGACTTTCTGATCGCTGCACCTCACCGCGGGGAGGCGGAACCGGACATTCCCATATGGTTCCGCCCCAGGCTCCTGATGGACCCGGTAAGGTTCCAAAGGGAGCTTGGGCCAATTCCTGTGGACTTGCCCCGCGACTCGACTGAGGACCTAGTGGCCGCATGGTTAAGTGCGGCCACGGGGGCCTTGGACCGAGTCGCGCCCTTGCGGCCTCTCTTGCAGCGACAAACCTCCTGGGCTCCTTGGTTCACCGAGGAGCTTAGGGAGATGAAGCGCCACAAGAGACGCCTAGAGAGCAGATGGAGATCCTCGCGCTCCGAAGCCGACCGAACACTAGTGAGAACCCATATTAGGACTTACTTAGTGGCGATAAGAGTGGCCAAACGTGAGTATTGTGCCACTCTTATTGCATCCGCAGATAACCGCCCTGCCACCCTGTTTGGGGTGACCCGCTCCCTCCTTCAACAGAGGCCGCGGGAAGCCCCTTTACAGGGTCGAGCAGAGGAATTTGGGATTTATCTGCAGGAGAAAATCACTCGGATTCGGAGCGAGCTACCCTCCATCGACAGTGATCCAGTTGAGCGGTCCGAGGCTGCTCTTGAGACACCATCTTGGGAGGAGTTTGATTTTGTTACTACCGAGGATATGGACAAGTTGTCAAAGAGACTTAGGGCTATCACATGTTTATGGGACCCGTGTCCCTCCTGGCTTGTACTGGCATCCTGGGAGACGACACGAGGCTGGGTCCAGGGCATTGTCAACGCATCTTTGAGTGAGGGGTCCTTGCCTGCCGTCTTGAAAGAGGCGGTAGTAAGGCCCCTCCTCAAGAAGCCGTCCCTGGATCCAGCATTATCAGAGAAATATCGTCCCGTCTCCAACCTCCACTTTCTAGTGAAGGTTGTTGAGAGTGTGGTGGCTCAACAGTTTCCGCGACACTTGGAGGAAGTTGATTATCTAGACCCGCGCCAGTCCGGCTTCCGACCTGGGCACAGCACCGAGACGGCATTGGTTGCGTTGGTTGATGATCTCTGGAGGGCGCGGGATAGAGGATATTTCTCTATCCTAGTCCTATTAGACCTCTCAGCGGCTTTTGATACCATCGACCATGGTATCCTATTGTGCCGACTGGGGGGGTTGGGGCTGGGAGACACCGTTTTGCGGTGGTTCTCGTCCTACCTCTCTGGTCGGTCGCAATATGTGTTGGCAGGGGGGCAGAGGTCAGCCTCGAGGCCCCTCATATGTGGGGTTCCTCAGGGGTCGGTCCTCTCGCCCCTATTGTTCAACACATATATGAAGCCGCTGGGTGAGATAATCCGTGGTTTTGGGGTGGGATATCATCTGTACGCTGATGATACTCAGCTGTACATATCCACCCCAGACCACCCCAACGATGCCGTCGAGGTTATGTCCCGGTGCTTGGAGGCCGTACGGATCTGGATGGGTAGTAACAAACTCAAGCTTAACCCGTCCAAGACTGAGTGGCTGTGGCTTCCGGCACCCCTGTGGCTTCCGGCACCCCAGATTATTCCAACTCTGGCCATTGGGGGCGAAACACCGGCCCCCGTGGAGAGGGCACCCAATTTGGGTGTCCTCCTGGACTCCCAGCTGTCTATGGAGGACCATGTGACAGCCGTGGCCAGGGGGGCATTCCATCAGGTACGCTTGATGCGCCAATTGCGCCCCTTACTGGACCGGGATGCCTTACGCACAGTCACTCAAGCATTCGTCACCTCTCGACTTGACTACTGTAATGCTCTCTACATGGGGCTTCCCTTGAGGTGCACCCGAAAGCTGCAGTTAGTCCAGAATGCAGCTGCACGGGTGATTACGGGAGCGCCTAGACACTCCCACATAACACCAATCCTGCGCGAGCTGCACTGGCTTCCTGTGGTCTTTCGGGTGCGCTTCAAGGTTCTGACGACCATCTTTAAAGCGCTCCATGGCTCGGGGCCTAGTTATATGCGAGACCGCCTCCTGCCCCATACATCCCTCAGACCGATACGCTCCCACAGAGAGGGCCTCCTCAGGGTGCCGTCGGCTGGACAGTGCTGACTGGCGACACCCAGGGGAAGAGCCTTCTCTGTGGCGGGCCCAGCCCTTTGGAACGACTTACCCCCTGAACTCCGCACCATCTCCGACCTCCGCCTCTTCCACAAGTGTCTGAAGACACATCTGTTCCATCTAGCCGGCCTAGCGTAACCTCCATTACTGACTGTTAGATAGTTTTTAAATTTGGGGTTTTTAATTTGGTTTTAGCGCATTTTTTATTAGAATAAGTTTTTTAAATTTTTTAGATGTTTTGTATGTATTTTTAGTATTCCTGTGCGCCGCCCTGAGTCCGTTTGGAGAAGGGCGGGGTATAAATTTAATAATAAAATAAATAAAAATAAATAATGCAGTGCCCACGTGACGCTCCCCCCGTGCATGCATGTGTGACCCCCACATGTGCCCCACGCATGCCCCACGCCTCCCATGCATGTGTGCACATCTCCCACATGCGCCCTCCCCCCCCCCCAAATTGCAGCAGAAACCCCTCCAAAACCAGCTGGCCATCAGGAGGCACACGCATATGCCTGGTAGAGCTGAGCTGGGGCAACAGCTCGCGTGCCTGTAGAGAGGGCTCTGTGTGTCGCGATCACAGGGATATAGAAAGCTGCTATTCTTGTAAACACTACTTACTAAGTCTAAGGGGCTTTCCTTCTGAGTAGCCCAGAGGTGGGTTCCTGCCAGTTCTAACCTCTTCTATAGAAGAGGTTCCACAAATCTACAGTGCCGTTTAGAACCGGTTCCAGCTCCCTCCCCCCGCCCGTCCCCACATCATCAAGATGAAGAGCGAGAGGAGGAATTCTGGGAGTTGAAGTCCACAAGTCTTAAAGCTGTTAAGTTTGAACACCCCTGGGGTTGTTTTTTTTAAAGGGTTAGGGGTGCAAGGGTCTTGTAACTTGACAGCTTTAAGACTTGCATGCTTCAAATGCCAGAGTTCCTGAGCCAACATTTCGGTTGCTAAGCAAGAGCGTTGTTAAGTGAGTTTCACCACATTTTACAAGTGGGCCATGCCCACCCAGTCACATGACTGCCAAGCCACTCCCACTCGGTCACATGGCCAGCAAGCCACTCCCACAAAGCAGGCCATACCTACAGAAGAGGTTCTAAAATATTTTGAAACCCACTACTGGTGTAGCCCCATATTCGCTTACCATGTTTGTTGGCCATAAATTCCCAAGTGGTTTCCATATACAGCTTGCTTTAATTTCCCATGTCGGTGATGATAATAACAATAATGTCTTAATGCAGACTTAATCATTCTTAAGGGAGAGTTTTTGAAATAAGAGACCTCTACGTCTTATGACTGTAGATGGTTCTGCTCTTTATCAGGATTGAGCTTGAGGAAATTAAATCAGCTTCTCATCTAATTCATTAATAACTACAGTAATGGAATGTCCTTGTTTAGACTATAATCTTACATACATTACAATCAACAATAAATGTGAAGGAGTCACATTGAGCAAATGTGAGCTTACTCGCACTTGAGCATATGTGGGCTCCAGCTCTGCAGTCTGACACCATTCTTTTTATTCAGAATTCCTGCCGAGACCCATATGGGATTGCTGCTACATTTTATGCACATAAACTTGGATTCAATTCAGTAGTTTGATATCTGAACACCCGGGCTGCTTATGGATGCTGTATAATTTTGTTTATATTTGCCTGTTTCTAAGCCTCTCCTTCTACACATTCTTTGATAATGGCAATCTGATAAAGTTTGTAAAGAAAAACCACAGAAATCCCCTGTTGTTTGATTTTGCCCCACTCCCATTCACTGGTATTGATAGATTTCATAATTTTCATCAGTATTTTGATCAGAGTATATTTATCATCCATAATTTAGGAAGTCCATTTCCTATAGTAGTGATGTTCTAGTTATCTCTACACACTGTTGTTGGCATCAGTATGGAAATGGATTGCCATTGCTTTTTGTTTCAACTTCTCAGTCAAGCCTACAATCCTGGTGTTCTCCCCTCCAAATAATATTCAGACTGACCCAGTTTAATTTCCAAATCCAGACAAAATCAACTAACTCACTGTGTCTCAACCTGGCGCCTGGGAAATTATTATGGGTGGCTCCATGTTCACATGCTAACATAAAATAACTATTTTAAATGTATCAAAAATATGGAAAATCTTCAAATTACACAGGATTTTGACATTCTCATCCAGACTCACAAAAGTTGGGGCTAGGAAAAGTGATGAGATTTAGCAATCCTACAAGATTTTTGCAATCAAAAGAAATT
The DNA here is from genome assembly GCA_039707465.1 of Rhabdophis nuchalis. Classification (NCBI taxonomy): domain Eukaryota; kingdom Metazoa; phylum Chordata; class Lepidosauria; order Squamata; family Natricidae; genus Rhabdophis; species Rhabdophis nuchalis. The sequence continues at coordinate 161,692,254 of CM077646.1, read as the reverse complement.
AATCTTAATTTTGACACTAAAGATGGTATGGAAATGATAGGATGTCCAGTGACCCTATATTTTCAACCCTGCCCATATGGTCCTCAAATACTTTCAGTAAAGATAGTGGTTCATGTAAAGGAAAAAGTTGGGAATCTCTGCAATAATCATGAAAATAATCTGAATTCTGTACAGTATCCTGATATCGCTTCATCTTTCTGCTACTGAAGTCGTAGAGGAAATGTTGATTGTACAAAATATGTGGCAAAGCCTCAGGATTAGCTTTTTTTGAAAGAAAGGAAATGAGCCACACATCTTGAGCCAAGAAATGGGGAAATATTGAATTTTTGCATTCCTGGACCAAATTGCTCCTTCCAATACTGGCTTTAACTTCACACATTGCAATAAATCATAATGTACTGTAACTGTCTTTTTTGATTTCATGAAAATCCAGCCACTGTAGTTTGTAACGTATGATTTATTATGTAGCATGCGTGTACGCACAAATGTGGTTTATTCAGTAAACCATAGCTAAACAAAGCATGAGCAAATAGGATTGTTGTGGGAAATGAGGTCATGTAATCTGCCTCAAACCCCTGAAAGAAAAGTGAATTAGAAATCAAGGTTAAACAAACTATAATTTAGCACAGGGGTGTCAAACTGGCGGCTAGCAGGCCGAATGCGTCATGCGCTGGCCACGCCCACACCCAGTTTAGCAAAGGAGGAGAAGTCACAATATGTCACGTGACAACTTGACACTCATGATGTAGCATGATATATGGTTTATGACTGTATTAATTTTGCTGTATATGAACTCACTTGTGATGTAGGGTTACTTTTTGGTTGCAAAGTGGATTAGAGCAGGGGTCCCTAGATTAGAGCAGCTTTGCTGGCTGGAGAATTCTGGGAACTGAAGTCCTTCAGACTTAAAGTTGCAAAGGTTGGGGAGCCCTGGATTAGAGGATCCAGTGGTTCAATCCTTTGGGGCCAAAGTCTAACCCCCAACTGTTTACATGTAACTAATTATTGTTGTTGTTAGTTGTTGTTAGTTGTGAAGTCATGTCCGACTCATTGCGACCCCATGTACAACGTTCCTCCAGGCCTCCTGTCTTCTATCATCCTTTGAAGTCAATTTAAGCTCATACCTACTGCTTCAGTGACTCCATCCAGCCACCTCATTCTCTGTCATCCATGTCTTCTTTTGCCCTCAACCTTTCCCAGCATTAGGCTCTTTTTCAGTAAATCCTTCCTTCTCATTAGGTGGCCAAAGTATTTGAGTTTCATCTTCAGGATCTGGTCTTCTAAAGAGCAGTCAGGGTTGATCTCCTTTAGGACTGACTGGTTTGATTGCCTTGCAGTCCAAGGAACTCGCAGGAGTCTTCTCCAGCACCATAGTTCAAAGGCCTCCATTCTTTGGCACTCAGCCTTCCTTATGGTCCAACTTTCACAGCCATACTTTCATAACTATTTATATTTGATGTAATTAATGATTCTGCATCAATGTTGACTACAGTTTATGCAAATTTATAAGAAGTGGTTACAAAATCCAACTGTAGGAAAAATGTTTAATATCCTATGCAAATAATGTCAATAGACATTCTTTCTGCTCTGAGTGAGGACTGTGCAGTCAGTTCTCCAAACATTCTCTTCCCAGAGAAACTCCAGAGAATGGGAACATGTTGATCCAGACATACCACCTTCATCTCCCTTGCATTCCTGAGAAATTCCCCACGCCGCCTGATAATGAGCAGAAGCGACTGGCTCTCCCTGCTGTTTCTGTCGACAGTCAGGCCTTATCGGTTCTGTGTTGTAACAGACTCCGGCTCTCCCCACCCACAGGCCATTGTGTGTGGGTTGCCTGCCACAAGTGGGTGTTTAAAGGATCAGAGCTGCCACTCACTCTGAGATGCAAATATTTTGAAAGGGCAGATACCCTCTTGGCCTCTGGAGAGCAGCTTCTCCTAGTCTGGGGCAGCCCAAGGTAATGACAGCTCTGATGAGCAGAAGCTCATCTGTTGGCCTCCCAATGGTTCAACAGATGCTTTGCCTGTTAGACTGCCTCTTGAGCCCTGCTGTCTTGGATTAATAGTGCTTATTCAGACAGCAGTGTTGGGAAAGGTCTCTGCTTGAGACCTCGGGATGCTGCCCAGCCCTCCTTTATCTATTCTCCCATAGACCTTGGGCTTCAGTTCCCATAGTTCACAGCCAGCAAGGCCATTTAGTGCTATGAGTCCAATTCATCTGGAGGACATCAATTTGGGGAGGAGTAGAATATTAATCCCATACGACCAATAGGCTGAGTTACTCATTTAAAAAATAACCATCCGGTTTTGAAACAAAATAGGTGTAGCTCTTCTATTCTGCTGTAATTCTTTATTATAGGTTTAGGAATCCAGGGTAGTGCTTAAACCGCCTTTTATATTTGCTCTGGTGATGTGGATGCTGTTAAAGGGAAAGGAGAAAGCTGATCCCCCTTCTGCAAAGCTCAGACTTTCTGTTTTTCTGTCCAGGAGGAGACAGGGAGCTGGTTTTCCATTCCTCCCTCAAAGAAGTATGTGCCCATCAAAATTAGGAGTCTGTCATTCTAGAGAGATGCCAGCCTTTGTTTCATTAAATGTCCTCCATAACATTCTTCATCTTGGAGTTACTATTCTTTACACCTCTTTTTAGATTCAGGCAATGTTATTTCATTTCAATGTGGAAAAACAGCTTGCAATCATTGCTTCTAATTTCTCTATCTGATTTCAGAATTCAGTCTGCATGAAAGATTATAAAGTTTGATGGAAAGATTAGATTTCAGAAGTCAAGTGACACTATAAAATAGCCTGCTGGTTTTGAATTAATGTGATACGTGAGCCTGGGCTATTGTGTGGCTTTTCTAACAAATCGTGGCTTAGCACAGTGTACCAAGTCTGCCAATGTTAAATTCCCAATTTAACTGAATTGCATAAATGAAAGTGATCATTTGACATGAATGAAGTATGTATGTAGCTAAAGTCCAGGAACTGGCCAAAGATATGTAAAGTGTAACTAAACTATCATCTCATCCATTTTCATCTCTTTAATGCCACTTCTACCTTGATTGGTTACCCACAACACAGAGTCAAGTGTGTGTTAAACCACCAGCAAAGCTTTCTTGCTGTCACTCTCTGCTCCCCCCAAGTCCTTTTAAATAAATCCCACATCTCTTGCTCTCTCCAGCAATTCCCAGAAACATCAGGAGGAAACGACAGGGTGAAAGTTCAACTACCCAATGGTTATAAATGAACTGCTTCCACAGATCAATACAGCATCCTGAAAGCAGCTGACGCCAATCCAGTTCTGCAGGGAAAGACTGGACCACTGACTGATATATGGGCAAGGCGTTGGGCCTGCCTAGAGGATTTAAGCTGCTCTCTTTGCAATATAAGGAACTAATCCAATGCTGTCCACCCTCACAGAGTTGTTGTAAGGATTTGCATGACAAGTGCTTTAAGGGGCTGTGTAAATACAGTGGTGGGGTGAAGGAATCCAGATTAACAAGCAGGCTTAACCCATTCATGCCACCCGCCCACAATCAGATTAAAGCTGTCTCCAAAAAAGTGTATCCAGCGAGGCTGAGAGAATAAACTATGATGTTATCTGTGTCCATTTTCCATGCTGGCCTCTTTGATGGGAATCTGAACCTAGCAACATGTGGGAGAACACTACCCTCCTGCTGAGAAACACTTCATAAGGTTATCCGCAGTGGTGACTCTGTAAACCACTTAGAGAGGGCTGTAAACCACTGAGAAGTGGTATATAAGTCTAAGTCAGAGGTCTTCGAACTTGGTAACTTTAAGACTTGTGAACTTCAACTCCCAAAATTCTCTAGCTCTGCTGGCTAGAGAACTCTGGGAGTTGAAATCCACAAGTCTTAAAGTTGCCAAGTTTGGGGGCCCCTGATCTAAGTGCTAGTGCTATTATCCTTGAGACATGGTAAGGGTTGTTTGCAAGACTACATTAAGTGCCATTACGATGTCACCCTTCTTCAAGTCAGTGCCCTACGGATGTGGTGGGCTATCATGGAATTATCACCTGTAGCCATGCTGACTATGGGGAGCAATAGTCCATTTCAGTAGGATAGTGGCAGGTTGAGAAAGATGTTTGTGTGAAGTAGTGAAATCTTGACTCTCTTTTGCACATGAAGAGACATAATGCATCTCAGTCGACACGGAAATGGTTTGGATTATTCAATCATTCTCCAAGCAGATGCACAGTAGGGAAATCCCTATTTGAGAAAATGTTCTGTTGCTTCTCAGCATGTGAGCATTGCCATTCTTCCAATTGAAAAACATGCACGGAGCAAGAACTCATTAGAAATATAGGGAGCTGGGGTAGGAGACGGGACTCCATTGAATGTGGGCAGTTTTCACACTTGCACACTTTAAGAATAAACATGTTAGTGCAGGTAAAACTGAAGTAAAAATATTGGGTTTCCTAACTCCTAGAAATTTGGGAAGGATTACTCTAGGCCAGGGGTCTGCAAAGTTGGCTCTTTTAAGACTGGTGGACTTCAACTCCCAGAATTCCCCAGCCAGCAAAGCTGGCTGGGGAATTCTGGGAGTTGAAGTCCATCAGTCTTAAAAGAGCCAACTTTGCAGACCCCTGCTCTAGGCCCACGTAATTGTCACACCAATCTGGTTCTGGCAATTGTCTTTAATCAACAATCAGATGACAACTGGAGGACTACATTTACTTAGCTTGGCATTACACAACACATTACACAACACATTATCATCTTTAAAGCGCTCCATGGCTCGGGACCTAGCTATCTGCGGGATCGGATCCTGCCTCATACATCCTCACGGCCGATTCGCTCCCACAGAGAGGGACTTCTCCGGGTGCCGTCCACTAGACTGTGTCAGCGGGCGACACCCAGGGGAAGGGCTCTCTCTGTGGCGGGCCCGGCCCTCTGGAACGACCTTCCCCCCGATATTAGGACGACCACGGACCTCCGCTCCTTCCGCCTTAAATTAAAAACTTACTTTTTCCGTCTGGCCGGCTTGGGATAGTCCCCCTGTCTAGGGGTTTTACTGGGTAAATTTTAGTTTAGTTAGTTAAATGGGATTTTAGCACAGGCTGAGTTTAATTTGGCTTTTAAATTGTTTGTATATTTATTGATGTTGGTATGTTTTTTACTGTTTTTATTCTACCTGTGCACCGCCCCGAGTCCCCATGGGGAGAGGGAGCGGTTTATAAGTATTAAATGATTGATTGATTGATTGATTGACATCAAACCATAATATACTTTGCTGGGGTTAATTTTAATGTGTGAAACTACCCCATTTTATTTTCTGCCAAAAAACAAATATACATTTTAAACCGACCACAGTTGCTAGTGAACTATATGAACCCTGACTTCAACTTAAATGGGGGGAAAAACAATGCTTCCTGCTTCCATGTTTTCCAATGTTCTCAAAGTACATCCCTTTCCTTCCTTTCTTCATCAACTCATCAAGCAGATGTCCAATTTTGGGTCACAACATTTGGCAGGAATTCTCCTGAAAATGCTGTCTTGAAGACAGTTAACCCAACTATGTCAGATCCATAGCAATGCTCATTGATACCAATAAAGGAGAATATTTGTAGCTCAAGGTTGAAATGAGGCGTCCTTGAGGCTTCCTGAGCTAAGTTGTTTTCGTGCAGATCTTTCATTAGCCAAATTAGTTAACATCATCAGTGCTAGTGATCAGTGCTAGCACTGATGATGTTACCTACTTCGGGTAATGAAATGTCTACAAGAAAACAACCAAGTTCACAGAACTCCAAGAACCCCTCATAATGGTTTTTAGTAATGGTGTTTCCCCCCCAAAGGCTGTGCTAATCAGGTTTTGTTTTGTTTTTTCAAACTTGTGGCTTTTGGAACAAATTTGCCTCCTCCCAAAGAACAATTTGAACAAGACCAAAAGTTGTTGGATATGATAGGATCCAATACAATTGGAAGGCAGGCATGCTCAAGATGGCCAGTGAATAGGCTTTTTTTTTTTTTAAGTATTTGAAGGAAGTTTGATTTTTGATGACTTTATGGATAAATCCATATCATTTTCTTGGCAATATTATGGAAGTAGATTGTCACTATCTTCTTTCAAGGCCAGTTTTTTGTATGCTATTTAAAAAAAAAACTTTCAATTCTAAGACATAACCCTCAAATTTCCTGAAATTCTCTTATCTGACTGCTAACTATCTTCCATCTAATTTAGCTTCTTAAGATGTAACTAAAGTGCTGTCACCTAGCTGGGTGGTAACTTTGAGATGGGGCAAATCAGGCAATTGTCCATATGAGGTAATTTTGGTCTAATTTCAGAAAATCAAAAAGGAAACCTAAGGCAAGGTACATTTCATTTCATTTAATTATACCCATTTCGTTAAGCGATTCTCTTACAGTATCAGATGAAGTTTTATGAAAATAGGGTAAAGCCTTCATGATATGATAAAGAACTGGATTTAATGTTGCGTTGTTTGCTTTTGCTTATGAATTGTGATGACTGTAATTTCACAGCTCTGTCATGGGTTGAGAAATCTTAAAATGAAATGACACATCAGCATAAGGTAAGGTTACTTGTAAAGTTATAAAAACCAATCTTCCATCAGGGCCTCTGGAGATAATGTCACCTGAGCCTCAAAAACTCTTGAGGCCATTACTGCTGATGCATGCTGCATGCTGCATAGAACTGCTCTTAATAGAGGATTCTCGTGCTATTTTAAACATTTTATTGGGTGAATGCTAAAATTGCTAGTGAAATTTCATTTTCTAGATGGGCCGTAATCTTCCACTAACAAAGTCACTTCAGATATGGATTCAGTTCTTAAGGGTCCCCTCATCCAGCGACTTCCAAAGAGTCATGGTAGAGATCATGGTAACATAATTCTGGCAGTGCCATTAGGGGTAAAAATCCAGGATCCAACTCAGATGAAAGACCCCCAAATATTGTAACCTCGCTTCCTACATTCTGAAATAAATATATTATACCTTAAAGGGTAAGATATCATTGTTAAAATACTCCCCAACCTTAAAACTAGGGGTGAAATCCAGCTAGTTCTGACAGGTTCTGGAGAACTGGTAGCAGAATTTTTGAGTAGTCCAGAGAACTGGCAAATGCCACCACTGGCTGGCCCCAGAGTTGGGTGGGAAGGGAGATTTTGCAGTATCCTTCCCCTGGAGTGGGGTGGGAATGGAGATTTTACAGTGTCCTTCTCCTGCCATGCCCACCAAGCCACACCACACTCACCAAGCCACGCCCACAGAACCGGTAGATAATAAGCCCAATTGGGCTTTTGAGCGCATGCGCTCAAATAAGCCCTCCCCCGAAAATATTGCAACACGGCAGCAGCCATAAGGTGACCACGCTCGCCGCCTCCTGCACCTCAAAAATAATAGGACCTCCCCAAAAATAAGGCCAAGTGCTTATCTCCGGGGTCAAAAGAAAATAAGACCCTGTCTTATTTTCGGGGAAACACAGTATGTAGCTGCACCACGGGGCTCTGATGTCAAAGCTATGCCGAGGGACAGCATATGCAGCATAAGAGGCCTTGAGCGTACCTGCACCCTTTCGAGCTAATTCTTTAAGATACAGGCTCTTGTTTAATGTCTGCACTGAGTCATCTCCATGCTATGAAAAAAGATGGCATTTCTGCTGGGCTGTGCCCTAGCAACTGGAAGGGTTAAGATTTTTCTTTCATTAATGGAAATCTCTTCCTCCGTTTTTCTTTTCTTTTTTGGCCTCACAAAGCAGCCTTGTGCAAATGGCGCCATCTATTGGCCTAAGGAAGGAAAAGGACAAGGCACGCTTGGCATCTGCTAGGCCAGGGTTCTGCAAAGTCGGCTCTTTTAAGACTGGTGGACTTCAACTCCCAGAATTCCCCAGCCAGCTATGCTGGCTGGGGAACTCTGGGAGTTGAAGTCCACCAGTCTTAAAAGAGCCGACTTTGCAGACCCCTGTGCTAGGCTAATGCAGTGCAAGCACCGCATTCCAGGGGACGGGCTCTCTGCAGATGTGCTAGAGTTCGCATGTAGAAGGCAATGCACGAGGAATATGCAGGCACATGCGCATATGATATGTTTGAAATAGCAAGGGGACAGACATGGCAAGGATGGAATAAAACCAGAAGCACTCAGGGGGAATGGAGAAAAGGTGAAAAAGCTGGGTTAATTGGTGGAAATGTGCTCTCATTCATGTTCCATTCCTATGACTTCATGTATGTCCTGGAATAAATATACAATACTTATTGTTTCTTTTTCCATCATATTTTTCTTACCAAAAGATGAAAATGACTGTTGATGGAGCCACCTGGCATTTGGAAGGCAGGATTGCTCAGCATTGACACCGGTAGTCCTCGACTTACGACTGGTAACTGACTGACTGTTCAAAGTTACGACAGACCCCTCCCTCCCTCCCAAAAGGTACTTATGACCTGGTTCGAAGTTCTGACGGCCTCCTCCCTCCCCTGCAGTCACTCCATAACTGACCCACATTTACAGCCATTTGCAGCATCTTGTGGACATACGACTGTGACTTACATTCTTACGAAATCTGGTGTTTAGTTTCAGTGTTTGGCAAAAAAAAAAAAAAAAAAGTCCCGTAACAAACAACAGCTGCTTAACAACGGCCACAAAAAAGATCGTAACTTCAGGTCCAGTCATGCGGCAACCGGCTTTACGATCATCTTGACTTACGACGATAATGTGTAGGCTCCATTATGATCGTAAGTCAAGGACTACCTGCGATGTGTTCCTTCAGGTTAGTATAACTATTCTTTCTAAACTCTAGACGGGCTATCCCAAGAGAGAAACTCCTGCCCCAGGAGAGTCCAAGGAATCTAATGCTGGCAAGAGCTAACAGAGAGGAACAAGAAGCTAGAAGAGCAAAAACTGAGTGAAGGTTCAAATAACTGAGAGATCCTTTGTCCTCCCTGAGCTTGCTTGTTTTCTTGCAGATGTTTCATTACCCTAAGTAGGTAACATCATCAGTCTTTAGCTGATTAAAGACTGATGATGTTACTTACCGTATTTTTCGGAGTATAAGATGCACTGGAGTATAAGACGCACTGGAGTATAAGACGCACCTTAATTTTGGGGGAGGAAATCAGGGGGAAAACCTTTCTGCCTCTTTCCCAGCAGCATTCACCAGTATTCATCTGGCCAAGGTCTTTGCTGCCTCAGTCGGAGCTGCATTCCCGAAGTCGCCCAGGGGAACTGCGATGAAAGCCTTTCCAATGAATGCAATTTTGAGCTGTTAGCATCATGATCCCCTCTCGATTCAAAAAGTTTGCCGCCCAAAAATGCTTTTATTGAGAAGGCTTTCAACGCCATTCCCCAGCTGCTTCGGGAATCAGGCTCGCCGCATGGAACCACCCAAAAATGTGACGCACGGAGCGGGTGGGTGGAGCGACATTCGGAGTATAAGACGCACCCAGATTTTTGCCCTCTTTTGGGGGGTAAAAAGGTGCGTCTTATACTACGAAAAATACGGTAGTTAGGCTAATGAAACATCTGGAAGAAAACAAGCAAGCTCAGGGAGCACCAAGGGCCCCTCATGTCAACCCTGAGCTACAAATATTCCCCTTTATTGGTTCAAATAACTAACTAATAAGGTTTTAGTTATTCTCCATACTAGAACACCAATTGTCATGGTAGTGTAGATGGGGTCCTTTTGAGCCAAAGAAAATACAGCAGCAGCAATTTAGAGATGATTGTCCACTTGCAGTATCTCTACGCCAGTGGAAGTCAACCTGGTTCCTACCGCCCACTAGTGGGCGTTGCAGCTTTCATGGTGGGCAGTAGGGGTTTTGTCCGATACCAAAGCACTTTCCTTTTTTTATTTTAATTTACTTTAATTAAATCACCATTACAGTGGAACCGTTGGGCGGTTAGAAAATTTTACTACTAACAGAGATACAAAAGTGGGCGGTAGGTATAAAAAGGTTGACTACCCCTGCTCTACACTCCCCTGTAGATCTCCTCAACTATGTTGCAAAATGTAAGTATATGGATTAGGGTTGCGTATCTCCTACCCAGCAAGTAAGAACTAATTGAACACCATGACTATGATTTCCAGGGCCAGCCCTTCTATTAGACAGACTGAGGCAACTGTCAGGCAGAAAAGATGCTGCTTGCCTTTTCTAGCCAATAATTTAAGGCAGAAAACTGCCTGCCAATCAATACTTTCTTTCTTTTCAAGCTGGCCAATAACAGAGTGAGTTTTAAAAAAAATAAAAATAAAATCCCTTCCAGCTATTCGCAAAACAAAACTGCTAATGTTCTTTCTTGTCTATGCTCCATGTGTTTTTGTGCATGTATTGGTGAACAGCTGGCCTTATTTTGTAATAAAATCCCAGGAGCAATCTGAAGGGAATTATGCCAAGGGAAGTGAGTTGTTAAAAGGATATAAAACAATGTGGTAAACTTCTATTGCCTTCCAAATTCCTAATGATGCACCAGCAATTCTGCACTTGGGCTCTGCCAGCACATGGCCACAGTAGGAAACCAGGAAGTGGGATAAATGGAAAATATCCTTACAGAGGAAGCACAGGCCCATGCCTCCAAGTGCAAAACATCAATCTATTGTTGTTTCAGAAGCAACATTTCATTCTCTTGAAATTGCATCTCCTTGACTATGATACAACACTGTTACATGAGGATATATAACATTATTTGCAAATGCAAGCCTCCTGTTTCAACATGGCGGGTTTTCATGGGGAAGGAGGGTACTTCAATGCACTACCAGGAATATACTATTGTTTAGAAGAGTTTCTTGTGAATTAAAGACAAGATGCTTCCATGTTTAAAAAGCTTTCATGGGGAAAGAAAATCAAAGACACATACAAAATAAAAGACACAAAAAGCAATTACACAGCTCAGTGAGTTTTTTTTCAGATTCAGTGCACTTGGAGCACTGGCCAAATTTAAGCATCCTGCATAGGCTGAAAATGCAATATTAAATATATGATGTAATTCTCCTGAAATTGCTCACTGTAGAGGATGTTTTGGAGTCTGAAAGAAGCATCGTCATCTTCAGATTTCACTGAATTAGTTCATCCTAGCTTTTAAGAAGCTAGAAATGCCAGGATTTCTAAGAAAACACTGAGTCCAGTCTACAGTATATCCAGTCTTGCTTTTGGTTATAGGCCTGATTTTCTATCTTTTCAAATTGCCAATGGAAACTTTTTCCGGATCATGCTGTGACTAGTGAGCTTCCTATTCTAATATTACGGTAACTTCCAAATCAGTGGTGGGATTCAAAAAAATTCATTATCGGTTCTGTAGGCATGGCTTCGTGGGCATGGCAAGGGAAGGATACTGTAAAATCTCCATTCCTACCCCACTCCAGGGGAAGGTTACTGCAAAATCCCCATTCCCTCCCGATCAGCTGGGACTCAGGAGGCAGAGAATAGATGGGGGTGGGGCCAGCCAGAGGTGGCATTTACCGGTTCTCCAAACTACTCAAAATTTCTGCTACCGGTTCTCCAGAACTGGTCAGAACCTGCTGAATACCACCTCTGTTCCAAACAGACATTCACACTATGAGGTGTCTATATAATCTTAAATAATCTGAAATCCTAAATTTGAATTTTTTTACCTATGGAGTGGGGATTTGTAATGCTGATACTTCTAGAATTCAGCTACCCTTTCTCTTTATTGTAACTTCAACATTTCAGGCTACATTTTATAGGAATGAAAACCCAAATTACAAACTTTTGCATTTTCCTATTTTAGATTCACTTAAAGCAGAGATGAGGGCTCCGTTGAGGAAATCAGTAGCCAGCTAAACCACAACTCCCAGAAGCCTTAGCTAGCAGATAATTCAACATCATCAGCAGGTGCCCCATTCCTCACTGAAATAGGGGAGGGTACCACCCTGGTGACATCAAGAAACATTTTTTTCTCTGCACTGACACTACAAATAAGAAAAACATCTTGACACAAAACACATGTCGACATGCAGATAGATACCGACCCAATCTTCTGTAAACACACCCCACAGGACTGAGTGTTTCACTGATACAGGATCTGTTTGCCATTAAAAAAAAAAACTTCTCCCTGATTATGGGTTGGTTCCTGAGATTTGGTCAAACCGTCTAATGCAGGGGTCCCCAACCCCCAGTCCATGGACCAGTACCGGGCCACAGCATGCCTGAAACTAGGCCATGCAAGCAAGCAAAGCCCCATCCATGGGATGCAGGCTGCACATGAAACCACATCCACTCCAGTACACAGAAAAACCTCTCGCCACAGAACCGTGGTGCCCAAAAGGTTGGGAGCCACAACTCTAGTGCAATGTTTCTCAACCTCTGCAACTTTAAGGCATGCAGACTTCAACACTCAGAATTCTGGAAACTGGAATTCCACCTATCCTTAAGTTGGTGTGGAGGAAAAATGCTACTGTAGTTTAAGCCAGGGGTCTCCAACCTTTGCAACTTTGAGTCTGAAGGACTTCAGCTCCCAGACTTCTCCAGCCAGCAAAGCTGGCTGGAGAAGTCTGGGAGCTGAAGTCCTTCAGACTTAAAGTTGCAAAGGTTGGAGACCCCTGGCTTAAGCAAGCGAAGTACCTAAAGCATTTCCAGGCTGTGGAGCAAGCAAACCTCTAAGCTAGGGCTGCACAGCTAAGAATAAGAGCTTCATGTACCTCACGGCCAAGCCACAAGCCATGTCCCCGGGCTCTCTTCCCTAGTTTTCTAGAAGTGAGCCTCCACTGCATGCCGCTGCTCAAAAAATGGTGCCCACTTCTGGGATGGTGCCACACAACCTAGGGATGCTAAGAGGTGGAGCAGTCTGCCCCAACAGATCTCCAGAGATCTATGAAAGCTAAGGCAGCAATTGGTGATGGGGGGAGGAAGGAGGGGGGAAAGGGTCAGCTGGGAAGCAGGCCCAATGCTTGTGGGGACTCGGTGAGGCAAGATGGGAAGAATAAGTGGCTGTTTCAGAATTCCATCAGTCGGTTGTAAGGGTGAATCAATCCAAATTTTGTGCATGTGGCCATGGGAGCACTACAGTCACCATAAGTTTGAAACCGGTTCATTTTTTTTTTACTACTGGTTCTCTCGTGTGCACGCATGTGTAGAAGCATCTGGGTAGAGCCTCCTGCCACCACCACTACCACTACTGCTGCCACAACCACCACCGCCACTACCGCATTCAGGGCGAACCGTCAGAAACACAGCTCTAGTCATAAGTAGCTTTTGGGGGCATCCATCAAAACTTTGAATGGTTGCTAAGCAAGCAATTGTAAGTTAAAGACAACCTGTATGTTTAAAGCTTGTTAATGCAGAAGGGGGAAGCTACTTGATAGTGTTGGAAGTAAAGAGTTCAGGGTTCGTTCCCAGCCGGGAATCACCACCGACGCTAAAAGAGAATTTCGTGAAGACAGCTGCCTGGAAGTTATGAGCTTTATTAAAGGAAAGGAAAGACGGGAAGGACGAGACACAGCTCTGTCGTTCCCGGGTCTGCAGGACCCCATACATGAATTGGTTTCCCACCTTTATACAGTTTTCCTCCTTTGAAGCCTTTGTGTACGTTTCTGATTAACAAAGATTTATTTATTTGGGATGATTGCTCTGATGTTGATTCTGTTCGTCTGGTGTCTGGTCCTTGGGATGAATCCTGTCAGAGAAGGCAAGGAAGGGTGTTTCCTGTGAGTAGGTGTCAGTTTTAGGTAAATGGTTGTGATATTTGTCTTGTCTTAGATTAGATTCCATGTCTAGTGGTTATCGCCAGACTCAGGGTTTTCCTGTGCTTTGGTTATGCTTAATCCTTTATACTATCTTTCCTTTTGTGATTATACGCAACCCATTTTGGTTACGTGTATGGTTTTCTCCTGGCTATGGCTCTTGCCCATATGTATTTATTAATTTCTAAAATGAGTTTCCCAGTACCTTCCTACAATAGGCAAAGAGTAATCGTATTCACTATATTTAATTCCTTCTGGATTGAATCAAGTTTAGCTTTTGTCCTAGCACCACTTACATTTTCAAGCAAAGGGGGACTGTCAGCCCAAAGAAAATGGCCCAGCGCTGTTGCAAGCCACATCCCAGTATAGAGGGAAGAATAGAAGAACTGGGGGAGCACAAAGATAACGTAGCTGTCATGAAGACCAACTTACATTTCCTAAAGCACCTGAAGGCCAGACAAGGGATAATGGATGGAAACTGATCAAGGAGAGAGTCAACCTTAAAATAAGAAGGAACTTTCTGACAGTGAGAACAATCAACCAATGGAACAGCTTGCCCTCGGAAATTGTAGGAGCTTCATCACTGGAAGTTTTCAGGAAGAGACTGGACTGCCATTTGTCAGAAATGGTGTAGGAAGGGTCTCCTGCTTGGGTGTGGGGTTGGACTAGATGACCTACAAGGTCCCTTCCAACTCTGTTAATCTGTTCACATCCCCCAAATAGAAACAAAACATTGCTCTGGGTGTTCCTAGGCATTTTTTTTTATCCCATTCATCTGAGTTGCTCCATCTATGGAATTTTAAGGGGGTCCTGACAATCATGTTTTTCTCTTGAACCCGCCTGCGTTTTCCCACAGCTGCTTCGGTCATTTTTCTTAGGCAGGCCAATAAAATCTGTCAAGGAGGAAAAATATATAGAATAGTCTCAAGGTTAGCCCAAGACGTTATACTCCCCAAGGCAAAGGATAAATATAACTCTTCTCCCTCCACCTATGATGAGAAGTCAGCCAGAGTGGTTCTGAATCTTCCTTGGATGCTACCTCAGCCTGCCTTGTGGTAGGCCTGGCCCTGCCCCCCCCTGGAGGGAGCCTCCACAGCACAGCGGCCTCTTCTGCCCAGGCCTTGGCCTTCTCTGCCTGGAGGCAGGAGGCAGGCCAGAAACAAGCCGAATATTTGAAACGGCTCCGCAAGGAGGAGATTCATGGCAGCAGGGAGAGTTCATAATTCAGCCCAGATAGGAATCAGCTGGTTAGAAACAGATGCTGGGTTCATTCTAGTTAGAAATAAGGTTGTAAATGTTAATATGGGGGCCAATTAACCATCAATCTAATGCCAGGTTAGATCTCTAATTTAGGGCAGGGGGAAATTCATCTATGCAAGCCCTGATGAAATGAATGGTAGCTAAACAGAGATATGCATACCCACATTCGTATATCAGCAGAGAGTACGGGGAAGAGACAGGCCTAAAACAAACTGAGAAAGATTTTTTACAAAAGTATAATGGAAGATTTTTGCTTTTCATTGTTTCCTGCTGTAAAAGAAATCATCCGAGTATGTTCTCTCTCTTTCGTGAGTGTGCACACACACATTAATACTGCTGTTGATGATGATCATACAAGAATGTATCAGAGTCAGTGCAAGCTTAACTTTGTCTAAAAAGATGTAGGCTTAAATTTTAAAAGAGAACATATTAAAAACCTTTATTAAGATTGCAGTTGTGAAGAAACCAACATGCATGCACATCTACATGAAATTTGAGTAATATGGCCCCATATTTGTGTAGACTGATATCTTGCGTGAAGCATAATGTGGCCCCTAAAAAGCTGCTGTCTTACCACACTCACAACCCTAATACCTTCTTTCCCATTGTCATCTTTAGAGAGCAACACTGATAATTCTAACAATGACACAGTTCGTTACTAATGATTAAGAGGTTGCTTTGGGCAAATGTAGGAAACTGCTGTGATATATAGAAAATTAGATCATTTCTAAAATAGGCAGGCTCCCTTATTAGCAATCCCTAAGCTATGATATATGATGGCTGGACATGCAAGAGATAGGACCCCTTCTGCGTGCGGAAAGGGTAAACCTACAGGTCTTGTGAATCCCTATGTCGATTCCCTAGTGAGCTCAATTTAAAGCAGTGCTGTTCCAAATGGGATATGAAATTGCCACCATCCAATCCTGCAGAGGCCTGATATTCATAATTAAATGTCTTTAAGATTGGAGGGATGCAGCAGTTAGTCTCCAACACTCCTATGACTTGCCTATGGAGCCGACTATACACACTTAAAAAATTCTTTATGGTCACAAGCTGGAGCAAAGACAATTACAGGCAGTCCTCAACTTACAACCATTCAGTTATGATTGTTCAAAGTTGCAAAGACACTGTAAAAATGACTTGTGACGTTCCTTGCACTTACAACTATCACACATAGTCATGGTCACATGATTAAATTTCGGGCTCTTGGAAACCAGCTTCTAATAACGACACTTGCAACATTCCAGGGTCACATGATCATTATACAATAATACAATAGCAGAGTTGGAAGGGACCTTGGAGGTCTTCTAGTCTAACCCCTTGCCTAGGCAGGAAACCCTACACCACTTCAGACAAATGGCTATCCAACATCTTCTTGAAGACTTCCAGTGTTGGAGCATTCACAACTTCTGGAGGCAAGCTGTTCCACTGATTAATTGTTCTAACTGTCAGGAAATTTCTCCTCAGTTCTAAGTTGCTTTTCTCCTTGATTAACTTCCACCCATTTCTTCTTGTTCTGCCCTCAGGTGCCTTGGAGAATAGTTTGACTCCCTCTTCCTTGTGGCAGCCCCTGAGATATTGGAACACTGCTATCATGTCTCCCCTGGTCCTTCTTTTCATTAAACTAGACATACCCAATTCCTGCAACCATTCTTCATATGTTTTGGCCTCCAGCCCCCTAATCATCTTTGTTGCTCTTCTCTGCACTCTTTCTAGAGTCTCATCTTTTCTACATTGTGGCAACCAAAACTGAATGCAGTATTCCAAGCGTGGATCATCTTTTATGATCTTTCCAGCCAGTTACTCACAAGCAAAATCAATGGAGAAAGCTGGATTTGTTTAATGACTATATCACTACTTAATTGTAGTGATTCTCTTAATAACCATACCAAAAAGGGTCATATAATGGCATGACTCACTTAGCAAGCGCCTTGCTTGGCAATGGCAATTCTGGTCCCAATTGTGGTTGGAAGTTGAGGACTACTTATACACAAAGGACAATTGCCATATTATCTGGGATGATGCAGCAATAACAGCAAGTAGCAACCAACCACCTCCCTCTTGAAACAACTAAGCAGGGTTAAACCTGATTAGTATAGGGCTGGTAGGAAATTCCAGGGCTATAAGACTGTGAGATTGAAAAAGTTTTCATATTGCTACCAATAAATCATGGGCTTCCATGTGAAACTCAATTTGAGCAAACTTTTAGCTTTTTTAGTGTTAACAGTGCCCCTTGAAATGGAAGTAAGGCTTTCTGGAAAACATTTTTTCAGGCACTGCTTAGTCAAGCTGATTTAGTTTTTAAAAATCCTTATTGGAGCTACATCAACAAAAGAGAAACATATTTCCAAGAAATCTTCACCAGATAAAGTAGGTAAAAATAATGAAGTTGTTACCATCTGTTTTTCAAATGTGGATGGAGGTAAATGGAAAGGGGTATGCAAAGATGCAGATCGGATCCTAAGACAATGAAGGAATGAGTTAAACTAGCATCTTTGTCTCTCCCAAAATTTTGGAGAAGAAAAAAACAAGGAAATAATTGTTGGAGTTTAGTTTTTGGACACATAAGATCTAGCTTTAAAACCCAGATTTGTTCCTATTCAAGATACAGAGATCCCTTAGTAAGTGGGAAACCCAACTAAATCCAACAATATTTCTTTACATGAACAAAGCTGAAGATCATTTAACAACAAAAGAACAATTATCCACAGTCCTTCTACCAAAAAAAAATCATCTTTAACCTCTGGAACAGTATTATATTAAACAGGCAGGAGTTAAAAATTGCTTTAAAATATATATTGGCTGGTGGCAAGGGACTACACTAAAATTCAAAAACATCCATAATGCATTCTGTTGTCTACCTCAAATTAGTTAATGAAAGATTGCCTCCCAGGAAAAAGAGATTTCTTTTCAAGCCATATAGTTTGTTTCCTTATCTTCTTCCCCAGAGTGGATAATTTTGTCATTTCTCTACAATGAATGTTATTTTCTTAATTTGGAAAGATTTCTTTAAAAAAACAAATGCCTTCCAATATAGATGAAAAAGACTGTTTTTTAAATGAACATACAACTCTGAGAGTGAGATGTGGTAATTAAATCAAATTAAATTAATAATGCAATATATCAACCAAAAACGTAAAATCATATACAGGGATGATACAAATCAATACTTGCATTCTATACTTGTCAAAAGAATTATATCCAACTTTTTACCAAGTTGGTCGATGCGTGCTTTTTTTCTTTCATACTTCGTTTAACTTGGAGTATATCTCTGCTTCCATTTCAGAGGTAGATTGCTACCGGTTCGCATTGGTAGTGGAAATTGTGACTGGGTTGTCGAACTGGTAGGGATGGCAGGCTGGCCACGCCCCCGAACCGGTTCACCGGTTGCTGCAGTATGTATTTTTGACATTTTTAATGTTCTGCACATGTGCAGACCTATTTACAGGTAACTGCGCAAATTGTGTGTGCTCCAAACCAACAATAATGCCAGCAGAAACCCACCTCTGTTCCATTTCTGTGGGGCAGGTATAATCTATCAGTATTACTATGGGGATGTAATGCAGTAGCTTGCTTACTTTTGGGTGCAAACTGTCCAGTTCAGCTTGCGTCAATAATTCCAGCAGAATATCCTATTATAGGTATTGCTCAGGTATTGATAACTTTCCACCATTCAATTTTGTTTTTAGCAATTTTCTCACTATTTGGATGTATTCTTTACCAATCACATTTTTAATTTGTCCATGCTTGATGCTGTCCACCTGTAAAAAGCACAGATACTTGTAAGCTTGATGGTTCCTGATGGTTTAGCCATTCAGCATTTCAGCTCCAATGCTTGTGATTTTACCTTGATTTACTGTTAGGGTAGCAGGTTTCTCTTGGTCAAATTCCAGTGCGCTATCCATGCTAAGAAGTCTTACAATGTTTTATTAATGACTAGATTTTGATTTCTAATTTTCATAAAGCTTCAGAACATCTATGTAAAACAAATGTGATTTTATTAGCATTTTTTGCTGTTCGATAGCCAAGATTTGCTTTCTTCAAAAATCCCTGAAAGTGGGATCATAGCAGTGACAAATAAGAAGGGTGATAACGAGTCACCCTGGAAATTGACAAGCTCTTATTTTTCATTTTCAACTGCCAATTCTCTCTTCCACTACTTTATTATTTTTTCTATAAACATTATAATGTTACTACTGGCACCAGTTGTTACACAGATGACCCAATTGTCTGGTAATGAATCAAAGGCCTTTTTTTGTAATCAATCCAGACCATATCCTAAATAGGTTTATCAGCTTTTGCAATTCTCCAAAACCATTTTATCCATCAGAAGTTGATCTTTTGTACATGCACTTTTCTTTTTATTTCCCTTCTCTTCCACAGGAAGGGGGTTATTTTTTTTCTAGTTGCTTCTACATTGTTGGAGAAGGACCAACATGCACTTTAATCCAATATATCAGGGGTCTCCAACCTTTGCAACTTTAAGTCTGAAGGACTTCAGCTCCCAGACTTCTCCAGCCAGCTTTGCTGGCTGGAGAAGTCTGGGAGCTGAAGTCCTTCAGACTTAAAGTTGCAAAGGTTGGAGACCCCTGCAATATATGGATCCTTGCAGGTGCTTCCAGCTATTTTGTATATTCTGGCATAGTTCTGCATGATGCAATTTATTTCCTTATTTATATTATTTATTCAGCCACCCATCTCACACAAGTGACTCTGGGCAGCATATAAGAATAAAACAAACGTAATTCTCACCCCCAGCTCCCAGTGCTCAAGGATAAACTGTTAACCCCACCTCCATCAATAGTAGCAGAGCTCATTTCTCACTGATTTAAATGCTCGGGGAAACAGCCAGGTCTTCGATGCCTTCTAAAAGGCTAAAAGGGTTGGGGCCATTCATATATATTTAATATTATTATATAATCTTATAATTTATTATTCCAATAAATGACAAACATGATTTCCGAGAAATGATAGGGATCAGCAATGGGGATAACAAATTATATACAAGTCTAATTTTTTGGTCACTTTTGGATTTTGGCCAATCTACTCAAGGATGATTGGAGAACACTTCAACTCAACTATATGGAAAGGCCCAGAATCCTGCCAGCTTTTGGTGAGATCCTGCCAGCTTTTGGTAATATACTTCTGAGAAGCTCCCAAGTAGGTTATGCACCCATTAACTCTTTTCTGAGTCAAAACCACAGAATCGTGAGTATCTTCCAAGAGCCAGAAGTAAAGGAGGCAGGTTTTAAAAGATAAGGGCTTCCAACCATGCTTCTTATAGAAAATATATTGTATAGAATAGAGGTGGTATGCTGCCAGTGTGCACCTGTTTGGGAGAACCATTAGTGACAGGAGTGTGAGGCTCCGCCCACCCAGACATCCTCATGGACCTTCTGCGTATGCCCAGTCATGCGCGCTCCCGCTAGTGAAGAAAAGTAGAATACTTTTCTACTTTTGTAGTAGTGAAGAAAATAGAATACCTTTACTGGTATAGAATGTGAAGGATGTGTGTGCTTTATTTTTATAGTTATAATGTACACTGAAGATGGCATTTAATTTCGTTAAACCTAAATCCAAACCCAAACCCAAACTAAATTAAACTATAAACTAAACGGACATTCCTTTAAAGGTAGCTTGTCCAAGGCATCTTGGGGCTATCAACAAAATGATGAAAACAGTATTGAAGGGTTTGACTACAAATATCCAAAAATGAAAGGGCATGAACTTGCTATCATTTTCCTCATCACAGCAAGACTTTAGAAGAAAGTGTAAGTCATTCGGGTCTTGCTTCCCTGATTGTTCTACTCTCAGAACTCTTCAGAACTATCCTATGAAACAAAGGATGAAAGGATAGCTTTCATTTATTAAGCCTTTTATTGTCTCCCTCTTTCCATCTGACTGAACTGCCTCAAGAGAGGTTCAACCTGAGAGCCACCTTGGAAGATTTAGCTGCAATTGCTTTCAAGTTAAATGGACAGAGGATCTCCGGAAGAAAAAGCTTTTCTATTTGGAAATCAAGCATTGTGCTGTTTGGTTGAAAGGATGACTCTCAAATCAATGGGAGACATCTAGATGGTACAGTTTTATTTAAAATAGAAAGGAGGGGATGTGATGGAAGAAGAGTATGGAAGAATATATAAAATGGATGGAAAAGCAGTTTGCTATTGTGTATTGCATGGGTCTCCAACCTTTGCAACTTTAAGTCTGAAGGACTTCAGCTCCCAGAATTCTCAGCTTTGCTGGCTAGAGAATTCTGGGAGCTGAAGTCCTTCAGACTTAAAGTTGCAAAGGTTGGAGACCCCTGGTGTATTGCACTCCACTGGAGATAATTTGCCAAGGCTATATGACGACACTGGTGGGACCGAAGCCAATGCTGCAATGAATTTGAAGACACTTGGAACGCCAAGGCTTCAGGTTGTATATACTCTGCTCTAGTTATACAGGTAGTCCTCAACTTATGACCAGTTGCTTAATAACCATTCAAAGTTACAACAATCCCTGAAAAAGTTACTTATGACCCAGATTCAAAGTTCTGACAGCCAGAATAGCTCCCTTGTGGTCCCATGACCACATTTTGGGCGCTTGGCAACTGTTTACAGTCATTTGCCTCATCTTGTGGTCACATAACCTCAATTTACAAGGTTTTTACTGTAAACCAGTGTTCAGTTTCAGTTTCCAAAAAAATAATAAAATCCCCATAGCGAGCAATGAATTCACTTAACGACAACGGTGTTTGCTTTATGAGCACCACATTTGCTTGACAATTGCTGCAAGGGTCACGCGATGACCTGCTTAATGACTTACAGCCATAATTGCAGGTGCAACTACAGTTAAAAATGGAGGACTATTTATAACATAGACCTTGACTTGCCTTTCCTTATGAAAATTGTCTCAGGATGGAGAGTTTAAAACAGAGAAAAAATGGCAACCCGGTTTTTATTCCCCTTCAGCCATGGAAACTCACTAGGTGGCTTTGAGCCAGCCGAGCCCACATTTTGTTTCCAGGTTTTGTGTGACGATTGTTGGAGGAAAGACTTCTATATACTGCATGCTGCCTTTTGCTTCTGAATGAAACGTGGGATACAAATCAAATCTACAGACAAATAAATAAATGGCAAGGAAGACAACTTCTAAATTCACCACTACAGCAGCTATGAGTTGAAGAGAAACTGCTTCAACCCATGCCTATTTGCATCCCCGGGGCACACTGGTTTCTCTGTAAGGCTTATATTATGCTGCAGAGATCCCCCCCATCCTCAATGCCACCTTTGTGTTGCCTGAAAACTGCCTAACTTGTGCTATCCAGATCGGTCTTCTTGCCTGTTACAATTTCTTTCCGTGTGTCCCTACCCCCATCCATATCGACAAAATTGGGGATTATTTGAATTGTGGGGGTCCCACAGCAGCCTTCATGCTTAAATGACACTTCACTCAGATGCTCTTCTGAGAACTGTATCATGCCTGATAGGATGCACTGATTGGGGGGAGGGGGTGTCTTGTCTCTTAAGACCCCAAGGCACTGTGATGCTTATAGGTGTTATGGAACATCTCTCCATTTGCTATTGCTGTGGCCACATAGATTTATTATTGTTTTCCATCAGCCCATTTTCCTCCTCCTGTGGCACAAACCTCCCCAGGCTCTTTAGTCCAGATTCTTTCTCAGTGGCTCCACAAAGGCTGGACCACAGGTGCAAAATTGCTCTATTCAAGGAGGCCCAGGAAAATATTGGTAAACTACCTCACCAAGGAGAAATCTCTTCCTTATACTGTAGAGCCAAAAAAGAAAAGTGGTAGGTTAGGAGTAGAAAAGGTGGAGATTGAGAAATCAACCAGGCTACTGTTTTTTCCATGCCTTCTTCTCCCTCTCCCTTAGCTCATCCTTTCATCTATTCCAGTGATGGCTAACCTTTTTTGGCTCGCGTGCCAAAAGCGGGGGGAGCACAGGGGGGTCGTGCATGGGCGTGCCACACCCATAATGCTATGTGCGCGACCCCTTGCTTTTGGCACGCTATTTTTGCCCTCCCCAGGCTCCAGAGGCTTTCTAGGAGCTTGGGGAGGGTGAAAACAGCCTCCCGCCCCACCTCCAGAGCTTCCCCGAAGCCTCCAGAGGATGAAAAACGGCCTCAAAAGAAGGCCTAATTCAGCTGGCCAGCGCACACATGCATGCTGGAGCTGACAGGGCAACTCCTCGCGTGCCCTAAGAAATGGTTCTGCGTGCCGCCTGTGGCACCCGTGCCATAAGTTCGCCATAGTTTCTATTCTATCTTCCCGTCAGCTCCACCAAGTAGACCAGGCCAGGACATTAACTCCACAAGCCTTGCTCAGCCATACATGCCCTAGTCATCTCCCTTCTTGACTACGATGATCTACATGGGGCCACCCAAAGTATACAATTCAGATAGATTTATGAATCTATTAAATTCCACCACCATAAGTAGGGTGGCCTGGAGTATTCTTCCAGATCAGTGTATAAACTTTCAAATGATTAAAACAATAAAGGCTTTAATCTTATGCATCCTAATCTCAATTTACAAAGCATTCATTTGGAGACCTTTCAAAGGTATAATGGCCCTGGAAAAAAAGACTTACAACCGGCCCTTGCTCTTACGACCATTGCAGTATCCTCACAGTCACATGATCAAAATCCAGGTGCTTGGTAATCAGCATGTATTTACAATGGTTGCAGTGCAGAGGTAGGTTCCTACTGTCTTGGACTGGTTCGGCCGAACCGGTAGTGGTTTGGCGGCATGGGTTGCTGGAACCGGCAGTGAACAAGGCCTGCCAGTTCTCCTACAGCGGCACCATCTTGATTTTCTGTTCTGTCCATGCGCAAAACAATTTTCATTGCAAAAAAATTATTTTTTTCCACTTTTTTAATGTTTTGCACATGTGGAGACCCATTTATGTACAAATGCATGCACACAAAAAATTTCTGCGCGCCTTGAACCGGCAATAATGCTGGCAGCAACCCAGTCCTGTTGCAGTGACCAGGTCATGTGATTACCATTTGCCATCTTCCCAGCTGGCTTCCAACAAGTAAACTTTCTCTTAATGCCCACATGATTCACTGAACTGCAGCAATTTGCTTAACAAGCATTGCCAAAGAAGTTGTAGAATCGGGTGTGACTCACTTCAGCAATCACCTTGCTCAGCAATGGAAATTCTGGTCCCAATTGTGGTTGGAAGTCAAAGCATTCATCACATATTAAGTTCTGTTGAATTTCAGATAGCTTTCTCATACATAGATATGGACAGGTTGCCCCCCTAATAGACGCTTAATACCTGTTTGGTTTCTGTCACAGTGGTATCTTTTCCATGCCTGCAAGTACCGAGGTGATTTTAAATGCACCATTAAAAAAACAAAAAGGAATGCTATGCCAGCACTGTTCTTTGCAGCCCTCATGTGGGCAAAATATCTTCCAAAGCAAGATGCAGAGTTTCTTTCCTAGTTCTATATATATTTAAAGGAAAATGTACATATTTCTACACATTCAGGGGAAAAAAATTAGAATGATGTGACTATGCATTAATCCTGCGTACCTTCTTCCTTTCCGTTCTATCTCTGTAGAACAGGGGTGTCAAACTGGCGGCCTGCGGGCCGGGTGTGTCATGCGCAGGCCACGCCCACCCCAGCTCCATGAATGAGAAAAAAATGTCGTGAAACATCACATCAGAGTAACGTTAGGCAGCTAGTTTGACACCTGTGCTCTAGAAGGACACAATCCTCCTAAACAATTTTACCTATAGCCCAAGAGCATTTTACACAATCCCTAATCCTGATTGACCACAGTAGCTTCCCCATACCTGGTGCCTTCCAGCTTGGTTGGATGGCAACCCCCATCTCCCTCTTCTAATGTTCATTATATGGTGGTGAAAAAGTGGGACAGCCACAACTGTTAGGCACTGGAAGGAGAAGATTGTCCAATGGCCATTTTCTGCAGTACATGCAGTATACAAATATCTGGACAGGTAGTACTCGACTTACAACAGTTCCTTTAGTGACCGTTTGAAGTTAAAAAGTGACATATGACCATTTTTCACAGTTAGAACCGATGCAGCAATCCCCGTGGTCACATGATCAAAATTCAGATGTTTGGCAACTGGTTCATATTTATGATGGTTTCAATGTCTTGGGGGTCACGTGATCCCCTTTTGCGACCTTCTGACAAGCAAAGTTAATGGGGAAGCCAGGTTCACTTAACAACCATATAACTAAGTTAACAACTGCAGTGATTCACTTAACAACTGTGGCAAGAAAGGTCATAAAATGGGGCAAAACTCATTTAACAACTGTTAAAGTTTTGGGCTCAATTGTGATCAGCTCCCTGTACTTCCAATTACATTACTTCCTATTCAGGACAGAATATTTTATCATACATATATTTGTTTATTTATGCAAATAGTTACTATGCTACTTTGGTTAACTGAATTGAGCACATTTATTATACATTTATTTCAGCCCAACTCACCTTACAGGCCTGTTGTGGTGGGAAAACAAGGATGAGGGAGGAGCATTATATATATTCATCATCTTGAGTTACTTATAAAAATAATAAAGATGGGAGAAAAATAAATAATTTCATACAACAATATAGATAGAATAAAATGGATTAAAAATGCAAAGTACATAAGCAATATATAATTTTGCATATGGACTTCCCTTCTCACACAGGCATATCCATCAGGGTTGGATGTTTGTTAAATAAAAGCGCTTTTTTTACTATTTCCAATGAGGAATAGGCTTTATGTGAACATGGGAGTTACTGTCAATGTAAAATGTTATTTCAAAAAGGTGGCATTCAGAAGGCATGAAGAAGTATCACTAAAATCCATGATCAGGCCATTTACTAAGAGATAATCTCTTACACCAATGCTTGATATACTTTTTTAAAAGGGGAGAGGAGGAATTGACCCAGTTTATGGATTAGTTTTTCAATAAACCGCACTCTATTTGCACAATTCCAATTTCCACATTTACATATCATTCACTAAAGCCTTTCCAAAATGCATGCTGTGGGCATTTCTAGATATTTCACCCTACATTATTACATTTTAAATAGTAAACGAAGTGTTTAATGAATTTTAAATAGAAGCTCAATGGGCTCATCTATTCTCAAGCCAAGCCCAGCACTAGCGATCTCTCTCTTCCGCGCTTCCATTTGCAGGCAGGAAATTTTATTTTTATTATTTTTTATTATTTTTCGAATTTATACCCCGCACTTCTCCTTGTTAGGACTCAGGGCGGCAAAAGTTGTGTGTGGTTCAGCCTTCCCTCAATTTGGCGACCTCCAGATAAGTTAGATCACAAGTCCCATTATCCGGCACTTGACGACTGAGGATCAAGGAGTATACTCATCCTCAGCATACGCATAATCCTCTGCCAATCCACGCCTACATAAACAGCAGCAGATACACCCCATGGAGGAACTGGCTCTCTGAACAGGAGGTCCCACGCAGGAATTTTGTGTGAAATGCTACTGATGCATCAGATGGGGGGGGGGGGGGATTGCTAGCGCATGACGTCACACTAGGAACAGAGAGGCTCCCCTGAAAAATAAATGGGTTCGAATAAATGAAGACAGTAGGACAGGGACGGTAGGCACTCTGGTGCACTTATACACACTCCTTACAGACCTCTTAGGAATGGGGTGAGGTCAACAGTAGACAGTCTTAATCGAGGAACAGGCAGAAAGATGCTCCTTAGCATCCTAGCACAGAATTTCCATGCATCCGGAATTTTTCCAGGGCACCTCTACCAGGAAGGATGCAGGCTAACCTGTTTTAATGACACTAAATGTCAGCCTCCGCTTTGCTGCTTGCTTTGGCTGCCAATGAAACGGGGAGGGAGGGGCTTTGGTATTTGGGAACGGGACTATATGGTGCAGGAGGGCGATTTGGAGAAGGGAGTATGTTCTCACCATCGACTTCGCATACCGCTGGCTCGTGCCTTGAGATGGCATACCATCCTGATGATGCTCCTGGAGATGCAACCCACAAATACACCTAAGGGAATTGCGCATTGGACAATAGGGTGGGGGTTGTTGGGGGGGAGGGGGCTGGACATATATTGATCTGTATGATTTCGCGCCCTGGGATCTCAGACCTTGCTTTCCTTTGCTGCTATCTTTACATAACCAGTAAAAGTACTCTTAATTCTTTTAAATTCTTTAATATCTCTTTTAAAAACTTTTTTTAACTTTTAGATATTTGTTTTACTCTGGCTGTACACCGCCCTGAGTCCTTCGGGAGTAGGGCGGTATTAAAAAACCCATAAAACCTAAACCTAAACGGAGTTGAGTGGTTTCTTTCTTAGTTATAGTTAGAGGCAGACCCGACACTAAAATAAAGCATCCCCCTCCCTCTATAAAATGCACCCATCGTGATTCTTGGGTTCGTTGCTTTTACGACCATTCACACGTTCGTAGTCCCTCTTCCTAAGACGGGGACGCTCTCTTGACAGCTTTCGCGACCTCGTGGTTTTTTGTTTTACTGCTGCCCGAAGCTGTCGTAAAATATGCAGCGGCGGCGCTTTTTGGTGCGCCCTCTGCAAAACCAGGGCGGCACGCCTTCCCCGATAGGGCTGAGTCCTTACGCTCCTTCCCGAGCATCTTTCCCCTCCCCGCCCAAAAAAACCCCCCTGCGCCGCTCGCCTTCCCGTCCTCCTCGCGTCATCGTCTCCCCCAGGGCCGTAACGAGAGATATTAACCGCGCCGGCGGAGGAGACAGCCAGCGCAGCGCCTGGCGCTCTCAGCAAATCAAAGCCCCATTCAGTGGCATGATGGATAGGGCTGCCCTCGTGGTGAACCCGCACTTTAATACAGAGGAAGTTATGAAAGCGCGATCCATCAGCGGCAGCCGCTCGCTCGCTCGCCTCCTCTCCGCTTGCCCGACTCCTTCGCCGGCGGTTCAGGGCTGCTGCCGCCGCGGCTAGGAACAGCCCATCGCCACCGCTTGGCTTGAGATCCATGCTCCCTCCCTCTCTTCCCAATCGCTCTCCCTTGCACACCCCATTGTGATTTTCTACCGTGCAGAAATCGGGCACACTCCCCTCCCCGTATCCCCCCCCCCAAATAAAAGGAGAAGAAGAAAGACACGTGAAGAGCCAAAGAGAGGCCGGACCCCACCCTCCCTACCGCGCAGTCGCTGGGGGTTCAATTTAGCATCCTCCCTGACATTCTCGTCTGCAGCTCGTCCATCACCCGGGAGGGGGCGCTCTCGCCGACAGCGTGAGACAAAAGGAGATGGGGCGGGGCAGGTAGAGATAGGTGAGCGGGATGGGGCGTGGAGGACTGGGGTGATTGTTAGAGGGAAATGGCTGGATTTCCTTCTAACACAGGGGTCTGCAAAGTCGGCTCTTTTAAGACTGGTGGACTTCAACTCCCAGAATTGAATTCAACTCTGGGAGTTGAAGTCCACCAGTCTTAAAAGAGCCGACTTTGCAGACCCCTGCTCTAACAAATCTGAATATTCCCTTCGGTGGGAGTTAGTGCTAGTCGGTCCTTGGTAAGGATGGCTATATGGCTGAATAAAGAAGTAGGAAAGGTAATGTGGCTTTTTTCACTCATGCATTTCCTTCACTTTTCACCCTTGGCATGTTTGGCTCAAGGTTGCCCAGGTGGAGGAAAATACACTTGCATGCCTACCCATCACAGAAAGGGGACCTTTGATTTGTCTTATTCCTGTTCATATTATGTTATGTTATATTCCCATTACATACACTGAGAGCAAAGACAAATTCCTTGTGTGTCCAATCACACTTGGCCAATAAAGAATTCTGTTCTATTTCATTCCATTTTTATGTAAGTACTTACTGTCAAGATTTCTGAGTAGAAGGGCATAAGGGAGGGAACCTCAAAGGTGCTTTTTTCAAAAGGCAACTGGGATGGTTTTTCCCTTGACGAAGAAGAAAAAACAACAACAGTCTAGTTGCCTGTTGAAAAAAAGCACCTTTGAGGCAACTAGGACCTGGATGACTGAGAATCTCCACAGACATAAGGGAGAGAAGACCTCAAAAATCTCAATCCATCTTAATTCAAATGGATTGCTGAGATTAAGAGTAAAGCTAGATGTGGAGACCAAGGTGTGTAGATGTGCCCAAAATACATCCCTGACTCATGGGGGGAGGGGAGATTTGTTCATTTGTTTATCTTGTCTTTATTATTTTTACAAACAACAAGGTGGCAAACAAACACAATACTCCTCCTATTTTCTTCACAACAACCTTGTGAGGTGGGTTTATTTATTTATTTATTTATTCAATTTATATTCCGCCCTTCTCCTAAAAAAGGACCCAGGGCGGCGCACAAGTAGTTTAAAACAAAACATACATATAAATACCCATATTAAAAGTTATTAAATAATAATCCCGTGCTAAAACCAACTTATAAAACCTCTAATTAAAATTTACAATGTTAAAACTCAGTATCGGGGGTTATACTAGGCCGGCTTGTTGGAACAGAAGTGTTTTAAGGCGCTGGCGGAAAAGGCGGAGGTCCGAGATGTTACGTAGTTCGGGGGGGCAGGTCGTTCCAGAGGGTAGGGCCCGCCACAGAGAAGGCTCTTCCCCTGGGTGTCGCTAACCGGCATTGCCCGGCCGACGGCACCAAGAGAAGGCCCTCTCTATGGGAGCGGATCGGTCGAAGGGATGTATGGGGCAGGAGGCGGTCTCGTATGTAGCTAGGCCCCGAGCCATGGAGCGCTTTAAAGATGGTTGTCAACCAAGAGAGAGTTACTGACCTAAAGTCACCCAGCCAACTTGTATCACTTAAGGCAGAATTAGAACTCAAGTCTCCGGGTTTCTAGGCTGCTCCTTCGCCACTAGGCCAAATTGCTCTGATCAAAATGATAACCCTTTGACATGAAATTTCTACACCTGTTCCCCCCGTCCCCCCAAATATTAAAAGAATGCTCTTTGGTCCTGTGTCAATTCAAGTTGTACTCCCTTCTCGAACAGCAATCCACCAATCTTTTTTTTTTTGTTTATCGGTAGGAAGCAATTGTCACTTACCTTGGAGTTTCCTTTGACACATCTGGAATAGAAAAGAAAGACTGCTTTAACAACAGGGCAAGTAAGGGACAATGTAAGTATGTCTTACTCATGGGCTGGCTGCTGGAGACGAGAGGAAAGCAACATTATGGAAATCTGATAGGAAAAAAGCAGGTTGCCAGGGCATTTTACCCCCCCCCCCCCATGGTGAGATGCAAATGCTGTTGTTAGAAGTTAAAGTGTTTGGCGTGAGCTTGGGAATGTTCCAGGGACCAGGAATCTGATCTGAACAAGTTACTGAAGCAGGATTCATAATTATAAGAGAAAGGAGATTTCTTGTCAGGAAATCCATTATAGAAATAAGCAACACCTAGTATCTCATTAGTTATAATACATCATACTAGGAGGAGATTCAAAGAGCACTTACCATGTATGTGTATACTGATATACCTGGTAAGTATAAATCTAGGTATAAGCATGTCCCTGAGGAAAAAGGAGAAAGGAATCAACCTCAGATTAGCAGATTAGTCATTAATTGAGGATTGTCTACTGTTGACCTCACCCCATTCCTAAGAAGTTTGTAAGGGGCGTGCATAAGCACACCAGCGTGCTTACCAGAGATGGGTTGCTACCTGGGCGAACCAGTAGTGGAAACTGCGACTGGGTTGCCGAACCAGTAGGGATGGCAGACTCGCCACACGCCCGAACCGGTTCTCCGGTCGCCCAATTGCCATTGTCGGCATGTTTTTTTGTCATTCGTGTGAAGCGAACTGGCAGTAATGCCAACAACAACCCACCCCTGGTGCCTACCGCCCCTGTCCTATTGTCTCCATTTATTCGTACCCATTTACTGTGTTCATATTTATGTTTATACTTATACCTGGTTTTTTTTCCATGTTTGGCAAACTAAATCTATATAAATAAAAATGTAAAATAGTTTGTGCAAAGCCGCTAATCTCAGAAAGTACTGCACCGATCGGCACCAAATTTTCACACAATGTTCCCAAGGGCTTCCGATGCAATCATACGTACATTTTATGTGGCTGGCACATGTGTCTCATGTGCAAGCATCACAAACATAAAAGGTACGCACTTCTCAGGTTTTCACCTCCCTGTAGCTCCTCCCACCAAGCTGCTGCGTCACGCACATGTGTGTGTGATGTCACATTTCTAATGGCTGAAACTGAACCGCCTTGAGGTGGCACATTGCCAAGGGCAACGCGGGAATCTGCACATGCGCCTCCCTGGGCAAGGCCAACGGCAGCAGCCACCTAGCAGCTTCGCAGGATGCCGCGTCCGGCTTCTCCTGGGGGTGGGAGGGAAGCTTCTGCCTCGAGGCCTCCTCACTGCTGCTGCTGTTGTCCGTGCTGCTCCTGGCGCTTTTCCCACTGCCACCACTGCGGCAACCTCGCCCTCCGCCTCCTACCGGCCTTCCAACCTCTCCGTGGCGGCAGCAGAGGCAAGAAGAGATCAGAGGGCCGGTAGGAGGCGGAGGGCGAGGCTGCAGTGGCGGCAGCGGTGGTAGAAGTGCCAGGAGTGGCACCTCCGCCTCCTACCATCCCCCCAATCTCTTCTCACCAGTGCTGCCGCCACGGAGAGGTTGGAGGGCCGGTAGGAGGCGGAGGGCAAGGCTGGCAACAATAGAAGCGCCAGGAGCAGCAAGGATAACGGCAGCAGCAGTGAGCAGGCCTGGAGGTGGAAACTTCCCCCACCCCACCCCCTGGAGAAGCCGGGCGTGGCGTCCCACGAAGCTACCAGGTGGCTGCTGCCGTTGGCCTCAAGGGAGGGAAGGGGGCCTGGAGGAGGTTGACTGTGGGAGGGCAGTCTGGGGAGGGGAGGGATAGGTAGGTAGATAGAGGAATACACAGAGAGGAAGAAATACAGCAGGTAGGTAGGTAGATAGGTACAGGTATAGAGAGAGAAATACAATACGTAGATAGGTAGGTAGGTAGAGGGAGAGAGGGAAGAATACAGTAGGTAGGTAGATAGGTAGAGAGAGGGAGGGAAATACAGTAGGTAGGTAGGTAGGTGGATAGAGAGAGAGGGAGAAATTCGGTAGGTACATAGGTAGTTAGAGGGAGAGAGTAAGAAATGCAGTAGGTAGGTAGGTTAGGGTTTATACGGTGGTTGTGTGTACACAGTTTGTTTGGCCATTTAACCAGACTGGGCCACAGCAACGCGTGGCCGGGTACCTCTAGTAAATAAATAAAATAAATGAATATTTCTAGGCCTAGCTGGATATCATGGTTTGAGAGGGAAAAATCTGGATGTATTTTACAGCTAATAACTTATTCAACTCTGTTAGCAAGCACCTAACTGGCTTTATCCTGCAGGAAATATATTGTAGCTACATCATATCAGGAGGAAATGCAAAGAGTATGTAGAGTGTGTTTGTATATGCGTCAGAGTGTAGTCATCTCTGTCTGTCATAGCACTCTGTCTGGGAACACTTTCTCCCGGGCATCTGAAAGTCTAATGACGTTCTGTAAGGCACTGAAAACATGATCCCCCCTCCCCCCAGGTCTTGAAATGGGTGGTGGATGAGCTTTGTGTAGAATGCCCAGAGTTGTCCCAAGTTGGGAATTTTTAAATCTATGTAAATAAATAGATATTGATGGGTTTTCTAAGCAGTCATCATCACAAAACTATCAGGGCTAATTCTGTGGGTCTTTATGTGTCATGGCCTAATGCTCTTTACAGATGGTCCAGTTTGGTCAAGATTATTAGTAGAGATGTCACCTTCAGATTTTCCTTTGAGAGACCTTTTTGCCTGAATTAAAATTCTTTCCAATTAAATCAGAATAGTATGATAACATTTTGTCTCATCTCCAATCACAGGTTGGATAGACATTGCTCCCGCCCTCAAAGTGGGTACAATGTCAACCTACACAGCACTGATTGCCAGATTGGGAGGGGCCATGAGGACCCACAAGAAGAGGTGTCTTGCCTGCACAACATTTATACACATTTATCTCCCTCTGAGATATCCTGCTAAAGAATCTTAGTTCCTCTCCACCATTAGTATGGCCTTAGCTGGGAGTTCTAATCTCAGCACATCTGGAGGGCAACAGATTGTAGAAGCTGTTTAATTACCTAATTCTGCTAGTAAATTTGTTGATTTTCCACCCACATACCCTTGTTTATCAGTGATCTGGAGAGTCTCCCATTTAGAGTATGGATTGGAGGATGGAGGCAAAAAGAAGCTTTCCATATTAATTGATGCGGAATAGAAAGAAATGAGTGTGAACATGTGTTGCTTCCTATTGGATTGGTGTAATAAAGAAAGGATTGGATTAATATAATGGGCATGTAGAGGACGCAGGCCAGGTACATTGGGATGGATGCAAACGTTGATTTGTAGCCGATTCTTGGTGCCATCGTGTTTTTCCCTCTGTGACGATATACCCGGAAAACATTACAACCAAATCCACGTTGTTGAGGGAATGAGGGACAAGCTGTTGTGGCAATAAGCCCTTTGTGATCCATATGTTTTGGGTTTTTTCCTCTAGCAGTGTTTCCTCCAGTTACAAAGCCCAAAAGGAAGTAAAACAAGAAAGCAATGGTGAAATAAGGAGGACCGGGAATCGATATAAGTAGTCCAAAATTTTTGTTGCTAAACAAGACAGCTGTTAAGTGACTTTCGCCCCATTTCACGACCTTTCTTGCCAGAATTATTAAGTAAATCACTGTTAAGTTAGTAACACAGTTGTTAAGTGAATCTGGTTTTGACTTTGCTTGTCAGAAAGTCGCAAAAGGTGATCACATGACCCCGGGACACTGCATCCTTAATAAATGCTCTCTACGTGGGGCTTCCATTGAGGTGCACCCGAAGACTACAGCTAGTCCAGAATGCGGCCGCGCGGGCAATTTTGGGAACCTCTAGGTATTCCCACGTAACACCGCTCCTGCGCGAGCTGCACTGGCTACCTGTGGCCCTTCGGGTGCGCTTCAAGGTGCTGATTACCATCTTTAAAGCGCTCCATGGCACGGGACGTAGCTATCTGCGGGATCGTATCCTACCCCACACATCCCTTCAGCCGATTCGCTCCCACAGAGAGGGACTTCTTCAGGTGCCGTCCACCAGGCAATGCCAGCGGGCGACGCCCAGGGGAAGGGCCTTCTCTGTGGCGGGCCCTACCCTCTGGAACGACCTACCCCCCGAACTTAGAACTACCACAGACCTCCGCTCCTTCCGCCAAAAGTTAAAGACCTATTTTTTCCATCAGGCCGGCCTGGCCTAATTCTACCTCACCTAGCCTGCAGTCTGAAGTCTAAATTGTTTTAAATCGGGATTTTAAGGGATATAGTTTTAAGTTTTTAAGATTTTAGCATAGGGTGATAACTATTTAATTTGGGTTTTAAATATTTATATTTATTATGTATATATGTTTTTTAACTTTCTGTGCACTGCCCCGAGTGCCTTTGGGGAGAGGGTGCGGTTTATAAATTGAAACAAACAAACAAACAAACAAACAAACAAGTAAATAAATAAATAAATGAATGAATGAATGAATGAATGAATGAATGAATGAATGAATGAATACATGCCAGTTGCCAAGTGTCCAAATTTTGGTCACGTGAGCATGGGGATGCTGCAACAGTCATGTGAAAAATGGTTATAGGTTACTTTTTTTAGTGCTATTGTAACTTTGAATGATCACTAAACAAATGGTTGTAAGTCAAGGACTACCTGATTGAATTATCAATTAGGAAATGTACACAGTTAATAAGAGAGGTGATGGTTATTGGTCAAAGGCTCAGATGTGCTGAGGCTTAGAGAAAAGGTCTTGAAAGGTTTGATAAAAAAAATAATGATTTAGGGGAATTCCTCAATAGGGATCAGGGGGGGGGGTGACGATTAATGTCGCAGAAAATGGTACTCAGTATACATTTCTACTTTGTATTTGGGCAGAGTGATACTGTACTTTCTTATCTCGTAATAATGATGAACCATCTTCCCTTGCAACTTGCACTTGGGAGGATGTTAAACGGCATCTACTAGGAATAAACATCTTAAAATCAGCAGGCTGGGATAAATCACACCCATGGGTTCAAAAAGAGCTGGCAGAAGAGATATTTGCTCTGTTGCTTTTAATTTTTATCAAGTATAATAAGGGCAAATGAAACTCCAAAAGCCTGAAAGCGAAAGAGTCTGCAAACATTTGCGATATTTAAAAGGTTCTTGCAATTTAAGGTGTTTCTAGCACTGATCTAATAAAGAGTCGGAAAGCGCTTGTCAAGAGAGCCATCCTCTATGTCAGGGGTGTCAAACTCAAGGCTGGATCTGGCCTGCAGAGTGCTTAGATCTCACCCGCAGAGCTGCCCTGGAAACAGTGAAGGACCAACCCGCAGTGCCTCTGCCAGCAAAAACGGAGCTTGGGAGGGCTGTGTGCGACCCTCCCGAGTTCCGTTTTCACTGGCAGAGGATTGCAGGAGGCCATTGCAGCCAAAAATGGAGCTTGCGAGGGCCACGGATGGCACTCCCAACCTCCATTTTTGCTGGCAGAGAGTTGCAGGAGGCCGTCGCAGCCAAAAACGGAGCTTGGGAGCCCATTTTTGCTGGCAGAGTGCTCAGGCTACCACAGGCACCCCCACATAAGAGACGTCAAGCTGGCCACAGCCACACCAGCCTCCCAAGGTCAAACACAACCCTAATGTGGCCCTCAATGAAATCGAGTTTGACACCCCTGCTCTACGTAAATGCCCCTCAGGTATATTTGAATATAATAGCCACCCCACACAGCCAATGTAACTCTAGAGCAGTGGTTCTTAACCTTTTTGAAAGAATCGCCCCCTTGAGCCACTGAGGAAGTTATCATCGCCCCCCCTCCCCCAACATAACCTCCCAATCACAACACAGGGAAATTAATTCTTCACTTTATGCAAACACATTTTTTGTTTTCTTTAAAAATGTCATCAGGACATATCGAATGCAAATAATTTATTTCAAGTCTTTTTCCCATATCTCAACTGTGTGAAAAATTCTGATGCCACCCATCACTTTACTCCCAAACTTCGTGATACACGTCTTTCATTATTATCTTATTTATTCAAGGCACTTAAATGCAATGACCACTGAAAACAAAATTCAACTGCAAAAAATGAAATGCCCGAAAAAAACGGCAAGAATTTGAAAACGAAGCCACTCAGCATGCGATGTTTCAAAAGAAGTGCTCACCCGTCCATCACTGCCCATTCTGACCAATGCCGCGCCACTGTATGGGTAGAGTGTTAGAGGCTGCTGCACAACGCACGTGAAGATGAGCGATGCATATTTACATATGCACGGCGTTCTGTACTCAAGCTCCCTGGAGGAACATTTTAAAACACAGTTCAATCCACTAATAGCGAGCGATCTGATGTTTTTGTACAATAGATATACAGCGGTTCACTGTACGAAACAAGTCTCAAAAGTGTCCCCAAAACTTATTGCTCCATCGCCCCCATATCGCCCCCTTCCATTTCTTCACCCCCGCGGTGGCCCTTTTTGTTCCACCCACCACCCGAAAAATGAAATCGCCCCCTGGGGTGTGATATCGCCCAGGTTAAGAACCACTGCTCTAGAGCAGGGGTTCCCAAACTTGGCAACTTTAAGACTTGTGGACTTCAACTCCCAGAATTCTCCAGCCTGGAGAATTCTGGGAGTTGAAGTCCACAAGTCTTAAAGTTGCCAAGTTTGGGAACCTCTGCTCTAGAGCACCAAATTGGGCAAGGTTACATAAGATCCAACTTGCATATTTTCCCCCCAGTATGCAATCTCACTGGCTTGCAAGGTCTCCTAGCAGTTTATAATAAAAATGATTGCAATAATGACCATTTCTTCCAAATGCGTTCAAGTGCCCTGAGTGTTCAGATCAAAAGTAAATTGTCCTGAGGTTCAATTCCCACCATCCCCTATCATTAACCTTGTTAGCTGGCAGAGAGAAGAACTGAAATCCAAAATATCTGCAGGGCAGATTGAGCATCGCTATGCTAGTCCGTTTACTGTTGTTATTGTTTGCAATTCCTTCCAGAGCCAAGGAACAGCCAGCTTTGCTCTGCTTTTAAATAAACTACAACAGAGGCCAAAAAAAAGGTAATTCAGCTCTCAAAGCCCTCTTACATTCAACAATCATACGGGTCCTGAGCTGACATCAAACTCATCTGAGCCAACCTGGGTCCTTATTATTTCTCTCCCTGAATCTCAGGCTTCTAATAATACGTGAAGTAGATTTCTTCAGCCTGAAGCCCATTCATGTACCGTTTTCCTTCATGTAGTATTTTAGCTGGAGTCTGTTTAGTTGGTATATATCGGAGTTCCAATTGTTTGCAATGAAAATTATTGGGATGCTGCGTCTGCTCAGGGTTGCCATGCAGAAAATTGGACTGACTTCCAAAGCAATAAAAATAGTTTTTTTTAAAAAAAAATACTGACGTAGGAAATTATTGAGAAATTTTGGTGGAAAATTAGGGGAATTGCTGTGCAGAGAGAAGCAATGTGGGGAATCCCTGTTCCTCCTATGAAGAGAGTCCTTTTATATCTGCAGCCCATTTTACGAATGCTAGGGAAAAGGATAAAATATCATAATATAGCACCGTGATGGCGAACCTATGGCACGGGTGCCACAGGTGGTACGAGAAGCCATTTCTGAGGGCACGCGAGGCATTGCCCTGTCAGCTCCAGCGCACATGAGCCATCTGATTTTTGGCTTTGATTTTCGGCCAGTTTTTGCCCTCCTGAAGAAAAATGGCCCAATGAGAAAAATGGCTCTAATGAGAATAAAAATTCAACAACACAGAGAACAGAACTCCATAGATATGTGAGACCTGCCACAAAACCAGCCAAGAGAAGAGCCGATGCTGAGGGGTCGGTTGCCACAGCTGTGTATTGGGAGCTCGGCTGCCTGATTTATAGGCCTGACTCCTGAGGGGCAGACATTGAGCACAATTTTTCAAGCCTCAGTTCTACTCTGTTTATTTTGCTGTGCCAGGCTTTGAACTCTAAATGCCTCCCCAACCCATGTCTCCTGACTTTTCCCTTGGATTCCTCACTTGTTTGTTGAAGTCCTGTTCTCAACCTGTGCCAAGCCTGTTGGCCATGCTTAGAGTCGCCATTTCAAAATACTGGTTAAAAGGACTCTTTTCTTCTAAAAGTTATCCCTGAATTCTACCTGAACCGTGGCCGGCATCCAGCTTGCTCTCTAGTTGGCTGGCAGCCAGCAGTGCAGGCACAGAAACCAATCCAGGTTGGGCGGAAAACTGCAGAGACCCTGCTGAAGTTCCCATTGATTCATGGAAATCAGTGGATGACTCCAAGGTCTCCCCTTCCTCAGCTCCCTTTCCCTCATAGGCTGGTTTTTATCTGGGAGTGAGGCCTATTGAATTAGTTTAGTTTTTAGTTTAGTTTATTTTCAATTTATATACCGCCCTTTTCACCAGAAAGGGACTCAGGGCGGTGCACAGAAAAGTAAAACCCCACAATATACCAAATTTTAAAAAACAATTAAACCAATGTAAATGTGCTAAAATTGAATAAATAGTTAAAAACCCATAAATAACAAATTAAAATATTCCCTAGTCTATGTCAGGCCGGCTAGATGAAAGAAATGAGCTTTTAAAATCCGACGGAAGAGTTGTAGGTCCGTGATGGTGCGGATATCGGGGGGAAGGTCGTTCCAGAGTGTCGGACCCACCACAGAGAAGGCTCTTCACCTGGGGGTCGCCAGTCGGCATTGACCGGCTAACGGCACCCTGAGAAGGCCAACTCTGTGAGAGCGGACAGGTCGAAGGTAGGAATGTGGTAAGGTTTATATCTTGGAAGACATTTTTAAGATCTTCTGGATTATTTTATGATCATACTAGCAGCCAACTGATAACCCAGTGTTATCCGGGTATTTAATTATAGGGGGGAAATGTCCATACCAAACGTAATTTCTAATGTTGGATTTTCCCCCTTACCAGAGGAAGTCCCCTTGTGGAGTACTGTGAAGCTGTTACCATGGCAACTCCACTACACTGTACAGTAGAAGCCATTTTACAGCAGTATAGTAGAAGCCATTTGAAGGCCCAGCAGGCTGTATCATAACAGAACACACACACACCCCTGAGGGGTATCTTACCCCCTACAGTATTTGTTTCCAGAGAGTAAGTCATCTGTGTACCAAGTTAGGTTGAAATTCCAGAGTTATGCTGGAACACACACACACACACACACACACACACATACACGGGTGGGGGGGAGAATGATTGATAGATAGATAGATAGATAGATAGATAGATAGATAGATAGATAGATAGATAGATAGATAGATAGATAGATAGATAGATAGATAGATAGATAGATATCAAGAGGAATTGCTAAAGGACTTGCTTCTGTGCATGAGTGATATCTATCTGACTATGTCTGTCTGTCTGTCTGTCTGTCTGTCTATCTATCTATCTATCTATCTATCTATCTATCTATCTATCTATCTATCTATCTATCTATCTATCTATCTATCTATCTATCTAACTATCTATCTATCATCTAATTAACTATCAGTTTCTATACCGCCCATCATATTTGTGTGACTGGCAATTCAGATCACATAAAATCATAGTTAAAAACAAAGTTCAAAACCAAATTAAAAATAACAACTGCAAAGATAAAAGGTAGAGGGAGCACCTTCAACCCATCAAACATCTCCAGGCCAGTTGGCAGATCCAAGTCTTGATGTTCTTCTGAAGTGATAAAATGGGGGCCTGGCTCGTCTCTGAGGGCAAGATGTTCCAAAGGGCTGGACTTAGGTTGCTTCTGGGAAATAGCTGGATAATAGTTGATACCTTCTCAGGCACCCAGTTTCTCCTCACATTTTATAGGACAGGATCTATGGCATTCCCTTTCCCTTAGCTACTTTTAGCCTGTATTTGCGGGGAGAAGTCAATCCAGAGAAAAGAGAAGACTTCCACTACAGCCTGTGTTGGAGCCATTCCTTTATATAAGTTTAACTATGATTTATTGAATAAACTATAATTCTCTGGGTTCTCTTTAGAAAGGCATTCCCCTCCACAGGCAAAGGCAAAGTTTACGTGAAAATGTCATCTGCTATCTTTCTTTGCTCTTATTAAATAATCTAACCCAGATTTTTCATAGTGTGTCCTGTTTTCATTTCTCTTTTCAATAATTTTATGGTTGAATAAAATGACTGAATAAATAAATGGATTCTTTATTATGACCAAAGGTTCAGTTGTTAAAATAAAATGTAAGAACGAAAACATCTGGACGATGAAGCAGTCCTTAATAAAACAGCCGCTACCATAAAAGCAATAGGGAATTATATCCTACAAAGGGAAAGAGAGATGGATAATCAGCATTGTTGGCTGCATTCTATTGCTGCATTCAACAGGCAGCTGTGCAAAATTCTGCTACTTGTGGCTGACGTTGGCTGTCCACAACTAAAAGAGAAGGAATTCATCTGGATGCTCTGGAAAGTTGCTATAAAAGAAGGTAATAAATAAAAAGGATTGTATAGCAGAAAATCATGTACATTGGTGTTGCTTCAGGTTAGTTGCTCTGAAAGATGCCCTATTAGAATTATCTGACCATGGCTGCAAAAATCAGGATGACCAGCAGAGGGAAGCAAAGAGTTATACCTTTTGGCATCTCTTTGCTGCTCTCTTGAGGTTTGGCATATTATTGCAGCCCAGACCTAAGAGTCCTAGAATATGTAGTAGAAGGGTTACATATGAAAGTTTTCATAAATAAGCACATACTGTAACTATATCTAAAGTCCGATTTACAAACCATACTGCCTGGGGAACAGCAAAATATCCCCAATCTTCTTGTCAATTTCATGGTGCTCCTTAATGAAATCAAGTCAGCTTCATTTTTGTGTGGAGTGTTTTGAACCCATCTAGGGTACCGTGAATCCCTAAAATAAAGGAGGTTAAGGAAAAGGTTATGAAAAGCCCAGGCAGATTTTTACCAAGCAAAACAAGTGCAAAAGTTAAATATTATTCTGTAACTAAAAAAAAAAAACAACGCATGGGGGAGAAGTGACAACCTTGATCTTCCTTGTTACTGGGCCTTAGTTTGTGCATTCGGCTGGAAATCAGATAATACTTACAAAGGGGAAGGGTGACACTATTGGAGGGAAGGCAGAGAAGAAATTGTATCCATAAGAGCAGCACGATTCAGTACTGAACAGCTATGGAACGACAATGGAGCCAATGATCCACACAACTAAAGTTATGACAGTAATGTTTTTTTCCCCCCTCGCTAGAAGGAAGAATGGGAGGCGTTT
Organism: Rhabdophis nuchalis; assembly: GCA_039707465.1. NCBI lineage: Eukaryota > Metazoa > Chordata > Lepidosauria > Squamata > Natricidae > Rhabdophis > Rhabdophis nuchalis. The sequence goes on along the minus strand of CM077646.1, from coordinate 161,651,080 downwards.
TAAGCCACAAGTAGAAAAATGGTCATGGTCTTAAGTGGTTTAACACAAACACATCAGCTGAACTGAATTGTGGATTGTGGGAAGAGTTCTTAAATCACTGCCTACTGATAAAATGCATTGCTCCTGCAGGATCCAAGCCACTGCTGTAGAATTTGACACCTACCCGACAGCGGTTCTACATATTGCTGGAGAGAAAGTGAAGACGCGTCTAATTCTTGGCCAGCTGAAACTAGAAGAGTTGAGGCAGTGATTTCACAGCCATTTAAGTAGCATCATAAGCACTTGCGTTGGGAAAGCTTTCAAGGCTTCCAGGAGACCTTAGTTTTATCTCCTAGCCACAAAGCCATCCTTGCCATTACCAACAACTCCATTTCTGAAGTTTCTTTGAAGGCAGGAAGGAAGTAGCCATCAGGGGGAAAAAGGTCCTTTCCCCATTTGCGCTGCTGAGTGCCCAAGAGAAGGATTTTTTTCCCCACTTATTATAACCTACCTTTATTATTATTACAAATAACTCAAGGCAGTAAACATACCTTCACATTTTCTTCCTCCTATTTTCCCCACAACAACAACCTTGTGAGATGGGCAGGGGTCATGGGCTCACTTTTGCGACCTTCTGACAATGCACAGTCAACGAGGAAGCCAGATTCACTTACCGTAACAGATGTGGCAAGGAAGGTTATAAAACAGGCTAAAATTCACTGAACAAATGTCTCACTTATCAACATAAATTTGGGGCTCAGTTGTGGTCGCAAGTCAAGGGCTAACTGTACTCACATGTAGAGCAGATTCAACAGTATACTTATCATAAACCTATATTGCAAGTATAGGAAGTAGAAGGTCATGATGAGTGTGTAAAAACCTTTCCTTGATGATGCATTGAAGTGCTATCCTTCTATCCTTGAGTTGGTGAAAAGGGTTATGTGCTATAAAACTATTCACATAACTATGAACAGAAGAGCATGAAACTGCCTGTCCCCATAGCTGTTCCTTATCCTGCCTTTATCGTGTATGTTTTGACTTGCTGCCAAAGGTATTAATCCCAGAGGTGGTATTTAAATTAGTAACATAGAACAACTATTATGATGCTAATTTTTCACCACCAACAACGAGCCAGCCACACGATAGCAAGTCTGCCAAGGCAGAAGTTTTGCAATATGTTTGGTTTTTACTTTTCACTTAAATGTTGCTTTAAGATAAAATGCGCAATTAATTAAATGTTCTTCTAAAATACTTTTAGAAGTGTTTTAATGTAAATCAGAAAGGCAATGCAGTACTGTGCTTAATTAAAAAAAAAACCCAAATATGTAGTGTAGCTTATTTATGTTTAAAAATTATCACTAAGTACAAGAACACCTTTTATTTTCGTGATAAATTGCATATAATTAAGTACTGTATTTCTACTTTTTGATAAGAAACAATTTGGCGTAGTGGTTAGAAGCAGTAGATTAAATTAAATTAAAAGCAGATGTCACAAAGAAGAGGGAGTCAAGCTATTCTCCAAAGCACCTGAGGATAGGACAAGAAGCAATGGGTGGAAACTAGTGAAGGAGAGAAGCAACCTAGAACTAGGTTGACACAATGAATTTTGCTGAAACCATGTGTACTTTTCATCAGCAATTTTAAAGAAGGTTGTCTGAAAGAGGATGCTTTCTTTCAAAAGGATTACCTCACTGTTTGCCTCATAAATAATTAGCATTTCTGAGATGGCATCAGTGCAAAGTTTAAAGAAAGCAAACATATCCTCCGGATCCAGATGCCTCTGTACTACATTTCCCAGGATGCCATTGGCAGCTGAAGAAGCAGGATGACTGGGCAGGAGAGCAGTAATTCAGATGCTTGGAGCTTGCTGGGGCATTTTGCTCACCATTGAATTCTGTGCTGTGCAGCAGAGTGATAACAACAGAGTGATAACGTCCTGCACTGAAACTGCAGGAATGATGTGTGTTTGTGTGTGTGTGTAAGTGTAAGAGAGAGAGAAGAGAGAGAGAGAAAGAGAGAGATCTTGCCTTTTCCCATTTTTTTCTTTTCCAAACAGAATTGGTATACCAGAACCAAACTGCCTCTATAGCCATCCTGCGTTGTCCTAATTTTGCAATGCACACTGAGCAAAGCAATTGCTTGATTTTTCTGGATTTGCCCTCCTCCCTCTTCTTCTACATGTCAGTAGCCAATGAGAAAAACATCTGCCAGTCACAACACTATTTCAGGAATGTAATCAGCTTGGATGAAGGACTTCATCTTGCTGACTTCTAGATTCCTGCATGGTCTGCTTTAGAGACATTGTGCATATGGTGTGGTCCAGTGGTGAAGTTCAATTTTTTTACTACCGGTTCTGTGGGTGTGGCTTGGTGGGCGTGCAAGGGGAAGGGCACTGCTAAATCCCCATTCCCTCCCCACTCCTGGGGCCAATCAGAGATGGTAATTGCCGGTTCTCCGAACTACTCGTAATTTAAGGCAGAACCTGCTGAATTTCACCCCTGGGGTGGGCCCCATCATTCCACTGCTTTGCTGTTATGGGCTAAACTAAGGAAGGCAACAGAGCACTAAACGCTGACAGCCAATTGTATAATGCTACAGCATCCAGCTGTTTAGGAAGCTGCAGAATGGTAGCAAATGAGGCTGACCAGAGACAGGTGGAAATGCCTATATGAGCATGAGAAGAAACACTGCAATCTCATTTATTGCCGTCACCTGACTTCCTGCTCAACAAAGTATGATCTTCATCTTTCATTGCACATAACTCATACTTAGTGAGTTGTGAACTTGTAAATTGGCTTACAAGGTGTTTTCTGAGATTCTACCTATATATAAAATAAAATTCATGTGCTTGGTATAAAAATGGCCTTGGCTGTAGCATATTGACCAAAATGTATGAAAACTGGCCATCTTTCGTCCTTAAGCCATTAATGCTGCATATGGCATGGTTTCAACCAAGTTTGATAATGTAGTTATATCTTCTCTATTTTCTAAAATGTTCGATGTCAAAGCTTTGATTGACCAGAATTGATGGGCAGGAAAAGTTAGTATCAATGGGCCCACCTGGGTAATCACCATGGCACAAGGAAGACTGCAGCTTGGAAAGTAAGGTAAGCGATCAAGTGCATGAATTATCAAAGGAAAGAAAAAGAATATAGAAGTATGTCTGTCTAAACAAAAGAAAGGGGAAGGATGTAATAAATCTAAATGACAGTCATCTAATTTTGTGCAGGTGTTTATTTAATTATAAATGTAAGAGCTGAAATTATATCAGAAAGGTATGAATGAATATATGAAATATGTTGTCAGAGTTTTGCCCCATAGGCCTGAAGTTATTTTTTCATGTCACTCCAGCTCCTTTAATCCATCTTCTCATGCCTAGGATCAGCCGTCCAAGTTGTGTTAATGGCTGCAATTCCTCACTTCACAGTGACTGAAATCCTAAAATGTTCTGTCACTTAGCCAAATCTGCTCCAACCTAATCCAGAAAAATCCCCACAAAATATCTGGGGAATCCCCAAATAGAAGTTGAGATCGTTGGGCATCAACAAGCTGTTGGAAACAACTGAAAAACACAGCTTTTTATCTTGCCATTCATTTAACAGATTAAAGTTCCTTACTCTTTCAACACTCTCTGGAATCAGCATCTCCTTCAAGCTCAAAGGATCTTCAGTGCAATTGAGTGTACAAGAATAAATCCCATTAGTATGACCTTCCTATGACATAATAATCCTATTTTGCATTGGAGCAGCATGAGTTCATCTACCTGTTAAATGGGATTCAAGAATATTATATTTGGCTTGATCTGGGTGCATATCAGTGGTGGGTTTCAAATTTTTTAGAACCTACTCTGTAGGTCTGGCCTATTTTGTGGGCGTGGCTTGGTAGTCATGTGACAGGGTGGGAGTGGCCACCTTTTAAAATGTGGTGAAACTCATTTGAAAAGCAGTCTGTATTATAAATTGTTTTAATTGGGTTTGTAAGCGATTATGTCTTAACTATTTAAATTTTAGCACAGGGATAAACTATTTAATTCGATTTTAATTATTTATACTTTGTATTTGTGTTGTTTTAAATTTCCTGTTCACCGCCCCGGGTCCCTTCGGGGAGAGGGTGCGGTTATATAAATTTTATAAATAAATAAAAAATAATAATAAATTTAACAATGCTCTTGCTTAGCAACCAAAATTTTGGACTCAATTGTGATGATAAATTCATTCTTTCTTTCTTTCTTTCTTTCTTTCTTTCCTTTCTTTCTTTCTTTTCTTCCTTCCTTTCCTTTCCTTTCCTTTCTGTTGGGTCACTGGCAGCGCCGGGCCAGATTTACTTCCAGGTACGCTGGTGGAACCCCCTCTCACCGGTTCTCTAAATTTCACCAACTGGCTCTCGCGAGTAGGTGCGAGCCTGCAGAAACCCACCACTGGTACATATGAAGTTAGGAACTGTAGGTTTGTGATTCTTGTATGTTACAAACCAGTGATTAGAGCTAATAAAAGAGCCAGATGTTATTACTGAGAAGAATTATACAACATTCTGAAAGGAGGTGATGCACAGACAAAATTCTTCTAAGTCACATGATTGGTGGGATCAAAATGAAAGAGTGCAGAAGAAGGAACTGGACCAGGAGAATACTGGCTGTTGAATAAGCATCAGCTTAGCAAAAGGACTGTTTTGAATATGTTTAAATGTCTTTTCATAAATACGCATAAAAAAGGAATAAATATAAATCCAAAAGGATGATTGATTTGATGATTCATTATGAGTGATTATGAGAACCAGTGAAGAAAACAAAGATGACAGAGATGCTATATGTGGGATAGATCATTTTTTGATAAAGTCAAGAATCAAGATCTTTGGGGAAATGGAAATACAAATGAAAGAAAGAAGGGAATGAAAGTAGAATGACCACAGGTAAGGGAAGCAGCGCCAGTTCAGCCAGTTCTGACAGGTTCTGGAGAACCAGTAGCGGAAATTTTGAGTAGTTCAGAGAACCGGCAAATAGGCTGGCCCCGCCCCTGCTGCCTCCCAGCTGATCTTCTGTTGCCCTGAACAGGAAAACGGAGCTGGAAAGCAGGTTAGTGGGGTGGGGAGGGAATGGGGGTTTTGCAGTATCCTTCCCCTGCCACGCCCACAAAGCCACGCCACAGGTTCTACATTTAGGCAACAAAAATGAAATGCACAGGTACAGTATAGGCAGTACCTTGCTCAATAGTAGCAACTGTGAAAGGGATCTTGGAGTCCTAGTGGACAACCATTTAAATATGAGCCAGCAGTGTGCAGCAGCTGCCAAAAAAGCCAACACAGTTCTAGGCTGCATAAACAGAGGGATAGAATCAAGATCATGGGAAGTGTTAATACCACTTTATAATGGCTTGGGAAGGTCACACTTGGAATACAGCATCCAGTTTTGGTCGCCACGATGTAGAAAAGATGTGGAGACTCTAGAAAGAGTGCAGAGAAGAGCAACAAAGATGATTAAGGGACTAGAGACTAAAACATATGAAGAACGGTTGCACGAACTGGGTATGTCTAGTTTAATAAAAAGAAGGACTAGGGGAGACATGATAGCAGTGTTCCGATACCTCAGAGGGTGCCACAAAGAAGAGGGAGTCAAACTATTCTCCAAGGCACCTGGGGGCAGGACAAGAAGCAATGGGTGGAAACTAATCAAGGAGAGAAGCAACTTAGAACTAAGGAGAAATTTCCTGACAGTTAGAACAATTAATCAGTGGAACAGCTTGCCTCCAGAAGTTGTGAATGCCCCAACACTGCAAGTTCTTAAGAAGATGTTGGATAGCCATTTGTCTGAAATGGTATAGGGCTTCCTGCCTAGGCAGGGAGTTGGACTAGATGACCTCCAAGGTCCCTTCCAACTCTGCTATTGTATTGTATTGTACATCCACCAGGCCACACCCACAGAACCGGTTGTAAAAAAATTTGAAACCCACCACTGAGGGGAAGTATACATCTTGCATGATAAAAAAAATATTGATAGACAGTGAATCTCTCAACAGAATGAAATAGAAATAGGGAACAGGGTTTGGTTGAAACACAGCGATAAGAATGATATCACAGAAATGTCATAGAGTTGTTAGAAGTCATGGTCAGGAAAGGCTACGAAAATTGTGGTTGGGTGCAAAAAATAAGGTCCTCCAAAAAGAGAAGTAAGGGGTTGAAAGAACAAAGAGTAATGCATTAACCAATATACGGATAGGGTGGAAGCAAGGATGGTTTGCAAGGATAAATATGGAGAGGTACCGTCAATGACATAAATTAGTTGTAGAAGTATTGCTTTTCTTTCATTGCTTTGCATTTCACTTTCTGTGTTCTGCAACGTGTTGCTGGAAGGGAATCATCTGATGGAATGTGTTTTATAAGTATGTATGCAACTGATCTTGGATGGGGTCAAAATAAGGGGGAAATGCATCTTTAATATTGGTACAGCTAAGGATGACTTAAGACCACCTCACCAAGGTCTGGGGATGAGATGGTGCCAAGACTTACTGGTAGTTCCACCGTGTTTATGTGCAAGTAGGGAAAGCCTCAAAGTGACATTAGCACAAGACTTCCTTCAAAAATTAAGGCAGTGTTCCTCAGCCTTGGCAACCTTAAGGTGCATTGAGTTAAAGTCCACACATCTTAAAGTTGCCAAGGATAAGAAATATTGATCTTGTGATTCTTAGGGAAAGGCAGAGCTCCTTTCATTTGAGAATGACTCACACTTTTACACCCAAAATTCTCCTTTCCATTGAGGAGATTATACAGGTGTTTTCTTGTTTGTTTTACATACTGCTGATTTACTCTTTTCTTGTTTTATGTGTATTTATGATCAAAGGCATTTTTAGTTTTGTACTGTGGCCACCTTGAGAGCACTTAAGATGCACAAGGTATAGCATATAAATTCAGCAACAGGGCCCTGTAAATAAATGTTGCTAAGAATTAGCCGCTTCCCCAAGGGTTACCTAGATGCTTTATGGTTACGGTTTGCACTCAGATGTTTCCATCTTTTACAAATAAAAAATAAACTGTGGAAATGTAAGGGGCAGGAGTGCTTGGCAGATGCCCCTCGATACCATATCCTATACTTTTTGACTGCAGCTCCTGCTCAAAGCATCAGGCAGGATAAGGTCAAAATGTCACAATGATGGCCATGACTCCTAAAACTAGACCCTTGTTTACCATTTTATGAAAAGCCAGCAAATGTTTTAAACGTACCATTGAATTGTTTTCTGGTGGGAGATGAAGAGAAACGTTTAGGTTTTCTGCCTCGTAATGTATGCCTGGTAACATCTCTAGCTTTGGCTGGTGCAGGTGCTGCAGATCTTGGCTCAGGTGGCTGAGAGGTGACACCGTACCTGTGGAGGTGGTTAGCAGCATCAAGTTTCTGGGTATGCAGCTAACAAGTAGGCTTGCTGGGTCAACTCAACAGCGAGACCCTGGTGAAGAGCAAACAGCAGTGCCTGCATTTTCGGCACCGCATGAGAAAAGTACATCTCCTGGCCTTACTATATTTCTATAGAGGGACTATCAAGAACACCCCATCACGGGAGTGCCCAGACACTCCCATATAACACCGATCCTGCGCGAGCTGCACTGGCTTCCTGTGGTCTTTCGGGTGCGCTTCAAGGTTCTGACGACCATCTTCAAAGCGCTCCATGGCTCGGGACCTAGTTACATGCGAGACCGTCTCCTAGACATCCCTAAGACAGATACGCTCCCACAGAGAGGGCCTTCTCAGGGTGCCATCAGCCGGACAATGCCAACTGGCGACACCCAGGGGAAGAACCTTCTCTGTGGCGGGCCCAGCCCTTTGGAATGACTTACCCCTGAACTTCGCACCATCTCCGACCACCGCCTCTTCCGCAAGTGCCTGAAGACACATTTGTTCCATCTAGCCGGCCTAGCGTAACCTCCATAATGACTTTTAGACAGTTTTAAATTTTGGGGATTTTAATTTGGTTTTAGCGCAGGATCTTTATCAAATACGTTTTTTAAATTTTTTTATGTGATTTTGTATGTATTTTAATATTCCTGTGCGCCGCCCTGGGTCCGTTTGGAGAAGGGCGGGGTATAAATTTAATAAAATAAAATAAAAATAAAAAATAAATAAATATTGCATGGTTTGGAAGCATTACTGCTTTGGACAAGAAGGCAGTGCAGGGAATGGTGAAAAAAGAGTATTGGCAGGTCATTTCCATTCCAGGACATAGCATATAAACGATGCTTGACAGGGTCTGCAGAATTGTCTGGGATGTTACACATCCTCTTCACGACCTGTTTTCCTTGTTACCTTTTGGGAGGAGGCTTCGTGGTATGTAAAGTAGAACATCCAGATCCACTCACGGTTTCATTCCACATAGTATCAACCTTGTGAACCCTCACGCTTCCTCTTTCCAATATGTATTCAAGATGGGCAGGGATTAATTTATATGTATGGGTGTAGGTGTGTCTGGGGGGGGTATGTATGTATGTATATATATATGCGTGTGTATATATATATCTATATATGTGTATATATATATATGTGTGTATATATATATATATGTGTGTATATATATATATATATATCAGAGGTGGGTTGCTCCCAGTTTGCCCCGGATCGGACGAACAGATAGTAACGGCGGTGGGAGTTCCGCCCACCTGGGCAGATGTTTCTGCGCATGCATGCTCACGAGAGAACCGGTAGTAAAAAAAATGAAAACCCACCACTGATGTATATGTGTGTTTATATATGTATACACTTTTGAGAGCAGGCAATAGAATTTAATTTTTAATGTGCACTAGTGCATCCATAGTAAAAAAAAATGATGGTAAAGGTTATCTATTGGTTATCTATCAGCTATCAATCATCTGTCTCTCTGTCTGTCTGTCTGTCTGTCTAGCTAGCTAGCTAGCTATCATTCTCCATTTCTGGCAGCATATAGTATAGGCCAGCCCTGTGGCCTTCATTTCTTCTGTTGTATGTCATTTCTTTATCTAGTGAGGTGGCTAGCCACAAATACTACCAGTATTTTGTTTTTAAAAAACCTAGCAGATAATAAATTTAAAATTCACCCCCGCCGTTAAAAAGGCACATATAAAACAGACCCATTCATCGTTGTAAGGGAATCAGCTTTCTAACCAAAAGACCCATCTCATTTATTTATTTGCTTATTTATTTAGCCTGTCAGGAGAAGAAGGGATCTGGCTGATCCTTGACTTGTAGGGAGGAAAATAGGTCCGTCTTTTAAAAAGCAATTTTTCACCAACAGCCCCGTCCTTATGGAATCTACATCACAATGTTGCACTCATGTCCAAAGGGGTGGAGTTTGTGATGTGACAGAACAACACCACTTTTCTCATTCTGTGGAAGTCCATGCTAAATAGGGACACCCCCCAAAGTCTGGGAGCAACCACTGAGAAGACCCCCCTTTCCCACAGACGTCATCTATTCTCTTCAATCTTGGCAACTTTAAGATGTGTGGACTTCAACTCCCAGAACCCCCCCTGCCGGTTGAATCTACCCACTTTGGGCTGTGGGAGTGTGTGTTTCTTTCAAACTGGTTTCTCCCCCTGGTCCCAGTTTGGAGGCTCGGATTAGCCCAAACAGCAGCTAACTGGAGGAGGCAGGAAGAGAGGTTGTGTAATAAAGTGGAAGAGAAAGTAGGGTTAGGGTGAGGTGGCTTCTAACGAATGTTATGTGGTCTACTTTCGTACGTGGGTGTGATACTCTTTGTGAAACGCTGCTAAATCAGGGGCTGAAACAAACCCCCAAATCATCTCTGGGTTGGTGCAATCTTTTATATGGTTGAAATCAGGGTCGGATTCAAAAATTTCAACAACTGGTTCTTTGCCCGGTTGCTAGGTAGGCATGGCCATGGTGAGTTGGTCTAGTTGGCCACTTGCACCACAGCGGGGGGATATTTTCTCTCTCCCCAGGCTCCAGAGGTCTCTTAAGCCTCTGGGAGGGTGAAAATGGCCTCCCACGGGCTCTGGAGACCCTCCAGAGGCCGGAAACAAGCCAGTTTCCGGATTTCCAGAACTCCCAGGAGGCTCAGTTTTCACCCTCCCAGAGCCTCCATGCGGGCCCTGCACTTACCTGGCATCCAAAATGGACCATGTGGAGACTCCTGGGAGGAGCAGGAAGGGGTGGGCAGGGCCAGCCAGTCCTTGCAACTACCGGTTCGGTGAACCAGATGTAAAATTAGCATCCGGTTTGCCCGAACCGACTGAATCCCACCCCTGGTTGAAATCAAAGTTGACAGTTCATCAAGTTTCTTTGGGATCTGCGAAGTTAAAGAAAACATCCTCCCCTCCGCCCCAAAAAAATCCTAAAGCACATCTGCATTATTGTCAAGAAAGCAACATGGATGGTATCACTTTTCTTTCAATTGGTGTTCAAACAAGGATCTGAAACATCCAGCCTAGATCAGTGATGGCTAACCTTTTTTGGCTCGTGTGCCAAAAGTGGGGGGAAGTGCAGGGGGGTCGTGCCTGGGCGTGCCACACCCATAATGCTATGTGCGTAACCCCCTGCTTTTGGTGTGCTTTTTTCACCCTCCCCAGGCTCCAGAGGGTTTCTAGGAGCCTGGAGAGGGTGAAAACAGCCTCCCCTCCCCACCTCCAGAGGCTTCAGGAGCTTCCCTGAAGCCTCCAGAGGGCGAGAAACAACCTCAAAAGAAGGCCTAAATCAGCTGGCCAGTGGACACATGCGCGCTGGAGCTGACAGGGCAACGCCTCGCGTGCCCTAAGAAATGGTTCTGCGTGCCACCTGCGGCACCCGTGCCATAGGTTCGCCATCCCGGGGCTAGAATAACAGCTGTGAGTCACCTCATCATCTCCCTCTCTGGAGTTACTACCTAAACCACACTGCTCAACTCTCTTTCATTTTGCTGTAAAGGACAACTTCCCCTTGGACTTCAGCCTCTCTTTCTCCTTCTCCTCCTGGTGCAAATCTTCCACACCTTTAGATCAGGAATGGGCTGCTATGGGTTTGGCCGGGTTTGGGAGAACCCGTAGCTAACATTATGGCGAGTTCAGAGAACCTCCAAATCCCACCGCTCACTGGAGTCTCCATGCAGCTTGTTTTGGATGTGAGGTAAGTGCAGAATCGGCCTCTGGAGGGCCTCTGGAGCCCGGGGGAAGTAGTTTTTGCCCTCTCAGAGGCTCGAAGAAAGCTTCCAGAGTCTGGGGAAGGCAAAAATGCCCCCCCCACCCGGTGTAGGAGGCTGACTAGGCCATGCCCACCATGGCCACACCCACCCAGCAACTGGGCAGAGAACCCGTTGCTGACATTTTTGAAGCCCACCCCTGCTTACGTAGAGATGACATTAGAGATGCAGAAATATCACTTTGGGCTTTGTTGTAGCTGCCAGTCAGCCCACTGTCAGTTCTGCCTCTCTTGCGTTGGGTTGGTATGTTGAAGCCTGTGAAGTAAGAGACTCTTCCCCCATCTCTTTGCAGGAACTGGTATTTTCTTTCCAACAACACATCAATCCCAGATGACAGACCCACATTCCCTGCCCTGATCATCTCACGGCATGTAATAATGTGTCCAGGAGATGAACAGCAGCTGGAAGTTGCCAACACAACAGGCTGGCGCATGTCTTCCATCTCTCTTTCCTTTAGGGTTTCTAGACTTTTTAAAGGCAAAAATTCAGAGACAAGGAGCCACTGAGTCTGGCCGAGTCTGTGTGACACTGTTCAGAACCAAAATAAGGAGCCTATACTTCATGAACACTTCATGTCTTGCTCAAATTTGACAAAGAACTCCAGAAATGATTGAAAGGGGAATGTGTGTCTTTACAGAATTGGAGTATTTACAGAGGGCAAGCTCAGTCCTTGTGGCTTACGAGGTAGTCCTCAACTTATGACCACCGTTGAGCCCCAAATTTTGGTTGCTAAGCCCAGTAGTTGTTAAGTGAGCTTTGCTCTATTTTATGACCTTTCTTGCCACAGTTGTTAAGTGAATCACTGCAGTTGTTAAGTTAGTAACACGGTTGTTAAATGAATCCAGCTTCCCCATTGACTTTGCTTGCCAGAATGTCACAAAAGGGGACCACATGACCCCAGGACACTTCAAACATCCTAAATATGAGTAAGTTGCCAAGCGTCTCACACGCTGCAAGTGTGAAAAATGGTCATAAGTCACTTTTTTTCCTGTGCTGTAGTAATTTCAAGCAGTCACTAAATGAACTGTTGTAAGTCGAGGACTACCTGCATGGGGGGGGGGGGAAAAGAGAGAAGCATATGCATGATTTCTGTTCAAATTTGGTTGTAATAAAAAATAACAAAGTTCCAGAATTCAAACATTTGGTAAAGCACATGAAACAGACAATGTGATCTCAGGACATGTTTGACTAATATAGGTAGTCATCAACTTACAACCTGTTGTGGCCCAGCCGGCTCCAGATGAGCTGGTCATGGACTCTTCTAGTGAGGTGTCCTATGAGTCTGCTCTGGAGGAGGAGGGAGACCTTGAGGAAGCAGAGAGTCTGGTTGGCCACCAGGAAGTGCCTGGGTCATGGAGCAGTGGGGAGGATCAGGGGCAGTTTGTCCCTGATGCTAGATTACGCAGGCTGAGAAAAGGAGGCAACAGTTACTTAAGAGGCAAGCTTGTAAGCCCTGATGAGCACCAGCTGGTTGCTGAGTGGCCCCTCCCAAGAAAGCTTATAGGGAAAGCTTTGGGGAGGGGTCATTTGCAGGAAACAACAGTTACAACTCATCATTGGAACTCTCTGGTCGTTCGAGTCTGTGATTCTCTGTCTGTATTTCTAACATGAGTTAGGGCTCACAGCCAAGGAGATAGTGGCAAGCAGCCAAGCTTGTGTGTGTCTGTCTGTGGGGCAGAACACAACCACAACTTACAAACAACATAAAATATATGTTGTTAAGTGAGAAATTTTTTAAGCCACTGTTGTCCCTTTTTACGACTTTCTTAACACATTTGTTAAGTGAATCACTGCAGTTGTTAAATTAGTAACACGGTTGTTAAGTGAATCAGATTCCCCTTGACTTTGCTTGTCAGAACGTCGCAAAAGGGGATCACAGGACCCCGGGACACTGAAATGGTCATATATGTGAGTCAGTGGCCAGGTATCTGGATTTTATTCACGTAGCCACGGGGATGCTGCAACGGTCATAAGTGTGAAAAATGTTTGTAAGTCACTTTTATCAATGCCGTTGTAACTCTGAACGGTCACTAAATGAACTCTTGTAAGTCGAGAGGGCTACCTCTATTAGCTTTGGCTTCTGTTTTAATATAGCGTCCAGAATGCCTCCATTTTCTCACAGCACTGCGGAGCCTCTATTTCTTAGCTAGTCTATTTGGGGGGGGGGGGAGGGATTAAAACAGGACAGTATCTGGATGAACATGATGATTGTTATCCCAGATAATGCATGGCGTAAAATTGCCTCACTTGGGGTGGGTGACTCAAGGGGCAGAACTGAAGGAAAAGAAGGATCCCGTCCAGTGGTGGGTTGCTTTTATCTTCGTTACCAGTACGCTGCTTGTGATCCGTTCGTGCACGTTCCTGACATGTGCTGCACACACGCCTAACCTGCGCTGTGCACCCATGCGCACCCCACTGCCCCTGCGACACTCAGCTGCTCGGCAGAGGTCGCACAGCCCTCGCATACTATGCTCGTGTACATAATTGGGCCAGTTGCCTTAAAACAGGTATGGTGAGCGGGTGAAGCAAACAAGCCACCGTACCGATACGGTGGCCGCTGCTCCCGACTACTATCAATACGGCCGTACCAGGCCGTACCAGCCAGAACTCACCACTGATCCTGTCACCGAAGTCTGGAAAAGAGCCTCAGCCGAATGGCAATGTCTTGCAAACATCCGTCCCAGCCATTCAACTAGATCGAGGATATGTTGTCTCCCTCCCAGGGCCAACCCCTTGAACAACTGGCAGGGCCACCATATGGCAAGAGGGTTCTGCAAACCCACCCACCCCCGCCTTCACCCCAGCCTGCGTGCTTCTCTTCTCTTCGTGCTTGTTTAATGATGGGAGCCATGTAAGGCGACTCCCCAAAAGGGTTATTCCTTCCTGTTTTTTATGGCTCTGGCTGAGAACGGCACGGCAGAAGAACCATAAAGCAGGCCAAGGAGTCATAAAACACTGTCTCTGCTCAGGGAATGCGGGCTGACTCAGGCAGGTGTCCGGCTCACTTAGAAGCAACCAGTCTGTGAGAGGATCCCATGGAAAGGAACTGGGCTCCACAATTCGCTCCAGCCAAAGATACGGCAAAGTAAAATTATTGCCGCAGAAATCTGTTTATGCGGGTACTCCTTGACGTATGCCCACAGTTGAGCCGAGGATTTCCACTGCTAAGCAGTACAATTGTTAAATGAGTCATCCCCAATTTTACGACCTTTCTTGCCATCCAATTGCCGCAGTTGTTAGCTGAATCGTGCAGTCGTTAAGCGAATCGGGCTCCTACCATTGACTTTGCTTGTCAGAAGCCGGATGGGGAGGTGGTAAATAGCAGACACATCACCCTGGGACACTGCAATTGTCATAAATACTTTCCTGTTGCCAAGCGCCTGGATTTTGATTCTGGGAATACAGTGAAGGTTGTAAGTGTGAGGACAGTTGTAAATCACTTTTTTCAGTAACGTTGAACAGTCACTAAACAGATAGTTTGCAGGTTACTTCTGCTGGCTGCCTGCAATGTGGCAGTTCAGACCCCACCAGGCTCAAGGTTGACTCAGCCTTCCATCCTTCTGAGGTGGGTAAAATGAGGACCCAGATTGTTGGGGGCAATAGGCTGACTTTGTAAACTGCTTAGAGAGGTCTCTAAAGCACTGTAAAGAGGTATATAAGTCTAAGTGCTATTGCTAGTGCTAGTATGCCAAGGACTACCTGTATTGCCCCAAGACAAGAGAACCCTATATTTAGACTTGTCAATATATAAAGAAACAGTGGAATGATACCTTGGTTAAAAGATGCACATGGAAACCACTCCTGAATTTCGTGTTTGATGTGGGAAAGAATGTAGCTTTGACTTTGTGTTTTATAAATTAGATTGATAGATCTTTATATAAATGATTTGTTCATATTATTCTGGAAAAACAAAAATTTGTGATTTGATGCTAATGCCTTATTCTACTGCAACAGAGAGAGTCAGAAGTCAATGCTGCTTCTTCTTTTCCCTGCCTTTCCTCACTTCTCTTTCCCTTTTTATTTATTTTATTTATTTTAATCACATTTATATCCCGCCCTTCTCCACAAGGACCCTCCCCCCTCACTGCTCCTTTATTTACTTTTGTATTTTGTATTTTATAATACTTTATAACTTAATAAAAATTGTCAGAATATTCATGAACTGGCAGATACATGGTAACAAGGTCAGCCAATGACTAGGCATGGGAACAGGTCAGCCAATGAGGCTCATTTAGAAACAGGAACTTAAGTAAGAAGTCTGGGCATGTACAGCTCAGCTGTATTAACCTCTGAACTCTGAACTGTAACCAATCTTTCCTCTGCCTGTGTTTTGCCTGTAACTACTACCACACTGGAGAATCCACTATTGGTATTGTACATTTACTCATGTGTTATTATGTATATAGAGAAATTAACGAAGCCTGTTGAATCAGTTATCTTTGTGTGCTTTCTGGATGTGATTTCTGCAACAAAGTCTGACAAAAATGGTTTTCGTTTTTTGTTTTTTTTAAAGGTGCTTGCCAGTGGCTATTGAAAAATATTCTATTGGTTTTTAAGTGGAGCATAGGTAGTGCAATAGATTTCATATGGGCAGGGAAAGAGAACGTGTGTATCACTATAAATCCATGATGGCGAACCTATGGCACGCGTGCCACAGGCGGCACGCGGAGCCATATATGCTGGCACCCGAGCCATCAGCTCCAGCGCAGATGTGCGTGCCAGCCAGTTGATTTTCGACCTTCCACAGGGACAGATGAGACCGTTTTCGCCCTCCCCAGGCTTCAGGAAAGCCTCTGCAGCCTGGGGAGGGCAAAAACACCTACCGGAAGTTAGTTTCTGGAGGCTCTCCTGGAGCCTGAGGAGGGCAGCCCCCTGGAGGAAATATCAAGCTCAGATTGGAGGTGAGCAGTGTGGCACGCATGGGGGGGGGGGGAGTGTATGGGAGGTTGTGCACACATATGCACGTGGGGGGGGCTCTTTGCATTATGAGTGCTGGCACGCATGCACGCTGTTGTGCATGCGCCCTTGAATTTTTGGCACCCAACAACAAAAAGGTTCGCCATCACTGCTATAAATTAAGTGCCAGTCTGATGTGGTGGTTAAAGCAGTGGTGAAATTCATTTTTTTTTACTACTTGTTCCATGGGGATGGCTTAGTGGGCATGGCAGGGGAAGAACCGGTAGCGGAAATTTTGAGTAGTTCAGAGAACTGGCAAATGCCACCTCTGCCTGGCCCCAGAGTGGGGATGCAAAGGTGGCATTTGCCAGTTCTCTGAACTACTCAAAATTTCCGCTACCGGTTCTCCAGAACCTGTCAGAACCTGCTGAATTTCACCCCTGGGTTAAAGGCACCAGACTAGAAATCAGGAAACTGAGAGTCTCATTTCTGCCTTAGGCATGGAAGCCAGCTGGGCGACTTGGGCCCGGTCATTATCTCTCCACCCTAGGAAGGAGGCAATGGAATAATGCCACTCCCAGATAATTTTGCTTAAAATAAAATCCTGTAGGGATTTGTCCAAGCAGTCCAGGTTGAATCACACATATACACCCAAAAAAGGTAAATTATAGTGGCTCTAGGTTTCCCCAAAAATATGTCATTTGTCTTTCTGATGAAATAATTTAGTACGACTTCAAAAAGAAGGCATTCTTCAATGTTGTCTGGCTTAAAAGTCACGTTTTCTTCTATGGAAGCAGGGAGAAAGTCATCGAGGTCCTTTTCTACTATACTACGCTGCCAGTGCGATGGTGGTTTCAGCCAATCTGTCCCACTGATACAGTGCCCAATGTTGTTTCTGGCATGGTGTCAAACTCACGGCATCACGTTGCCATCATGCGACGTATCACAACATTTGCTCCCTTTCACGGAGCTGGGGTGGGTGTGGCCTGCGCATGACGCATCTGGCCCGCGGGCTGCCAGTTTGACAACCCTGCTTTGGAGGATGCACCTGATGGCCATACCCACCATTTATTTACTTGATGGATGAAGCAGGTTCTCTCTGCTTGATCATGCAGAGCAATGGTGGGATTCAGCCAGTTCGCACCTATTCGGGAGAACCGGTTGTTAACTTTCTAAGCAGTTCGGAGAACTGGTTGTTGGAAGAAATCTCCTTTTGTTTTTTTCCACTTTACAGGGCTAATCCTGTAAGGAAGGCAGGAAGGAAACATTCTGGTGTTGTTTCTAGCCTAATCTTTATTACCCTGCTTACAGAAACTGCCTCTCCGGTTAACCCTTCTTACATTGTAACAGCTAAGGCAAAGCTCCCATTGATGTGAGTGATGATGAGTTGGCCATACCCACACAGTCACATGACCACTGAGCCATGCCTATCCAGCTGGTTATTAGGGTAGAAAACTGGTTTTTAAATTATTTGAATCCCACCACTGATGCAGAGGCATCTGGTGTCCCACCATAAGAAGACAGAACACCTTGTATGGAGGATTCTCCCTGTGGATATCGTTACACCTGCAAAGCCTTTCCCCTAAACTTAATTGGGGAGGGGACTGTCCATTTTCCCATGAAGCTTCCAAAGCCTGTTTTTCGAAAGACTGAGTTACCTAACCACTTCCTTCAAGACTGATGCAATCCATCAAGTTGTAGCTGTTTGACATCTGCGGCTGATTTCCACATATTCAGCTAATTTTTCACTGTGATTTTAATGTGCTGTCAACCCATTTGGTAAACTTGGTGCAGATGTTTTAGTTTTGGTTTAACACAATGTTTGAACCTAACCCAATTGTGACTTGCTCAACAATTCACAATTGAGCAAAGGCATCAGTGAAACTACTGCTTAATATATATTTTTTAAAAGCACAGCTATCCAGGTTCCTTAGCCTGATTATTAAAGTATATAAGGCCAAGGTTACCTCCATGCTCTCCTACAGAACTCAGGTTTGAGCTTTAAAAGATATATCATTACTAGAGCAAAATCACAGCATTTGAGAAGTAACTTGGGTGTAAAGAAAAAGACTACAGCTGCTTCAGTCACAACTGAATTGGGGTTGTCCACAATTTGTTATTTGCCTAATATTGAGACATACGTTGGTGCAAAATTAATGCTATGGAAACTGTCAGAAACCCAAAAATGTTAGAACAGACAAAATTTCAATTGAAGACCTCTTAGATTGTACAAATGACAAATTCTATTAGGAGCTGTGGTCTCCCTGTCTCTTGTACAATTGGAGAACAAGCTAAAAAGTTTGCTGCACAAAGGATCTTGAATACAGAAGCACCGAAAAGATATAGCTATTCTTAGTAAAGTTGGCAGATTGAAATGGATGAGCCACTATAAATGTACCTTCCAAATTGCCAAGTATTTAAATATCTTATTTGCTCAAGCAAGTAGTTAGACACGATGCTTAAGTATTGAAGATTGAACCAAGTGCCTTAAACAGAATGCGTTTGTATTTGCAGAATTCCAGAAGACATAATACATACCTTATTTTTCAGACTATAAGACGCACTGGACTATAAGACACACCTAAATTTACAGGAGGAAAACAATAAAAAAATAGTTCTCACCCTCGCTGGCCCCCAGAAGCATTCTGCACTGCTCTGCATGTGGTTGTTTTTGAGCTCCCAAGCTCTACATGCATCACGTGCCAGCGGTGGGTTGCTCTTACCATCGCTATGGTACGCTGCTTGTGGTCCTTTCACGGACATGTCGCACATGCACTGTGGATGCACACACCACAGCCCTTGCGACACCCAACTGCTCATTGGTGGTTGCGCAGGCACCACACACTGTGCGCGTGTGCGCAATTGGCCTGGTTACTTCAAAAACAGGTATGGAACGTGGACAGGCAGGTGGGCCAAATGAGCCACCAGACTGGTACAATGCCGCTGCTCCTGACTACTACCGGCCGGAACCCACCACTGGTTTTTGCTCTCCCAGGCCCCCAGAAGCACTCTGCAATGCTCCGCACATGCCCATTTTGGCCTGCAGAGTGGGGGGGGGGGAGAGAAATACAGTAGGTAGGTAGGGAGAGAGAGGGTAGGTAGGTAGGTAGGTAGGTAGGTAGGTAGATGTTTCCAAGTGTATTTACTCATGCGCTGGAGAAGGAAATAGCTGACACTCTGTAGCACCTAAATCTTTGTTTCTGCAGGCACAGCACTTGACCAACGTAATTCTCATCAATCCCTCTAACTAAACAGCTTTCCGAGAGGAAAAAAAGGGTTTTGCACTCTGCAAACCTCCCCCAAACGGCCCTTTTTTCACGAAAACAGGCCTGTTTTTTCCAAATAAAAGGCATGAATAGCCTTGGGACTTGCAGAGTGCTCCTGAGGGGGTGGGGACCCAAAACGAGCAGAAAACGGCCCATTTTTCACAAAAACGGGCCATTTTCTGGTCAAAAAAATTGCATGCATAGCCTTATGGAGGCTTATAGAGTGCTGCTGGGCGCCGGGGGCGCAAAAAACGCCCTTCCCAGCCCCCGGGAGGTCTCCGAAAGCCTCCATAAGGCTCTGCACAGCCATTTTGGTGAAGGGGGCAGGGTTTCAGGAGGCAAAAAAATGCTGTATTCGATGTATAAGACGCACCCAGATTTTCAGCCTCTTTTTAGGGGGAAAAAGGTGCGTCTTATACTCTGAAAAATACGGTACTTCAGAAGCTTTGCCAAAAGCAGTTTCAGAGGACTTAGCTCACTGAGTTTTTGGATTGAGTTGAAACTCCCTATTCAGCTATCGTATGTCTCTAGTTAAAAGATCTGCCCTAAGCTATTAGTTTTCAGGTAGGACCATGAATACTGAGAGAAATACCCAAGGTCACAATCTTTCCAGTAACTTATATTATATTAGGTAAGGTGTGGGCATAAGCACACCAACGTGCCTACCGTCCCTGTCCTATTATCTCCATTTATTCGTACCCATTTACTGTGTTCATATTTATGTTTATACTTATACCTGTTATCTTTTGCAAATTAACTAACTAAATAAATAAATTAGCATTCCTTTTCTTACCAAGCCAGCATTTAGTGACGGTCGGTGCAATTGTCTTTTAAATGAGCTCTTACCATTGGCGTGGACCAAGGTTGGCAGTGTGCAAAATATCTCAGCCCATCTTTCAACCTCAGCAACTTTAAGATGAGTGGACTTCAACTTCCAGAATCCCCCAAGCATTGTGCAAATGGTCTCCCCAAAAATATCTCTATGCTGCAGTGGTGGGTTCCAGATCCCATTCCAACTGGAACAGTTGGAACGGGCCCGGCGTCGTCTACATGTGTGTGCGTGCATGTGTCATACCTGCCAGCGACACCTCCGCAAGCCTCCGTGATGCTCCAGCTGCTCGGCAGCATGTCGTGCAGGTGCTGTATGTGCCATGCGCATGCGTGAAAACACCAAAGGCTTTAAAGGTAAGGAGCTCGAGCGGGCAGGTGGACTCTCCAGAGCACCGTACCTGAATGGTACCCAGTGCTCCGGGCAGGCTCCGGTACACCCGCACCAGGGCGTACCGCCTGCAATCCACCACTCCTATGCTGGGGGGAAATCTGTCCATAAATTTTATGGCCTTAAGAAATCATTAGCTAATAAGTGAAATCTAAAAATCTGCATCTGTTCGATTTGGGTGTAGCATGAAAAATGTAATCAAGTGCACTATTTTCTAGAAGTGTGGGGAGAAAAATGAATGAAGATCATTAGATTTTAAACTAAGAGTTTCAAAAGAGGCCTGATGAAGGAAGACCAAAGGTATAATCTTGTGATCTCTGTGATCACATCCTAAGGTTATAAGACGTTGCATATTTCAACGTTGGGGGGGTTGGGGTTGGGAGGCACCGTTCTACGGTGGTTCTCATCCTACCTCTCTGGTCGGTCGCAATGGGTGTTGGCAGGAGGGCAGAGGTCGTCCCCGAGGCCCCTCATATGTGGGGTCCCTCAGGGGTCGGTCCTCTCTCCCCTTCTGTTCAACACCTATATGAAGCCGCTGGGCGAGATCATCCGTGGTTTTGGGGTGGAATACCATCTGTACGCTGATGACACTCAGTTGTACATATCCACCCCAAACCACCCCAACGATGCCGTCGAAGTGCTGTCCCGGTGTCTAGAGGCCGTACGGATCTGGATGGGTAGTAACAAACTCAAACTCAACCCGTCCAAGACCGAGTGGCTGTGGTTTCCGGCACCCCGGTTCAGCCAGTTAAGTCCAACACTGGCCATTGGGGGCGAACAACTGGCCCCCGTGGAGAGGGCACGCAACTTGGGTGTCCTCCTGGATTCCCGGCTGTCCATGGAGGACCATGTGGCGGCCATGGCCAGGGGGGCGTTCTATCAGGTACGCCTGATACGCCAGTTGCGCCCCTTACTGGACCGGGGAGCCCTTCGCACAGTCACTCAAGCGCTTGTGACATCCCGGCTGGATTACTGCAACGCTCTCTACATGGGGCTCCCCTTGAGGTGCACTCGAAAGCTACAGTTAGTGCAGAATGCGGCCGCGCGGGTGATTATGGGTGCCTCAAGGCAAACCCACGTAACACCTCTCCTGCGCGAGCTGCACTGGCTGCCTGTGGCCTTTCGAGTGCGCTTCAAGGTGTTGACAACCATCTTTAAATCGCTCCATGGCTTGGGGCCTAGCTATATACGAGACCGCCTCCTGCCCCATACATCCCTTCGTCCGATCCGCTCCCACAGAGAGGGCCTTCTCCGGGTGCCGTCGACGGGGCAATGCCGGTTGGCGACACCCAGGGGAAGGGCCTTCTCTGTGGCGGGCCCGGCCCTCTGGAACGACCTACCCCCCGACCTTCGCACTATCTCGGACCTCCGTCTCTTCCGCCAACGTCTTAAGACGTATTTATTTCAACAAGCCGGCCTAGGATAGCCCCCTGTTCCTGACTTTTTTTAAAAAAAAATAAATAAATTATAATTTGGGAAGGTTTTTTTTTTTTTTTTAAACATGGGTTTTAGCACGGGTTAATCTAATTTAATATATTTTAAATTGATATTTATTGTATTTTTGTGGTTTTAATAATGCCTGTGCGCCACCCTGGGTCCTAACAGGGAGAAGGGCGGGGTATAAATTTAATAAAATAAATAAAAAAATAAATTCTCTGTCCACACAGATGAAGGTCTTCTCTGCCCTTTAAGTCGGTGATGGCTAACATTTCTTTCGTTGCGTGCCGAAAGCGTGTGTGTCAGTGGTAGGTTCCGGATTCCGTTCCAAACAGTATGTTCGGAACGGGCCCGGCGGTGTTCATATGGACCCGCGCAGCACACGCATGTGTCTTGGCACTTCTGCGAGCCTCTGCAATGCTCCAGCTGCTCAGCAGAGTGTCACACAGGCGGTGTATGCACTGTGCGCCTGCGCGGAAGTGCTGAAGACGTAAAAGGACGGTAAGAAACGAGGGCGGGCGGGTGGGCCCTCCGGAGCACCATATTAAAACGATATCCGGTGCTCCGGCAGGCTCCGGTACGCCCATACCAGGGCATACTGCCTGCAACCCACCACTGGTGTGCATGCCTACACCCCTAATGTAATGTGTGCATGACACCCTCCCTGTGTGCCCTGCCCCCCGTGCATGCGCATGTCGTCCTCTCCCTGTTTTGGGCCTAGCAGGCCTCCCTGCAGCCTCCCGGGACCAAAAATGGTCTCCTGCATGCATGGCAGAGACCTGAAAATCAGCTGGCCGGTGGGAGGCGCCACCCACATATGCATTGGAGCTAAGCTAGCCTTGCATGCCCGCAGAGAGGCTCCGTGTGCCATAGGTTCGCCATCACAGTTGTAAGTCCTCTGGGCTCCTCCAAGTGAAAGTCGCCCCAAGACAACCCAAGATCTCTCATCTCAGAACAAGTTCTGGCTCTAAAGGTCAGGAAGTGTGTATAAGATTTTGACTTTTCATGACTGCACAGATCTGTCTAGAAAGTGCACCTTTCACCCCTATCTCCTAACTTTGGCTACAGTGAGACCTAATTATTTTATTTACGTATTAATCTAATTGTAATCTAATTAGCCCCATGGGCTGTATACATTTTTCTCGGGATCTGTTAGGAGAAAAAAAGGTTGATGGTCAAAATCTTTGCCTTGGCTTTTATCAAAAAGAATAATGTGTTGCTTTCCATGTAAGGTTAAAGTTTCTGCAGCAGTGAGGTTTGAATGCCTCTGTTTTCCAAGCATTTTTTGATGGTTACTAGCAGGGAGCCAGAATCTCTTCACCAGCTTAAGTAACTGATCATCATCCAGCTTTTATTACTCAGCAAGTAGCCTGAGTTACTTGAGATAATGGTCCAAAGTGCCACCTAGTGGAGATGGTTGAAATATCACATTGCACTAAAAAGGCAGGTTTTTTCTTTCGGTTTTTCTTCTGTTCAATTGTATCCGATTCTCAGAGACCACCTGGACAATTCCCTTCCGTTTTCTTAGCAGGATTTTTCAGAAGTGCTTTGCCATTGCCTCTTTCCTAGGACTGAGAGAAAATGACTGGCCCAAGGTCACCCCCCAGTTGAAAAAGAGAACTGCAAGTGCCCAATGACAGTCCTTCCTTTAAGGTCATTGCCAAAGCCATATAAAACAAAAGGGAGATTCAAATTACGGCAGGGCTGTTTTTTAAAAAAATGCAATTAATTCATTCATGCTTTAGGTCAGTGATGGCAAACCTTTTTAGGCTTGCGTGCCATAAGGGGGGGAGTGCAGGGGGGTGTCGTGTGCCAGCATGCCACGCCCATAATGCAATGCATGCACCCCCAGTGACTTCCGGTTTGTTCGTAGCGTCATTTTTAGTCCTACGGAGCCTTCAGGGAAGCTCCTGAAGTCTCTGGAGGGCCTCCGGGGGGCGGGGCGGGGGGCTGTTTTTGCCCTCCCCAGGCTCATATAAAGCCTGGGGAGGGCAAAAAATGGTTTCAAAAACAGCTGAATCAGCTGACCAGTGCGCGCATGCGTGCTGGCCAGCTGACAGGGCAACGCCTTGCATGCCCTGCCAAATGGCTCCGCATGCCACCTGTGGCACGTGTGCCATAGGTTCACCATCACTGCTTTAGGTTTTTAAGGCCCTCCCACTTATTCCCACCTCTGGGAGACATACAGGATTGTTTTGGTGTTCATGTCTCCATCTCTTGGTGGGTAAAGGTTCCCCTCGCACCTATATGCTAGTCATTCCCGACTCTAGGGGGCGGTGTTCATCTCCCTTTCAAAGCCGAAGAGCCAGCGCTGTCTGAAGACGTCTCCATGGTCATGTGACCAGCATGACTCAACCCCGAAGGCGCACGGAACGCTGTTACCTTCCCACCAAAGGTGGTTCCTATTTTTGATGTTTAAATTGTTTTAATTTGGCTTTTAAGGGTAAAGTTTTTAGGATTTTAATGGTTTTAGGATTTTTAGCACAGGGTATTGGGGTTTAATTTATTTTTAGTACTATTTATTGTTATGTGTGTCTTTTTACTCCATTTTAACTTCCTGTGCACAGCCCCGAATCCCTTTGGGGAGAGTGGGGCAGTTTATAAATTTAATAAATTGAAATTGAATTGAAATTTTCTACTTGCATTTTTTACGTGCTTTCAAACTGCTAGGTTGGCAGAAGCTGGGACAAGTAACAAGAGCTCACTCCATTACGTGGGTGCTAGGAACTCGAACTGAACTGCCGACCTTTCCGATTGACAAGCTCACGGTCTTAGCCACTGAGCCACCGCATCCCAGGCTCTTAAATGAGAAGTCTTGGTGGAACTTCCCATTTAAAATCCTAGGCAGGGCCAGGCCTACCAGAAGAATGAGCTGCATGCCTCAGGCAGAAATGATGTAAGATGGCTGTTAGAGAAGCGGGATTGTCTGTCTCATAGCTACTGCCAAGCCCCTCAACTAAATTAGGAGCCTAATTCCTCCTGATGTAGTATTGTCCCACTGCCAGAGCTGAAAAAAGCCTCTCCCTCATGTTTAGTACATGAATACAAAGGTACCATCTTGGTCCCCGCCCCCCTCAGGATGCCACCACAACCACTTCTGCATCTCCCGTTTTCCCCTTGCTTTATATAATTTTGGCCGTTGTCCATGGCTATGCTCACCATTGACTACAGAATTGAATGTTTGTGTTCTGCTCGGGGAAAGAATTCTGGTTTTTTTATGAGTCTGAACTGAGGCAGCATTTTTGAGGTTTCCGTAGCAGCATAAAAATGCCAAAAATGTCCAGAATGCAATGAGTACATTGTTATCCCCAGAAGCTGAAGAAATTATCCCCTTCTACTCTAAATCAGGAAAAGCAACCTCTGGACTTTTGCATGTGGATCTCCAACTCCCACCAACACGGTGAGGGAGCTCCGTACCTCTGTGAGTATGCACGGACACTTACCAGACTATTTAATAAGTGTCTATTTATAAGTGTGCCCGATGGTCTGATATGCCAATGTATGGTGCACCAAGCACAGATGAGAATCGACTTCCAAGTCAGCTTTCTTCAGCTTGCTGTTCTCCAGATATGCTACTTCTGTAATTCTCAGGTGATACAGCAATTTTGGCTGTGAACTATAAGTGTTGTAGCTCAAGATATCCAGAGCAGGGGTCTGCAAAGTCGGCTCTTTTAAGACTGGTGGACTTCAACTCCCAGAATTCCCCAGCCAGCTATGCTGGCTGGGGAACTCTGGGAGTTGAAGTCCACCAGTCTTAAAAGAGCCGACTTTGCAGACCCCTGATCCAGAGGGTGCCAAGCATTGTTACTGTTAGACACCAGGGAAAGAAGTCCTTATTTAATACTTTTTAATGGCAATTTTTAAATCTGTTCACATCAATCTAAGAAAACACATTTGAAAGAGCACCAGGATTTTAAGCTTTTAAACCTTCTAATGTCTTCTATGTTTCCTAAGCTTCCAGCTCCAGTATTTTGGTTTCTGTCCAGCTGTTAGAAATGAGACCCAATTTACAACGGGCTCCAGCGCCTATTTACTCAAATATCTGTCCAAAGGGATTTATTTCCAAAGCCACTGTGTGCAGGTTTGGAACATTACTATTATAAGTTGTTGTTTTTTTAAAAAATGTAATTAACTTTCAAGTCTTAACTTATGCCACTGCCTTAATTAGGTAATTCCATAGTAATTGTTTTACTTGAAACTCTGTTGCAGTTGGCTGAATGTTGTAATAGCTGAAAAATGAGATGGGTCCCCCCCACCCCCCCAAACAGATTCCAAAAATGCCAGAGCACAATCTTTGGCAATTTACACAGGATAGGATTTCCAGAATCAGGGAAAAGTGAACAGCCACAAGGTCTCCTTTAATTGTTATGTATACAGAAGAATTTCTTAGCTGATCATAGAGGATATCACAAAGGAAACAAATGTCAAGTAGGTCCCCAAACCTGGTGGACTTTCATATACCCATAAAAAACTGCCTTTTTCAACAGGCCTTGCAGGAAGGTCAAGTTGTGGTAGGGAATATATTCATTGTCCATCCATTTATTCTTCTGCCCTGTGTTATTTTTAGTTGTTATTTTACCTGGATGTTTTAATCTTACTGTGCAAGCTGCTTTTGTGTTTGGCGCTACTTATAACTGATAAATATATCAATAACTGATCACTGTTTGAAAGGCCACAAAGAGAATGGAGGCTTGTGGACAGCACTGGGGAATCAAATCATCATCATCACTTCTCCACTGAAGTAAAGAAAGAGACAAAATTGATCTGGATGGGTAGTAACAAACTCAAACTCAACCCGGCCAAGACCGAGTGGCTGTGGTTTCCGGCACCCCAGTTCAGCCAGTTAAGTCCAACACTGGCCATTGGGGGCGAACAACTGGCCCCCGTGGAGAGGGCGCGCAACTTGGGTGTCCTCCTGGATTCCCGGCTGTCCATGGAGGACCATGTGGCTGCCGTGGCCAGGGGGGCGTCCTATCAGGTACGCCTGATACGCCAGTTGCGCCCCTTACTGGACCGGGAAGCCCTTCGCACAGTCACTCAAGCGCTTGTGACATCCCGGCTGGATTACTGCAACACTCTCTACATGGGGCTCCCCTTGAGGTGCACTCGAAAGCTACAGTTAGTACAGAATGCGGCCGCGCGGGTGATAATGGGTGCCTCAAGGCAAACCCACGTAACACCTCTCCTGCGCGAGCTACACTGGCTGCCTGTGGCCTTTCGAGTGCGCTTCAAGGTGTTGACGACCATCTTTAAATCGCTCCATGGCTCGGGGCCTAGCTATATATGAGACCGCCTCCTGCCCCATACATCCCTTCGTCCGCTCCGCTCCCACAGAGAGGGCCTTCTCCGGGTGCCGTCGGCAGGGCAATGCCGGTTGGTGACACCCAGGGGAAAGGCCTTCTCTGTGGTGGGCCCGGCCCTCTGGAACGACCTACCCCCCGACCTTCGCACTATCTCGGACCTCCGCCTCTTCCGCCAACGTCTTAAGACGTATTTATTTCAGCAAGCCGGCCTAGGATAGCCCCCGTTTCTGACTTTTTTAAAAAACAAAAACAAATTATAATTTGCTAGTGGTTTTAACATGGGTTTTAGCACGGGTCAATTAATTTAATTCATTTTAACTGATATTTATTGTATTTTGGGGTTTTTAATAATGCCTGTGCGCCGCCCTGGGTCCTAACAAGGAGAAGGGCGGGGTATAAATTTAATAAAATAAAATAAAATAAAAAATCATTGATCTCTCTATCCCAGCTTCATTCTAGGTTTGGGCAGAAAACTGCAACTCACAGCAGATGAGCCAAGAATTATTCTGGTGAATTTGGCATACCTTTTCTTCAATAATTACTTGCTATTTATTCTACCACAGGATTTATTTTTTAAAAAACTTTTAAATGTTTCTGCCCTTTGCATTGTTAGACATACAAGAAATGCTTTGGGCAATACTAGTTCCTTTAAGGAGAGGTTTAGGTTTAGGTTTAGGTTTATTGGTTTTTTATACCGCCCTACTCCCGAAGGACTCAGGGCGGTGTACAGCCAAAATAAAAACAAATATATAAAAGTTAAAAAAGCTTTTAAAAGGCATAATTAAAAGACATCATTAAAATATTGGCCGAAATGTGGGGAAAAAACCCAAACTAACCCTAATTAAAATAATAAAAATTTAAATGTAAAAATTTAAATTTTAAATTTTAAAAACATGCTTTATGCCAGCCCGGCTTGTTGAAAGAGAAAGATTTTAAGAGCACGGCGGAAGGTGCGTAAGTCAGGGATAGTTCTTAATTCCGGGGGCAATTCGTTCCAGAGGGCAGGTGCTCCCACGGAGAAGGCTCTCCCCCTGGGTGTCGCCAGTCGACATTGTCTAGCCAACGGCACCATGAGGAGACCCTCTCTATGGGAGCGTATGGGCCGGTGGGAGGCTCTCGGTGGGAAGGCGATCTCGTAGGTATCCAGGTCCTAAGCCATGGAGCACTTTAAAGATGGTAACCAACACCATCTTTACCCACCAAGTATGGGTATTCTTAAACCGTGCTTATAATATAGGAATATTTTCCAATATAATAAAAAATGGGCCTGTGTGCATGTCAGAAAGAAAGATAAGTGCACTTTTGTTGATGCAGCGAACTCATGTGATAATGTGAATAGGGGCAGGATTTGCACAACTACTGAAGGTTGGTGCCTCAATGCGATTAAGATCAGTGTATGTTCCAGGCAGAAATAAATAGAACGCATACAAATGGTTCAGCATAGATCAGGAAGCGAGCAAGAATATGTTTCACTTTCTTGTTTGCTTACTGTATTTATTAACAAATATATAAGGAACGATCGTGGCACTGTCAGAGAAATTGTTGGTTGGGGACATGGATCTATGGAAACTTTTAAATGCAGATGATGTTGTATTTGCTACTTGAGAAATGAATGAGCAATTTTCCGGACATATAAATGTTGCTAGAAATGTATGTCATCTATTGCAAAGAACGTTGTTGAAAGAAGCAAAAATGACAGTGAATAAGAGTATGCGATTCCTCGTTTTGTTACATGGAGGCGAGAGTTGCATAGGCTAAGAAATCTATAAAACTAAGACAGATTCAATGGGAATGGGGTACTTAAAAGAGGTATGGTCGAGCACAAGTGGAAGTTAAATTCATGTAGATTCAATTAAATAGCCAGTGACCAGTTGGAAAGGAGGACATTGAGAAGGGGCGCCCTGTGGATAGAATGAATGAGAGTCAAATGGCAAAGAGTGAAGGGATTGAGAAGAGGAAGAACAAGAAAGCTGAGGCTGGATGGAAGTAATGAGCATGGGGGGAAAGGGGAAAATGAGACGTTTGAAGAACAGAAGACAGTGGATGAATCATAGAGGAGAGAAGCAAGAGTGGTTTCTAAAAAAAAAGGAAAGGAAAAATGGAAAGATATATAGTGCAGGGATGGCAAACCTTTTTAGGCTTGCGTGCCATAAGGGGGGAGAGCGCAGGGGGGGGTCATGCGCAGGCATGCCGCACCCATAATGCAATGTGTGCCTCCCCCCAGTGCACATGTGTGCATGACAGGTGCTCCTCCCATTTTTTACATGCTTTTTTTGCCCTCCCCAGGCTCCAGAGACTTTATAGGAGCCTGGGGAGAGCAAAAACGGCCCCCTTGACCCAAGGAGACTTCAGGAGCTTCCCTGAAGCCTCCGGAGGACTAAAAACGACCCTATGAGCAAACCGGAAGTCACTTCCAGTTTGCTCGTTGGGCCTTTTTTTTGCACTCTGAAGGCTTCAGGGAAGCTCCTGAAACCTCTGGAGGGGTGGGGGAGGCTGTTTTCGCCTCCCCGGGCTCCTTTAAAGTCTGGAGGGGGCAGAAAATGACTTTAAAAATGGCTGAATCAGCTGGCCAGCATGCACATGTACGCTAGCCAGTTGACAGGGCAACGCCTCGCGTGCCCTGACAAATGGCTCCGTGTGCCACAGGTTCGTCACCACTGATATAGTGAATGGTTTGGTATAAATCAGGCGTGGGCTGCTGGAGGTTTGCAGCGGTTCGGGAGAACCTCTAGCTAAGATTCTGTGCAGTTCAGAGAACCCCCAAATCCCACTCCTGGCTGGCCCTGCCCACCCTGCCCCTACTGTTGAGTGTTTACAATTTATTGGGTGAATCTTCATCTTCATTGCGCTTTCGGGATAAGCGTACTCGGATACGTTAAGGAACATTCCTTATTCCTTTCGTCCTGACAGCCTTGTTCAAACGGGTATCAATGCGTACATCAGGAGTCCCCATTTCTTTCATGGCAAATTTTTGAATCTCCTTAAGAGTACGAGGAGCCCGTTTCTTGAAGCCCACGCCATGGATCCTTTTGTGAATATTTATAGTATATTCACGAGTAACCACCTCATTGATGGCTGATCGGCCTTTCTTCTTTTCACCACCTTTCTTTGCAGGGGGCATCCTGCTTAGGACAAGCTCAGAAGCGTCTATAGCCTATTGGGAATAAATGGCTTGTTCTATTTTAACTAGCCTGTGTCTGGACTCCCTCTGTTCACAGAATCTAACACCTACCCTCCCAAGAGTCCCCACGCGGCCTGTTTTGGATGCAGGTAAGTGCAGGGTGCGTGTGGAGGCTCAGGGAGTTGAAAAACAGGCCTACCTGAATTTCTGGCCCCCAGAAGGCCTCTGGAGCCTAGGGAGGCCGTTTCTGTCCTCCTGGAGGCTCAAGGAAAACCTACAGAGGGCAACCCCCCCCCCCACCATGGTGCAAGAGGCTGACTAGGCCACGCCCATCGTGGCCACACCCACCCAGCAACTGGGCAAAGAACCCCTTGCTAAAACCTTTGAAGCCCACCCCTGGGTATAAACCAGTCTTAGGTGTGTTTGCTTTATTTTTATTTTTGCCTTACTTCTCTTCACTTCTTCTTTGCTTTAACAGGTTTCCTTGACTTCGCAGCACTCCGTGTTCTTCAACTTGGCAAATATAAAACAGTTCATCATCTCATCAAGGTGCAGTGAAGATAAGAGTTGCCATATATCAAGGCGTTTTGAGTCCCTTCTGCGACCTGCCATGCCAGCACACCCAGCAGATAAAAAGCCTCTTCCAGTGAGTTACAGGGGCCACTAGGGAAGTCTTTTGCAAAGCACACGTCCAGGGAGCTGAACCTCTTTCAGCCACTGGACATCAGAGGTGGTATTCAGCCAGTTCTGACTGGTTTGGGAGAACCGGTAGCAGAAATGTTGAGTAGTTCAGAGAACTGGCAAATAGGCTGGCCCTGCCCCTGCTGCCTCCCAGCCTCCCACCCGATCTTATTTTGTTCCCCAGAGCTGGAAAGCAGGTTAGTGGGGTGGGGAGGGAATGGGGATTTTGCAGTATCCTTCCCATGCCATGCCCACAAAGCCATACCACGCCCACGGAACCGGTACTAAAAAAAATTGACTCCCACCACGCTGGTGGCTTCAGAAAGAATGCAAGCGGAGGTTACGTGGCATGTGTGCATTCCCCTTTACCAATACTGTAAGGAGCTGTGACCCTTTACAAATCACTTTTAAAAGAAGCTTTGCTGGAGGCAATGTCAAAAGCAAAGCAGCCCTTCAAAGCTTTGCAGTTCCGCAAGGCACGAATTAAAGATGCACAATGAGACATATTGAAATGGTATAAAAAATCTGCACGGATAAATAGCAATAACACTTAGGCTTATAGATACAGCGTCACAGTGCTTTACAGCCCTCTCTAAGCGGTTTAGAGACAGCCTATTGCCCCCAACAATCTGGCTCCTCATTTTACCCACCTCGGAAGGATGGAAGCTGAGTCAACCTTGAGCCTGGTGAGATTCGAACTGCCAAACTGCGGCACAATTGAACCCAAAATTTCCATTGCTAAGCAAGACAGGTTGTTCAGTGTTTTGCCTCCTCGTTTTATAACCTTTCTTGCCTGTTCCTGTTCCTGTTAAGTGAACATCTGCAGTTGTTACTTTAGTAACACGGTTGTTAAGTGAATCTGGCTAACCCTTCTGACCTTGCGGATCACATGACCCCAGAATGCTGCAACCATCATAAATACATGCCAATTGCCAAGTGTGCGAGACAGTTCTAGGCTGCATAAACAGAGGGATAGAATCAAGATCACGGGAAGTGTTGATACCACTTTATAATGCCTTGGTAAGGCCACACCTGGAATACTGCATTCAGTTTTGGGCACCACAATGTAGAAAAGACATGGAGACTCTGGAAAGAGTGCAGAGAAGAGCAACAAAGATGATTAGGGGACTGGAGGCCAAAACATGAAGAACGGTTGTAGGAACTGGGTATGTCTAGTTTAATGAAGAGAAGGACCATGGGAGACATGATAGCAGTCTTCCGATATCTCAGGGGTTGCCACAAAGAAGAGGGAGTCAAACTATTCTCCAAGGCACCTGGAGGCAGGACAAGAAGCAATGGGTGGAAACTAATCAAGGAGAGAAGCAACTTAGAACTGAGGAGAAACTTCCTGACAGTTAGGACAATTAATCAGTGGAACTACTTGCCTCCCGAAGTTGTGAATGCCCCAACACTGCAAGTCTTTAAGAAGGTGTTGGATAGCCATTTGTCTGAAACCGTATAGGGTTTCCTGCCTAGGCAGGGGGTTGGACTAGATGACCTCCAAGGTCCCTTCCAACTCTGCTATTGTATTATTGTATTTGCTCGCATGACCATGGGGATGCAGCAACTGTCATGTGAAAAACGATCATTGTTGCTTTCCCCCCCCAGTGCCGTTGTAACTTCAAACGGTTACTAAATGAATGGTTGTAAGTCAAAGACTACCTGCCATGACATTTAACAGGAATTTTTGTCCTATCCACTCCTTGGGGGCATTTGGCCTCTCTCCCAACATGGCATTCAAAAGCCAGATGCGGTTCTTCTTCAGAACAAAGATATGGATTGAGTGGCCAACAGCAGAATTTGTCTTTCGTATAAAAAACAGATTGCCCTTTATCTTCAGCCCCTCTCCAAGCATGTGGTCCGTGCCTGATAGTTAGTGGACAAGCAGCCATTGATCCTAATCTAAGTTAGCATCTTCTGGATGGGAGTGCTCATGAAGACAATGTCTTCCTTCAACAGTGAAACGAATACTCAGATCAGCAAATAAAAGCTCCTTGCGTGGTTAGGAAGCAGCTTTAGTTAACTGGTTCATTTTTACTGCAAAACTATGTGCTTGCATTCAGAGTATCTTAGACTTCCTGGGCCTTCTCTCCACCTGTTACTATTTCATTTTCTTTTTCTTTTTACGACCCTGTAATCCAGGGGTGGGCAAACTTTGCAACTTTAAGTCTGAAGGACTTCAGCTTTGCTGGCTGGAGAATTCTGGGAGCTGAAGTCCTTCAGACTTAAAGTTGCAAAGTTTGCCCACCCCTGCTGTAATCTCTTAATCTGTGGTGGAGTAAGGGCGACTGAATGTAACTAAACATTGACTGGCCAGATGCCCTCCCTGGTGCCTACATGGAGTTCGCAGCAAATATTTTCTTTGTGCCCTGATAAACTTCTGTCACTGCCTAGGATTGAACTCTCAACCTTCCCAGTGGGAAGCGAGTGTCTTCACCTCTAGACCACTACTACCTTTTCAATGAAGCTACCAAACCAGATGTTTTCTGGTGTGAGGCATCTGTACTCCACGCTACTTTTGGCCTACTGCACATTTTTGTTTCCTTGGTTCGTCAGAGACCATGCACTGCAAGAAACCACTCAGTCTTGTGGCTTCTATCCTTGGTCACTCATGGTATTTCTCAGCCACTTGCAGAAAAAGCTTGTAAGAAAGTCTTGTCAACTGCTTCTTGTTGCTGTTACAACTTTCCTTGAGAGCCTTCTTGTGCTCGACAGTGCAGAATTTGTCCTTAAAATTGGCCTAACCTGGAGCAGAACAGGAGGGGAAAGATGTAAAGCTGGCACAAGCCACATTCCTTCTCTGGTCAAAGACCTACGGTAAGAGTCACAGACAGCCCAGCCCATTCCCCGGCAGCTGCGACGTGAGCTAGCAGGTGTCCCTTCTTTTCACAGTTCACTCCCAAGAGCCCAATCATTCACCGGAGCCAGAGAAGTGTCTGGAAGGCTCCCACCCCTCAGCGATCTTCTCCCTTGGCAAGTCGTGGCAGAGTGGGAGAACTCCCCATTGCCCTGCCTGCAGTCACATTCGCTGCTTAGGCCACCGTGACCTGGAGTCTCTGTTCTTCCTTGACTCAACAATGAACTCTGTTCATGTTTTAGGCCTCAGGCTTTTTTCCTTCAAAGAGGCAGATGGGGCAATTGATCATCAACATCACACAATCATCATTCTGTTCCCTTTGTCATGGGACTCTGCCACAGCTGGAAATCCACAAAAGGTGAGCTGTAACACGCAGCAGAGTGAACGTGTTTAAAAATAAATAAATTTAACCTGGGGGGGGGGGGGGATCGAGTTCAGGGGTGTCAAACTCACATCGTCATAGCAATGTTATGTGACATATCGGGACTTCCCCCCCCCCTTCGCTAAACCAGGTATGGGCGTGGCCAACGCGTGACGCATCTGGGCCACAGGCCAGGAATTTGACAGCCCTGAACTAGATGCACCTGTGTTTCTATCCCAAAATTGCCAGAATTCACCACATTCCTTCTCTGGTCAATGAACTAGTTCAGGGGTCTCCAACCTTTGCAACTTTAAGTCTGAAGGACTTCAGCTCCCAGACTTCTCC
The DNA here is from genome assembly GCA_039707465.1 of Rhabdophis nuchalis. Lineage (NCBI taxonomy): Eukaryota > Metazoa > Chordata > Lepidosauria > Squamata > Natricidae > Rhabdophis > Rhabdophis nuchalis. The sequence continues at coordinate 161,616,468 of CM077646.1, read as the reverse complement.
AGCCAGCTTTGCAGTCAATCTTCTATGCCAGGGGTCTCCAACCTTTGCAACTTTAAGTCTGAGAGCCAATTCTCCAGCCAACTTAAATCTGGCTGGAGAATCCTGGGAGCTGAAGTCCTTCAGACTTAAAGTTGCAAAGGTTGGAGACCCCTGAACTAGGAGATGCAGACTCCTAGCATGTGATCAAGGCAATAAACAAGATCTCATATATTCGCATTGAATTCAAATCACTTTTCAGAATAACTATAAATTAAATGAGTAAGATTCAGATTACAGGATGCCAAGACAGAACCACCCATAGGTATGCAACGAAAACTCAAGGTGTATTTCCAAATATATATATATATATATATATATCCCACACACCTTCCTCCTTCTATTTTCCCCACAACAACCCTGTGAGGTGGTTTGCAGACTTCTTGGCAGTAATGACATTTTCAGTTTGGGTTGTCATAAAAAGCAATTGTATGTAGCCTCTCCCTGCAGGGACTCTGTACAATGGGATTGCATGAAGGTCCATGCCTGCCATTGAGCCAGTGGTGGGTTTCAAATTTTTTAGAACCTACTCTCTAGGTGTGGCCTATTTTGTGGGCGTGGCTTGGCAGTCATGTGACAGGGTGGGAGTGGCCACCTTTTAAAATGTGGTGAAACTCATTTAACAACGCTCTTGCTTAGCAACCAAAATTTTGGGCTCAATTGTGATGATAAATTCTTTATTTCCTTCCTTCCTTCCTTCCCTTCCCTTTCCTTTCCTTTCCTTCTCGTTGGGTCACTGGCAGCGGTGGGCCAGATTTACTTCCAGGTACGCCAGTGGAACCCCCTCTCACCGGTTCTCTAAATTTCACCAACCGGCTCTCGCGAGTAGGTGCGAGCCTGCAGAAACCCACCACTGCATTGGGCTCACCCTCTTCAGAGGGCAAACCTGTGGCATTGCTCCACTATCATTCCCAGATTCCAAGCAAATAGTGAAAACGAATGAGCTGAGATTTAGCAGCGACTAGAGCACCAAAGGAGCTTCCTCACCCATATTCCAGTTAAGCAAGTTCGTTAGAAGTTTCAGAAACAGAATTACTCCTTGTCTGAAATGTTCTGGGAAGAAACGATGCCTGGGTTGCTTTGCCCCCAACAGGGAAAGACCAAATTCTATTGTTATTCATCAAATGGCTAATAACAGGTAGTCCACAAATTTCTGTTGCTAAGTGAGACACTTGTAAAGTGAGTTTTGCCCCGTTTTACGACCTTTCTTGCAACAGTTGTTAAGTGAACCATTGCTGTTGTTAAGTTAGTAACTCGGTTGTTAAGTGAACCTGGCCTCCCCGTTGACTTTGCTTGAGGACCACACAACCCTGGGACACAGTGAAGGTCATAAATAGGGACCAGTTGCCAAGCAACTGAATTTTGATCATGTGACCATGCGGAATGCTACAATGGTCATAAGTGTGAGCAATGGTCATAAGTCACTTTTTTCAGTGCTATTGTAACTTTGAACAGTCACTAAATGAACTGTTGTAAGTCGAGGACTACCTGTAGCGGGTAGCCACACCTTGTAAAATTGCTGAAACGCCTGAGAAACGTTTTTCCTAACAAGTTAACAAGGAGAGCGTTTTCTAGGGAAGAGAAGATGGCTTTCGTTGACTACAGCTTTTCCAATATGGAGACCAACTAAAAAGCTCTCCTCCACCTCCCCATTCCCCCATTAAGGGTTTTCCTTAAGAATGGCTAGGACAGGGGTCTGCAAAGTTGGCTCTTTTAAGCCGGGTGGACTTCAACTCCCAGAATTCCCCAGCCAGCATGGGTGGCTGGGGAATTCTGGGAGTTGAAGTCCACCCGGCTTAAAAGAGCCAACTTTGCAACTTTGCAGACCCCTGGGCTAGGAGAATAGGCTTCCTTCATCTTTATAGTTCTGCAAAGAGGAGAAATTCAGCAGATGGGTTATAGTTTTGCTTGTCCTGAGTCACTTTTATCATTCACTCATTATTCATTCCTCCGCCAGGAAGTTGGGCGGTTTCTAAATTTGATAATAAAATAAGGGTGCAGACCCCTGCTCTTTCCCATTCTTCTTCTTGTGCCATGTTGTCAGACATGGCCGATCCTATTTTTGTCAACAAATGCATGAAAAAGTGCTGCTGACTTTTGTCCAAACCAGATCCTTAGCTTCTGAAGCAGTGGTGGGTTTCAAATTTTTTAGAACCTACTCTGTAGGTGTGGCCTATTTTGTGGGCGCGGCTTGGCAGTCATGTGACAGGATGGGAGTGGCCACCTTTTAAAATGTGGTGAAACTCATGTAACAACGCTCTTGCTTAACAACCAAAATTTTGGACTCAGTTGTGATGATAAATTCTTTCTTTCTTTCTTTCTTTCTTTCTTTCTTTCTTTCTTTTTTCTTTCTTTCTTTCTTTCTTTCTTTCTTTCTTTCTTTCTTTCTTTCTTTCTTTCTTTCTTTCTTTCTTTCTTTCTTTCTTTCTTTCTTTCTTTCTTTCTTTCTTTCTTTCCTTTCTTCCTTCCCTTTCCTTCCCATTGGGTCACTGGCAGCGGTGGGCCAGATTTACTTCCAGGTACACCGGTGGAGCCCTCTCTCACCGGTTCTCTAAATTTCACCAACCGACTCTCGCGAGTAGGTGCGAGTCTGCAGAAACCCACCACTGGTCAGAGGCCATGATGTTCTTCTGTCTGGACCTCCTTTGCCTTCAATCTTTCCCTGGAGGATTAAGAGGAAAATGCCTTATTTTTCTGGGTGTCGCATCATATGTCCAAAATATTCTAACTTTGGCCTTTTAACGGCTTTGATGATTTCCCTTGGCTTTCCCAGGCGGCTTATCACCTCCTCATTTGTGATTTTGTCAACCCAGCTTTCCTATTGGACCCTATCTAAATCTGCCCTTTAACAGCTTCCTCCCTTTCTAACCACCATACATGGGGGCTGTGGCCAGAACGCCTAACCGCTTTTGGAACAAGCCTGGATCGCCTCTGACCAATTAAGACAGTCTGCGGAGAAAACATACATCGCAATTGTGCTCAATAGAAAACAAATCAAAAACCCTCCGGTGTCTTCCCATTCTTCGACCTTCGGTGTCTTTTTCTGCTTGAAAGAAAAATGCATCTTATCCCCGCCCCCTCCCCTCCCATATATTGCGTAGCAATTGCCAGCCTCCCGCTTTAAGAACTAACAAAAAAAATAAGGAAAGCTATGCTCATGCGCAGAGGCGGCCACGCCTGCAAGTCCAGGTGACCCTTCCGGCTTTGCCTTGCAGCAACGTTCCTTTTCCCGTCCCGGTTAGGGTTTCTTCCAAGCCAGGCATTTGCTGCCCCCTGCTGGTCCAATCCTAGGAACAGCAGGCAGGACGGCGGTCGCTTGTGCGCGGTCTCTCTGTATACGTATATAAAACCACCACCTGATTGTGCAGGGGAGGCAAAGGATGTCCCTCCCGAGGGGCGGGCGAGCGAGCGAGAAAGGGAATGGGAGTGGAAGTGGGGGGGGGGGGGGGGGGGGGAGGGAGCAGTGGTCACGTGACCAGCCGGCTGCATTGCCATGTAGATCCCAAGGTGCTTTTTTTATCGGTCCCGGAAAATATGAGGTTGCAATGAATTGCTTAGGCCAGGGGTCTGCAAAGTCGGCTCTTTTAAGACTGGTGGACTTCAACTCCCAGAATTCCCCAGCCAGCTATGCTGTGCTGGGGAACTCTGGGAGTTGAAGTCCACCAGTCTTAAAAGAGCCGACTTTGCAGACCCCTGACAGAGCTTTTGATTCCTATGCAGCCTGGGAATTTTCGGGGGGGGGGGAAGCTCCGCACACATTGGCGGAAAAACCGAGATCGCTCCCCCCACCCAACCCCGGTCCGGCTTCGCTCCCGATCCGCAAACAGCATCTCTTCCATTATGGTTTATGGGTCTATAAAAATCCAAGCGGCTCCCGTTAGACCGCTCTTGGCTCTTCCTCACTGCATCAAGGGAGCCGGTGCAAAAAATAAAAGGGGTGGGGGAGAAGGCGAATCACACCTGCCCAAAGTCATATCTACTTCAGGGTGGATCATCTGGTGAGATGGGGAAGAGGGGGAGGATCCAGCTGTGCCACAAATAAGGCTCGTCTTTACAGACTTGAGATTTTTTGGAAAGGGAAAGGGGGGTGGGGGGGGACATTACAAAAAAATAATAATTGGGCATCATCCTAAAAGTGCATTCAAACTACTGTAAGTGGTTAATGTATAACCAAGGAAACAAAAGATTTTCTAGGCGGCCCAGACGGTGGTGGGGAACTTTCCCATGCTTTCCCATCACGTCTTCCATCTTTGTGTTAAATTTAGAGCAGGAAGGAGAAGGGGTGCTTTTTAATAGGCTGGGCTCCATGCCGCCTGTCCATCAGGAAGTGCCTTAACCAAGCAACTTAACAAACAAACACTTTCCATTGTGTGCAGTGGGTTTTCCAAGTAAGCCGTGCAAGCTTAAGGTAACTGCATCCGGAGCCGGGTTCCCACAATAAATCATAATATTCTTTGGCTGGATGAGAAGTACTTGGTGTTTGTTTAGCAAGCCATGACGAAGCAAAGCATTATGTTAAGCCACAGAGTATACTTGGGTCAATGTTTCTTTAAAAAAAACTTTAGTAGATAAGAAGGTATAAGTCAGTGGTGGGTTCCGGATCCGTTCCAACCGGTATGGTTGAAATGGGCCCGGCGGCATCCACATGGATGCCCGCAGGACGTTGCGCACATACGTCTTACCATCCAGCGATGCCTCCGCGAGCCTCTGCGACGCTCCAGCTGCTTGGCAGTGCATCACGTAGGCACCGCGCAGAAGCGCGGAAGAGTTTAAAGACAGGTAAGGTGCGCGGGCGGGAGGGTGGGCCCTCTGGAGCACCGTACTGGAACGATAACCGGTGCTCCCGGCAGGTACCTGCAACCCAGTGGTGGGTTTCAAATTTTTTAGAACCTACTCTGTAGGTGTGGCCTATTTTGTGGGCGTGGCTTGGCAGTCATGTGACAGGGTGGGAGTGGCCACTTTTTAAAATGTGGTGAAACTCATTTAACAACGCTCTTGCTTAGCAACCAAAATTTTGGACTCAATTGTGATGATAAATTCTTTCTTTCTTTCTTTCTTTCTTTCTTTCTTTCTTTCTTTCTTTCTTTCTTTCTTTCTTTCTTTCTTTCTTTCTTTCTTTCTTTCTTCCTTCCTTCCTTCCTTCCTTCCTTCCTTCCTTCCTTCCTTTCCTTTTCTTTCCTTCCCGTTGGGTCACTGGCAGCGGCGGGCCAGATTTACTTCCAGGTACGCCAGCGTACCCCAGGTACGCCAGCCTCTAACCGGTTCTCTAAATTTCACCAACCGGCTCTCGCAAGTAGGTGCGAGCCTGCAGAAACCCACCACTGCTGCAACCCACCACTGGTATAAGTAGTTTTCAACTTACAACCGCAATTGGAACTAGAACTTCCATTGCTAAGCAAGGTGAGTTGTGCCCAATTTTACAAACCTTCTTTGCCATGGCTGTTAAGCAAGTCACCGCAGTTTTTAAGTGAATCTGGTTTCTCCCATTGCTTCTCAGAAGCCAGTTGGGAAGGTCACACTGATCCTGAGACACTGCAGCCATTGTAAATATATACTGGTTGCCAAGCAACCCAAATTTTCATCATGTGACTAGGGGGTTGCTGTGACAGTCATAAGTGTGAGAATGGTTGTAAATAAGTCCCTTTGTTGTAACTCGGAATGTTCGCTCAATGAATTGTTTTAAGTCAAGGACTACCTGTAACATCATAAAGCAAAGGGGGATTGGGTGAATGGTGTAGTTTTCCCCCATCTGCGTAGTGATTTGATCAAAATAGAGCCCTCCATGCTACAGTGGGGTCACAAAAATCGCAAGGTCAGTTGTATGTCATTTAGCACAGGGGTCTCCCATCCTTGGGCCACGACCCACTACCATGGCCTATTTGCAACTGGGCTGCAGGCCAGCACACAGGTGTGCAACGCAACTCAACTTGCACGAGCAGCGGGCTGGCATGCACACAGCTCAACTTGCACAATTGAGCTGTGTGTGCATGCACACCGCCCTGCTGCTGGCACAAGTCAAGCTGCGTGCATGTGAGGACTGGCTTGCCCCTTGCGCAACCCAGTTCCCCTCTCCCCCACCCACCCCCAGCAAGGCTGCCAAGTCACAAAATGTCAGGGACCACTGATTTATCCTATCATTTAACCAGATGATAGGAAAGAATACAGTAATATTTTTCTGACTTGCAAACAATATTTAACATTCCCTTCTGGCCTTAAAACTATTTTTACTTTTACTTATTTTTACTAATTGTATTGTGCAAGCTGAGTATTTTTTACCCTACTCCCTAACTTTTTGAAAATTTTGTAGAAAGGATATAATTGGGTTTCATGCTAGATATCCGAATAGGATTATTTGCAAATTGGAGAGAAGTAGAGATGCTGTGAAGGTCCTCCCAATTTCCAGAAGTTTGTTTTTGCCACATATGCAACAAAAAACCCCAGTATAGTTGGGGGAGTAGTTCACACTTCACTTGCCTTAAAATATCGTAGATGGGAGGGAAAGGCTGTTGAAGATAACTAGGATTTAGATCGCTAGCTAGCGGTGGCAGGCAAAAAAAAAAAAAATCCCCTTCCAGTTAAGCTCATCTTCTGGTGATTCCTGGATGGTTCAGATAACAGAGATATAAGAGGGGAAAGGTCAAGAATTTTTCTACAGGAGGGCATAGAAACATTTTGATTCCTGAAAATCAAAAGTTATTAGGAATTCCTCAAACAATATTAGAAAGGCACTGACTCACTGACTTCCTAAAACAGGAGGGCCTCACCATTATCACTCACGTTTATGGTTTTAAATTTTGTATTCCTTTTTTAACTGTTTTTAATTCCCTGTGCCCCGCCTCGAGTCCCTTCGGGGAGAGAGAGCGGGTTATAAATAAAATTTGATTCGATTCGATTCGATTATCATCGGTGGACTGGATAGTTGTGTGCTCTCTGGACTACACATTGGGCCTAAAAATCCCAAGTCATGTTTTCCCATAAGGCGTCATGGTTACCATGCAGTTATCATGAACGATATTCATTTCAAGGGAGCCTAATTATAGGTTCCATAATATAGTAAAAGTGAAGACTAATGGGTCGGAAAGAACACGCTTTTCCCCCTTTTGTAATAGTGCTGCCAACTGTAGCACAATTTCTTTCTTTACTGTATCCCAGAGAAAGTCCAGATGTTTTCTGAATAGGCTCTCCAGATGCATATGGTGTCTGGGTGTGAGAGAGAGAGAAATCAGTCTCCAGATTTGTCCTTATGAGGAAAGAGAGAGACTCTCTTGCATTCATCAAGCTCTCCAAATTTGTCTAATCCTATTTACATACGGAGCTTAATCAGTCATGACAGTATTGTTATCATTTTTCTACCAAGGATCGAGGAAATAAGAAAATATTTAGAAGTACTCCCCCAAAAGAGGAGCCTTTAAATAATATAAACACTTCTATTGCTTTTTACTTTAATTGTTCCAGTAAGGTTATCTTTTGCAACATCGTAAAATACAGAGAACAAAGTACTTTCAATAACTTTACTGAAGGCAAAGGAAGAACCAGAGTAAAGAGCCAGCACACTTTGCCTGGCTGAAATACGATCTGGAGAGAATTTTATGTCATTTTTTTTATTAGCCTAACCCAGGGGTCTGCAAAGTTGGCTCTTTTAAGACTGGTGGACTTCAACTCCCAGAATTCCCCAGCCAGCCAGGCTGGCTGGGGAATTCTGGGAGTTGAAGTCCACCAGTCTTAAAAGAGCCAACTTTGCAGACCCCTGGCCTAACCCAAAATTTTTTTTAAGTATGTAACCTAAACTGTTTACTTCCTATTGTGAGCTTAACTGAGCATTGCCTCAACAGGAAGGGTCTTTGTAGTGATATACTAGTTACGTTAATTCCTTCTATCCGAAGTTGGTTTATCAGTAAGTCTGACTTTGGAACAAACTGTAGAATGTATTAATCTCTATTAATTTCAAGGATTCAATGCAAGAGGACACTTCAACGAACCCCCCCCCTCCCTGAGCTTCTTGCAAGCAGCTTCCTCGTTCTGCATCAGTGGTGGGTTTCAAATTTTTTAGAACCTACTCTGTAGGTGTGGCCTATTTTGTGGGCGTGGCTTGGCAGTCATGTGACAGGGTGGGAGTGGCTCTTGCTTAGCAACCAAAATTTTGGACTCAATTGTGATGATAAATTCTTTCTTTCTTTCTTTCTTTCTTTCTTTCTTTCTTTCTTTCTTTCTTTCTTTCTTTCTTTCCTTTCTTTCCTTTCTTTCCTTTCTTTCCTTTCCTTCCCGTTGGGTCACTGGCAGCGGCAGGCCAGATTTACTTCCAGGTACATCGGTGGAACCCCCTCTCACCAGTTCTCTAAATTTCACCAACCGGTTCTTGCGAGTTGGTGCGAGCCTGCAGAAACCCACCACTGTTGTGTATATAAAACATCGGAAGGGGCCAGAATATTGTGGGCCAGAATATATGTATTTATTGATTAGATTTTTATTTCAACTTTATAAATAAATCAAGATGTTGAAGATAGTTAATGCTTTTTCCTCCTCCCCCCCCCCCCCACCATAACAACAACCCTGTAAGGTGAATTGGGCTAAGAGCAAGTGACTGGCCCGAGGTCCCAAAGTGGCTTTTGTGGCTAAAGAAGGACTAGAACTCATAGTGTCCTGCTTTCTAGCCTAGTGACTTAACCACTAGAACAAGGGTCCCCAACCCCCATGCCATGGCCCACTACTGGGCGGCAGTCTGTTCAAAACTAGGCCGCGGGAGAAACATGCAAGCATGTGTGAAGCTGTACTCACGCTTGTGATTGCACACTAAGCTCCATTGGCGTGAATGGACCTTTGCACGTGAGTACCATTGAGTACCTTTCCATTGCCACTCCTGTGAGTGGAGGTTCGTGCATGAGCACAAGCACCCTCTGTTCGCATGTGAAACTCCACATGCACCATTCACATAAATGGAGCTGTGAGTGCATGTGCACCTGCCACTCAAACACCCAACCATGTGCACCAGGCCGTGAAGCTGGGAAGGTTGGGGACCGCTGCACTTTTGTATGCTACTCTACCTAGCAACAGCTGACCCAAGTCTCTGGATAGTCTCCCACTACTTTATATTCAAAGCAAAGTCTCCCTGAAATGGAGCTAATCTCTTGGTAATTTTGTGGGCATGTCCATTCGACTGCTTGGCCACAGTTCAGAAGTGATGTGTGGTTGCCACCTTCTGATTTTAATGTAGAGTGAAATCTGGCCTTTCCATAATATAAGCCAGAGTTACCTTGTAGGGGAAATGGGCGGCATAGAAATTTAATAAATAATTTAATTAAAAATAATAGCATATGGTTTTTCTATCATAGCTATCGTAGCAGCCCTCTCCAATTTCGTAACCTTCAGATATCATTTCTAACAACCTAAGACAGGGTGAAAGCAATAAAGCAATACTGATGCTTTTTCCAACCCGGCGCTCTTCAAATAAGTTATGTTCAGAGGTGGTGTTCAGCCAATTCTGTCAGGTTCTGAAGAACCGGTAGCGGAAATTTTGAGTAGTTCAGAGAACCAGCAAATAGGCTGGCCTCGCCCCTGCTGCCTCCCAGCTGATCTTCTTCTGTTGCTCTGAACAGGAGAACGGAGCTGGAAAGTAGGTTAGTGGGGTGGGGAGGGAATGTGGATTTTGCAGTATCCTTCCCCTGCCACGCCTACAGAACTCGTAGTAAAAAATTTGAATCCCACCACTGGGTATGCTGGACTTAAATACTGATCCTGCAATGATGTTCTACAGATAATTCAGGAGTTGGCTGTGTCCAGACCCTTTAGGGATGGCATAGTGCCATCTTTACCACCTACACCCTTATGTTTAATGTCAAGACCGTTCCCTATGTTTTAATTATGGTGATGGTATACGGTAGTGTATTGGACAAAGGACACTTGCCTGGGGAAGATGGGTTATTTTACTTTATGTACGTAGGTATTTATATCCCTCTTTTATCACAATGGGATTGACTTTGGAGCAAATCAAAATCCAAATGATAGAATTGTTGGAAGGCAGCTCTATTAATTTCAGGGATTCAATGCATGATGGTGCGTGGACACATTTTAACATACCCCACCATCTATAAATTTTCAGTCTTTCTTACCTAATTCAAAGGCAGGCATACATTTAAGCAGTTATGGCTTCCTTATTCTTGCACAGCAAGCTTAAATGTGTATAATAAAACATTGACAGCCAGAATATATACATTTATTGGATTTTTAAAAATCTCACATTGCTTTTGTAAACCACTCAAGGTGACATACTTACCTAATACTCCTTCCTCCTCCAATTTCCCCACAACAACAACCCTGTGAAGTGAGTTGAGCTGAGAGAGAATGACTAGCCCAGGATCACCAAGATTTGGAGTCTAAGGCAGGACTAGAACTCATAGTCTCCTGGTTTCTAGGGCAACTCCTTAACCACTAGACCAGAGGTCTCCAACCTTGGCAACTTTAAGACTAGTGGACTTCAACTCCCAGAACCAGCTCAGCTGGCTGAGGAATTCTGGGAGTTGAAGTCCACAAGTCTTAAAGTTGCCAAGGTTGGAGACCTCCTTTTTTTTGCTTAAGTACTAATTACAACTTTTACCTGATTTACCAGATGTATTTGTGGACTTCAACTCCCAGAATTCCTCAGCCAGCTGAGCTGGTTCTGGGAGTTGAAGTCCACTAGTCTTAAAGTTGCCAAGGTTTATAATACAACTTTTTTCTTTCTTCTTTTTCTTTTAAATGAGATTTGGGTTGGCTTTGTATTAGCTATTAGCCATCCTGAATAGGAGGTAAGAACACGGACACACACACACACACACACACACACACACACACACACAGACTGGAGAGAGCAAAGTCTGGAAAGGCTCATTAATCCTGATTCCCCTTGCGTGCAGAATTATCTTATTATTGCCCATCTTGGCCCTTTTCTGATAAGGGACGATGCAAATGGTGCAGCACTTGTACAGCCCCATATGGTGTAATTCCATGCTGGTAACCGAGAATAAAATCTCTGCTTTCTATGGCGCTATGGGAGTTGATTGAGGGTGAAGGAGGTCTCTGGATAGGCCATTTTTAGAGGGACTTTTCCCCTGATCCATGGGGAGAATCGAGCTGTCTATCCACTGGTAGCAGAAACATCCCAGCTGGCCGAGTCCAGATGTGTGATTAGCAGGATGGCGGGGAAAGTCAAATTGCCAGCATTAACAGATAAGCTAAACTCAGATAGGACTGGTGCATTTTATCAGGCATTAGGTTTATACAGATATAGTAGCATCATGGCTTGGGTTCTTTTGGTAACTATCTTCTCCAAAGCCAGGGTGAGGCTACCTGGTAGGTTGAAAGGGAAAATACCCTATGCCTTTAACTAGGGCAAGGGTAGGCAAACTTTGCAATTTTAAGTCTGAAGGACTTCAGCTCCCAGACTTCTCCAGCCAGCAAAGCTGGCTGGAGAATTCTGGGAGCTGAAGTCCTTCAGACTTAAAGTTGCAAAGTTTGCCCACCCCTGAACTAGGGATTTCCTTCATGCCTACGTCTGTGCCTCATATCAAATTGGCCCATCTTTCATAGTCCATCCTCCTCGGCCCTAGACAAAAGCCAGCCCTCCTAGCTGGAAGAGCTTTGCCGTCTGGAAGTAGCCAAGACAACTCCCGGAAATTGGACTCCAAATGCTGAATTGCTCCCACAGCCAATTTTTCTCCCAGGAGAGAAGCAGTTTAGCTGCCACCCTCCTCTTAAGCCATAAAGCCATCACAGGCTGCTGCATAATCGCCTCCTTCTCTGAGCTCCCCAGAGGCCTCTCCAGCCCAAGCGCAGCAGATAAGCATCTCCCGGCGCTTTGTTGTTGAAGAGGGGAGAGCCACAAAGTGTCTGGCCGGGGTCTCTGTTCTCTCCCCCATCTGCCCCCTGCACACACTTCTCCCTCCCACGTCTTGCCCAGGCGATGGCTGCAAAGAGGCCCAGGATATGGAGTGGGGGGGGGGGGGCGGCAGACTGCCAGGGTGTCCATCCGGGCCCTGCAGCGAGACACATCCTGCTCTGGAGAGGCATTCCACCACCAGGCCTCAAGCCAAGGTATTTATGGCTAGCCGCTGCTGGCCTTTTATTGCACTTGGTTGTGAGCCTGTTGTCTTGTCTCCTTGTGCTCCGCTCCATCTGCAGGATTGCTCTTCACACAGAGCAGAATTGTCCCTCCCAGGCCTCAATGGAAGGGATGACCAGCCCTCAATCCCTTTGAACCAAGGCAATTATCACATCTGCTTTCCCCAGAGATTTGTTTTCTTCTTGTGGTTCCCCCCCCCTCTCCCCCACCCCCTCACACACACACCTCCTTCATGTCTGTCTTCCGAGGGAAATATCCAGCTTCAAGGCTGACAGATGAGGATGGCCTTTCCTGGAAGGCATGAATATGCAAAATTATAATTTGAGATAAAATGAGTGGCAAAGAGGCACACCTGGGGATCAAATGGGTGTCTCAAATAAAACTAAGCAAGAGTCGTATAAACCAGGGAATGCTGTATAACACTGAAGGTGCACATTCTTTTTCTTTTAAGCCAATCAGTGCCCAGGTAAATTACCTTATTTATTGGTTTGTTTATTCCAGGGATGTCCAAACTTGGGAACTTTAAGACTTGTGGACTTCAACTCCCAGAATTCTCCAGCCAGCAGAGCTTGTGGACATAGCTGGCTGGGGAATTCTGGGAGTTGAAGTCCACAAGTCTTAAAGTTCCCAAGTTTGGACATCCCTGGTTTATTCGCACCCGTGCCTCCTTACCGGAATTTTCCCTGTGGTACTCCAGGCAGTGCCCTCTAGTGGGGCAAGTGAAGAATACCATCTCACGAGGCCTAACTAGTTACACAGGATAGTAGTGAAATTTGTGACCTAGCCTAGTGATTTGTATCTTCCTCCACACATGTAAAAGATGCAGGATGGTGCCTCCCATGTCTTATCTACATACTTTGGGGTTCAACTTTCTCCCAATGTTTCTGACCTCTTCAAGTTCCTTAGCCTATTTCCAAGGTTTCTCCTCTTGATAAATTATGGGTAACATGTAAACAAAACTAACCTGTCACTTTCTGCACTACAGAAATGCTGTTTTCCTACCTTTTATAATAAACATCCCCCTTCTCCTCTCAATCACTGACTGGTTGTAAATACTCTGACATTTCAGAAATTTAGGCGATTGGGAGGATGTCAAGCTATCAGGCTAGTATTTGTTCTTAACACCATATATTTGTTAGATAAATCACTTGACAATCCATTGATTAAAAGCTGTCTCTCTCTCCATCCTCTCCCTCTTCTCCCCCATATTAACTATGTTTTTTTAAAAAGAAATATATTAGTAATAACAACTACTTGGAAGGCAAGAGCTATTTTGAGAGGTGAAGAAGGGCCTAAGTAGATCTGTCAATTTGCTACAGAATGATGGTGTTATTGGAGACCTGGCAGCAAAGAGACTCCAGCTCCTCTCTTCTCTCATTATCCATGGAAGTGGCACCTGACGGTCCCCTTTCCCTTCTGGATCCCTGGCACCAGAGGCAAATCGAGGTGTATTGCAGGTAAAGGTGGACTGCAGGTGAGGTCCCTCTAATTTCAAAGCAGCTCTGCAAATAGCAGCACACAGGGCATGCGAAATACAAATTAACCGAGTTGAAAGGGACCTTGGAAGTCTTCTAGTCCAATCCGCTGCTCAAGCAGGCGAATCTGATATGGAAATAAATCCCTTGCAGCTGAGCAACAGAAAGGTATCCTCAGGGAAAGGGCCTTTGCAGCCAACACCCCTATAATGAAGTAAAAGGTATAGGAGTCCCTGCGGATTTTACTCCGTTAGTTGTTTAGGGCATGGTGCTCATCTCCATTTCACTGCTTTGGAACGGTTTCTGTCTAACTGAGGGATGTCCTTGTATGGGACCTTTGCTACTCCTTGCATCTCTTTTTTTTAAAGAATTTTTATTTATTTATTTTTTAATAAAACAATAATACAAAAAGGAAAATCATCATTCTACATTGTATTCTTTGGAAAGTATGTCGACTGGTTACACATAACTCTTGTGCATTTCTAAAATCATTATTATTCATGAATAATCTCGTTTTGCAGATTTTAAATCAAAGGATTCATTATATATCTTAATATCATTACACCAGAATTCTCCTATAATATTCCATATTTGGTCTATCTTCTTCTTCAGACATATCTTACTTAAACATAATGGCATCCATTGTCTATTCCAAACATACATATATATAATATATATGCATACACCTAAATAAAATATCATCTATAATTGTTCCATTACTCTTATTATAACTCATTATTTACTAGCTGATGGTTCTTCAATAACAGTCTAAACCAGAGGTTCCCAAACTTGGCAACTTTAAGACTTGTGGACTTCAACTCCCAGAATTCTCCAGCCAGCAAAGTCCACAAGTCTTAAAGTTGCCAAGTTTGGGAACCTCTGGTCTAAACCAATCTTAAGTTTGCTAAGAATTCTCCCCCATTTTGTTAAACTACCTCCATCAACATTACAAAATAACAGTCTTATTATTTATATCCAATCTCATACATTTCTATGCATACATAGATACATAAGTATATATCATTAAACTATGGCATTATTCTTAATTAGTCTTATTGTAGATAATTATTATTTAACTAATAATCCTTCTAAAACAATCTAAAACAATCTAACCTTTGCTACTCCTTGCATCTCTGTTATCCCAGCCTAACTGGACAGATTAGTTGCATATTTGGGAAAGGGTGCTTCAGTGCAGTGAGTTTTGTTTTGAATGGGTGGAGTGGGGAAGTAGGTTGAGTAAAAACAAACCGTAAATGATAAATAGCCACTTCTCCTCCCTTGTCCTTTCAGCAGAAGATGGAAAAGATGGCGATGAAGAAGCCCCGTGATCCTTCATCCTTCTCCCTCTTCCCCTCCTTCTCCTCCTCTTTTGAGCACTGCCAGATTTAGAGCAAGCAAAGTCATCATCTGCTTTTTTTTATTTTTAAAAAAACAACCCTTTCCTTCCTTTATCCCTTCCTGGCACGGCTTGACTTTCCATCCCCAGGAAAAGGATCCAGGCAAGGGAGAATTGGAACAATGGTGTTGGCTCAATGAAGCTGCTATCTCTGTTGTGTTGTCACTTTATCCCTCTGGCATCTGGCAATGAAAAAGGAAAAGCTGCCCATGGAAGCAACCTTCTCGGTCTCCTTCTCTCCTTTGATCACATTAATTCTTCCTCTGGATCTTATAGATTAGCAGCTATTCTGCTCAGGAACCGACTCTCCCTAGGCGTGCCACTCAGAGGAAAACCTGCCAGAAAAATGAGCAGCTGTACAGGTAGTCCTTGACTTACGATCACAATTGAGCCCAAGATTTCTGTTGTTAAGTGAGATGTCTGTTAAGTGCCCCATTTTACGACATTTCATCCACATGTTGTTAAGTGAACGACTACAGTTGATAAGTTAGTAATTTTAATTTAATTTATTTAATTTATTTAGATTTATAGAACCGCCCTTCTCCATCGAAATGGACCCAGGGTGGTGCACAGGAAATTAAAATCAATAAATAATAAATACAGAAAAGTTAAGAATAAATTAAACTAAAAGCCTGTGCTAAAAATCCCAATTAAAATTCTAAAATGCATTTACTCATTGGCTAAGCTAGGCCGGCTTGATGGAACAGATAAGTCTTAAGTGAGCGGCGAAAGAGGGGAAGGTCTGTGATGGTCCGAAGTTCGGGGGGTAGGTCGTTCCGGAGGGACAGCCCAGCCACTGAGAAGGCCCTCCCCCTGGGCACCGCTAGCCGGCATTGGCCGGCGGATGGTACCCTGAGGAGACCCTCCCTATGGGAGCGGATCGGATGGAGGGAGGTATGTGGCAGGAGACGGTCCCGCAAATAACTAGGCCCCGTGCCATGGAGCGATTTAAAGATGGTGACAAGCACCTGGTTGTTAAGTGAACACGTTGACTTGGCTTGCCAGAAGGTCGCAAAAGGGGATCACATGACCCCGGGATGCTGCAATGGTCATAAGGATGAACCAGTAGGCAAGCATCTGAATTTTGATTACGTGACCATGGGGATGCTGCAAAGGTTGTAGCTGTGCAAAATGGTCATAAGCCACTTTTTTCAGTGCCGTGGTAACTTCGAACAGTCACTAAATGAACACAACATTTCGAGGACTGCCTGTAGCTGCTCAGCCTTTTTTTCTTTTGATAAGGATTTGATGAAGGATGTTTCCCAGTTGTTCCTACTTTTTTGTGCCTTTCCTGTTTACTCACGTTAGCTGGCAAAGCAGCAGAAACAGTGATTCCCAGTAGAGAGTAAAAGAACGTGGCCTTTTTACTCACCCTCTGTAAAGAGTGGCCTGAAGGAGAGGCATGAGTAAGCAAGAGGAAGGGTCAGAGGTGGATGCCCCTTAGAGAAGCAGTTGTTACCCTTACTCACTCCTCCAATCTCGCTGAGTGTTGTGGATAGCAATGGTCAGGTTGACTGGATCCAACATCCCTTTCCATCATGCTACTCAGATGAGCTAGTCAGGGGTAAACTGACTGCACTCACTGTAATCAGCCCCTGCGTTGTACCTGCCCCTCAATAAAGACCGTGAGCAGTGGCCATTCATTTTCTCCCTTAGCAGGATGGGACAAGGAAACTAAACAAGCTTGGAGAAGTAAATTCTTGCATGCATAACTATGCTAGCCACTTCCTTACCTTGGAAGGCCCTTTTGCTTTTCTTCCTGCTCTGTTGTAGGAAAGGGCAAAAGCAGGAGGATTAGCTCTATTAGTGAAGCAACTAAAGCAGGGGTCTCCAACCTTTGCAACTTTAAGTCTGAAGGACTTCAGCTCCCAGTCTGGGAGCTGAAGTCCTTCAGACTTAAAGTTGCAAAGGTTGGAGACCCCTGAACTAAAGAACCTCAAGGAATTTTGGACTACAATTGCAATTTTGTGGCATCGGCTACGCTGCGCAAATGAAAATTGAATGGTCTATTGCAGTGTTTGTGAGTGGCCATGCCTACTAAGGCAACCATTCTATGAATAAATACATCTTCTGCAGAAGCCATTTTGTGAATGTGTCTGCTACCTAACCACAAAACTCCAGTTTGTTCCCGTCCCTCAAAAATAAGCCAGTCAGACCAATTTTACCCACTTCTAATACTACAAGAAGAGGAAGTTGGATTTACAACGACTTTGGAGATTGGAGCTGTATAGTTTTACATGCACATGCATATCTATTTCCTAACCTCAATCTACCACTATTCTGATAACTGAAGTTATAACACATCTGCAGAACACCAGGACGGGGAAGGATGACATGAAACCACTTGTTATTGCAACATATGCGCTTTCAAATGGTTATTAACAAATTAGAACTTAAGGAAAATTCTGGCTTAACAAAAAGACTTGTCACTCTTGTTGTTCTACTTTTTACAGATATATGCACTCTGGCATAGGATCTTGGTTATTGTACATCTCTTTAGATGACCTTATCCTAAACCTGCATAAAAGCAACTACTACTGAACCCCGTGGGATCTATATGGTGCCTGATTACGATTGAGATTAAAATACTGAAGATATTTCACCACTTATTAGATATTTCACCATAGATCACCCAAGCATAAAACCTGAGTATCCCCAAATTTCCAACATTGTCTACTGCAATCTTGGATGCTTGTTAGTTAGCGTCCTGATGGACACACTTTGAGTTAAGTATTGAAAGCTTCTTCACTGCTCATTATTTTCAGAAGAGATTTACTGTCCTAATTTTGCCCTAATTAGCATTGGCAAGACCTCAGTGGGAGTAACTGGACATCCATTTGGGTTCTTAGCCTTTTAAAAACAATGAAGAAACATGGGACAGGGATCAAAGGGCAGCATTGGAAGGTGATAAAAGGTTTCAGGAGAGAGAAAGAAGGATCCAGAAAGAAGGAAAATGGAAAGGCCTCCTTCGCTTGTTTATGTCCAGTGAGAAAAGATTTAGAATCGGCAAGATAGACTTAAAGGGCAGGATGGGGAGGGGGGGAAAGAAAAAAAGAAAGCAAGGCAATTAAGGACTGAGAAGACTCCTCATGTTGGGGGTTTTCTAATCATGCTAGATAAACATCTTTGGTTTATGAGGTAAAAATCCAACCTCAAGGGAGCATCCAAAATAAAAATGAGAGAGTGGCCTTGAAGCATATACATCAGTTGAAAATGATTCCAAGTGGTAATATGACTACCATACTGTGTAAGAAAGCAATATTAGTAGATGTGTATTTAGATAGATAGATGATAGATAGATAGATAGATAGATAGATAGATAGATAGATAGATAGATAGATAGATAGATAGATAGATAGATAGATAGATAGATAGATAGATAGATAAGGTATAGAAAGATAGATAGGTGATGATAGATAGATAGATAGATAGATAGATAGATAGATAGATAGATAGATAGATAGATAGATAGATAGATAGATAGATAGATAGATAATTGTTTTCACAACTTCCTGTTAGGGCCCCATTAAGGGAGGAGACATACTGTTTCCCTCTCTGCCTTTCGGCTCATCACCAGAGACTATCTAGACAAGAGAACCATGAGTTACGTTGTGTAAATTTTTTAGATATGTGTGTTAGTTTTATGAGCTGATCAATAAATTTAAATTTGAGAGACCAAGATAGATCTATTTCGAGCTTATTAGCTCTCATCAGTTGGCCACACTCCCCACTGGGATTCGAACCGGGGCTGCAATGCATCCAAGGCAGAAGCCTAGCAATTCAGCCTATATATATATATATATTTATTTATTTATTTCTGGACAACTCTGAATGATGTGACCCGTATAGCGTGTGAACCCCAGCAACTTCTCCATGCATGCCTCTTCAAATTTAAGTGGTCTTTCTATTTACATGCCAGCCTTTCTGCCTTTATTGTAGGCATTTCCACAACTTGTCTCCCAAGTGTTAATGGAAGAAGTGTTAACATGGAAGGAGTACAGCTCTTATGGGGGACGTAGTATTTCATGTGAACAGTTAACTTCTGCAACATTCGGTTGGCTATGGTGCTTTCCTGCAGACCACCTCTTGAATCAAACATATCATTCATAGCATTTTGACACTGATGCTTTACCCTTCCACATATCGGGAGACATGCCGACATGGCACTGTATTTTGTAGTGGAATAATCTAGAAATGTAAGAAATATTTTACTTGCTTTGGGATTTACATGTTGGCCACTTGCAGAATTCATGAATTTGCCAATCTGTACATTAGCCTAGCCCAGGGATGGCGAACCTTTTTTGCCTTGGGTGCCAAAAGCATGTGCTTGCGCACCATTGCATGCACTCGGGTGCCCACTCCCATAATTTAATCCCCCCATGCCATGCCCCCTGTGCATGCGTGTATGACACCCCACCCTGCTGCCCATGCATGCATACACAACTTTCTTGGAGCCTGGGGAGTGCGAAAACGCTGCCGTCCCAGAGGCCCTCCGGAGGCCGGAAACCAACCCATTTTCCAACTTCCGGTGGGCCTAGTAAGTCCGTTTTTTGCTTTCTGGAGGCTTCAGGAGGCTTTCCTGAAGCCTCCAGAGGACAAAAATTGCTGAAAATCAAGGCCGAAAATTAGCTGGCCAGTGTGCATACGTGCTGGAGCCGACAGGGCAACACCTTACGTGCCCTCAGAAATGGTTCTGCATGCCACCTGTGGCACACGTGCCATAGGTTCGCCATCACGGGCTTAGCCTATTTTTCCAAACTCTCTGATAATGTCTTTCCATTCCCTGCTGTTTTCATGCCTTAGCCTCCAGTTTTGAAAAAGGTGTAAAAAAAAAGGCTTTTAAATTTTAAATTCCAGAAGAAAACAGAATTATGCAAAGTTAATTAATGCAAAGTGGGCTTCATTTGCATTTGTTATTGTTAGTTGCCAAAGTTGGGGGAGAGAAACTTGGAGAGTATATCAAATCTATGTTTCCACCTTGAGTAATGTAACCCAAATGGGACTTACAAACTTCTTTAGAAATTAAAAACGTTGGGTAATTTTAGCTAAGTGCTTCATATCTGTGCCTTCATTAAGTTGTGGATACACTTCAAACAGAAGCATATCCACAAATTGTAAAAACAAAAATATGAAATACAAAAGTCTGTTTTCCTTATATACTGTGTATCTTATAAGTTTAGGTATGTAGATTTTTTAAAATTCTTTAATTTTTTTTAATGTATTTTTTTCTTTTCTCAACTCCAAGAAGCTTATGCTGGATAAGCTAGCTCAAATTATCTAAACCAGGTTGTAAAAAGCTCATTGTTGAAATGTGGATTGTTGGGTTTAGTTGATTAAAGCAGGGGTCTCCAACCTTTGCAACTTTAAGTCTGAAGGACTGGAGAAGTCTGGGAGCTGAAGTCCTTCAGACTTAAAGTTGTAAAGGTTGGAGACCCCTGGATTAAAGGACTGGCTAGCAGTCTGGTACAAGATTTCCATCCCATACCTCTTCTTTTTTATATATAATAATAATAATAATAATAATAATAACTTTGCATTTATTAACCGCTCCCTCTCCCCACAGGGACCCGGGGCGGTGCACAGGAGAAACTAAAAACAATATAAACAATCAATACAAAATATACAGTTTAAAACACCATTAAACTATGTTATCCCGTGCTAAAAAATTAAAACCCATTAAAATACATTTAAAAATCTATAGACAGAGAGACTATCCAAGGCCGGCCAGTCGAAAGAAATGGGTCTTTAGTTTCATACGGAAGGAGCGGAGGTCCGTGGTCGTTCTGATATCGGGGGGAAGGTCGTTCCAGAGGGCCGGGCCCGCCACAGAGAGAGCCCTTCCCCTGGGCGTCGCCCGCTGACAAAGTCTGGTGGACGGCACCCGGAGAAGTCCCTCTCTGTGGGAGCGAATCGGTCGTGAGGATGTATGGGGCAGGATCCGATCCCGCAGATAGCTAGGTCCCGAGCCATGGAGCGCCTTAAAGATGATATAAATCAGTCATGTTTATTCTGTTGACTGATTTGATTTCTTATCCAGTCGATTTCATAAATTCAGCAGGCGTATTAAATGTATAATGCAGGAATGCGTGTGTCACATCAACACTTGTTTAGGAGGCTACCACATTCTGTAACCCTTTTAACCTCTTCTTTTAAAACATCTCTATCATCACCGCTACCAGATCATAGGTTTATGTAACTGTTATTCCTTTCTCAGTGGTGAGACTCCATATATTTGATATGGTAGAATGTGACTTACAAATGCTTGTGCTCGAATATTTTTAGTTTCCTCTCAAACTCTCTAATGTTTTTGCTGCAATAGTCTAGCAAAGTTGGATGATCGCCCAGCTCTTTGGCGAAGGAGTAGGGAAGCTCTCTGCTTCCTCCCTATCCAGTTTGTCATTCTCACCTTATTTATTTATACTTGGTGTCGATTGCATTTATTTGTTTTAGTTGTGAACAGCCCAGAGTTATTGAGATTTTGGGGGAGGGAGCATATGTTTGATAAATGAATGAAAATAAATGCTTGAGTCCTGTTGCAGATAAAACTGTTTCAAATGCTTCCTGGTATATCCAAATTTAGAAGTTAGAGTGGTGTAGATGAGAAATTTAAACTGATCGATGGAGAAGCCAGCAATCCACATGTTTTTCAATATTCATTTGATACGGCTTGGAGAATGTTATCAAGGCAGGCTATCTGGCAGTCACATTTCCATAAACTTTGTTCTACTAACTACCATCTTTCCCTGAAAATAAGACAGGGACTTATTTTCTTTTGACTGCTGAAATTAGCACTTGGCCTTATTTTAGGGGAGGTCTTATTATTTTTGAGGTGCAGGAGGCAGCGAGCGTGGTTATCTCATGGCTGCTGCTGCGTTGCAATATTTTTGGGGAGGGCTTATTTTAGCGCATGCGCTCAAAAGCCTGATTGGGCTTATTATCCAGGGAGATCTTATTTTCAGGGAAACAGGGTAGGATTGTGCATATAGGATTGCTCTGCCTGGAAATGTGTGTGGGATACACCATCCTTTCTTGATCACAGCAGACAGACAGCAATGGAGAAAATGGAAGGTATGAAGGACAAGGTGCTAATGAGGAAACTGCCCAGCCAGTCTTGACAAGAGATCAAAGATGGATGCAAGGCTATTTTGGGAAGGGGGGGGGGGTACCATTGAGCTCTTGAGCAGAGCAAGACTGACCATAAAATCCGCCTCGGTAAGGCTGCTGTTGCTCCCACCGTCTCACTTGCAATTTATGGCCTGACCAAATGCAGACAGACAGAGAGACAGGCAGACTGATTGACGTGACAGCCCATTCCCACCTCAACCAGATTGCTGGTCTGGGGGAGTCTGCTGTTGCCCATCTCTGTTGGGCCAGACACCTTCTTGGCAAAGCCTCCTGTGTAAACACAGTCACTGATCCCATACAGATGGCCTTCACCAGCTGACCTCTGACCTCCTTGGATTCCAAATGCTCAACAAACAGGCAGGCGGGCAGACAGACAGAAGAGCAAAAAGAGGCAGGAAGAGCCATGGGGAAAGGGTCATTGCAGCCCCATGGGCATCCCTGATCCATGCCTGGCAGAGGGAAGGCTCTTGCCCAGACACCAAGATCAAGGTGGACACCAGGACCATGCTGTGTAGAAGGAGGAAGGTGAAACAGAGGCTGCGAGTTCTTGGATCCACATTTTTCATCCGAGTAATTTTAAAGAATGGCGTGTCCCTGGTCACACGCAGATAACCTCTTCCTTATGGCTCAAGTTTATGAAATGATAAAGGTTTCCTGTCACACCTGAGATGTATCACAGCTACTCTTTGGGTATTATCTATGACTCCAGTCATCCTCCCCCTCACCAGCCAGATTGGGAATGGAAGGTTAGGAGAGGAGCAGGATGGGGAAAATACAAAAACCTGAGGATTTGTTTCTGAGTTCCAGTTTCCCCCACCCCACCCCACAACCTCCCCCCAGCCCCCCACTAATCCTGCCCCTGCAGTGCAAGGGTAGCTGGATCAACATATATACTTTCATCTGCGGCTTTTGCTGTTCTGTGTCTGGGTGCTTGGACGTGCGTGTGTGCACAGTGTTTATATGGATATAGCTTAATGTTAAGGCACCAGGCTGGAAATTGGGAGATCATGAGTTCTAATCCCACCTTAGGCAGGGCAACTTTGGGCCAGCCCCCCCCCCCTCAACTCAATTTCCTCACAGGGTTATTGCTGTGGGGAAAATAAGAGGAGGAGGAAGGAATATTAGGGATGTTCGCCATTTTGAGTTCTCATCTCCAGAAGTCCCTTGTGTTGGGAAAGATTGAAGGCAAAAAGAGAAGCGGATGGCAGAGGATGAGATAGTTAGATAGTGTCATCAATGCAGTGGGCAGGAATTTGGTCAGACAGTGGGAGACAGTGGAGGATAAGGGGCAGTGGTGAGATTCAAAAAGATTTACTACCAGTTCTGCGGGTGTGGCTTGGTGGGGGTGGCATGGTGGACGTGGCAGGAGAAGGATACTGCAAAATCCCCATTCCCTCCCGATCAACTGGATCCTGGGAGGCAGAGAATAGATGAGGATGGGGCCAGTCAGAGGTGGAATTTACCAGTTCTCCGAACTACTAAAAATTTCTGCTACCAGTTCTCCAGAACTGGTCAGAACCTGCTGAATACCACCTCTGCCATTGTCCTGTCTGAATAATAGACACAATAATGCACAAAAACTGGTTTTAAATATTATTTGAAGACACAACTTAGTGACTGAACAACAACAAAAACCTTGAGTTATTTATAAAGTTATAAAGATGGGATAAAAATTAAATAAAAAATTAAATAACAATCACTTCTGTCCAATGTCCAGTTTCAAGATGATGGTAGCAGCATTAACAGCCCAACGTTTTAGGCCTACTGAATGATACACGATCCCAGCTATGAATGGAGACTCTATATTATGCCAGCTGGACTCCAGCAGTCTGAATCTTCTGGGACTGAAACTATCTGACAATAGTTTTATCAAGCAAAAAAGTACTTATTGTTTTATGTTTAAAGCAGAAGTGGTTTTCTGCCGGTTCGGCCTGGATTGGGCAAACCGGTAGTGGCTCCACCCACCCGCTCAGACACTTCTGCGCATGCATGAGCAAACCAGTAGTAAAAAAATTGCAAACCCACCACTGTTTTAAAGGAAGTCAATATGGATTCCCAAAGAGAACCCAAATCTGGTCCATTGTGACTGGACTTCAGGTTGTCTGGTTCCCATCATTTGGCCATCTGATTTTATTTTCCAACTGAACAGGTCTGAGGCCAAACATAAGGTCTTCTGAGCACAATCCTTGAGCCAGGCTATTAAACCGTGGTTCCTGACTGTAAAGGACCAGACTTTTTGCCTGCCTTCTGATTTATTTTCATGGAAATTGTTTTGATTCCCTATTTTGCTTTACGGTCTTATTAAGACCTCTGGAACGACCTGCCCCCCGACTTTCGCACTACCACGGACCTTCGCCTCTTCCGTAAAGCATTAAAGACTTACTTTTTTCATGCAGCCGGCCTGGCATAGTTTGTTTTTACTATCATTTTAATAGGGTTTCTTAAGTTTATTCTAACTCAAGTTAAATTTATTTAATTTAACTTTAAATTTATCTATTGACTGTATTTAAATGTACCTTTTATTTTCCCTGTGCACCGCCCTGAGTCCCTATGGGAGAAAGGGCGGTATACAAATCAAATTAAATAAATTAAGAGTTAGTTTTAGAACCCAGGCAGAAAAAAACCAGAACAGAGATATTAAAATGAATATTTGAAATCAGAGAAGAGGACAGAAGGGGAGAAGAGCCCAAGCCCAAAAGGGATGGCCCAATCCAGGGTCTATGGAGCAGAGGCAAAGGTTGAGCTCTCAACTTCTACAGCATCCTGTACTGGCCTCCCTAATCTTGCTTTACTTTGATTTATGATTGGAGGGAATGTGCATAACTGTCTTTTGGGGGGGCAGGGGGGGGAAGAGAGGCTAAATATATGGATTAGGCTGGATAGAAGGAAGAACTGGCAGAAAATGGGAGAGGAGAAAATGACATTGGAATGTGGCAAGATCACCAAAGACAGACAAGTTGGTTCCCCCTGTAAGATAAACATATTCTATTATCCCTTCCATGGAGGGTTAGCAGGAGGACAAGCCCACCCAACTCCCATTCTCCTAAAGCCAGTGGGATGCATACAAACTAACCCTTAATTCAGCAACGATGGATAGATAGATCGATGTCATAGAGGCCCACTGGCATGTTTCTAGTGGACCATGCATGCAGTGGTGTCTAGCTGAGATTCCTATCAAAAGTTCTAGACAAATCTAAGCGTGTTCTAATCCAACAAGGGATTTTTTATCCCAGAGCCAGTGCTCAGAGTTCTCAAAAGTTGGTTTTCAATCCTATGGATGCTTTGTAAATATTAAACACAATGGGCTATATCCAAAGATGCTTTGTAGTGGTGCAATTCAGCTGGTTCTATTTGGTTCAGGTGAACCATGCGGCTGGAGGCTCCACCCACCCACCCGGATGTCATCACATCCTGTTTTTGACACTCTATGCATGCACGGAAGGTCCTGCGCATGCGCAGAGGTGGCGTATGAGCTCACATTTGCGAACCAGTAGCGAAGGTAAGTTGATTTCACCCCTGATGCTTTGCCTTTTATTTGTAAAAGGAGGGGCATCGCATGTTACCAGCTAAATATACATACGAAATTTCTCAAAAGCAAATGTCCTCTCCCCAAAAATTTGTTGCTGAAATTTACAGAATTGGCTAGAGCAGCGTTTCTCAACCTTGGCGACTACGTCCTGTGGACTTCAACTCCCAGAATTCCCCAGACAGCTATGCTGGCTGGGGGATTCTGGGAGTTGAAGTCCACAGGACTTAAAGTCGCCAAGATTGAGAAACACTGGTCTAGAGTGATATGAGTGCCTTTTTTGTGCAAATGTAAATGTTTTCTCTTAGTGCAAAGCTTCTCTTCTAGAGGTTTTGTTTTGAAGAACATAGACAGGGCAAGCCTAAATTCTCTCCAACTCCCTACTCCATTTCTCCGAGATGTTTTGTGTGGAGATGCTCTACTAGGACTTTGCAATCCCTAAAAGTCTAGGAGAGATTATGTTAGTCTTGAAGGGCTCATTCACACATGCATGCTCATCAAACCAGCAGCATCAAACAAATGAACCATGAAATGCTACATTTCATAGCAACCCCTCAGTTCATTTCACATTGTGTGTGGGTTTTTTTTAATTAAGAAAGTTTACATATTCATGAGTAACTTCACAAGTGTCAAGTGATAAACGCCCTGCCAGAGAGATGGAAGCAGTGGTGGGATTCAGCCAGTTCGCACTATTTTGGGACAACCGGTTGTTAACTTTCTGAGCAGTTTGGTGAACTGGTTGTTGGAAGAAATCATTAGGGCACAGAAGTGGTTGTTAAATTAGTTGAGACATCGAAAAGAGGTTAACAATCGTGTCCAGCAGGGTTCTTCCACTAACACAAGAACAATGATATCAAATTGAATCCTTCCTCCTACCTGTCTCTAAACAGCCACTTAATTTGGGAATAGCAGATTTGAGTCCATGGGTAGAATCCTAGAGGGATTATGAAGAGAAGTCCCTTTTGAAAACAGAACCTCTCTCCTATTATTGTACTTTGAATTTAGCTGCTAACTTCTGAGTATTCATTCAATCTAGACAGAAAGAACCTATTCAGCTCTTTCATGAGAGCACAAGGGTGGATCTATGTTTACACAGCTTGTATTAGGGTATATCCTCACTTGACTTACACATGTAGCATTCATTCTAGTTTCCCTTTCATTCTCTTTGACAATTTATCTAAACAGGATTCAATTATGAGAAGTCACCGGATGAATATCAAATACCTGAACCTGCTTTATACTGTGATCAACCATCATACCTCAATTTGGAATAACTTTTTGTTTTGCAATAATTTTATTAAACATTGCATTAAAAAGATAAAAGCTAATACTATCAAAAATAAGAAAAAATGTAGAAAAGAACTTAAAGGAATATAGTAAAGAAAAAGAAATATATGAAGAAGTAACTTTCCTCTTTGTCACATATATAAACAATTTTAATAATGTATCATCTTCTAAAATACAATGAATGATCTCTTCTTCCTATATCTCATTTCTTATCTATAAACAAATCATTAAAGCCTCCTTGTCAGCAAAAGTCTATTAAGGCATACCAGAGATAACAACATATTTGTTTTAACCTTGATCAAATAACCCATATTTATATTCCTTGCCTTTACTTTTAACAGTCTTGGTCTTTAATCCCTTCAAATAATGAACTTGAACTTGATTTGGTTTTCTTTTTTCTTTGTCTCTGCTCACTTAATCTTTTAAAACTTCAATAGTTTCTCTTTTGTAAATCTAGTACAATGTGGAAAATATCCAAGTCATTCTTCTGATTTGTCTTTGAATGTCCGTTTTAATTATTAAGACATCAACTGGTTTCATTTATATATCAAATATATCATCTTTTCCAGTAATTTATAGGCCACGTCAAATTTTTCAACTTTCAATTTCCAAACATTAGGGGTGCTCAAAAGTTGTGACATGCTTTGGGGATTGTAAGATATTTTAGTTACTTTAATATAATTTAACGTGCTTGGTAATTAACTACATAAATATCATAATTTTAATGTTTTGTTTGTTTCATTATGGCCTGTCATTTTTAAATCCATGTTCGAATCAATTTCAGTCCTGTCTGATAAAACGTCCTCTTTCATAATATCATTTCCACAGTCTGTCTATAATGGCAGACAGCAAAAGGGTGAGCGTAGATTGGTCACCTTTCTTGGGAGAAGTTGCAGATATGTAGGCATTTTCACATTTCTCAATTCTTCAATGGTGATTTGAAGACAATCTGCAATCACGTTCTATTCTGCTGATCTTGAACTGCTGAGAATGAAGAGCAAAAAATCACCTAACCTACTGTCAGGTTTTTTAGCTCCATTCTACACAAAAAGACAATTAAGTTGCTTGCTCATGTTTCCTTGTCCCGATCAATATCAAGTTGTTGTATTTATCTAGTCATATTCCAAAACACCTCCTTCCTTTGAGAAGGAGTTACTAAGCAGCTAAGCTACCTTTACCCTGAAGTCTAGGTGCTATAAGGTAAAATTTGCTGCCCCATACGTCCCTACGACCAATATGCTCTCACAGAGAGGGTCTGCTCCGGGTGCCGTCAACCAGGCAATGCTGGTTGGCGACGCCCAGGGGAAAAGCCTTCTCTGTGATGGGCCCAACCCTCTGGAACGACCTACCTCCCAAACTCCGTGTCATCTCGGACCTCCGCCTGTTCCGCCAGCGTTTAAAAACGCACTTCTTCCAACAAGCCGGCCTGGCATGATTTTACTCGACACTGTACTGCTTTTTAGTTGATCAAAGTTTTAATTTAGGGGTTTTAAATTGGTTTTAGCGCAGGGTGGGTTTAATTTAATTTAGTTTTAAGAATGTTTATATTCTTGTATATATGTATATTTATATTTTATATTCCCTGTGCGCCGCCCCAAGTCCCTTTGTGGTGAGATGGGTGCGGGTTATAAATGCGAAAAATAAATAAAACAAATAAATAAATAAAGTAAGACAGAAATCCCGTCCTTACAAAGGGCAATGAAATCACAATTCCATAGAGTCATAATGTTTGTTTCTTGAAAAAGAACAGGCTCAGCTCTTAAACCACTTTGATCTACTCTAGTCTAGAGAGCCAGTTTGGTCTAGTGGTTAAGGTGACAGCCTGGGAACCTGGAGATGGTCAGTTCTCGCCATGAAAAACCAGCTGGGTGACTTTGGGCCAATCATCTATCACCCAATGCACCTTATAGGCTGTTTTGTGGAGAACATAGGAGGGGGGAAAGAGTATTAGGTATGTCTGCTGCCTTGAGTTACCTATAAAAAAAATAATAATAAAGGCAGGACAAAAATCAAATAAATAAAAATAAATAAATAAACCAACACAGCCAATGTAGGTTCCTGGAACAAACAATTCCAAAATTGTTTTCATGTGATTGTCAAGAATCTTCAGGTGTGAGTACTTCTCCTGTGCAAAACCTGGCCTTCTCTCTAAAGCAGGGGTCTCCAACCTTTGCAACTTTAAGTCTGAAGGACTTCAGCTCCCAGACTTCTCCAGCCAGCAAAGCTGGCTGGAGAGGTCTGGGAGCTGAAGTCCTTCAGACTTAAAGTTGCAAAGGTTGGAGACCCCTGCTCTAAAGCACTGGTGTCAAACTCTATTGTATCACGTGACATATCATGTTGTTTTTTGCCTTTGCAGAGCCAGGGTGGGTGTGGCCTGCGCGTGACGCATCTGGCCCGTGGGCCGCCAGTTTGACACCCCTGCTAAAGGATGACCATGTTTATGGATGAACCTCATAAATAAAAAAACCTGACTGTCCAATAACCTAGTTTCGAGCCTCATATTTCTGTTTTTCTGGTGATTTCTACCTTTTCTATGCTTCTTAATTTAGATTCTTTTCACACATTATCATTACAGCTAGGAATAGATTACAATGCTCTTTGTATTGATTTATTACAAGATCCATTCATTTGAATGCAAGGCAGTTTTAGCAATGCAATTCCATCCTGATATGCATGGCTAGAAAGTCAATCAATCAGTACGCTTTTATAAATTATCCACAAACTTTTATTTCTGTTCTTTAAAAGATATGAATGACTATTAAGAAGCAACGCTTGCCAAATGACCTATTTGGCTGGACTTTTCTTGTGCCTGATGTGTAGAAATCAGAAAGCTCCTTTGTACAGCTTGTAGGTCATTAATCCCCACTTGCAACATCTCTACACCAAACCACAATTAATATTTCAGGCTATGAAGGAGTGTTCTGTATGATTGCATTCACACAGGAAACATACACTCTCTGTCTTTTCCCTGATTGCATTCATTTGGATTCACAACCTCTTCTAAACCTGTTAAATGTCTACCTTTGGAGAAATTGTTAAATTCAATTGTTAAAATAATATTAGAAAAAATTCCTAGATGACACAATAGTAAACGCTCCAACCTTGGCCCTACGACATATAGAGAATGAGAGGGGGGAGCAGACAGAAAGCTCTAAACTATGCCAATTATCCCCATTAATGAACACATTATACGCAAAGTCCCATTCTTTGCTTATTTATTGGCCATTTTGGAGTCTGCCATAGTAAAAAGCCAAGGGGATCTTAGATACAGCACTTTCATGCCCTCTAGTGTCCAGATGGCATGGCTGCATGGCCTCAGCTTGGAACATTTAACTATAAGGTCAAATCTCACTCAAATAATTTTTATGCTGAAACCAAGAATGTCAAGATCCAAAGTCTTTTAATCAGTCTGGCTTTTAACTGCATAACTGATTACATTACATCATCTAAAGCAGGGATGTCCAAACTTGGGAACTTTAAGACTTGTGGACCAACTCCCAGAATTCCCCAGCCAGCATAGCTGGCTGGGGAATTCTGGGAGTTGAAGTCCACAAGTCTTAAAGTTCCCAAGTTTGGACATCCCTGATCTAAAGAAAGCTGCTTATCTGAGAATTTTGTGAGAATATGAATGAAAGCAGTTTAAAACTTACTTCTTTCATCAGGCCGGCCTGGCCTAATCTATCCTATCCTAGGCTGTAGTATAAATTTAAATTGTTTTAATAGGGATTGTAGGGAAACATTGTTAAGGGTTTTAAGATTTTAAAATTTTAGCGCAGGGTAAATTATTTAATTCGATTTTAAATATTGTACTGTTGTATTTATAATATGCTTTTAATGTCCTGTGCACCGCCCCGAGTCCCTCTGGGGAGAGGCTGCGGTCTATAAATCAAACAAACAAACAAACAAACAAATAAATAAATAAATAAATAGAACAACGTGTACAGCAGGGGTCTCCAACCTTTGCAACTTTAAGTCTGAAGGACTTCAGCTCCCAGACTTCTCCAGCCAGCAAAGCTGGGAGCTGAAGTCATTCAGACTTAAAGTTACAAAGGTTGGAGACCCCTGGTGTACAGAAAGAAGAATCCCATTCTGTTTTTCGTGTTTAAAAACTGTTGAATTCTGTTCTTTCAAAGGTTTCCCCTCTTTTTGAGAGATTTTTTATTTATTTATTTATTAAATTTCTATGTGATCCGTCTTAAAAATTCAGTGACTCTTATTAAATACATGATGAACTCCATAAA
Organism: Rhabdophis nuchalis; assembly: GCA_039707465.1. Taxonomy (NCBI): domain Eukaryota; kingdom Metazoa; phylum Chordata; class Lepidosauria; order Squamata; family Natricidae; genus Rhabdophis; species Rhabdophis nuchalis. Next base: position 161,585,288 of record CM077646.1, on the reverse strand, counting down.
TGAACCTTCCTATTCTTCAATATTCTACTATTTACTCAGAGGTAAATCCTACTATTTTCAATAAACTTTGCTCAGGAGGAAATGGATTTTAGTCTTTAACTTAAAAAAAACACATTCACAGTACATATGTGTAGATCATTACCTACTTCCAGGAAAAATATAGATTTAGGTAATCCTCATTTAGCGACCACAATTGGAACTGTCAACTTGGTTATTAAGTGAAATTGCCTCTAAATAAAACTACTAAAACTACAACTGTGCTTACAATCCCACTTCAATTTTCCTTGGTTTTACAGACCTGCAAAATCTGTAAATATGAGGTTTAGTCATAAAATTATGTTTATATCATTGCCATAACTGCAAGTAGTTATTAAACAAGACAATAACTAAACAAGGACTAATTGTAGTTGGATAGCAAAGGTTATTGTTTACTAATGGAGGCAATGGAGTCTCCGAGTGTGACCGGACACGGGTAAGGTCTTATTTAAAGACCTACCTGGTGGCGATAAGAGCGGCGAAACGCAACTATTTCTCCGCTCTTGTTGCATCTGCAGATAACCGCCCAGCCGCCCTGTTTAGGGTGACCCGCTCTCTTCTTCACCTGGAGGCGCGGGATGTTCCCTTACAGCAGTGCTTCTCAAATAGTGGGGCGGGCCCCCCAGGGGGGGCGCAAGGCTCCGTAAAGGGGGGCGCGTTTGACCTCGGCAAAGGATTTAATTTTTTTTAAATTTCTAATGCACTTTAAATCTTTTCTGCTACAGTTAATAAAGCTATTCTTTGTTGTAAATTGATCCACATTTCTTTCTTTTTTTATTCTCTTATACGTTAATAAGGATACAGTGTTATGCAGAGGTGTACTTATAACAATTTTATAGACAAATGATACTATTTACAGTCGCACGGGGGGCGCGAAATGTTTTTTTCTTCCTAGGGGGGGCATGACAGAAAATAATTGAGAAGCACTGCCTTACAGGGTCGAGCGGAAGATTTTGGGCGTTATCTGCATGATAAAATCAATCAGATTCGGGACGGGTTGGCCTCCGACTGGACTAGTTCAGACGGGTTGACTGAGGCAGGTCTTGAGAATGTTATCTGGGAGGAGTTCGATCCTGTGACTCCTGAGGACATGGACAGGATAATCTATGGTTGCGTTGGTCGATGATCTCTAGAGGGCTCGGGATAGGGGCTGTTCCTCTATCCTGGTCCTATTAGATCTCTCAACGGCTTTTGATACCATCGACCATGGTATCATGTTGCACCAGTTGGAGGGGTTAGGGGTGGCGGCACCGTTCTCCTCCTATCTCTCTGAGCGGACTCAGAGAGGGGTGGCGGCACCGTGGTTCTCCTCCTATCTCTCTGAGCGGACTCAGTTTGTGTTGTCAGAGGGGCAGAGGTCGACTTCAAGGCGCCTCACATGTGGGGTTCCAGAGGGGTCGGTCCTCTCGCCCCTCCTGTTCAACATCTATGTGAAGCCGTTGGGTGAGATCATCCGTGGTTTTGGGGTAGAGTTCCATCAGTACGCTGATGATACTCAGCTGTACATCTCTACCCCGGACCATCCCAACGATGCCGTGGAAGTGATGTCCCGATGTCTGGAGGCCGTGTGAGTCTGGATGGGGAGGAACAGGCTTCAACTCAACCCATCCAAGACCGAGTGGCTGTGGCTTCCGCCGTCACGGTATAGCCAGTTGACGTCATCTCTGGCTATCGGGGGCGAGTCACTAGCCCCCACAGAGAGGGCCCTCAACTTGGGTGTCCTCCTGGACTCTCGGCTGTCTTTAGAAGAGCACATGACGGCCGTGGCCAGGGGGGCCTTTTATCAGGTTCGCCTGATATGCCAGTTGTGTCCCTTTCTGGATCGTGATGCCTTATGCACTGTCACTCAAGCTCTCGTCACCTCCCGCCTGGACTACTGTAACGCTCTCTACATGGAGCTTCCCTTGAAGTGCACCCGGAGGCTCCAGTTAGTTCAGAATGCGACCGCGTGGGGGATTTTGGGAGCATCTAGACGCTCCCATGTGACACCTCTCCTGCGTGAGCTGCACTAGCTGCCTGTGGCCTTCCGGGTGCGCTTCAAGATTCTAGTGATCACCTTTAAAGCGCTCCATGGCAAGGGACCTGGTTACCTGCAAGACCGCCTCCTGCTGCCAAATACCTCCCACCGACCAGTCCGCTCCCACAGAGATGGCCTCCTCAGGGTGCCGTCGGCCAGACAATGTCGGCCGGCGACCCCAGGGGAAGAGCCTTCTCTGTGCCAGCTCCTGCCCTCTGGAATGACCTCCCCCCTGAATTACGCACGATCACAGACTTACGTCTCTTCCGTCGGGTCCTGAAGACATATCTATTTTGTGCAGCCAGCCTCGCATAGTCTTTTAACTGGGTTTTAGCATTGGGTGTTATAATTAAGAGGCCAAACTATTTAATATTTATTAATCTGCTGTTTTAATTTTTGTATCTCTTCTTTTTATTGTGGCTGTTCACCGCCCTGAGTCCCGAGAGGGAGAAGGGCGGTATACAAATTAAATAAACATAAAAAAATAAACATAAAACATTATATTTAAAAATGCCTCTGTTCTTCCTGTCAGTAGACTTCATACACACACACACACACACACACACACACACACCCCGAATCTATTTGCAATAGGACAATATGGGAATGATGTTTCCACAAGACATTTATACATGGTTAACCATGGTTTATTGAATTCATCCACCAATTTCTATAGGTTGTCATATAGACTGGGCTTACCCAACACGTCTAGCTCTAGCATGGAAAAACTGCTGGCTAATGTAGGATTATGAATGAAAGTAGCCCCAGGGCTAGGCAATGGGTGGCTCCCTAGATATTGCTGAACTGCAACCTCCATCATCCCTTACCATTTGCCAAATTGGCTGGAGCTGTTGGAAACTGTAGTTCAGCCCTATCTGGAGGGCCTATTCCTGGGTTAGATTATAAAATGTTTATGCTTAATGAAATTTATCAAAGGCAGAATTCATGCACAGAGGTCAGTGATCCCCATTCAGTCGAATGAGTAAAAGCCAAGCAATATCCTTAAGCAGAGAACTAATTTTGGACTCCCGAAATGTGGCAATATGGTTTTGCTTATACAAATACACCTTGTGTAGGCGCCCTTACTCAAAACATCTCAGAGTAATTATTTACAATTAAATTGGGTTTTTAAAAAAATGTGCATGCTGACTATACACACAACAGGATATTTTCAAAAACATTAAATAAATAAATAGAATATCATCATTCTATGTAATCATGAAAACACCACTTAAAGAGTATTTATGCAAATCGGGCATTTCTCTCTATTGAGATGTTCACTCAGCCAGTTCTGGGATCATGTCTGAGCCGTGTGTGTAACAACAGAGCCATCCATGATTAACTGAACTACAATTTACTGAATTAACCTGAATTAATTTTCTCGATCTGCAGGATACACTAACCTATAAACTAATACCGTATAACATGCTGAGTCACTAGCTAGCCGCACATATTCAGCCATGCTGGTTCTGCAAATCTAGGGCTTATTTCTTGTTTTCCGCTGGGCAGAAGAGGAATTTTTGCCATGAGGAAATGTAGAATCTCTCCCATCATTAGCATCATTTCAATGATGGTGGATCTTTTGGAGCTCAGCAATTCAAAAATTTGGAAAATGCTAATTTAACTGTGTTGGCAGGTCTCACACACGCCCTGGGTCCTCTGTGGAGAAGGGCGGGATATAAATTTAAATAAAATAAAAATAAATAAATAAATTTATTTTTATTTATTTATTTATTTTATTGAATTTCTAGACCGCCCCCTCTCCCCGAAGGGACTCGGGGCGGTGTACAGGAAAATTAAAACTACTAAAAACATGACAATACATACAAAATTAAAATTGAATTAAATAACCCTGTACAAATTTATAAACGTTAAAACTAAACCCATTAAAACCAAATTAAATAATTTACATTACAGACTGGGGCGAGAAGCAAAAATTAAGCCAAGCCGGCTTGATGAAACAGATGAGTTTTAAGATTCTGGCGGAAGGAGTGGAGGTCCGTGGTGGTTCTGATATCAGGGGGTAGGTCGTTCCAAAGGGTCGGGCCCATCACAGAGAAGGCCCTCCCCCTGGGCGTCGCCCGCTGGCATTGCCTAGTGGACGGCACCCGGAGAAGTCCCTCTCTGTGGGAGCGAATCGGCCGAAGTGATGTATGGGGCAGGATACGATCCCGCAAATAACTAGGTCCTGTGCCATGGAGCGCTTTAAAGATGATAACCAACACCTTGAAACGCACCCGAAAGGCCACAGGCAGCAAGTGCAGCTCGCGCAGGAGCGGTGTTACGTGGGAGTACCTGGTGGCTCCCAAAAAATATACACACTGAACAAAAGAGAAGCAATTCTCTATCTCTTCTCCCCGCCAATCTATGCCACCATGCACAGTGGCACTCAGCAGCAGTGCCAAGGATGGACCTGAAATAGAGGCCCAGGCCTTAACTTCAGTCCCAGTGCCACCACTGCCACTCAAAAAGTCAACTTTGCAGCGCCAGGATGTGCCGCTTATCTTAAGACCATGTTTTCTTTCTTTTGACAGGCCCCTGCGGCCTACTTAAGACTGCTCTGGATCCCATCAGGCCTTCATTCTTGAAGTGGCTTCAGAGAATGCACTTTTGCAGCCTCCAAAGGCAATGCAAAACCACATCCTGTTCTCATGCGGTTTTTGAAGCCGCAGAGGCCACAGACAAGCATACCTCATTCTCACAATGCCTGCACACCCTCTGAAAATCATTTGAGAATGGGCCATGCTTTCAAGAATAGTTGTTGTCGACTGTTTAGTGAGCGCTGGCATGTCACCCCAAAACTTCAAGGCATGCCATCTTTGACATGTATATCATAGGTTCACCATCACTCCTCTATCTGCAATCATCTGCTCATCCTGTTATTTTCCAGATATGATGGATTACAAGTAGCATCACCAATGAGGAACTGAGAAGAAACAGAACCAGGGAAATGTTCAACAGAGGAAAGAATCAGAAAATTCCTGGTTCCGCCTTGGAGAAATATCTACCGGTAGTTTTTGGTACAGTGCAACAGTACCAAGTAAAGCAATGGTAAATTGATGCCTGAATAAACACAATAGTTATAAAAAGCCACTCCCACATAATTTAAGAATGGAAGAAAGCTAGCCCACTTAGCATTCAGGCGCACAGTTGTTAGAAGGGTGAGTTCATCAGCTATAGGTATATGATTTTCTGATTTGCTGGGTAAACTGCTAATACCCAAATAGCGCACTAACTGAGCAAAACAAGAATCAGTCTTCCCAGAAACGTTACTTTTCAGTTGTCTTCCACCCTCAGTAAAAATGAATGCTTGGGAAGAAGATATACATAAAAGCATGCAAGAAGGAAGTCCAAATGACCCTTCTCCAGTCATTTTCTCTGCAACAAATTTTTAACATGCTGAAATCCAAGAATTTATGGAAACAGGTAATCTGATTCTGACTGTATTGATTTTAGGGTTTGGTGTTAGGGTTGGGCTATATTCCTCTTTTCACCCCCCTAAACTTTTTATAAGTAGAGTTTTGGCTCCATTGGTTTAGAAAGAAAAAATCTCATGAAACCTTCCATATGTGCAAGACCACACAACCGTACAGCTACCTCGTAAGCTTGGCACCAGAGTTATTTAACTCCTTCTTTTAGATTTTAGAAAGTGGCTCCAAAGCATCTTCCTTTCTATTTTTCCAAGAGTTTGAAAACTTGGACAGAAAAGTTAAAAACTCCCCAATGAGACAAACAAGGGTGTGTCAGGACATTCAACCCAAGAAATGGCAGCCAATCATAATAATACTTAATGGGCAATTTTGAAAGAGGAGTCCACTACTGAGCTTTTAAAGAATCCTCCCCTGCCCTTTTTCAGCCCACCATCCACACAAAGCAATAGCTTACAGCCAGCTAGTAATGGGGCCAAACCAAAAATATACCCTGCTGCCATGAGTAATTATGAAACCAGCCATGAGAAAAAAAGATACTTTCCTTTTGAATGGGTGAAATAGGATGTGTGGATAGGTTTCACCATCGCTTTTATATATTGCAAGCCAATATTGTAGTTTTTCAATTCCTTGAGAGGATTACATATTCCCAGTGACACTATTCCATTTGAATAGATGGTATAATCTGGAGAAGAACAGTAGCATATTCCTCAATTATGGTGCTTCTTGGAGATTGTATGGATGCTGAGGCAGCACCTGGTGGGGAAACAGGTACAATAGCATCTATAAACACATGCAGAGAACTCTACAATATCCGACTGGATATATGGCCTGCTGGGGAAGTCGCTGGAGCTGTCAGTCCTGCAATGTAGCACACACCATCTGAAGCTATAGTTGGAACAAGTCGCGTTGTCTGCCTTATTCCAGCTGCTGTATGTTTCAGATCATCGCTAGGGGGCTTCCCAAAAATATACCTGAAAGCCAGTGGTGGGCAAGCAGGAAGCTTTGTGATATCCTCATTCCAAATGACTTACTCTCAATGCCATCGCAAATCACCAGAAACAACTACGCTATAAAGATGAGGCATTCTTTTCCCCCTCAAATACTGAAAACCCTGGACCATTTATACTACGATACAGATTTTTTTAAAAGGAGGGTGTCACTTAACCTGGAATGGAATCTTTGCCTTGAGTTTCACAGTCTCTTCCATGATTCCATATCATTTGAGTTCAGACATAATGAAAGGGATGGATGTCCCAAACTGAAGAAGGCCAAAGAAAACATGATGAAGAGGGAGACATCTGGGGTTATTATCCCATTTCCCCAGGTCTTTAAAAGATGGATCCCAGGCAAAAACCTAGCAGACACCGCTTTTAAGATGAAAGAAATGCCCCACTGACTTAGCTCAAGACATACGTTTCTTAAAGGATGTGGTACTTTAAATAAAGGTTTTGCAGGGTATAATTGAGGCAAGATTTCATTCTGGCAGTTTTAAACACAAGCCTTAATTATAATATGAGCATTTGCATGCCTATGCTAACCAGGCGGCTAGAATTCATTCTGGCCTCCCAGTCAGGTCTCCTATGTATTTTTGAGAAAGGCTTATGATACGGAATAGCCCCCCTGGATTAAAGAAAGGTTTCATTTATCCCAGTCCTCCTATTACTGTTAGCAGGAAATGACCCTGCAAAGCCCACAAGCAGAGCGCAAGGATCCTGCAAGACTCCATTCTCTGCTCCTTTCCCGTTCCTGGAAGGCAGAGGTATATAATGCGTTCCCTCTGAGGACAGAGCCCCTTCCTAACTTTGCGGCTAAAATAATACATCTATTCACGCAGAATGAGTTGACTAGGACTACTTTTGAATCCCCTTTCTATAAGCCATTTGGGATGAAGGTAGCCCAAAGGCGGCTTTAAAACAAATGCCACTCTTTTTTTTTACGCCAGTTATGCCCATACAAGCTCTTGTGGCTGCTGTTATCAAAAATAACCCCTTCCTACAACAGGCTTTTGCAACCTCACTTCCTTCCATGTTGCTTGCATCTTTCGATTTATATTGTTTTTCATTGTTTCCTAATGCGATTTGACAGCTTATTAGTAACCTTGACTATCACAAAGTGTTGTATCTTTTTAATCTTGATGAATGTATTTTATTCTGCTTACGTACACTGAGAGCTTATGCACCAAAGACAAATTCCTTGTGTGTCCATCACACTTGGCCAATAAATAATTTGATTCTACTCTACTCTACTCTACTCTACTCTACTCTACTCTACTCTACTCTACTCTACTCTACTCTACTCTACTCTACTCTACTCTACTCTACTCTACTCTACTCCTCTGTCCATTTTTTAAGCTAAACACAAAAGGGTTTATCCCATCAAGTGTCTTTTGCTAAGGAACCACAGTCACAAAATAAGCCCTCTGGCAAACAGTTTCCAGTTGGGGCCAGTTGCAAACAGGGTGTCCTCAGCACGCTTGCTGGCTCCCCACAACCATCTCCTCCCCTCTTCTCCGCTAAACTCTCTCTACATGGGGCTCCCCTTGAGGTGCACCCGGAGACTTCAGCTAGTCCAGAACGCAGCCGCGCGAGCAGTTATGGGAACCGCAAGGTTTACCCATGTAACACCGCTCTTGCGCGAGCTGCACTGGCTGCCTGTCGTCTTCCGGGTGCGCTTCAAGGTGTTAGTTATCATCTTTAAAGCGCTCCATGGCTCGGGACCTAGCTATCGGCGGGATCGGATCCTGCCTCATACATCCTCACGGCCGATTCGCTCCCACAGAGAGGGACTTCTCCGGGTGCTGTCCACTAGACTTTGTCAGCGGGCGACGCCCAGGGGAAGGGCTCTCTCTGTGGCGGGCCCAGCCCTCTGGAACGACCTTCCCCCCAACATTAGGACGACCACGGACCTCCGCTCCTTCCGTCTAAAATTAAAAACACATCTCTTTTGTCTGGCCGGCCTAGGATAGTCTCTCTGTCTTTGGGGTATTATTATTATTGTATTTAATTATTGGGAATGCTATTTTAGTTTAGCTAGTTTTATGGGGAATTTTAGCACAGGCTCAGGTTTAATTTGTTTTTAAAAATGTCTGTATATATTTATTGTCTTTTACTCTTCCTGTGCACCGCCCCGAGTCCCTATGGGGAGAGGGAGCGGTTTATAAGTATTAAATTATTATTATTATTAAACAAATTTTCCAGTGAATGAAAGTGGTTCATTAGCAGTCAGATACCAATCAGTGCCCAATGGAGGAGCTGCGCCCATTGCCATGCCGTATTAATGAAATTCCATGAAATTAACCAGAGGAAATCACCTGTTGAGGTTTTCCCTCCACTAAAGGTCAGGGAGATTTCTTTGCAGCTGCAACTATCAAACGTTGGTCTAATGTTGACACCTAACATTACATCAGGGATCTTCAGCTCCAGAGAAACTAAAAAAAAATTATTATTATTATTTTTAATTACAACTAGCTCATAGCCAGTTGCTGCCTGGGTATTTATTTATCCCAACCCTCCTTCCATGAATGTTGCCGCAATTTTTAATGTTGGATTTTCCCCCCTACCAGAGGGAACTCCCTTGTGGAGTACTGTGAAGCCGTTATCATGTCAACTCCACAGCGCCGTTCAGTAGAATCCATTTTAAGGCAGTACAGTAGAAGCTATTTTAAGGCACAACAAGCTGTATCTTAACAGAACACACACATCGAGGGGTGTTAGGGGTGTCTTACCCCCACAGTATTTGTTCCCAGATGGCGAACCTTTTAGACACTGAGTACCCAAACTGTGCACACATGCCCAAACAGAAAGGTGCAGGCAATTGCAGGCCTGTGTAGGTACATGCAGCAGAGACCTGAAGACCAGCTGGCCAGTGGGAGGCAGGGCATCCCAACACTGGCAAGAGGTAAGATCTTTTTCTTTTGTGAGCTTCTGTTTCATCGTTTGCAGGGAAACAGAAGCTCATGAAAGAAATGCCACGGAGCTCCGACCGGGGGCAATGGCGCTTGTGCCAGCGGAGAGGGCTGTGCATGCCACCTCTGGCACACGTGCCATTGGTTCGCCATCATGGGGTTCGGTGGTTTCAAGAAATGTATACACGGGGGCCAACATGTGTCAGTTTACTATTTACTATTCCCAGGTTTCCAGAATTTAAAGCTCTTGCTCCTCATATTGGCTATACAAAGAGAATGCGACCTTAAGATTCAAGCCTCCCAGATTAAGAATGTGGTTTAAGGATGGCCCATAGTTAAGAATGGAGTCTATTGTAAGAACAACATCTGAGATAAACATGCAATAATTCAAGTTATACGCACAATGGTTCAAGTTCATTGCACGCTACTATTTATTGTGTACGGTTTATATACAAATTCGTCTTAAAAGACAGTCCTTGGGAATGGCAATCTCTGGGGATTCCCTGTATAATCCTTTACTTCTTCCATTTGACCCCAAGTTCTGGTACAGGAAGATTTCAGAAGATGCCCTGGACAGCTGAAGTAATTCATAAATTTAAGCCTCAAAGCAAGCATAGATTTTGGACCCTCCGTGAAACTGGAGACTTTTAGGCATCTTCTGTCTAAATTATAATTTACTGTCAATGGCTTTGCTTACTTCCCGGGTAATTTTCCTAGGATCATTGGCTCCTATTAGCAGCAATGCCTTTTCATCCATCCATATTACTGTCCCCTGTGTCACATGTCCAATTATTGAACCTGCTGGAAATGTTATTTCCCAGAGCCTCAGCCCTTCCCCAAATTATAGTCTAGCTTTCTTCCAAAACCTCTCTGTGTTCACATATTAGATCTATAATTGTGGACTCAGTATTAAATCACTTGTGGTATTCTTCATCACTTAGCTAAGTTAAGCAAGAAATCTGGGGTCTTCTAGATGTTGATGAAATACAACTCCCAACAGCCCTAGGCAGCTTGGTAAATTATGGGAAATGCTGGGAATTATAGTTCAACAACATCTGGAGGGACATAGGCTCCCTGCATCTGGCAGATAGTTGTTCCCTGGACTATGAGGTCATCCTGAATTTGACTTTAACATAACCTCTGCCGAAAGATGCACCTGGATTGCCAAATCTTACCCAGGTATGGTCCTTCCTTCATTTCTTCCTCACACCTCCTCAGGCTGTTTGAAAAAGTGAATGCTATTGACTAAGGTCTTTCCCCATAATACATATTATGAACAAATTCTCTCACACACATATATACAAATTGCATGCAGAATTTTGTAGTTATCTGTGAGACTTGGGATGCTCCCAGTGTCAGGGTTGCAAATAGCATCCAACAGTAAATCAGAGTCCAAGGCAAAGGATTGCTCAAAGTCCCAATTTATTAAGAGAGCCATGTTGGCACATCTGGGAAAATCCAAATCTGAAAGCTTCACGGTTTTCCCCATCCGGTTGAAAGTTCAAGATCTTGCCCCCACACCCACAAGTCCATCACATGATCCAATCTCCCACTACCATGCTGGCATTTCCACCCATCCAGTTCCAGTCAGGTGCAGAGGTGCAAAGACCTTGGCTTTCTAGAAAGAATTTTGTTATGGCTGCAAAGATGGCTGCAGACATGACACCCAGAAGAATTTGAATTTGAATTTTATTCAATTTATATACCGCTCCTATCTCCATCGAGATGGACTCAGGGCGGTGCACAGGAAATTAAAAATCCCCCAACAATAACAATAACTACGATGACACTATTAAAATAATTAAATTAGGTAACCTGTGCTAAAAATATTTCCCATTAATAAAATTATAAAATCCAGTTACTAATTGCTAGAATCATGACGCATCTGAGCTCTAAGCTCTAGGCTAGACCGGCTTGGTGGAAAAAGTATGTCTTAAGGGAGCGGCGAAAGAGGGGAAGGTCCGGGATAGTGCGGAGTTCGGGGGGTAGGTCGTTCCAGAGGGCAGGACCTGCCACAGAGAAGGCCCTTCCCCTGGGCACCGCCAGCTGGCATTGACCGGCGGTTGGCACATAGAGGAGGCCCTCCCTGTGGGAGCGGATCAGTCGGTGGGAGGTGTGTGGCAGGAGACGGTCCCGCAAATAACTAGGCCCCGTGAACCCTTTTTAATGACCAATCAAGCTGTATCGTTTGTTAAAATAATTTTATCTTCAACCTTTATTCATTAGACCACAAGTTATATTCTTTTTAAATCATTTGTCCTCTTAATGAGGATCATATACTTAGCAAGACGGGTCTGGCATTAAAGGCAGAAATCTCAGAAATGGTGGCTTGTTCAAACAGCACTTTGATCCCATCGTGTTTTAGAACTGGGATGGGTTTGCCATCTGCAGTGATATTCCTCCTTTTCACATTTCCCTTGTGCATCTCTTCAGCCCCACTTCACCCCGGCAAATTTTGAACGTGCATGATGGGTTTGGTTTTTTCCCCTAATTCTGGAATTTACATCTTCACCTTTTTTTTTTTTAAGATAGTGCTGCTTTATCTCTGTCTTTTAGATCAGGGGTGTCAGACTCGATTTCATGGAGACCCGCATCAGGGTTGTGTTTGACCTCGGGAGGGTAGGGGGCGTGGCCAGGGGGGCGTGGCCAGCTTGATGTCACTTGTGGCGGGGGTGCCTGTGGTGGCCCGAGCACTCTGCCAGTAAAAATGGACTCCCGTGCTCTGTTTTCACCTGCAACGGCCTCCTGCAACCCTCCGCCAGTAAAAACAGAGCTTGGAAGGGCCGCCTGCTTGATACCCCTGTTTTAGATTCTGAGTAAAAGGGATATTTTTATATTCTAATATTGGAATATTCTAATACGCAGACCCTAAAAGGTACGCTTGGTACGCCAATTGCGCCCCTTACTGGATCGGGTTGCCCTCCGCACTGTCACTCAAGCACTCGTGACATCTAGGCTGGACTATTGTAACGCTCTCTACATGGGGCTACCCTTGAGGTGCACTCGGAGGTTACAGCTAGTCCAGAATGCAGCCGCGCAGGTGGTCATGGGAGCCACAAGGCAGTCCCACGTAACACCTCTCCTGCGCGAGCTGCACTGGCTACCTGTGGCCTTTCGGGTGCGCTTCAAGGTGTTAATGACCATCTTTAAAGCGCTCCATGGCTCGGGGCCTAGTTATATGCGAGACCGTATCCTGCCCCATACATCCCTCCGACCGATCCGCTCCCATAGAGAGGGCCTTCTCCAGTTGCCGTCGGCCGGGCAATGCCGGTTGGCGACACCCAGGGAAAGGGCCTTCTCTGTGGCAGGCCCAACCCTCTGGAACGACCTGCCCCCTGAACTCCGTACCACCACAGACCTCCGCCTTTTCCGCCGGCGTCTTAAAACGCATTTATTCCAACAAGCCGGCCTAGGATAACCACCCAATTTGGACTTTTTAGTTATAAATTTTAATTAGAGAATTTTAAAATGTTTTAGCACGGGGTAATTTAATTTAATTGGGTTTTAATAATTGGTTTATTTATGTATGTTGTGTTTTTAATTTTCCTGTGCGCCGCCCTGGGTCCTTTTGTAGGAGAAGGGCGGGGTGTAAATTTAATAAAATAAAATAAATAAATAAATAAAATAGTACTGTAATGCTGAAAGCGGGAGACAGGAGTGTGAAGATACAGGCAACCTTTTTCGGATACTGTCCAAATTATACGTCTTTGATGCAATTCTTGACCACATGAAGCTCTCTTGTTTGACCCAATAAGTCCAGTTGTTTAACATTGTGCTGCACGTATCCATTTCTTCATTATTTTCAACACAGACCTACCGATATAATCATAGGAAGACTCAGTAATTAACAGTTAGGGGCATTTGGAAATTCAGAAGTGCCTCTTTTTACAAAATACGTACACAAAAAAATGTGCACACAGCATGGGCGCTAAGAGCCTCTTGTGCACTTGCTTACAATTATTACTGTGTTCGGAGGGATGAATGGCTGGCAGGCGAAAAGGAAAAGTGATTTAAGGTATTTCCACACCATATGAGGCTAGTTCCACTCCCCAATCTTTAACAAAGCTGCTTGAAGCCAAGTTTCAGTCATCACTTCTGCAAACCTCCAAACACCGACAACAGATGGGAAACCACCGTGAGCCAATCGGTGCTCATTTCCAGCTGACCAATAGAGGAAGGCGACATATTGTCCAACTTCATGTCCCATGAGATCTATCCCAGACTCCTGAAGCAACAGAAATCCCTTCATCTAAGCCTCGCCACACAAAAGGGGAATAACGTAAATTTCCAGCAGCGCCATCCTTCCCACTCCTTTCAAACACACGTTGTGTGCATTTGCAGCACAGCAAAAAGACGTTTTGCTCTGGGTTTTAGAACCAGGTTAAAAACAGCAATGGAGTGATTCCGTGATTCAGATTCTGTGATTCAGAGCTAATTTTGAACTGATGCAGAACATCAACAACAATAAAGCAAGTTGCTCCTAGGTAGCAACTCATCTCAATCTGCCTATGGTATGGGTGAATGGAGCAGATTTATTTGCAGAAAAATGCAATCCATTTAATTGTTAAACAATTTAACAATTCAGGTTAAGTTCTGCAAGCAATAATAGCAACAGCATTTAGCTGTATACAGTGGTGGGCTTTGCACCTACTTGGAGGAACCGGTTGTTAACTTTCTAAGCACTTCATAGAACCGGTTGTTGAAAGAAATCTCATTTTGTTTTTCCCCCACTTTACAGGGCTAATCCTGCAAGGAAGGCAGGAAGGAAACATTCTGGTGTTGTTTCTAGCCTAATCTTTATTGCCCTGCTTACCGAAACTGCCTCTGTGATTAAGACTTATTACATTGGAACAGCTAAGGTGAAGCTCCCATCGACAGGAGTGTCATTGTGTTGGCCACGCCCACCCAGTCACATGACCACCATGCCTACCCAGCTGGCCTTTAGAGCAGAGAACCAGTTGTTAAATTATTTGAATCCCATCACTGGGCGTATATACCGCTCCACAAACCTTTACAGCCTTCTCTAAGCAGTTTACAGAGTCAGCATATTGCACCCCTCCCCCCAACAATCTGGGTCCTCATTTTACTGACCTCAGATGGATGGAAGGCTGAGTCAACCTTGAGCCGGTCAGGATCGAACTGCTGGCAGTTGGGCAGTCAGCAGAATTAGCCTGCAATACTGCATTTTAGCCACTGCGCCACCACAGCTCTAAAATGGGAGAAAATGGAAAATGACAAATGTAAAAGAGATTTCATGCTGAAGCAGTCAAAAGAAGCACAGCCCTCTTTCATTTAATAAGGTTAATAATGCCAGTATTATGTGTTGCTGAGAAAAAGTCCATCTGATTTCAATGGCAGTTTAAAATGTCCCATTAAGGGTAGTTAAGTGTTTTATTTTACTTACATATTTTGATGCCTTTGAGTCATTGTTAACTCCTGGCAATTGCCTGGACAGGTCTCTGCAGTTTTATTGACAAATTTTCAGCAAGGGTTTTTGCTTGCTTCGTTCTTAGGACTACGAGAGAATGTCTGGCTCAAAGTCACCCAGCTGGCTTCGTGCCTAAGGCAGGATTAGAACTCAGGGCCTCCCAGGATTCTAGCCTGATGTCTTAATCACTGCACCAAACTGGCTCACTTTGAGTCAGTTTTTGACTTGTAGCAACTGAATAGGCTAACCCAGGGGTCTGCAAAGTCGGCTCTTTTAAGACTGGTGGACTTCAACACCCAGAGTTCCCCAGCCAGCATAGCTGGCTGGGGAATTCTGGGAGTTGAAGTCCACCAGTCTTAAAAGAGCCGACTTTGCAGACCCCTGGGCTTAACCCTTGCAGTTTTCTTGGCAAGTATCCTTGCCTCTTTCCTAATGTTGAAAGAAAAAGGCTACCCCAAGTTTATCCAGCTGGCTTTGTGCCTAAGTTGGAACAAGAAGTCAGAGTCTCCCAGTTTTTAGTCTGATTCCTTTAACTACTACATTCAACTGGCTCTCCTAAATCTTTATAGGGAGGGAGAAATATTATGCAATTTCTATAGCTTAGGAATTAGCAATAGCAATAACACTGAGATGTCTATCCTGCTTTACAGTGTTTTAGAGCCCTCTCTAAGTGGTTTACAGAGTCAGCCGATTGCCCCCAACAATCTGGGTCTTTATTTTACACACCTCGGAAGGATGGAAGGCCGAGTCAACCTTGAGCCTGGTGAGATTCGAACTGCCAAATTGCAGTCGGCTGGCAGTCAGCAGAAGTAGCCTGCGGTACTGCACTCTAACCACTGCGCCACGGTGGCTCAAGAAATTAGCAAGAAATCTACAGGTAAAGATGGCGTTATGATCAACATCATTGTCATTACAATACAATACAATACAATAGCAGAGTTGGAAGGGACCTTGTAGGTCTTCTAGTCCAACCCCCTGCGTGGGCAGGAACCTTATACCATTTCAAACAAATGGCTGTCTAACATCTTTTTAAAGACTTCCAGGGTTGGGGCATTCACAACTGCTGGAGGCAAGCTGTTCCAGAGGTTAATTGTTCTTACTGTTAGGAAATTTCTCCTTAGTTCTAAGTTGCTTCTCTCCTTGGTTAGTTTCCACCCATTGCTCCTTGTCCTGCCCCCAGGTGCCTTGGAGAAAAGTTTGACTCCCTCTTCTTTGTGGCACCCTCTGAGATATCGGAACACTGCTATCATGTCTCCCCTGGTCCTTCTCTTCATCAAACTAGACATACCCAGCTCCTGCAGCCGTTCTTCATATGTCTTAGTCTCCAGTCCTCTAATCATCTTGGTTGCTCTTCTTTGCACTCTTTCCAGAGTCTCCACGTCTTTTCTACATCGTGGCGACCAAAACTGTATGCAGTATTCCAAGTGTGGCCTTACCAAGGCACTATACAGTGGCATTAACACTTCACGCGATCTAGATTCTATCCCTCTGTTGATGCAGCCTAGAACTGTGTTGGCTTTTTTGGCAGCTGCTGCACACTGCTGGCTCATATTTAAATGGTTGTCCACTAGGATTCCAAGATCCCTCTCACAGTTGCTACTATTGAGCAAGGTACCACCTATACTGTACTTGTGCATTTGGTTTTTCTTGCCTATATGTAGGACCTTACTTTTTTCACAATTGAATTTCATTTTATTAGACAGTGCCCAATGTTCAAGTTTGTCTAGATCCTTCTGTATCTTAAGCCTATCTTCTGGAGTGTTGGCTATTCCTGCCAGCTTGGTGTCGTCTGCGAATTTGATGAGTTCCCCATTTATCCCCTCATCCAAATCGTTGATGAAGATGTTAAAGAGTACTGGGCCTAAAACAGAGCCTTGGGGGACTCCACTGCATACTTCCTTCCATGTAGATGCAGTTCCATTGAGGACTACACGTTGAGTGCGGTTGGTCAGCCAGTTGCGAATCCATTTGGTGGTGCTGCTGTCTAACCCACAATTTTCTACTTTATCTAATAGTAGGTTATGGTCTACTTTATCAAATGCCTTACTGAAGTCCAGGTAAATTATATCAACAGCATTCCTCTGGTCCACTGATTTTGTCACTTTGTCAAAGAATGCAATTAGATTCGTCTGGCATGATCTGTTTTTGACAAACCCATGTTGGCTTTTGGCTATTACTTGGTTTGCTTCTAGGTGTTCACTTATTTGTTGTTTAATTATCTTTTCCAGAATCTTTCCTGGTATTGAGGTCAGGCTGATGGGTCTATAGTTTCCTGGATCTGTTTTTTTTCCTTTTTTGAAGATGGGAACCACATCTGCTCTTTTCCAGTCTTCTGGCAGTTCCCCGGTGCTCCAGGATCTCTGAAAGATATAGTTCAGTGGTTCTGAGATCTCATCTGCCAGTTCCTTCAGAACCCTGGGGTGTAATCCATCCGGTCCTGGTGATTTGAACTCGTCCAGGGCAGACAGGTGCTCACTTACCATTTTCTTCCCTATTTCAACTTGTGTTCCTAATCTGATATTTGTGGTGCTGTTTTTGATTGGTTGGACTGTTTTATCCCTTTGTGTAAAGACAGATGCAAAAAAAGAGTTAAATAGTTCTGCTTTCTCCCTGTTGCTTATCATCTTCTTGCCATTTTCTCCCAGCAGTGGACCAATTGTTTCCTTAACTTTTTTCTTATTTTTAACATGTTGGAAGAAGCTTTTTTTGTTATTTTTTACTTTTTTGGCAAGCCTTTCTTCATTGCGAGCCTTAGCTTTCCTCACTTCATCTTTACAGGCTCGGGCTATTTGCTGATATTTTGCCTTGGTTATGTCCCCCTTTTTCCACTTTTTATATTTATCCTTTTTGTCTTTCAATTTGTCAGAGAGTTCTTTATGCAGCCATGCTGGTTTCTTTTGGGAACTATTGGGAATAGTAACTATTACTATTGCTGTGAAGTACAGAAAATCTCGCCTCTTCACTGCCATCCAATGGTCACCCAGGTTTTTGCAGCCTAGATCTGATAGCCCTATGGGGAAGTCTCAACCATTCATATATCTGCACAGCAGTGGAAAAACTAACATTTTTACATGTTTGAACTAACATCCTAATCTAGATTGCATATGAGCTTTAATTGCTTTTCTCATTTGGAACAGAAAAATTCTTGTATGCTTACAGATCAGGGTAGGAGTGAGTCATCTTTATGGACTGGGATTTCATATCGCGACAAAAATGAACAGCAAACTTGGCTTCTCTCTACATTTACTCACACTGTCTTCCCAATCACCTAGGAATCTAATACCAGGTAAGTAGCAAAGGATGGGAAAGGTTTTAGAAATGAGACAACACACAGGAGCCCTCCTGTGGCCAACTAAAAGATGGCAAGTCTTCATTAGTAATGAAAAATCCAGAGACTTTGTAACAGATAGATAGAATACTTTCTGGCCAACTGTGATTGGACAGCCATGGGATTTGTCTTCGGTGCATAAGCTCTCAGTGTACATGCAAACAAAGTAATATAATCATAAGATAGCAATAAGAGAAGGTAGTAGAAAAGATAAGAATTACTATTCTTCTACCTACTACCTTACTATACAGCCATTCTATTCTTAGATCTAAATCAGTGGTGGGTTTCAAAAAATGTTAGAACCTCTTCTGTAGGTGTGGCCTGCTTTGTGGGAGTGGCTTGCCGGCCATGTGACCGGGTCGGAGTGGCTTGGCAGTCATGTGACTGGATGGGTGTGGCCAACTTGTGAAATGTGGTGAAACTCGCTTAACAACAAAATGTTGGCTCAGAAACTCTGGCATTTGAAGCACGCAAGTCTTAAAGCTGTCACGTTACAAGACCCTTGCACCCCTAACCCTTTAGAAAAAAACACCCCAGGGGTGTTCAAACTTGACAGCTTTAAGGCATGTGGACTTCAACTCCCAGAATTCCTCCTCTCGCTCTTCATCTTGATGATGTGGGGATAGGCGGGGGAGGGAGCTGGAACCGGTTCTAAACAGCACTTGTAGATTTGTGGAACCTCTTCTATAGAAGAGCTTAGAACTGGCAGGAACCCACCCCTGATCTAAATGTCTAAATATAAGACAAAACTGTGGGGATTAGGTATTCAGCACTGATTGCAAAAAGGAGGTGGGGGGGAACTGTGTCTAATTGTTTTGCCATGCAATGCCCTGTAGCTGCAACCTGAGCAGAGGAGTTGAAATGGTTTATGTTCAGGATGTGAGGGGTCTGTAGATACTTTCTCAGTCCTTTTTAAAATATTTTCTATGATAGTGGACTGATTAAAATGAACTGTTGGTTGCCCTTGCTTAAACAATGGAAATTGGGGTTGGAGTTGCTAAACAATGCACTCATAAAATGTGATACCATATAACCACAACAGCACTTCTGGCAGGCCCAGGTTACTGTCATTAAGCAAATCACTATGGGTCATTAAATGAGAACCTCATGGGCCTGCAATTTCTGACTTCTTGCTGCCTTCTCTATTGACCAGGGCTGTCAACTTGCGGCCCACGAGCCAGATGCGTCATGCGTTGGCCATGACCACACCCGGTTTAGCGAAGCGGGGCAAAGTCACGCTACGTCATGGGCCATGCCGTGACATGCAGGTTTGACACCCCTGCTATTGACTATGTTTGTGACAAGCTGGCAGGGAAGGTCACAAATTGTGACCACATAACCATGGGACACAGCAACAGTCAAAACTCCAAGAGGGTTGCTGAGGAGCCATATTGCGGTCACATCAGTGGTAGGATTCAGCCAGTTTGCACCTATTCGGGAGAACCGGTTGTTAACTTTCTAAG
Organism: Rhabdophis nuchalis; assembly: GCA_039707465.1. Lineage (NCBI taxonomy): Eukaryota > Metazoa > Chordata > Lepidosauria > Squamata > Natricidae > Rhabdophis > Rhabdophis nuchalis. Next base: position 161,565,681 of record CM077646.1, on the reverse strand, counting down.
CAGTCCGGAGAACCAGTTGTTGGAAGAAATCACTTTTTGTTTTTTCCCACTTCACAGGGCTAATCCTGTAAGGAAGGCAGGAAGGAGACACTCTGGCGTGGTTTCTAGCCTAATCTTTATTGCCTTTATTGCTTTATTACAGAAACTGCCTCTCCGGTTAACCCTTCTTACATTATAACAGCTAAGGCAAAGCGCTCATTGACCTGAGTGAGGTTGAGTTGGCCACGCCCACCCAGTCACATGACCACCGAGCCACACCTACCCAGCTGGGCAATAGGGCAGAGAACAGGTTGTTAAATTATTTGAATCCCACCACTGGGTCACATGATCGCAAGGGAGCTACTACTACAGGCAGAAATTTAAGGACCACTCATTCAACTCCATTGCAAGTTGGAATCAGTGATGGGTTTCTGCAGGCTTGCACCTACTCGCGAGAGCCGGTTGGTGAAATTTAGAGAACCGGTGAGAGGAGGTTCCACCGGCGTACTTGGAAGTAAATCTGGCCCGCCGCTGCCAGTGACCCAACGGGAAGGGAAGGGAAGGGAAGGAAGGAAGGAAGGAAGGAAGGAAGGAAGGAAGGAAGGAAGAAAGAAAGAAAGAAAGAAAGAAAGAAAGAAAGAAAGAAAGAAAGAAAGAAAGAAAGAAAGAAAGAAAGAAAGAAAGAAAGAAAGAAAGAAAGAAAGAATTTATCATCACAATTGAGTCCAAAATTTTGGTTGCTAAGCAAGAGCGTTGTTAAATGAGTTTCACCACATTTTAAAAGGTGGCCACTCCCACCCTGTCACATGACTGCCAAGCCACACCCACAAAATAGGCCACACCTACAGAGTAGGTTCTAAAAAAATTTGAAACCCACCACTGGTTGGAATGGTCATCGAATGAGTGGCTGTTAACCAAGGACCACATGCAAAGGAAAAAGACCGTGTGTCTGTTAGAAAGTGAACTGCCCAGTTGGTCAACTGATTCCGCATAAAATGTTTTGCAAAAAAAGCAAGCAAAAAAAATCTGTTTCTTGAGGAATGGCCAGGGGAGGGGGAAGAATTGGGAAAGGCCATTTAGGTCATTAAGCCCCTGCTCAGTAGGATTCCAAATTAAAACAGTCCCCACAGATGGATATCATCAAGTGGTGTTGGAAAATCATTCTTTTCATATTCCGACAGAGGCATATTGCCATCTATTAGCGCAGCCCAGGTTTCACAGATGAAAACTGCCCTTTGATGTTTCTGAAAGTCAGGAACAGCTCTTGCTCAAATGTGCAGTTAGTCAAAGTTTGCAGGGGGAGCTGGGGTCCTGGAGATCGCATCCACTATTGGCAAAGGCAAAAAGCAGCTACACTTCCAGGTATGAAACTGGAGGGACGGAAAGGTGATTTAACACAGAATTGTCTTCCTCAATGTGGCACCTTCTGAACATGTTGAGATCCCAAGTCTTAGATTTCTTGGTATTTTAGCATCAAACTGAGGACAACGAAGTCTTTGCTGCCGAACTGAGAAAGGTTCAAAGGTCTCACATTGTTCTTATTTTTAAGATGTTGAGCCCCAAATGCTGAAAGGTGTTTGGAGTTATAATTCAGCATGAACCGAACAGCCACATGTTTTTATTCATGCTGCAATATACACACGTCTTATAAAATTCAAAATAACAAGGAGAAATAACAGACTTCTGGCTTCTTACAAACTAACAGTTTTATTGTAGGACAAGCTTTCCTGGATTCTGTTCCACTTTACCTAATCTGTGGAGAGAAGCATTATGCATGCCTGAGAAGTGCACAGCTGAAAACTAGAGTAAGGAACATCATGATTTAGACTACAGAATAACAGAGATGGGAGGGACCTTGGAGACCTTCTAGTCCAACCCCCTGCTTAGGCAGGAAGCCCTAGACCACTTCAGACAAATGGTTATCCAATCTCTTCTTTAAAACTTCCAGTGTTGGAGAATTCACAACCTCTGGAGGCAAGTTGTTCCACTGATTAGTTGTTCTAAGAGTCAGGAAATTTCTCCTTAGTTCCTGCACTAGCACTTAGACTTATATACCGCTTCACAGTGCTTTACGGCCCTCTCCAAGTGGTTTACAAAATCAGCATTATTGCCCCCAACAATCTGGGTCCTCATTTTACCCACCTCGGAAGGATGGAAGGCTGAGTCAACCTTGAGCCTGGTGGGATCTGAACTGCCACATTGCAGGCAGGCAGCAGGCAGCAGACATAGTCTGCAGTACTACACTCTAACTACTGCGCCACCGAGGCTCTAATTCTAAGTTGCTTCTCCCCTTGATTAGTTTCCACCCATTGCTTCTTGTTCTGCCCTCAGGTGCTTTGAAGAATAGTTTGATTGACTCCTTCTTCTTTGTGGCCAACCCCTGAGATATCGGAAGACTGCTATCATGCCACGCCAGTCCTTCTTTTCATTAAACTAGACATACCCAGTTCCTGCGACCATTCTTTATATGTTTGAGCCTCCAGTCCCCTAATCATCTTTGTTGCTCTTCTCTGCACTCTTTCTAGAGTCTCCACATCTTTTCTACATTGTGGTGACCAAAACTGAATGCAGTATCATGAGAAGAAAACAACAGGCATAATCCCAGTTTAACACCATTACTTGCAGGTAGGACAAAAGTACAGTAAGCCAGCACATCTGATTGGTCTAACACAGCCAGTATGGTCTAGCGGTTAAAGCACCAGGCTAGGAACCAAGAGATTGTGAGTTCTAGTCCTACTGTAGGCATGAAAGCTGGCTGGATGACTGGGCCAGTCGTTCTCAGTCCAATTCATCTCACAGGATTGTTGATGTTGAGAAAATAGGAGGAGGAAAGAGTATTGGGTATGTGAGCCACCTTGAGTTATTCATAAACATAATATAAAAATAAATGCAGGATAAAAATAAATGTGTAAATTAAAAAAATCTAAACTTACAGTGGTAACTCAGAGAGCATATATTAATAAGTGGATAAAGATGTAGGGCTCCATCCTTCTCACAGGTAAAATACCTACCCATGTTTCAAATGAAGGATCAGAGCTTGTCAGTGTATGTGTGTGTGGTGGTGGTGGGGCATGCACATGCACTTGAATACCATGCATTTGTGGAAAGAGATACCACTACTTCATTCTTTTTTAACTTTGGCAACTTTAAGATGTTTCCCAGAATTACCCCAACCAACATGCTGACTGGAGAATTCTGGGATATGTAATCCAAACATCTTAAAATTTGCCAAGGTTGAAAAACGCCCACAATCACACTTAGGTTCTAAAGTTACATTTTACAGACAATGAGGAGGAAAATAATATTTCAAACCAGTCTTTGTGCATAATGGTGTCTATTATTCAAGCAAGGTGATACCTTGCTCAATAGTAGCAACTGTGAGAGGGATCTAGGAATCCTAGTGGACAACCATTTGAATATGAGCCAGCAGTGTGCAGCAGCTGCCAAAAAAGCCAACACAGTTCTAGGCTGCATAAACAGAGGGATAGAATCTAGATCACGTGAAGTGTTAATGCCACTGTATAGTGCCTTGGTAAGGCCACACTTGGAATACTGCATACAGTTTTGGTCGCCACGATGTAGAAAAGACGTGGAGATTCTGGAAAGAGTGCAGAGAAGAGCAACCAAGATGATTAGGGGACTGGCGGCTAAAACATATGAAGAACGGTTGCAGGAACTGGGTATGTCTAGTTTGATGTAGAGAAGGACCAGGGGAGACATGATAGCAGTGTTCCGATATCTCAGAGGGTGCCACAAAGAAGAGGGAGCCAAACTATTCTCCAAGGCACCTGGGGGTAGGACAAGAAGCAATGGGTGGAAACTAATCAAGGAGAGAAGCAACTTAGAATTAAGGAGAAATTTCCTGACAGTTAGAACAATTAACCTCTGGAACAGCTTGCCTCCAGAAGTTGTGAATGCCCCAACCCTGGAAGCCTTTAAAAAGATGTTAGATAGCCATTTGTCTGAAATGGTATAAGGTTCCTGCCCACGCAGGGGGTTGGACTAGAAGACCTACAAGGTCCCTTCCAACTCTGCTATTGTATTGTATTATTCAGACAGGACAATGGCAGAGGTGGTATTCAGCAGGTTCTGACCAGTTCTGGAGAACCGGTAGTGGAAATTTTGAACCGGTAAGTACCACCTCTGACAGGCCCCACCCCCATCTATTCTCTGTCTCCCAAGTCCCAGCTGATCGGGAGGAAATGGGGATTTTGTAGTAACCTTCCCCTCGAGTGGGGAGGGAATAGAGATTTTACAGTATCCTTACCCTGCCACGCCCACCACTGAAGAGGACATACTTTGCATACAAAGGGTTTTGAATTGAATCTCTGACACATCTACATTGACAAGTCTGAAAATTCGGACAGGCATTGCATTTTGGGCTTCTTTCACCTGCCACGCCCACCAAGTCACACCCACCAAGCCATGCCCACAGAACCAGTAGTAAAAAAAATTGAATCCCACCTCTGGACAATGGCTAGGCCTGCTAGGACAAACTCACCCATTGCCCAACATGTGCAGCCTAAGACCCGTCCAATATTCCCTGTTAGAGATTGCAATCATCGGACAACTTGGCTTTCCTTCATAACCCACCTCTTAATCAAGAAGCCTCAGAATTTCTCTTTGCAGTAATTTTTAAAAAAATCCTTTGTGCAAAATCCTCTTCCCACTTCCCCCAGAAAGGCACCTTCAAATTGTTCTCTTTTTCCCTGCAAGCTGCGCAGCAAAAGAAGTTGCGAATTATATCTTCCACATATAAATCCTGCTGACTCGGTCTGCGGACATATTCCCTTAGCACCTCTTTCCTTTGCCCGTTTCATTTAATTCATACTAATTAGGGTAATTAGCATTGTTCTGGGCTCCCCACCCCTCTTCCTGCAAAGAGGTGTATGTATGTATGTGTATGCATGAACGCAGACACAAGTACCCATTTAACTGAACCTGTTAGGGATTTCTTTGCGTACCTGAACCTGCCAGGCAGTGGCCTTAAGAGTTATGTCAGTTGGAAATGTCACCAGACGCCTGGCTCTTATTACCATATGTGGTGGACTTGTTCGGAGGCTAAAAGTTATTGGACTATGATTCACATATGGCTGGAGGAAATGACACAGAAGCACATAGACTTTAAACCTGAACTTTTTCTACTTGGAATTACATCAGAAGTACTTGATAAAAACATGAAATATTTGATTGTGAATGTTTTGACAGCAGCTAGAATTGTATTTGCAAAAAACTGGAGACATGAGAAATTACCTTCACAAGAGGAAGTTATTCGTAAGATCAGGGGTCTCCAACCTTTGCAACTTTAAGTCTGAAGGACTTCAGTTCCCAGAATTCTCCAGCCAGCTTTGCTGGCTGGAGAATTCTGGGAGCTGAAGTCCTTCAGACTTAAAGTTGCAAAGGTTGGAGACCCCTGCGTAAGATCATGGAATGTGCAGAAATGAGTAGATTAACATTTGAAATTAGAGAGCAGGAGAATGAACAATTTTATGAAATATGGAATATATTTTACCAATGGTTGGAAAAAAGAAAAATTTAAGGATTATATATTGAATAACTATGGAAAAAGACTGATTTGATAAATAATAATGCTATTATATGGAAAATAAGGTGATATATATGTAATGAAAGGATAACTGACAATTATGGTTGTAATCTTAAGTACTGATGCACAAAATGCTTGCCCGAACGACATGTTGTACAAAGCACAAGGTGAATAATGTTTTTTATTGGTTTTTATGTTAAAAAATAAAATGTGTTTAAAAAAAAAAAAAGTTATGTCAGGATTCAGGTCATCCATTACAATTTCAAGATAGATAGCTGGATAGCTAGATAGCTAGACAGATAGACATAGGCAGAAAGACACGGATTAGATAGATAGATAGATAAGATAGGTGGATGGATGGATGGATGATGGATGGTAGACAGACAGACAGACAAACAGAAAGACATAGATTAGATAGATCTGCAGAGAGTAAAGATGATGACCTTGACAGAAGTAGACAAGACTCCTTATTAAAGCAACGAGGGGAACAATTTATCTTAAGTCAAAACATGCAGAAAATGGGTTAAAGTGGCCCAGACAGACCCTTCCCTAATTCAACTCAGTATAGGAAGTGGAGGGGGGGGGGCACAGCATAATCAGACTTGCAAGATTTTGTTAATACAGACAGTTTCAATTGAAGCATTCTGAACCTTCCTGTGAAGTGGATTTCTGGCCTGGGCTACCTGTTGGGGCTGACACAATCTTAGGTGGGGTGTATAGCAGATTCTTTCATAACCAGCTCTCCCTTTAGAAGAGTGTGATGCTTAGGGAGGGGATAGAAGGCTCTGCATTCTTTCTCCTTCTCCATGAGCCCCACCAACTATTTCCAGGGGCTGGTGTCAGATCTGGGACATGTGCCACTAGTATGGACTAGCTGAGCACTAGCTGAAGATGGAGCTCAGTCATTATTATTGATACATCCTTTTTCTTTGTTTCATGCCTTTCCTCCATCTGTTGTTACCTGTTACTTGGTCTGATTTTAAACACAGGTTGTCAATAACCAGACTGGCAGATAACAGGTGCAGAACAGGAGTGTGGCATGAAGAAGGTGGGTTTCCTCAATCTCACTCCATGCTCTCCCTTGTACCTGTCATCTATTAGTTGGGCAACTTGGCAGGTGACTAAATCTAGCGCTCTATGCATCCATCTAAACACTCCCCGTTCCACATTAATGTTGCTTTTCCTGTTAAGGCTTGATGGAAAGAGAAATTAAGCCCAGGGAACCCACCAATTGGTTTACACTTAACTACTTGCTGTCAGCCTCTGCTTTGCTGATTACTTTGGCTGCCATTGTAATGGGGGGGGGGGGGGGGCTGTGGTATTTGGGAATGGGACTATATGGTGCGGGAGGGAGATTTGGAGAAGAGTATGTTCTCACCATCTACTTCGCATACCGATGGCTGGTGCCTTGAGATGGTCAAGGCCAACCGTCTTGCATACCAACCTGATGATGCTTCTAGAGATGCAACCCACATGACACCTGAGGGATCTGCGGATCGGGCAATAGGGAGGGGACTGTTGGGGGGAGGGAGCTGGACATATATTGATATGTATGACTTCGCGCATTTGGGTCTCAAACCTTGCTTTACTTAGCTGCTTTCTTCTCATAACCAGTAAAAGTACTCTTAATTCTTCAAAATGGAATTGAGTGGTTTCTTTCTTGGTTAATGTCAGAGGCAGACCAGACACTTGCCTTCATAAGAACAGCACTCTTCATTTTGCCTTATTAAAGGTAAAAGGTAAAGGTTCCCCTCACACGTATGTACTAGTTCCTGACTCTAGGGGGCAGTACTCTGTTTCAAAGCTGAAGAGCCAGTGCTGTCCGAAGAGGTCTCTGTGGTCATATGGTTGGCATGACTAAACGTCGAAGGCACACAGAACGCTGTTACCTTCCCACCAAAGGTGGTTCCTATTTTTCTACTTGCATTTTTACATGCTTTAGAACTGCTAGGTTGGCAGAAGCTGGGACAAAAAATGGGAGCTAGGGATTCGAACTGCTGAACTGCCAATCTTCTGATTGACAAGCTCAGCGTGTTAACCACTGAGCCACCATGCCCCTTTTTGCCTTATTATTGCTGCAGAAAAACAACTGATCAGGAGGATGGCATAATTTATGTCAATATACTTTTCTGCCACCTCAAGGGCTGATGGATGGTATTTCAACTTTGCCATTTGGATGTATTCTTAGGCTAACTTAAACTTCCACTGCCTCTTTCACTCCCACCAAAGGGATGTTAAATGTAAAAGCTGAAAACCCTGAGCAAGGAGACAGCTCCCAATGGAAATTCTGTAAAAGCTGATGTAAGATGATAATGGATGGTTGGTTGGTTGGTTAACAGATTAAGAGAGTTGGAAGGGACATTGCAGGTCATCTAGTCCAACCCCCTGCCCAAGCAGGAGACCCTACAACTGCCTCTACCTAGGATCGAACTCATAATCTCCTGCTTGTGAGGCAAGAGCTCCATCTCTAGGCCACAGCAGCAAGAAACAGGTTGATCATCATGGAGAAAATCTGTGTGGTTGCTAGGAGTCGAAAATGACTGGATAGATCATGTCAAGTCATTTTCGACTCCTAGCAACTACACAGATTTTCTCCATGATGATCAACCTGTTTGTTCACGACTCCCAATCGAACATTAATTGCCTCTGTAACTGAGTCCATCTATCTTGTAGATGGTTGTCCTCTGGGCACTAGATATTCATATAAAGTTCTTAATGGTCTGTTTCCACAGAACTCTTGAATCAGGAGATCCAGGTTATGCAGGGAGGAAGACTATTGCAGCTCCTCTCCACCAAATTTACCCCCTCAGGAGAGATCACCTCCTCACTATCACATCCCCTTCAATTAAAAGAAAAAGTGTGTCCCTCCACCTCAGAAGGTTTTTTTCCCCACTCCTGATTTATGGAACTACTTTCTGATTGATTGCTTCGGGAAAGACATTACACACAATAAGTAAGCTTAAAACAAACTATAGGTAGCTGCTTCCTATCTGCACTGAGTAGGCACGTTCACCAATAAGCCATGCTTTTAACTCATTATGAGGTACAAATTGACCCAATCTTTTAGAGAAAGCAACCGCCTCAATATATCCTTTTGATCTCAGGCAATGAAATGACCCCAAATATATTCACTATCCCAGTGGTGGGATTCAGCCAGTTCGCACCACTTCGGGAAAACCGGTTGTTAACTTTCTGAGCAGTTTGGTGAACTGGTTGTTGGAAGAAATCATTAGGGCAGAGAACCAGTTGTTAAATTATTTGAATCCCACCACTGCACTACCCCTAATACACCTGAAGATGTTTCCACAAAGAGCTACCACCCTTGAGGATGCTTCTACAAATGCTGTGGCCTAGAGGTAGAGCCTCACAAGCAGGAGGTTATGAGTTCAATCCTAGGTAGAGGCACATGTAGGGTCTCCTGCTTGGGCTAGATTGGACTAGATGACCTGCAAGGTCCCTTCCAACTCTGTTAATCTGTTAAATAGCCATTTATCTCAATCTGTGATGGAGTATCCACAGTAACATTGCGTGCCGAATATGTAATTTCTACTGCTTTTTTAGTTTTCATCCCATCTTCTGTAAGGTATTACAAAACAACAGTGTGTTGATTGTTGTGTCCCACAGGCTGAATCACACTGCACACACACAAGCTTGGCTGCTTGCCACTATCTAATTGCTGATTACAGTTCCTTGGCTGCGAGCCCGGACTCACGTTACAAACACTGTAGCACGTTTACACACAGAGACTTGCAAACAGACACGACTCGAATGACCAGATATTCCCGACGATGATTTGTAACTGTTGTTTCCTGCAAATGGCCCCTCCCCAAGCCTTCCCTATAAGCTCTCTTGGGAGGGGGCACTCAGCAACCACCTGATTCTAATCAGGGCCTCCGAGCTTGCCTCTTACTTAACTATTGCCTCTGTTTCTCAGCCCTGCATAATCTAGCATCAGGGACAAACTGCCCCTGATCCTCCCTACTGCTCCATGGCCCAGGTGCCTCCTGGTGGCCAACCAGACTCTCTACATCCTGCACTGCCTCTGAAACTTGCCCAACATCTTCTTCATCCTCCAGGGCAGACTCATAGGACTCTTCGCTAGAAGAGTCCGTCAGCAGCTCATCCAGAGCCTTCATTTAAATATTTCTAGCAAAGGAGAATGTGCCACTTTTCAAGGCTGGCTGTTCTGTTACCATCATGAAATTTCACCTGATGTTCAACCCAAATGTTCTTCATTGTAATCTAAACCTTTGTTTATGATCCTGAATGACAGCCCTTTAGAAATTAGAAGAGAGATATGAGATATCTCTCTCTTCACAGATATCTCCACTCATTCCTCATAATTATTTGTCTTCCAAGGTTCTCTTATCATTTTGGTTGCTCTTTTCTAGGCAAGCTTCAGTTTGACAATATCCTTCCTAAAATTGGACTCCGTATTCTAGATGTGGTGTGACCAATTCAGAATAGAGACAAATGATGACATTGCCACAGTCGAGGCAAATAATTGTTTCCATCGTGAGTTTACTTCCTTTAGTCTTCTCATGAAGCTCATACTTTAAAAGTCCTTGCAATCTAATGTCATGAATCCAGTGATCAACACATACTGTCACTTCAGCTTTCTCTAGCCTGGTGTCTCCCAGCCGTGCTGGGCTTCAAACTAGAGTCCTCCAGCTAGTTTGACTAGGCCCACTGGGAAGAAAGGAATGGCCCAACACTTCTAGAAGACTTCAAGTTGAGGAAGCCCAAAATGCAATGCCTGTCCGAATTTTCAGACTTGTCAATGTGTCAGAGATTCAATTCAGAACCCTTTGTATGCAAAGCATGTCCTCTTCAGTGGTGGGCGTGGCAGGGTAAGGATACTGTAAAATTTCCATTCCCTCCCCACTCGAGGGGAAGGTTACTACAAAATCCCCATTTCCTCCCGATCAGCTGGGACTCGGGAGGCAGAGAATAGATGGGGGCGGGGCAGAGGTATTTATCAGTTCTCCAAACCACTCAAAAATTTCACTACCGGTTCTCCAGAACTGATCAGAACCTGCTGAATACCACCTCTGGTCCTCTTCCATTGAGCCACTTTTTCCATTGTTTGTGTTCATCTCCTCTGCATACTTGCATGGATGTGCAACCATAAAATAAGTTTCCCATGGAGATCTTAAAGCTAAAGAGTTTATTTAGAGTTGATGCTTGACCCGTAATCCTCCCATATTCATAGATTCTCCTTTTACTTTAATTGTTCTCTTGCACATCCTGCGAAGACCCTACCTTTCTTTAATTTAATTTAATTTAATTTTAAAGAAGAAGCAATGAGCTATCTGGAAAATGTTTCGCTGAAATGTTATTTCCCTGCCCCAGGCAATACGAGCACTAATGAACACCACATTGAAGATTAAGGCCAAATTAACTAAGACATTATCTCTCTAAATATCAAGCAAGTGACCATGAACCAACACACACACATACACAAAAACCCCAAGTGGAAAAAATTAATTCAGAAAGTTAGTAAGAAAAGCGGTACAATCAAAGAGAGGGAGGGAAAAATCTTTCCTGCAGCCTCAAAGAAAAGATAACAAGAGATTTCCTAGAGCTTCCCGTTTCTGCTACAACTCACTCTTCACCAGCTGCTTCACATAGAGGCACCTGGTATTTATTTATTTATGTATTTATTTAATCAAATTTATATACCACCCTATCTCCCTGATGGGACTCAGGGCGGTGCACAGAAGAAATAAAAACACAATACATACAGTCACAATATAAAATAGAATTAAATGTAGTAAATCTGCGCTAAAAATGATTAAAAAGTATTTAAAAGCGTTATATTAAAATTAGATCATTAAAAACTATGCCAGGCCGGCCATGTGAAATAAATGTGTTTTAAGCGCCCAGCGGAAGAGGCGTAGGTCCGTGATGGTGCGAAGGTCGGGGGGCAGGTCATTCCAGAGGCAGGGCCTGCCCCAGAGAAGGCTCTCCCCCTGGGGGTCGCCAGCCGGCATTGTCCGGCAGACGGCACCCTGAAGAGGCCTTCTCTGTGGGAGCGGACAGGTCGAAGGGAGGTATGTGGTAGGAGGCAGTCCCGCAGGTAACCAGGTCCCGTGCCATGGAGCACTTTGAAGATGGTTACTAGCACCTTGAAGCGCACCCGGAAGGCCACAGGCAGCCAGTGCAGCTCGCGCAGGAGAGACTATCCGGCCAGACTAATCCAGCTGTAACTACCACAGGTAGTCCTCCACTTACGACTACAATTGATCTGCAAATTTCCATTGCTATGCAAGACAGTTGTTAAGTATCTTTCATCCCATTTTATGACCTTCTGCCACAGGTGACCTTAAATTAGTCGGTAGCACAGTAGTTCACAGTAGTTCAGTGAATCTGGCTTCCCCCATTGACTTTGCTTCTCGGAAGGTTGCAAAAGATGGTCACGTGACCCTGGGACACTGAAACCGTCACAAATACATGCCAGTTGCCAAAGGTTGGGATTTGGAGAACATGACCATGGGGATGCTGCAACGGTCGTAAGTGTGGAAAACAGCCAAATGTCACTTTTTTCAGTGCCGTTATAATTTCAAACGATCACTGAACAAATGGTTGTACGTCAGGAATTCTCTGTACTAGCAGCACCTGTCTGTATTCTCAGGTAGAAAGAAAACCTTCTCATCACTTTCCACCTGAATCCTGCCCTGGAGGTGCAGAGAAATCCACATTCATTCAGGTCCGGTTCATTCTTGATGCTATCGCTTTGTGTTTTACCATTAATAAAGGAGAATATTTGCAGCTGAGGGTTTGAAACGAGGGGTCCTTGATGCTCTCTGAGCTTTCTTGTTTTCTTGAAGACGTTTCATTACCCTAACTAGGTCACATCATCAGTGCTACCCTGTTTTCCTGAAAACAAGACCTCCCCAGATAATAAGCCCAATTGAGCTTTTGAGAGCAAGCACTAAAATCCTCCCCTGAAAATAAGCCCTCCCTGGTATGTCTAGTTTAATAAAGGGAAGGACTAGGGGAGACATGATAGCAGTGTTCCAGTATCTCAGGGGTTGCCACAAAAAAGAGAGAGTCAAACTATTCTCCAAGGCACCTGAGGGCAGAACAAGAAGCAATGGGTGGAAACTAATCCAGGAGAGAAGCAACTTAGAACTGAGGAGAAATTTCCTGACAGTTAGAACAATTAATCAGTGGAACAGCCTCCCTCCAGAAGTTGTGAATGCCCCAACACTGGAAGTCTTTAAGAAGATATTGGATAGCCATTTGTCTGAAATGGTATAGGGCTTTCTGCCTAGGCAGGGAGTTGGACTAGATGACCTCCAAGGTCCCTTCCAACTCTGCTATTGTATTATTGTATTGAAAATATTGCAACACAGCAGCAGCCATGAGGTGACCACGCTCGCCGCCTCCTGCAGCTCAAAAATTATAAGACCTCTTCTAGTAAAAGAAGTTGGAAATAAACTGCAAATTGTACTTTCTGGAAAAAGACCAAAACAAATTAATAAACTTTTTATTTAGAATTCATTATAGGCGTAATACAATTCAAAATTTTAATTTAAATGAGGATGGACATAAACAGTAAAAGACTTTTAGTTAACCATGAAGGAACATCAATGGATATCGTTTAATAAAAGGGGGGGGGGGGTTAGAAATAATATTAATTGACTCTCATGTAGATCACGCTTCTAAGGTGCAATCTTATTGGAGGCTTTTGGAAATAGTCAAGGAATGCCATTATGTGGTTATGTTTATAAATGTGACCTGTCTGAGGAAAAAGCACGTCTAAATAATTGTGGCTAAAGGAGAATGTTGGGGTAATGGTATTAAGATATATAATGAATGTTTGATTCAAAGTGTATAAGTTAATGTGATCTATGAGTAATGATGGTGGAAGAAACGCACGAGAGTTAAAAGTAGCCAATCGACATGCTTTCTACAGGATGTAATGAAGGATGGTTGGGGTTTTTTTGTATTTCTGTTTAATTAAAAATAAAAACAACTTTTTATTTAAAAAAAATTATAAGACCCCTGAAATAAGCCAAGTGCTTATTTCAGGGGTCAAAAGAAAATAAGACCCCTTATTTTTGCAGAATCAGACAAACTAACATATATGGCTTAAAGGATAGACAAGACTCAACCTTTTTCAAAAGCTGGAATAAATGTTATTCATGGTATAACAGGAGAGTAATGGATACCAAGGGAACCAACTAGATAGACTATTTAAGAAATCAATCTGAGGAATAAATAAGACAAGAGGATAGTAAATCTGAGAAAAAAAATCTTTGTATAATTATAAATAATAACTGATAAGTTAGACTGGGATAAACTCAATTCTCAATCTAGGGGACTAGACATTTCCCAGGTATGTTTATGTATGTCTTCCCAGCTACCCTTACCCCTATATTTGTTGATTGTGTGGTTTTATATGGCAAATATTAATACAGATTTTAAAATTTAAAAAAAGAAAAGAAGACCCTGTCTTATTTTCGGGGAAACACGGTCGTAAGGAGTGCAGTTTGCTGCCAGAATATAAACTGACAGCAAACAGCACTCCTTACTAGCACAGAAGATGTGACCTAGTTAGGGTAATGAAATTTCTGCAAGAAACAAACTAGCTCAGAGACCACCTAGGACTCCTCATTTTACCATTAACATTTCTTAGGCAACCCATTCCCATTGCGCTAAATTTCATGTTTCTCCTGACATACCCAAGTCTCATGTGCACATAATAAACAGGGTGGAAACACTCTCTTATATTCACTTTTTTGAATATATAATTTTGAATATATAATATTCACGCAGCTATTTTCACTTTTCGTTCTTGGCAATATGTCACATACTGTCCCTTCTCTTCTACCAGCACTTCAATGTTCAGGCAATTTCCCCATCTCTAGTAAGTATTCCACAAAGATACATACATTAATTGATGTACTCTAGTTTCCATCCTTCAAGTACAATTTGAATTCTTTCATTTCCTTGTGGTTGATGCACTTCCCTTTATCCTTGATGCCTTAATTTTCAGATCTATACTTACCTTTGCATTATGCAGCCTGTCCAAACACTTGCTGCAATTCATTTGGACCAGCAACCAGCAACACGGCATCACCTCCGTGTAAAATGACACGTACCTGTGTGTCTCTAGCCAATACGCTTCCTCATCAACATCATCACAGTCTTTGTACAGTAACTGTTTATTTTTAATTATTCCCTACTTAGAACTGAACATTTCGCTAAGCATTCCGTTGATGGCCACATGCTTTATTTCTATTGCATATCACTTTTATTGCATTCCACAAGGAACATTCAATTGTATACTTGTGCAAAATGTTCAACAATCAAAAACATATGCATTGCTGGCTTTCTCAGATGCAAACTTTTTTCTGGTACTTTCCGAACAGTAAAATATGGGCTGCATATTCTGTCTGGCTTAAACATAAAATGGACTTCCCAGTTTTTGTTCACTGTCATCACTTGCATCCTTTTAATCAGAGTTTTAGCAAATGTTTTATCCAGGCGCTGTTAAACTAATCCCCCTATAGGTTAGGCATTCACTCTTGCTACCATTCCCTTTTACAGTGGGACAATATTAGCATACTTCTAATCCTCACCCACAGATGAACTCTTCACACCCATTAAATAAGTCACATAACCACTGTGCAAAAGCAAGCTGACATCCATATTTCTCCAACAACATTGTGTATCTCAGCAATGAGAGCCACTGATGTACAATTCATATTATACTTCAATATTATCATTCAAATTTATCGCATTTCATTTCACCACTTTTACTTTTACCTCTATCAGAGGATTGTTTCCCCTTTTGCTAGGTTCCCACATGGTGGTTATTATTTTCAAAAGCATTCTGCAAACTCCTCTGTCCCTTTTCATTCCAACTATTCCTTCTTCTCTTTGACTACATTGTTTGCAATTAATTTTTTCTCTCTATTTCAAATGCAATATCCTACCCATCTTCCCGGCCGATTCGCTCCCACAGAGAGGGACTTCTCCAGGTGCCGTCCACTAGACTTTGTCAGCGGGCGACGCCCAGGGGAAGGGCCTTCTCTGTGGTGGGCCCAGCCCTCTGGAACGACCTTCCCCCCGATATTAGAACAACTACGGACCTCCGCTCCTTCCGTCAGAAATTAAAAACTCACTTTTTCTGCTTGGCCGGCCTAGGTTAGTCTCTACCTCAGGGGTTAGGGAATGTTAATTTTAAAATGGGGATTTTAGTGCAGGGACAGTTGATTTAATCTGTTTTTATTGTATTTATTTATGTATATATTTTATGTGTTTTAATTTTCCCTGTGCAGCGCTCTGAGTCCCCCTGGGGAGAGGACGCGGTATAGAAAAATAAAATCTATCTATCTATCTATCTATCTATCTATCTATCTATCTATCTATCTATCTATCTATCTATCTATCTATCTATCTTTTTGTTTTTGCTAAATCATTCTCTTATAAGCATTTTGTCGTCTTCAGCAGGGGCCCCCAACCCCCTGGTCTGTGGGCTGGCATCAAAGCACAGTGTGCCATAAACCGCACAAACAAGCTAAGCCCATCCAAGAGAAGCACATGAAACCATGGCTTCTCCAGTTTGTGGAAAAAACCTCTCTCCATGGAACTGGTCCCTGGTGCCCAAACAGTTGGGGGCTGCTGATTTGCAGCTTTTTTGCTTCATCATATTACCTAACCTCAGGGGTGGGATTCAGCTGGTTCGCACCAGTTTAGGCGAACCAGTAGCTCCAACCATCAGCTGAGAGCGAACCAGTTTGCTCCGACAATCGGATTGACCTGCCCGCCCTTGTGCTTTACTGACCTATATCCTCTCAGCTGATTAGCGCGGCAGAGCGGATTGCCGCACCTCAGCTGTGTTACTCCCCAAGAAGTAATGTGGAAGGCAAGTTTTGGTAAAACTGTGCACGCGTCAGGAGTGGGTTCCTGCCAATTCTAAGCTCTTCCATAGAAGAGGTTCCACAAATCTACAGTGCCGTTTAGAACCGGTTCCAGCGCCCTCCCCCCGCCCTTCCGCACATCATCAAGATGAAGAGCGAGAGGAGGAATTCTGGGAGTTGAAGTCCACAAGTCTTAAAGCTGTCAAGTTTGAACACCCCTGGGGGTTTTTTTTTTCTAAAGGGTTAGGGGTGCAAGGGTCTTGTAACTTGACAGCTTTAAGACTTGCATGCTTCAATGCCAGAGTTCCTGAGCCAACATTTTGGTTGCTCAGCAAGAGCATTGTCAAGTGAGTTTCACCACATTTTACAAGTTGGCCATGCCCACCCAGTCACATGACTGCCAAGCCACTCCCACTTGGTCACATGGCTGGCAAGCCATTCCCACAAAGCAAGCCACACCTACAGAAAAGGTTCTAAAAAAATTTGAAACCCACCACTGGGTTCACTAGAGCAAAACACGCGATCACTGAACCAGTTGTTAAACTGGAAGGATCCCACCACTGCCTACCATCCATTTTCATATCTTCCATTAGCACAATTCCACTCCCTTCCATGGCACCGTATAATCTACTTATTTTGAATCTCCTCCTTTTTCTTATTTGCACATTGACTGTCCGGGGAGATTATTTGTCCTCCAGTCCTTTTTCCATAAAAAAAGGTCATAGTTTTTCTTTTCTCACTCTTCTTACTTCCAGTCTAATTTCTCTCACTTTTTTCTTTTTCTTCCATGCCCCTTTTTCTCCCGAGATGCGCTCTTTGCATTATGAAATAGCAATTTGTCCCATGTTCCAAACTACTCTTTCTCCTCCATTAATTTTCTCAGTCTTTAATCCTAAACAATGAAACTGTGCTTTTAAATTACTCCCTTTTCCACATATGGAATGGGAAGCAGCCCTTCATGGACCAGTGCTTAAAATGAAGAGAGAGAGAAATCAGTAAATATACTATAAAACTAAAACAATTGGTGCTTTGAGGAGTTTCTTACAACAGAAAGGGCCATTATGACATCATGGAGATTGAAAATTCCACAATGTTGGTAACGTTGTCAGGTAGAGATGTTAAGACAAGCAGGTGGATAACTTAAGACAGGAGTCCGGGACCATGAAAATCATGTCTATCCAGCCATAGTTCCCATGCCTACAGCACCAGGAGGCAGGGGATGAAGGTTATACACACTGCAGATCTGGTGAATCAGCTCCTATGGAGCTGGTTTCAAACAACCCAGTAAGTTATAAAACCAGAATTCCCATCAACTCACCTACTGATAGTGTGTATTTTAATATGATTGGGAATGACCATGCAATTTACACTGTTTGCCCTGGATAAAAAATAATAATAAACCACACACCTTATTTTGCTTTTGCTTTTGATTGATGAACCCTGAACTTACAATAATGGACCACTTGATCTCAGACGCTTGAAGTCTGCTCACCAGTGCAGTAAGTCATGTCTACACCAAACCAGAACTAATCCAATCCTTATTCTCCACAGAGAAACCATTACGCTCCTGTTGCAGTTTGCAGAATACCAGGCCCAGAGGTTATTCCAGCAGCTTTCCAATAACCGCTTGCTACAATTGATTCCATGCTGGAGATGCATTTTCAGGTGGGAACCTCTAGGAACAAGCTAAACATCTAGAGCAGGGAAGATAATAGGTGCAGAAGGGAAAGAATAGATAGCCGTATCTAAAAAGGACTCACTTTGCCAAAGATATTCATTGCTCACTGAATTGTTGCAAATTTTATCGCCAGTTATTAAATCTGTTATTTTTAAAAGTTCTCCTTGCATTCCATTAAAAAGCACTCAAATTAATGTACCATTCAAACAGTTAAAATGCTTTCAATTTTTTATAAGAATAAACAGCCAAACACTGATAAGCAAGAGACAAAACAACATCTAAAAAAAAACCCCGGATAGAAGGTTTTTGCATATCATTAATAGGGGCAATATGATCAATTTTGAAAGCCCTTGTACAAAAATAAAACCAGCTGGGGTGGGGACGGGACTCCATCACTGAAACTTCCCTATCTTTGGAGGTGAACTGCCTTTAAAAGCAGCTGTTTGGGTAAATCGATAAATTAAAAACCGTGATAAGGTTTTCAAATACGTATCATTTCCACTGAAGTGAAACTTGGTTTTTAGCTGTAGTTTTTCTGCTACTACTCATATTCAGGATGCCTCCAAAATGATTTGTGAAACAAACTTTCCAAGTCGTGGTTTGATTTTATGGTCTTAACTGTTTTGGCATGTTTTCCTATTTGATCAAATGAAGAATGAAAGCTCAGCCCACAGCTCTCCCAGGAAAGGATGAACGAGAGAGAGCAGATGCTAATCAGAAGAATCACGCTACAAATAAGCCAAGGGAAGATGGCAGAGAGAGAAAAACAGTGCCTTCCAAATCTATCTACAGTCTGTTTGACAATGACGGCCGGTTAGATGTCTTTAGTATGCGGAAGCTGGTCTACGAGAGAGGTAAAGGCGGGATAAGTCAGGGCAAAGAGTCAAACTCAGTTCTGTGGTGAGAAGATCCCAGTAGATACCCCAAAAAAAGCAGAGCTAGTTCTGATGAACACAAGCAGAAAGCTTTTTTCTTCTTTCCTTAGTGTGAGAAATCTTATACAGCAGATTAAACTCAGGCAAGTGGGTGCCTCAGAAATATATCAAACCACAAATTCTCATTAGTTCTAATTAGCATGATGGCCTTGTGTTATGGAAATTTCAATCCAAACCAACTGGAGGGCATCAGGTTGGCCCTCAGTCTGATAAATGTTGGAATAATTTACATCATTTTGTTGAAGTCAGGCTTGTTGTTGTTGTTATGGAGAGGAGAAACTAGAGCAGTCTTTCTTGGCCTTTTTAAAACAGTTGCTTTCATCTTTGCAAAGCATTGTGGGGATGGAAGTTTAACAGGTTCTCTGAACTGTATGGCTTAAGAAAGCCTTGCTTGAGACTAAAACAACAGGCACTCATTGCATCAAACACACCAGTTGTCTTTGACTTACAGCCATTCATTCAGTGACCATTCAAAGTTGCAACAGCACTGAAAACAGTGACTTATAATCATGTTTTACACATACAACCATTGCAGCATCTTGATGGTCACAGGATCAAAATTCAGAAGCTTGGCAACTGGTTCGTTTTTATGACGGTTGCAGTGTCCTTGGGTGGGGTGGGGGGTCACGCAATCATCTTTTGTGACCTTCTGACAGGCAAGGTCAATGGGGAAGGCAGATTCATTTAACAACCGTGTTACTAACTTAACAACTGTAGTGATTCATTTAACAGCTGTGACAAGAAAGATCACAAACTCACAGTGTCTTGCTTAGTAAGAGAAATTTTGGGCTCAATTGTGTTTGTAAGTTGCGGAGTAACTGCACTCTAAGGACAACCTCAGTTCCCATAGAAGAATATTACCCAATGAGCTGCTCTCTAGATGTGCAGGGACTGGAGTCACCCAATTCTAACCTCTTCCATAGAAGAGGTTCCACAAATCTACAGTGCCGTTTAGAACCAGTTCCAGCTCCCTCCCCCCGCCCTTCCGCACATCATCAAGATGAAAAGCGATAGGAGGAATTCTGGGAGTTGAAGTCCATAAGTCTTAAAGCTGTCAAGTTTGAACACTCCTGGAGTTTTTTTTTTTTCTAAAGGGTTAGGGGTGCAAGGGTCTTGTAACTTGACAGCTTTAAGACTTGCATGCTTCAATGCCAGAGTTCCTGAGCCAACATGACTGGAGAAGGAATTCTGGGAGTTGAAATCCACAAGTCTTAAAGCTGTAAGTTTGAACACCCCTGGGGTTTTTTTTTCTAAAGGGTTAGGGGTGCAAGGGTCTTGTAACTTGACAGCTTTAGGACTTGCATGCTTCAAATGCCAGAGTTTCTGAGCCAACATTTTGGTTGCTAAGCAAGAGCGTTGTCAAGTGAGTTTCACCACATTTTACAAGTTGGCCATGCCTACCCAGTCACATGACTGCCAAGCCACTCCCACCCGGTCACATGGTCAGCAACCACTCCCACCTGGTCAGTGTGGATTAGGTGTTTGGAGAGTTACAGCTCTTATGCATCCAGAGAGGATCCCTGGAAGAAGCCAACTAAAGCATCAGAGTCTAGAATTGGGCAGATAAAACACCTTGTGAGATGCTTGCTGGTTGTTTAAATTGTTGCAGGCTATGCTAAGTTTAGTTTGGGGGGGGGGACAGTATGATCTGGCCAGGTGTTTCCTATTCTCAAGTGAGAAGCCCTGCTAAGCATATGATTATTCCTTGCAAGCTAAGCTGCCCCTGAATAAGCAGTTTTGCTTTGTAATTTAAAATACATTCGCAGACTACAGGGATTCAGATAGGAAAGCATAATTGCACAAAGTGTAAGGTTCTACATTTGTGTAAGTGTAAGGGTCTACATTTAGGCAACAAAAATGAAATGCACAGGTACAATGCAGGTGGTACCTTGCTCAATAGTAGCAACTGTGAAAGGGATCTTGGAGTGGACAACCATTTAAATATGAGTCAGCAGTGTGCAGCAGCTGCCAAAAAAGCCAACACAGTTCTAGGCTGCATAAACAGAGGGATAGAATCAAGATCACGTGAAGTGTTAATACCACTTTATAAGGCCTTGGTAAGGCCACACTTGGAATACGGCATCCAGTTTTGGTCGCCACGATGTAGAAAAGATGTGGAGACTCTAGAAAGTGTACAGAGAAGAGCAACAAAGATGATTAGGGGACTGGAAGCAAAAATATATGAGGAACGGTTGCAGGAACTGGGTATGTCTAGTTTAATGAAAAGAAGAACTAGAGGAGACATGATAGCAGTCTTCCGATATCTCAGGGGCTGCCACAAGGAAGAGGGAGTCAAACTATTCTCCAGGACATCTGAGGGCAGAACAAGAAGAAATGGGTGGAAACTAATCAAGGAGAGAAGCAACTTAGAACTGAGGAGAAATTTCCTGACAGAACAATTAATCAGTGGAACAGCTTGCCACCAGAAGTTGTGAATGCCCCAACACTGCAAGTCTTCAAGAAGATGTTGGATAGCCATTTGTCTGAAATGGTATAGGGCTTCCTGCCTAGTTGGACTAGATGACCTCCAAGGTCCCTTCCAACTCTGCTATTGTATTGTATTGTAAAGTCTAAAATCAGCTGGGTCCTGTGATCCATAATTTATGGGGATGGGATGGGCGGGGCCATCCAAGGGTGGGATTTGGAGGTTCTCCGGACCAGCCATAACGTTAGCTACAGGTTCTCTTGAACCCGGGTGAACCCATATCGGCTCACCTCATTTGGGTGGTGATCAGCCTGTAATCACCCTAACCTGATGTGTGACTTGATTTCTTTTGTCTAGACCAGTAGGTGGAGGGGAGAACTAAGATCAATCTACCAGCATGATGAATTAACTTCATAGATGGTAGAAATGAAGCCAAGGATGTTGGAAACCAAATGGTATTCATTCCTGCAGAAAACAGATTTATTTTCCAAGCAGAAGAAGCAGCAAAACAGAAAGGTTTTAAGCATAGTTTGGGAACAGTGTACTGAGGATGGGGCACATTAATGATGAAATTCTGTGCCAGGGTAATATATTTGGCAGAAAATCTCAGTACAAGCTGTGTAAACAGGATTTTGCCATTTCATCAGCGTGAAGCGAACACTTTAAAACCAGCCTTCAAAGTATTGGATACTGCACCACATCCTCTGGCAGCTACCTAGGAAGAGGGAAATGGGGGGCAGGGAGGAGGACTCTGTTCCCCTTGGTTCCCCTCCCCTCACCCAATGAGTATCATTCAAGTTCTTCAATAGGATGTGAGGCATCATTACAAATAGTCCTCGATCTACATCAGTTCATTTGATAACTGTTCAAAGTTACAACGGCATTGAAAAAAGGGACATGACTATTTTTCACAGTTACAACCTTTGTAGCATCCCTGGGATCATGTGATCAAAATTCAGATGCTTGGCAAGTGGTTCAACCTTAGGATCATTGCTGTGTCCCATGGTCGTCTGATCATCTGTTGCAACCTTTTGACGAGCAATGTCAATGGGGAAGCCAGATTCACTTAACAACTGGGTTACTACCATATTTTTCAGCGTATAAGACGCACCCAGATTTTGAAGAGGCAATTTGTTTTTTAAAAAGTAGGTAGGTAGATAGAAGGATAGAGAGGGAGAGAAAGAGAGAGAAATACAGTAGGTAGGTAGGGAGAGAGAAAGAGTAGTTAGGTAGGTAGGTAGATGTTTCCAGGTGTATTTACCCATGTGCTGGAGAAGGAAATCGCTGTAGCACCTAAGACTTTGTTTCTGCAGGCACAGTACTTGACCAACGTAATTCTCATAAGCCACTCTGTAAACCTCCCCGAAACGGCCCGTTTTTCATGAAAACAGGCCTGTTTTTCTTCAAATAAAAAGCATGAATAGCCTTGGGGGTGGGGCGGGACTTGCAGAGTGCTTCGGGGGGGGAAGGCCCAAAACGAGCAAAGAATGGCCCGTTTTTCGCAAAAACGGGCTGTTTTATGGTAAAAAAAAATTGCATGCATAGCCTTATGGAGGCTTATAAAGTGCTGCTGGGGGCTCCCATGAGCTCTCTGGAAGCCTCCATAAGGCTTGGCACAGCCATTTTTGCAAAGGGGGCAGGGTTTTGGGAGGCAAAAAAATGCTGTATTCAATGTATAAGATGCACCCAGATTTTCAGCCTCTTTTTAAAGGAAAAAAGGTGCGTCTTCTACTCCGAAATATACAGTAATCCAAACTGCAGAAATTCACTTAAAGATTGTAAAATGGGGCAAAATCAATCTATTTTTTGGAATATAAGACGCACCATGATTTTGAAGAGGTAAATAAAAAAAAAAGGTTTTGCACTCTGCAGGCCTCCCAAATCCTCTGCACACCTCATTTTTTTGTGAAAAACAGGGCATGCAGAGAGTTTGAGAGGCCTACAAAGTGCTCCTGGGGGCTCGGGGGAGGCAAAAATGAGCAACAAACGGCCCGTTATTCACAAACGGCAAGTTTTTTGTGAAAACTGGCCTGTTTTTTGCCCCCCAAAAGGCATGCATAGCCTTTAGGAGGCTTGTAGAGTGCTCTTGGGGGATGGGGGGGAGGTTCAAAATGAGCAAAAAATAGCTCATTTTTGCTTGGTTTTGCCCTCCCCAACCTCCAGGAGCACTTTGAAGGCCTCCCAAACCCGCTACACGTCCCATTTTTGTGAAGGGGGTGAAGGTTTGGGAGGCCAAAAATGCTGTATTCAGTGTATAAGATACACCCAGATTTTCACACTTTTTGGGGGGGAAAGGTGCATCTTATACTCTGAAACATATGGTACTTAAGAAATGTCTCACTTAACAACAGAAACTTTGAGCTCAATTGTGGTCGTAAGTCAAAGACTACCTGTACACTTCCCAACCAAGCTTTCATGAAGCTGCATGGGAATATATCTAGCTGGCTAGCTATTATTGAGCTATCATTGAGCTATCATCTGTCTATCCTCATTCTAACAAGCCACACATCCCATTGAAAGAAAAATCACCTGGAAGTTCCTATTTGGTGTGTACCCTGAGAAATCCACAACTGAAGAGAGGAAGGAGCTGGATCGGCGAATGGTCTCCCAGTACCAATGGATGAAGCATTCATGGAAACAGCGCTTCCCCTGGGCTGCAACCATGAGGACCCAGTGTGACTGTAAGTGCTGCTTCTCCAGTTGGTTTTATAACTTCCTAGGCTCCTCCCACTGAAACAGAGCTCCGCCTTTTAAAGGGCTGCTGCCCTGGACCATAAGGTTTAATGTTGTTTAATGTTTATTGAATTTGTATATACCGCCCTTCTCCCTTGCGGGACTCAGGGCGGTGAACAGGCATAATAAAAACAACAAAGACATGAATATGTAAAATACTTTAAAATGTCAATTAAAATGTCAATTAAATTAGGGACCTGTTCTAAAACCGAATAAAATTACTAAATAAAATTGATTAAAATTGATTAAAAACTACACCAGGCCGGCCGCACGGAATAAATGCGTTTTCAAGGCCCAGTGGAAGAGGCATAGGTCAGTGATCGTATGTAGGTCGGGGGGTAGGTCGTTCCAGAGGGCAGGAGCTCCCCCTGGGGGTCGCCAGCCGACATTGTTTGGCTGACGGTATCCTGAGGCGGCCCTCTCTGTGGGAGCGAACTGGTCGGTGGGAGGTATTTGGTAGCAGGATGCGGTCTTGCAAGTAGCCAGGTCCCGTGCCATGGAGCGCTTTAAAGGTGGTTACCAGCACCTTGAAGCGCACCTGGAAAGCCACAGGCAGCCAGTGCAGCTCGCGCAGGAGAGGTGTCACGTGGGAGCATCTTGAGGCTCCCAGAATCTCCCGCGCGGCCGCATTCTGCACCAACTGGAGCCTCCGGGTGCACCTCAAGGGCAGCCCCATGTAGAGAACATTGCAATAGTCCAGGCGGGAGATGACGAGGGCTTGAGTGACCGTGCGTAGAGCGTCACGATCCAGAAAGGGGCGCAACTGGCGAATCAAGTGAGCCTGATAAAGAGCCCCCCTGGCCACGGCTGTCATATGATCATCTAATGACAGCCAAGAGTCCAGGAGGACACCCAAGTTGCGAGCCCTCTCTGTGGGGGCCAATGATTCACCCCCAATAGCCAGAGATGGTACCAGCTGGCTGTATCGTGATGCTGGAAGCCACAGCCACTCAGTCTGAGTCGAAGCAGTTGAAGGTGATCGTAACTGTTCCATTTTGCCTGCAGTTGAGCTTTCCTTGGCCATCCAGAAACACAATGAAGATCAGAGGGAAATGGAAGCAGCCAATCCCCCTACAGAAACCTACAATGAGGTGAGGAATAAAGTAGAAAGCATGTTTCTTGAAAATATAATAAGCCAGAGCAACTAGAAAACTTGCTATGCACTGCCCTTTATAATGTTGTCTGTTGGTTTGGCTCAGTAATGAGATGGCTGCTTGCTGGGTTTTTTTTAATTAGACATGAGCATATTTTCAACTTACCACAGAATGTCTATAGGCAGTCAGCACTCCTATAAAATTAGAGGTTTCCATGCCAAGTATTGATGAACTTGTCAGTCAAGGCCAAATAGTCTCAGAATAGTCAAAGTTAGCATTTTGGGGGGTGGAGCGGGGAATAAAATATCAGAAACCTTTCATAGACTTTAAAAAGTTCAGCTTTGGGAGGCATGAATCAGGATGGATTTTGTGGTTAGGAAATTAGTACTAGTAAAAAGGGAAAGAGAAAGAAAGAATGAAAGAACAAAAGAAAGAGAGAAAGAAGGAATAGAATAGAATAGAATAGAGTAGAATACAATACAATACAGTACAGTACAATACAATACAATACAATACAATACAGTACAGTACAGTACAATACAATACAATACAATACAGTACAATACAGTACAATACAGTACAATACAATACAGTACAATGCAATACAATACAGTACAATACAGTACAGTACAATACAATACAATACAGTACAGTACAATACAATACAATACAATACAGTACAATACAGTACAATACAGTACAATATAATACAATACAGTACAGTACAGTACAATACAGTACAATACAATACAATACAGTACAATACAATACAATACAATACAATACAGTACAGTACAATACAGTACAATGCAGTACAATACAGTACAATACAATACGTTTCTTTATTGGCCAAGTGTGACTGGACACACAAGGAATTTGTTTCCGGTGCATATGCACTCAGTGTACTTAAAATAAAATATACATTTGTCACGAATCATAAGGTACAACACTTAATGATAGTCATAGGGTACAAATAAGCAATCAAATCATACTAGGAAACAATCAATATAAATCGGAAGGAGAGAGGAAGGAAGGAAGGAAGGAAGGAAGGAAGGAAGGAAGGAAGGAAGGAAGGAAGGAAGGAAGGAAGGAAGGAAGGAAACCTTGCCTCTTCCAAGGACTGTGGTCCCAGATTTAGACCACCCACCCAAGAAAAACATGTGAGTCCCCCAAGGTCAGTTTTAAAAATGTTCACAGAAGACAAATGTTTTGATGCTAAGATTCATTAGCAGCTCAATTCAGCACATAAGAGCTCACTTTCTGTCCCCAGACCAAAAATAAAAAAACCTCATCAGATTTGCCATGTGGTTTTTTCCTCATTATAAGATCACCTAGTAGTATTTCCCAGTCAAATACTTTAGTTATGTTGGCTGAGGCTTCCATAACCCCCGTCCAGAATGACCAACGTGGGGAGACTTATGAGGGTTGTATCCATTGCATTAATACAATACAATACAATAGCAGAGTTGGAAGGGACCTTGTAGGTCTTCTAGTCCAACCCCCTGCGTGGGCAGGAACCTTATACCATTTCAGACAAATGAGAAATGTTTATATAGTAATAAGGAATCCTTCAAATACAAAGAGGTTAATATGGCACTTGTCCCCTCATTATTAATTATGGTAACCAAAACAAATGCATGTCTTGTGTTAAATCTTTTCCAAATCCCAGCCAGGCAAGTCTTCACTATGTATATGTTTTATGTGTGGGAATGAATGGAGATATATGTAGACTTCAACGTACAACCACAATTGATCCTAAAGTTTATGTTGCTAAATGAGAAATTTGTTAAGTGAATTTTGCCCCAATTTATGACCTTTCTTGCCACCGTTCTTAAATGAATCACTACAGTTGTAAAGTTAGTAACATGGCTGTTAAGTGAATCTGGCTTCTGTATTGACTGTGCTTGTCAGAAGCTCACAAAAGGTGATCACTTGACCGCAGGACACTGCAACCATCAAAAATATGAACCAGTTGCCAAGCATCTGAATTTTGATTACTGTGACTATGCAATGGTTGCATGTGTGAAAAATGGTCATAAGTCACTTTTTTCAAGTTCTATTATAACTTGAAGCAATCACTAAACAAACTGTTGTTAGTCGAGAACTATCTGTAGATGCATCTGTGACCTTTATGCATTTTTTAATGTTTGAGTGGATGTACCGTGCTTCCCTGAAAATAAGACAGGGTCTTTTTTTTCTTTTTTTCTTTTCTTTTTATTTTATTTTATTCGATTTATATCCCGCCCTTCTCCAAACGGACCCAGGGCGGCGCACAGGAAAATTAAAATAATATACAAAACAATACAAAAATATAAAATTTTAAAAGCTTATTAAATATGAAATCCTGTGCTAAAAACCAATTAAGACCCCCCCCCCATTTTAAAACTATCTAAACTAGTCAACAGCGGAGGCTATGCAAGGCCGGCTTGATGAAACAAATGTGTTTTTAAACACTGGCGGAAGAGGCGGAGGTCAGTAATGGTACGGAGTTCAGGGGGCAGGTCGTTCCACAGGGCAGGGCCCGCCACAGAGAAGGCCCTTCCCCTGGGTGTCGCCAGTCGGCATTGTCCGGCCGACGGCACCCTGAGAAGGCCCTCTCTGTGGGAGCGAATCGGCCGTAGGGATGTATGGGGCAGGAGACGGTCTCGCATGTAACTAGGTCCAGAGCCATGGAGCGCTTTGAAGATGGTCGTCAGGACCTTGAAGCGCACCCGAAAGACCACAGGAAGCCAGTGCAGCTCGCGCAGGATTGGTGTTATATGGGAGCATCTAGAGGCTCCCGTAATCACCTGCGCGGCTGCGTTCTGCACTAACTGTAGCTTTCGAGTGCACCTCAAGGGAAGCCCCATGTAGAGAGCATTACAGTAGTCGAGTCGGGACGTCACGAGGGCCTGAGTGACTGTGCGAAGGGCAGCCCGGTCCAGTAAGGGGCGCAATTGGTGCATCAGGCGAACCTGATGAAACGCCCCCCTGGCCACGGCCGCCACATGGTCTTCCATGGACAGCCGGGAATCCAGGAGGACAACCAAATTGCGCGCCCTCTCCACGGGGGCCGGTGTTTCGCCCCCAATGGCCAGAGATGGAGTAATCTGGCTGAACCGGGGTGCCGGTAACCACAGCCACTCAGTCTTGGACGGGTTGAGCTTGAGTTTGTTACTACCCATCCAGATCCGTACGGCTTCCAAGCACCGGGACATCACCTCAACGGCATCGTTGGGGTGGTCTGGGGTGGATATGTACAACTGAGTATCATCAGCATACAGATGATATCCCACCCCAAACCACGGATGATCTCACCCAGCGGCTTCATATATGTGTTGAATAGGAGGGGCGAGAGGACCGACCCCTGAGGAACCCCGCAAACGAGAGGCCTCGAGGCCGACCTCTGCCCCCCTGCCAACACATATTGCGACCGACCAGAGAGGTAGGACGAGAACCACCGCAAAATGGTGCCTCCCAGCCCCAACCCCCCCAGTCGGTGCAATAGGATACCATGGTCGATGGTATCAAAAGCCACTGAGAAGTCTAACAGGACTAGGATAGAGGAATATCCTCTATCCCACGCCCTCCAGAGATCATCAACCAACGCGACCAATGCCGTCTCGGTGCTGTGACCGGGTCGGAAGCCGGACTGGCGCGGGTCTAGATAATCAATTTCCTCCAGGTGTCGCGGAAACTGTTGGGCCACCACAGTTTTGTGGGCCAACTTTTGACCCCCGAAATAAGCTCTTGGCCTTATTTTCGGGGAGGTATTTTTGAGGTGCAAGAGGCAGTGAGCGTGGTCACTTCATGGCTGCTGCTGCATTGCAATATTTTCAGGGAGGGCTTATTTTTGGGGAAACAGGGTATATGAATCAGTATGAACTTTGGCAGCAGGAATATGTGATGGTCAAAGGGCAAAACCTTTGCAATCTTGCAAAGGTTAAGAAATGGAAGGGAAAGGAAGGGAAAAGAAGAGAAAGAGAAAGAAACACTTTATTGACCAATTGTGATTGAACACACAAGGAATTTGTCTCTGGTGTATAAGCTTTCAGTGTACATACAAGCAACAAGTGATAAAGCATGATCATATCCTAAAATACATTTATCATAAATCCTAAGATAAAACACAGTGATAGTCATAGGATGCTAAATGAGCAATCGACATAAATCATGCTAGGATATTAAATAAAACAATTAATACAAATCATAAGATACAAGCAGCAAAGTTATAATCATAAGAGGATAGGGAAATAGGTAAATAGGGCAAGACAAGAAGCAATGGGTGGAAACTAATCAAGGAGAGAAGCAACTTAGAACTAAGGAGAAATTTCCTGACAGTTAGAACAATTAACCTCTGGAACAGCTTGCTTCCAGAAGTTGTGAATGCCCCAACCCTGGAAGTCTTTAAGAAGATGTTAGATAGCCATTTGTCTGAAATGGTATAAAGTTCCTGGCCATGCAGGGGGTTGGACTAGAAGACCTACAAGGTCCCTTCCAACTCTGCTATTGTATTGTATTGTATTGTATTGTAATAGGAAAGATGAGTAGAATAATAGTAACACAGCCCTACTTGGTTTGACAATGTTGTGGGAATCGGTTGTTTAGCAGAATGATGAATTGGGGGGGGGGGGGCAGGACTGTCCCTGTGTCTATGTTGTTTTGGCGTGCAATGCCCTATAGTGTCATCTTAGGGAAAAAGTTGAAACAGTTTTCAGGGGTTTCCAACCTTTGCAACTTTAAGTCTGAAGGACTTCAGCTCCCAGAATTCTCCAGCCAGCTTTGCTGGCTGGTGAATTCTGGGACCTGAAATCCTTCAGACTTAAAGTTGCAAAGGTTGGAGACCCCTGGTTTATGTCAAGGATGTAGAGAGTAAGAGAATATGCCTGAAACCAATTTCCATTAGCACAACACCTAAGTTTGATTCATTGTATCCACTGTTGTTGACACCAATTGAGAGATTGTCTCCCAGATAACAGTCAGGATCACTGGTGGTATTCAGCCGGTTCACACAGGTTTGGGCAAACCGGTATTGGCCACTTATGCTAAGCTGTCTTATTTAGCCACGTTTTCTAAGCCTTGTGCATGCATGCAAGCTATACATGTAAACAAAGCACAAGCGCAGGAAGCTGTGTGCATGGGTGGAAGGCACATGTGCAAGGCAAGCAAGTGTGCATATGTGCACACTCACATTTTCGGTGCACTGCGAACCAGTGGTAAAATTACTTAGGATGTTAACTCATTACTAGGGATCATTAGGACAGGTATAGAAAATAAGTCAGCAAGTGTCATTTTGCCTCTTTATAAATCTATGGTGAGGCCCCATCTGGAGTATTGTGTACAGTTCTGGTCACCATACCTTCAAAAGGATATTATGGAAATGGAAAAGGTGCAGAAGAGGGCAACTAGAATGATTAGGGGGCTGGAACACCTTCCTTACCATCTGAGGCTGCAACCGCTGGGCCTCTTCACTCTAGAACGACGGCGCCTGAGAGGTGACCTGATTGAAGTCTATAAAATCATGCACGGTGTGGACAAAGTAGAAAAGGAAAAACTGTTTTCCCTATCGCACAACACTAGAACTAGGGGGCACTCCATGAAACTTTTGGAAGCTAGACCTCAAACAAATAAGAGGAAGTACTTTTTCACCCAGAGGATCACTGGTCTATGGAACTCCCTGCCAGAAGAAGTTGTGACAGCTGTCAGCCTCGACACCTTTAAGAAAGGATTAGACGAGTTCATGGAGAACAAGGGTATCCATGGCTATCATTATGGATGCCTAAGGACACCCTCTGGGATGGAGAGATAGGCAGGATAGCTCTCAATTCCATTTGCAGGGAATCATAAGCAGGAGAAGACATCTGCTTGGGAAGACCCTGAAGCAAATGGGGAGCCACTGTGTGAGACAGAATGCTGAACCAAATGGGCTGTGGCCTGTTCCAGCAAGGCTGTTCTTATGTTCTTATGTTCTTCTTATGTTACCTACCGGTGATGCTAGGACTGAACCTAACGTGTGCATTGTGTGTGCTCAATCACTAAGCCTAAACTAATATTCTGTCTTTCACCAGAATAGTGCGTCCTTCCAATATGTTAATGAACAACAGTTCCAAAAGGCACTGAGAGATATTGATGCTGACATTCCCCGGACTGACCGACATCGGACCTTCTTCCAGTGAGAACATCTCCCTTCCCCAGCCACAAATAAGCCAAAACAAAAAAGCTGATTGCCAAGCCCATTTTGCAAACTCTCAATTTTCAGGCTGGGGTAGCTCTTTTGAAAATACCCAGCCTGGCTTCTTCTGTTTTGCCAGACTCAGGAAGAAGAACATTTATAAACACCTCGTGAACTGAATAACTGACAGGCTTCATTGGGCTTGACAGATCGAAATTTATGCAGGGCTAAGTAATATCTATCAAACCCGATTGGATTAAAATATGGGCATATCAGAAAGACAAAAGCATTTACCTTGAGGAATGTTTGCATTTTTACTACAGACTGATTTAATTACTCACCCGTCTCACAAAATGCAAAATCCTTTTGCTGTGCTTTTATTTGCTGACATTTACCCTGCATTCTACTTTGGAGAAAACAAAATTACTCCACAGTGAACTCTTATAGCCAAGAGAGATTCAGTGATCGAAAGTCATATTACCTGACCATGTTGTTTTTTTAAAAAAAATTAAAAGCAGTTATAGTGTGATCCAGTTTTGCTCATCGTGGGGTATCTAGACAAACAGATGCTGAGGTTTCCCTCTCCTCTACCTCCTAATGTAGCTACTAGCTCTCTGGATAGAGGCCACTTAAAGGAGTTAAACATCCCTGCCTTTAACCACTGCTCTAATCAAATTGGTTCTCCCCACCTCCAAAATGCTTTATTGCCTTTTTAAGGACAGCCTCAGTTTATCTGTGCCAAGAACCACAACAACAAAACAGGGACAACCTTGAAGTTGCTTAGTTACCTTCTTGGCAGCAGACTGAGCAAAGTTTGATTTATATTTCGACTTAGATTCTAAGTATTATTTATACACGAATGCAGAAACACACCAATCCCTGTATAATCTGCAAACTCTGTTCAAGACCATGTCTTCTCTTATTTGGAGATGAGCGATCTATCCCCGCCATTGTAGCTCGCACCAGTGACTTTCCTCTCTCTTTACAGACGTGAAGGGCTGGTGAAGCTGCTTTACCTCCGGGATATTCTCATCACGTTTGCGGCCTTTCACCAAGGTGAGGAAACCGCCGCACAATGTACTTCCAGGAACTGCAGCTGGCAGTAGGAGTCTGCTGTCTATTTTTTCCCCTATTCTCTCCACCTCCCACCCCCCACCCCCACCTCTCTATTCCTGACACTTAACAGCTCCACCGTTCATCATTTATATGGGCCTCTCAATGTGCCAAATACTTTCTAGTTCAAAGTATTTTTCAAATAGATGCAGGCAGGGCTTTTCTTAAGGAGGTTCTAAGGAAGGAACAGCTTTGTCCTCCAGAGGTACCTGCTGAATGTTGTGCTAAACATTCCCATATTTCACACAGAGCTGGGTAGATGTTGCAGGATGTGTAAAACCCTACCTCCGTCTCTCCCCACGTAGGGCTGGCTCCATCATTGGGCAGCTGCCTTAGGCCAAACATGCCCATAGAGTAAGCAGGGCAATCTATGCATGCTTTCTAAGACATGCAGTAGTAGCTACTGCTCTCAGGGGCTGCAAGGACACCGCTCTAATCAGCTAATCAGTTAATGTACTGATTAAATTTGGGTGGGTGGGTGAGCCTCAAGCAGCAAATTGTCTTAGGCTAGCTCTATTCCCCACCCATAAACATCTGAAGCAGTCACTTCATATCTGTTCTTCCCTCTTAGATCAAGAGTGTCCAACTTTGGCAATTTTAAGACCTGTGGACTTCAACTCCCAGAATTCCCTAGGCAGCATAGAGAAAATTCATGGAAAATAGGACATTTATTATCTATTTTCTGTTTTTATTTTGCTGAGCAAGTGACCAAACCTCCCAAAAAACTATAATGTGCAAAAATAATATTTATAACAGCATGTAAAAACCCAGTGAGCCTTTGTGTGATAAATGACAGCACTGAACTTCTCGGTTCTTCTTATTATTATTATGCAATTTACTCTCTGAGTGTATTATTGAGCTAACCTCCCCTATCTAGTTTTGAACAATTCAACCATCCTGGCCGGGAATTCAGGCCTCAAGGAAGACACACAGAATTAATTCTGAGCAGTTTCCTTTATTATTCCTCCCCTGTAGACAGAAAACTTGCCAAACTAAAGCAACTACTTGCACCATTAATCAGAACTGATAGGGTGGAGTTGCCTTCACTTTCTTTCTCCCAACCAAACTATCTAAAGTTCCCTGCCTCTTTGCTCTCTGAAATGCAGCCCCTCCCCCCTGGGAATCCAGACTACATTCCACCACAGGTAAAGAGATTCTGGAATCCAATTCTACTCTTGGAGAGTGCCTTTGTGCACATTTCGTGGCTACCTTATGAAATTGGCTTGCCATCACCTCCTTTCCCAGCTGTTTTTCCATTTTCCCAATCTAGCCAATGATGGTGGAATTCCACAGTGACTCCCATTCAAGTGCTGACCAGAGTTGAGCCTGCTTAGCTTCCCAACCCATACGAAGTGTTCTGAATCTAAATTCTGAACGGGTGGCTGTTGGATAGTCCTCCCTTATCTTCCGGCTTCTGCTTTGTTCTCTCCTATCCCATAGAGATTGGATACTGCCGGGGGATGCATTACTTCGCCAGCCGCTTCTTAGAGACCCTGGACAATGAGACAGAAGCTTTTTGGTGCTTTGTAGGATACATGCGGCGGTCTGCATGGGGATTCACCACCACGGGTGTCCGTCGGAAGATACGTGAGTGAAGGGGAAATGGAGGGGTGAAAACAATGCAAACTTTGCTAAGAGGCTCTGTTGACTAGAAGCAGAGGTGCTATCCAGCCAGTTTTGACAGGTTGTGGAGAGCAGAAATTTTGAGTAGTTCGGAGAACCGGCAAACAGGCTGGCCCCGTCCACGCTGCCTCCAAGCTGTTCTTCTTTTGTTGCCCTAAACAGGAGAACGGATCTGGAAAGCAGGTTAGTGGAGCTGGGAGGGAATGGGGATTTTGCAGTATCCTTCCCCTGCCACTCCCACAAAGCCACACCATGCCCACAAAGCCACGCCCACAGAACCAGTAGTTAAAAAATTGAATCCCACCACTGACTAGATGCATTCTGTTTGGCGCAAACATTGCGCCTTCTCTTCAGCAAAAGCTTCAAGGGAAGAATAGGATGCTTCCTGCAAGTTTACAGCAAAAAGGGATTGTGAAAAATGGCCGTTGATTGGTATTTTGGCTACAACACCAGCCAGGGACCTTCCCCACTGGAGAGTTAAAGTGTCCTTCAACTATCCTGGAGCTGGCAGAAGATGGCAATGGTGTGAAACATGTCCCTCTTGCCATTCTCTATCCTGCCCAGTCATTGCATTTACAAGACTTCTTTCCAGGGTCGTGAGTGGAAACGCCTAACACAGAGGTCTTCAAACTTGGCAACTTTAAGACTTGTGGACTTCCACAAATCTTAAAGTTGCCAAGTTTGGGGACCCCTGGCCTGTTGTGGCCCAGCCAGCTCCAGATGAGCTACTGATGGACTTCTCTAGTGAGGAGTCCTATGAGTCTGCTCTGGAGGAGGAGGGCGACCTTGAGAGAGCAGAGAGCCCGGCTGGTCATCAGGAGGCACCTGGGTCTTGGAGTAGTGGGGAGGATCAAGGCCAGTTTGTCCATGATGCTAGATTGAGAAGGGCTAAAAAAAGGAGGCTTCAATTGCATCAAAAGCAAACTCGAAGGATTTGAATTAGTCCCAGCTGCCTAATGACTGGCCTCTCCCAAGAGAGTTTGAAAGGAAGTCCTTGCTAAGAAAGTCCTTGCAGAGAACATCGTTGGATTTCTATGTTCGGGTTTATTTGTGTTGATTTTCAGGTTCGTGTTTAGTCGAGTTAGGAAGCTTCATATCTGTTCAGAGTCATTCAGGCAAGCAGCCAAGAGAGTCAGTGGCAAGCAGTCAGTCTTGTGTTAGTCGGAGAAAGGGAGGTCAGAACACTGGCCTAACAGATTTCATTCACCCTGAATCTGCCCTGAGACAGTGTCAAAATTAAGGGGAAAATGCAACTTCTATAGTGTATGGCTACGGGTGATTTAAGAAAGTCTCATTGATAGCAATATTATAATAATAATAATAATAATAATAATAATAATAATAATAATAATAATAATAATAATAATAATAATAATAATAATAATAATAATAAAAAATTTTAATTTATAACCCGCTCTCTCTCCCCGAAGGGACTCGAGGCGGGGCACAGGAAATTTAAAATACATATAAAATCACAGCATAATACAATATAAAATAAGATTAAACTAACCCTGCGCTAAAATCCCATTATTAAAACTAGAAATTAATCATAAAACCCCTAAAAACAGTTGACTGTCCTAGGCCGGCCAAGCAGAAAAAGTGTGTTTTTAATTTTTGACGGAAGGAGCGGAGGTCCGTAGTTGTTCTAATTTCGGGGGGAAGGTCATTCCAGAGGGTCGGGCCCTTCCCCTGGGCGTCGCCCGCTGGCATAGCCTAGTGGACGGCACCCGGAGAAGTCCCTCTCTGTGGGAGTGAATCGGCCGCAGGGATGTATGGGGCAGGATGCGATCCCGCAGATCATGAGGACACAACAGATAAAGGGTGTTGTCTGTGCTGTGATTAAGTGGGGGAGGGAGCGATAGGCCCTAAGACTTGTCACTGCAAGTCTCAAAGCAGCTTTCTTTTTTAAAGACCAAAAGCCAACACATAAAGAAATCAGCATTTATGTGTTGTGGCCCTGGGGGAAAAATATGTACAGCCATGTAGAGTGGCAGATTAAGGCTCCCTGGTGCCCTAAGCACTGACAAATCTTGGTGCCCTCCTCCTTTGTACACACTGTACAAATCTTCATTGGGTTTTTTTCTTTCTTTCTCAACTTGTGGTGCCCCCTTTGGGTCTGGTGGCCTAAGCCAGGGGTCTGCAAAGTTGGCTCTTTTAAGACTGGTGGACTTCAACTCCCAGAATTCCCCAGCCAGGCTGGCTGGGGAATTCTGGGAGTTGAAGTCCACCAGTCTTAAAAGAGCCAACTTTGCAGACCCCTGGCCTAAACACATACTTAGTCTGCTTAATGGTTAATACACCACTGGCCATGTATACTAGCCAACCCTGATAGGTGGTTACCTGTATCATCAAAATTAATAGAAAAGACATTTTCAGGATGGCAGTACATAGACACACACACACAAAAAACCCTGCTCTAGCATTGTTTTAATTATAGCTGTCTTTGAGAGAAAATGGAGCAGGTAGTTACTGAGCAGGTGGAAGAGAGATTAGAAGAGGGACTGGGAAAGATTATTAGATGTTGAGACAGTGGCTGCAGGCATTGACTTGCAGTGTATATTCAGCTTCGGAAAGATAAATGGGTATCGAAAGCAAGGTTGTGTGGATTTAATGATTTTTAAAAAAAATAATCTGTGTCAAGAAAAGACAAGCTTTGCCATTTGTGTAAGTGAAGGAACATGCCAAAGGGCTGGTGTTTGTTAATGTGTGCCATCTGCCAGGAATCTCCACTGATACAAAGACTTTCTTGTTTTTTCTTTTGAAGACGTTTCGCTTCTCATCCAAGAAGCTTCTTCAGTTCTGACAGGATAGTGGGGGGTTCTTCAGCTCTGACAGGATCTGACATTCTCCCTGGCCATTCCTGTATCAGTGGAGCAGTGGTGGGTTTCAAATTTTTTTAGAACCTACTCTGTAGGTGTGGCCTATTTTGTGGGCGTGGCTTGGCCATCTTTTAAAATGTGGTGAAACTCATTTAACAACGCTCTTGCTTAGCAACCAAAATTTTGGACTCAATTGTGATGATAAATTCTTTCTTCCTTCCTTCCTTCCTTCCTTCCTGTACCTTGGGTGGGAGTGGCCACCTTTTAAAATGTGGTGAAACTCATTTAACAACGCTCTTGCTTAGCAACCAAAATTTTGGACTCAATTGTGATGATAAATTCTTTCTTTCTTTCTTTCTTTCTTTCTTTCTTTCTTTCTTTCTTTCTTTCTTTCTTTCTTCCTTCCTTCCTTCCTTTACCTTGGGTGGGAGTGGCCACCTTTTAAAATGTGGTGAAACTCATTTAACAACGCTCTTGCTTAGCAACCAAAATTTTGGACTCAATTGTGATGATAAATTCATTCTTTCTTTCTTTCTTTCTTTCTTTCTTTCTTTCTTTCTTTCTTTCTTTCTTTCTTTCTTCCTTCCTTCCTTCCTTCCTTCCTTTTCTTTCCTTTCCTTCCCGTTGGGTCACTGGCAGCAGCGGGCCAGATTTACTTCCAGGTACGCCAGTGGAACCCCCTCTCACCGGTTCTCTAAATTTCACCAACCGGCTCTCGCGAGTAGGTGCGAGCCTGCAGAAACCCACCACTGCAGTGGAGACTTAGGCTTGGCACAACTGGCCAAACGAACCCGCTTTACCTGAAGTGTGAGACATGTAGGCCCATTGGGGCCTTTGTGAACAACACCACTCCAGTTCTGATCCTTCTCTGACAGAGAGATGACAGCAAGGCATTCCCGAAAAGAAGGATGATCTTCTCTTGTCATGTCCATACAGAAATCTGTGAGGAGCTTCTGAAGCACGTGGATCCCGAACTCTATGACCACATTGAGAGTGTCACCAAGGAAAAGCTGCTCTTCTGCCTCAGGTAAACATCCATTTCCTTCCATCGGGTATAACTGCCCTCCACCTGCTTGTAGGGTCGTGTTGGAAGAAATGTCCATCTGGGTTCAGTTCCAAGTGGGGGGAAAGACCCTGGATACAATGGGGACTTTTTGAAAAGATGGTTTTAATGGTGAACAGAACCACATGGTTTGAGGTCCTGGGGAGAAAGGGAGATCACATGTCTTGAAGATCTTGAAGAAAAAGGGCAGAGATGCTGGGAGTCCCTGGGTTTTATGCCCTCTCTTGGGCTCTGGCTTGGAGCTCCCTGTTCCTATGTAAGAAATGTATTCTGATTGGTGGTCAGAAGGCGGGGGTCTTAGCTAACTTTGTAGGCTGTCTGTCTTGGTCCCAAGCTTGGTTGAGCTGTCCTGACCTTGGTTGAGCTGTTGCTGGGTGATGATGTAATGAAAGGGCTTTGGGATTCCTATTATGGATCTGCCTGAAGGAGGTAGATTTTTGTTATGTAAAATAGAGTGGCTCAAGCCTTAATGGCCCATTGACAAGGGGAGGGGTGAGTTTCTGCCTCCCTTTTAGGGGGAAATATTCTATATTTTTAATATTTCCTAAAATCTTTTATTTTTCTAGGAGGGGGTGGGTGCTAACTTCCTACAGTAGCATTCCCCCCACCCAAAAAAACCCACCTTCCTTCTCCATAAGGCATATCTACCATTCTCATCATTCTCTGGGACTGCCCATCCAAGCAGCATCTAAAGGTTGCAGGATGCAGAAGGTTGCAGTTAG
Organism: Rhabdophis nuchalis; assembly: GCA_039707465.1. Taxonomy (NCBI): domain Eukaryota; kingdom Metazoa; phylum Chordata; class Lepidosauria; order Squamata; family Natricidae; genus Rhabdophis; species Rhabdophis nuchalis. The sequence goes on along the minus strand of CM077646.1, from coordinate 161,526,927 downwards.
AGGTCATCAAATTCTGCAGAGAAGTCATTATCTGCAACTTGCCTAAATGCATTTAAACAATGCTTTTGCACCTGTACAGCACTGGTATATATGTTTGTGTGTGTTAGGTTTTTGAGCTAGGATAGATAGATAGATAGATAGATAGATAGATAGATAGATAGATAGATAGATAGATAGATAGATAGATAGATAGATAGATAGATAGATAGATAGATAGATAGATAGATAGATAGATAGATAGATAGATAGATAGATATACCAGTGCTGTACAGATGCAAAAGCATTGTTTAAATCAGGGGTCCCCAACCTTTTTTGCACCAGGGATCGGTTTCATTTTAAAGAAAATTCTGTGGAATGACTGGCATAGAGGAGCAGGGGAAGGGAGGGGGAGCAGGCGGCGCATGTGCACGCAGGGGGAGTCGGCTCACTCGCCCCTCTAGGGCCCCCAACGCATGAGCGGGCGCGCCTGCGCTCTCCCGTCCCCAGCACGTGCTCTGCCCAGGGGGCTGCCCCCTCCTCCCTCCTCCTCCTCTCTGGCCCTGCGGCCCAGTTTCTATCAAGCCATGGACCGGCACCGGTCCGCAGCCCAGGGATTGGGGACCCCTGGTTTAAATGATTTATATATTTAAATGATTTATATATTTAAATGATTTATATATTTAAATGATTTATATATTTAAATGATTTATATATAAATACAAATACAAATACAAATACAAATAATACAAATACAAATATAAATAGTTGTGTCACAACACCCTGTTAAGCCCCAATTAAGGGAGGAATTGAATTGAATGTTTATTTCTATACCGCTCCCTCTCCCCGAAGGGACTCGGGGCGGTGCACAGAGAATATAAAATATAAAAACATACAACAATATAAATATCTAAAATTAGATTAAATTACAATAACCCTGCACTAAAACCTAAAAAACCTAAAACGCTAAACCCCCTAAAAACCCAATTAAAAATTTAAATGTACAGACTGGAGGTGTGAAAGATAGATTAGGCCAGGCCAGCCTGTTGGAAGAAATATGTTTTGAGCTTTCGGCGGAAGGAGCGGAGGTCCGGAGTTGTTCTGAGGTCGGGGGGTAGGTCGTTCCATAGGATAGGGCCTGCAACAGAGAAGGCCCTTCCCCTGGGAGTCGCCCGCTGGCATTGCCTAGTGGATGGCACCCGGAGAAGTCCCTCTCTGTGCGAGCGAATCGGTCGAAGGGATATATGGGGCAGGATGCGATCTCGCAGATAGCTAGGTCCCGTGGCATGGAGCGCTTTGAAGATGGTGATCAGCACCTTGAAGCGCACCCGAAAGACCACAGGCAGCCAATGCAGCTCGCGCAGGAGCGGTGTTATGTGGGAGTGCCTGGGGGCTCCCAGAATTGCCCGCGCGGCCGCATTTTGAACTAGCTGTAGTCATCGGATGCACCTCAAGGGAAGCCCCATGTAGAGAGCGTTGCAGTAGTCTAGACGGGATGTCACGAGGGCATGAGTGACCGTGCAGAGGGCATCCCGGTCCAATAGGGGACGCAACTGGCATACCAGGCGAACCTGGTAAAACGCCCCCCTGGCCACGGCCATCACTTGATCTTCCATGGACAGCCGGGTATCCAGGACGCCCAAGTTGCGTGCCCCATCCACAGGGGCTAGATGTTCCCCCCCTATGGCCAGTGATGGAGAAAACTGGTTGTACCGGAATGCCGGAAGCCACAGCCACTCGGTCTTGGATGGGCTTGGATGGGTTGAGTCTGAGTCTGTTTCTTCCCATCCAGACCCGTACGGCTTCCAGACACCGGGAGATCACTTCGACAGCATCGTTGGGGTGGTTCGGGGTAGATATATACAGCTTCGTATCATCAGCGTAGAGATGGTACTCTACCCCGAAACCACGGATGATCTCACCCAGCGGCTTCATATATGTGTTGAACAGGAGTGGCGAGAGGACCGATCCCTGAGGCACCCCACAAGTGAGAGGCCTCGAGGTCGACCTCTGCCCTCCTGCCAACACAAATTGCAATCGACCAGAGAGGTAGGAGGAGAACCACTATAAAATGGTGCCTTCCACCCCCAACCCCTCCAGTCGATGCAATAGGATACCATGGTCGATGGTATCAAAAGCCGCCGAGAGGTCTAATAGGACCAGGATGGAGGAACAACCCCCATCTCTGGCCCTCCAGAGATCATCAACCAACGCAACCAATGCCGTCTCAGTGCTGTGTCCGGGCCGAAAGCTGGACTGCCGCGGGTCCAGATAATCAATCTCCTCCAGGTGGCGGGGAAACTGTTGTGCCACCACACTCTCTACAACCTTCGCCAGAAAGTGAAGATTGGAGACCGGACGGTAATTCACCAACAATGCTGGGTCCAGGGAAGGCTTCTTGAGGAGAGGTCTCACCACCGCCTCTTTCAAGACGTGGGCAAGATCCCCTCACTCAAGGAAGCGTTCACTACTTCCTGGAGCCAGCCTCGTGTCACCTCCCAGGATGACAGTACAAGCCAGGAGGGACATGGGTCCAATAAACATGTGGTGGCCTCTTTAAGGGAGGCAGGCAAGAAACCCTCACTCAGAGAAGCGTTGACAACCTCCTGGAGCCAGCCTCGTGTCACCTCCCAGGATGACAGTACAAGCCAGGAGGGACATGGGTCCAATAAACATGTGGTGGCTCGCAGTCGCCCACGTAACCTGTCCATATCTTCGGAAGTAACAGAGTCAAACTCCTCCCAGAATGGTGTCACAAGACGTGCCTCGGACCTTCCCTCCAGGCCACTTTCGGTGGAGGCCAACTCGCTTCGAATCTGAGCGATTTTATCCTGCAGATATTCCCCAAATTCCTCTGCTCTGCCCTGCAAAGGGGCTTCCCGCGGCCTCTGTTGAAGGAGGGAGCGGGTCACCCCAAACAGGGCGGCAGGGCGGTTATCTGCGGACGCGATAAGGGTGGCACAATAACACTCTTATCGCCACAAGATAAGTCCTCAAATGGGCTCTCACCTGTGTTCGGTCGGATTCAGAGCGTGTGGATCTCCATCTCCTCTCTAGGCGTCTCTTGTGGCATTTCATCCCCCCCAGCTCCTCAGTGAACCAAGGAGCCTGGGAGGCTCGACGCCGCAAGAGAGGCCGCAGGGGCGCGACCCGATCCAAGGCCCCGGCGGTCGTGGCACTCCATGCCGCCACCAGGTCCTCAGTCGGGGCGTGGGTCAGGGTCACAGGTAGTGGCCCAAGCTCCATCTGGAACCTCTCAGGGTCCATCAGGCGCCTGGGGCAGAACCATCTAGGGATCTCTGGTTCCGCCTCCCCGCGGTGGGGTGTAGCGATTGGAAAGTCGAGCCGGAGAAGTGAGAAAGCATACTGCTTCCCTTTTCTGCCTTTCGGCTCATTACCAGAGACCATCTAGACCAGGGGTGTCCAAACTTGAGAACTTTAAGACTTGTGGACTTCAACTCCCAGAATTCCCCAGCCAGCTATGCTGGCTGGGGAATTCTGGGAGTTGAAGTCCACAAGTCTTAAAGTTCCCAAGTTTGGACACCCCTGATCTAGACATTTATTGATCAGCTCAAAAAAAAAACCCTAACACTAGATACCAGTACTTCTGGAGGGGAAAGATTTACATATCTCTAAGGAGGCACCTTTCAGGGTTTTTTTATTTGGAAGGTAAAACATCCCTGCAAAAAGTCATCTACAGATACTCCTCAACTTACAGCAGTTCGTTTAGTGACCGTTCAAAGTTACAACAGCCCTGAAAATAGTGACCTATGACCATTTTTCACAGTTATAACCTTTGAAGCATCCCCATTATTGTGTGATAAAAATGCAGATGCTTGGCAACTGGCTCATATTTATGACCGTTGTTATGTCCTCCAAGGTCATGTGATCCCCTTTTGACAAGCAAAGTCAAGGGGGAAGCCAGATTCACTTAACCACCAAGTTACTAACTGATCAACTACAGTGGTTCACTTAACAACTGTGGCAAGAAAGGTCGTAAAATAGGACAACCCTCACTTAACAAATGTCTCACTTAACAACATAAATTTTGGGCTCAATTGTGGTCATAAATCGAGGACTGCTTATATTGTTTGCTTAGCAGTGATACTATCAGTGATACTAACAAGGTACACCTGGCTAGGAAACCAATGCCAAATAGGTCAAGCGGTAGGGCAATAGGTTTATTGTAAAACTATAGAAACCCAATTGTGCACGTATGAATGTGGCTTACCCACATACGTAAACAGTATGTGTGTTTTCTTACTCTCTTTCTTTCCCATCCTGAGTGATACAATGAGTGGAACACCCTTGTGGTCAGTCCTTTCACCTGTTTAAAAAGCTTTTTTTAAAAAACAAACAAACCTTTCCCCCCCCCAAAAGTAAGATTTTTTAAAAAAATTTGCAAAGTAAATATTTTATAAATAAAAAAGCAAATACACAAATTATTTGTAAGCTAAATAAATATCTTACTTAATAAAGTCAGGTTTAATTTTTCCAAACAGCACTGGCACAGTAATTTAAAATATATAACCTTGTACTCTTTCGCGTAGTGTCAAAAACTGGGATGCAATGACTTCATATATTTCACTCGTTCTACTGTACGTATTTGCATATTATGATTATAGCCAAGGTAAAATTCTTACAAAACTATGCCACAGTCTACAAAAGAAAATATTGTTCTCTAAAACAGGGGTCTCCAACCTTTGCAACTTTAAGTCTGAAGGACTTCAGCTCCCAGAATTCTCCAGCCAGCAAAGCTGGCTGGAGAAGTCTGGGAGCTGAAGTCCTTCAGACTTAAAGTTGCAAAGGTTGGGGACCCCTGCTCTAAAACAATATAAGAATAGCTGGTTTTTGGGGGGTGGGGAAGCATTTGGACAAAAATGGTCTTTAATATACCAAATACCAGTCCTGTATTCAGTACATATCAAAATTATTAGACCCTGAACAAAACTGTAGAAAGGGGAACCATTCCTACATTTTCCTGAGTGCTTAATACATTGAGAACATAGAATAAAAACTTTTAATTACAGAAAAGTAATTTGTCCACACAAAAAAAGAAAAAAGACTTTTAAGCACCCCAGAGATAATAAGCAGCTGTGCAGCTCAAGATCTTGATTTTTTCACATGGAAGATATTAGAAAAGAAAGCAGGGCGGGGGGGGGGGGGCGTGAGGAGGTGGGGGAGAGTTGTCTCTGCAGCTTCCTGGCCAAGCAGGATGATCAAAAGGAGTATGATTGGGGGGAAGGGGTGGGGAGTGGGCTGGGTAGGAAAAGAAACTAGGTGGGGAGAAGCATCTTAAAATACCGACAGTTGGGTGAAAGGACCTCTAATGGGCACCTGGTCTAAAGTCTACTTTAATCTGGCAGAACTGCCCTCCTTTGAAAACAGAGGTCTTGACTCCATTTGTGCGTAAGAATGGTATATCCCAGGAACATCTGGTTTACTGCTGTCGGCCTAGGACATCGCTTTCATTTCATCCCCAACCCACTCCAGCCTTTAAATTGCCTTTACCGGTCCAATAAGGGTAACTCTTCGACTTACAACCCTTCGTTTAGTGTCCGATCAAAGTTACAACGCCGTGGGGGTGGGAGGGGAGTGACTTACAACTGTCCTCGCCCGTACAAGGGATGAGGTTTTTGCTAGAAAATCAGAATTTGGGCACTTGGCAATGTAGAAAGTTAGCACCCATCCTTCTCCTAGAAGAATGAAATATTTTAGGCAATATTAAAAAGGCAGAATATTATATTTTCCCTGGATGAGAAATTTGTTTTAAAGACAAAGTGGCTTCCTGCAGCTCATGTCCCTTCCCCCTTCAGCTCCAGGGTGATTGGCATTAAGACAGGGGTGGGTTCCTGCCAGTTCTAAGCTCTTCGATAGAAGAGGTTCCACAAATCTAGAGTGCCGTTTAGAACCGGTTCCAGCTCCCTACCCCCCCCCCCCCGCCCATCTGCCCATCTTCAAGATAAAGAGCGAGAGGAGGAATTATGGGAGTTGAAGTCCACAAGTCTTAAAACTGTCGAGTTTGAACACCCCTGGGTTATTTTTTTCTAAAGGGTTAGGGGCACAAGGGTCTTGTAACTTGACAGCTTTAAGACTTGCTTGCTTCAAATGCCAGAGTTCCTGAGCCAACATTTTGGTTGCTAAGCAAGAGCGTTGTTAAGTGAGTTTCACCACATTTTCAAGTTGGCCACGCCCACCCAGTCACATGACTGTCAAGCCACTCTCAGTCCATCACATGGCTGGCAAGCCACTCCCACCCGGTTACATGGCCGGCAAGCCACTCCCACCCTGTCACATGCCCGGCAAGCCACTCCCACCCAGTCACATGGCCGGCAAGCCACTCCCAGTGACATGGTTGGCAAGCCGCTCCCACAAAGTAGGCCACCCCTACAGAAGAGGTTCTAAAAAATTTCTTCCAACAGCCACCACCGTGCACTTAGTAGTGTCTCAGGTTCACATAATTGCCATTTTTGACCTTCCCAGCCAGCTTCTCACAAGCACAGTCAACGGGGAAGTTGGTTTTGATTAATGACTGCACGATTCATTTAACAACTACATTGATTTGCTTAATGATCTCAGCAAAAAAAGAAAGACCGTAAAATTGGACTTAATAACCGCCTTGCTTAACAACGGAAATTCTGGTTTCAATTGTGGTTGTAAGTCAAGGACTATCTGTATTAAGCTAGGTTTGCAAGGTGGCTCCTGGTCTTTTCAGCTGTGGGAGCCACCCGCTCTAGTCTCTGGACATTGTCCCGTAGGACCACTTAAGTGGCCCTAGGAGAGTCTAGCTATGTCCTGGGTGTGGCCAGCCAGGGGTGCCATTTGGGGGTTCGTCGAACCCACCCCTGCTGTAAACCCCTTTGAAAGGTATATGAAGTGGTATATAAGTCTAAAGCAGAGGTATCAAACTCAATTTACCTGGGGGCCGCTGGAGGCAGAATCTGGGTGAGGCTGGGCCGCATAAGGGATTCCTTATATTAATACTAATATTAATACTAATATTATACTTTCATATCGCGGTGGTTGGCCACAAGATACCGTCCTGCAGGCCACAATTGGCCCGTGGACCGCGAGAATGAGACCTCTGGTCTAAAGGCTATTGCTATTGCTAACTGTTAAACAGGGTTGAGAGCTGACTGGGTATTGCTCACACACATAGACACACACAAACACACACAAAGGGAAAAAGAAGAAAAACAAGCCAGCACAGGAACCAACAAGTATACATAGCACACTCTGCAAATGCAAAATCAAAATATCACCACCAAGAAGCAAACCAGAGTATAGGCATCTGGGAAGAGTAGCAGACACAGCCCTGCTGTGCTGCTTTACTGTTTTAGCTGGTCCAGAGAAGGAACGTCAACCAAACTTTGACTAAACAATACCATACAATAGCAGAGTTGGAGAGAGGACAACAATTAGGTCCTAGACTGGAAAACCCTGCACTCTCTCTTCAGATTTGACAAGTAAAAAGAAGCAGAGTGTCAGACCTGGAAGCCACCTTCTGCGTGAGGCCTTCAGGCCTGCCATATTTAATGCTGTGGGAAAATTGGGAGGGAGGGGGCTATATGGATATGGGAGATATATAGTCAAAATAACATTCCTTTCTCAGAGAGTCAAGGCCACCTTGCCCTGCACCCTGAGTGGCGTGACTGGGAGGCATCTCCAGTTGGGACGGTGGATTGATTGGACCATGTGGGTGCTGGGTAGGGGCTTGGACTTTCACTTGGGTGGGGAAAACCTGGAAGCTTTCAGATTTGGGTTTTCCCAGAAGTTAGTTAGTTAGTTTAGTTTTATTCAATTTATATACCGCCCTTCTCCCTTTCGGGACTCAGGGCGGTGCACAGCCATAATAAAAATGGGTAATACAAAAGCTAAAATAGTATGTTAAAATGAATTAAATATAATTGGCCTACGTTTAAAAAGCCCGTACTAAAATTACTTTAAAACTAGGACAGGCCGGCAGCACAAAATAAGTGTGTCTTCAGGGCCCGATGGAAGAGAGGTAGGTCCGTGATCGTCCGTAGTTCAGGGGGTAGGTCATTCCAGAGGGTAGGAGCTGCCACAGAGAAGGCTCTCCCCCTGGGGGTCGCCAGCCGACATTGTCTGGCCGACGGCACCCTGACGAGGCCAACTCTGTGGGAGCGAACTGGTCGGTGGGAGGTATTTGGCAGCAGGAGGCGGTCTTGCAAGTAACCAGGTCCCTTGCCATGGAGCGCTTTAAAGGTGGTCACTAATACCTTGAAGCGCACCCGGAAAGCCACAGGCAGCCAGTGCAGCTCGCGCAGGAGAGGTGTCACATGGGAGCGTCTAGATGCTCCCAAAATCCCCCGCGCAGCCACATTCTGAACTAACTGGAGCCTCCGGGTGCACCTCAAGGGAAGTACCAATATGACATCTCTAATAAAATAGAACTTTGAGAAAACCCAACCCTCAGAGTCTTCTTTCATTGGGGGTGTTCCTTGGAACCCTGACACAGAGTCTGTCCATCCTGAGAGACTTCTTTCCTTTTCTGGAGCATAATGTTCAAAATAAATGCTCGGGGTCAAACCCCAGCAAGCTTTTTGCAGCAGATGTAATTGGCTGAGAAAGCATCGGATCGATGGGAAAGTGGGTTGGGGAGGGTCCTGGCCAAGGGAGAGGTTAGGGTGGCAAGCTTTTTTTTTGTCAGCTTCTGCCACAGCTCTCCTCCTCAGGTGGCTGCTGCTGCTTTTCCAGAAGGACTTGGAACACTCAGATGCCGTGAGAGTCTTGGAAATCAGCGCTTTGGAGGCTGGAAAGATTAACTTTGGTGCCTGGATATGGCGGACACGCAGGGAAGGTGAGCACTTCTCCATGCGGAAGAGGGATCCACATCATATCTGTTATGCCAGGGGTAAGCAAACTGCAGCTCAGGAGCCGCATGTGGCTCTTTCATCCCTCTGCTGCAGCTCCATCAACGGTCGGTGCCACAATTTTGAGAGGAGCTTCCAATGGGGGGGGGGGAGAAGAGAAGCTTAGTGCACCGGGAGAAGATTCTATGGCAAGGGGAGGGTTTTCCAGTTGTCTCCACAATTGATAGGGCTTTCTGTTATGACAGGTAGAGGAAAAAGGACGCCGCGCTAGGAGGAGACTTTATGGTGGGGGAACTGAACCTCCAGTCAGCTCCAGAATTGAACAGGGGGCTTCCAGTTAGGACCTTTGTGGCTCCCGGTGTTTTCTTTTCTGTGGGAAATGGGTCCAAATGGCTCTTTGAAT